>CM068299.1:53526313-54126313 GCA_034768395.1 Linum lewisii | reverse complement strand
CTACTAAGAATTAGCCCAATAGTGCATTTGCGAGCTAAATACCACAACAGGTCGCGAACTTCCGCCACAAGCACATCATACAGGTACATCGGCAGGTAGAAGATGGTCATACCTATATACCGCGGATGCCAGTCGAGATGCCTGAGGGGGGAGTCCAAGCGCCCATACCTGATCAGTATCGACTCCCTTAGCCTTTCGATCTGGTCCTCAATTCTACTTTGGATGGTTAACACGACCAAATGCCTTTGTAAACCTGTGGAAGGGCCCCCCCCACAGAGGATTGACGACATTTGCAATGTCCATCTAGTGAAAAGAGGAGACAGCGGGGCTAAGACTCAACTACGCGCAACAGGCTCTTTTTTTTTTAAACACATGCATGGGATGCTATATGATGTGAGTATGCTATGTAAAATGTCAATTAAAGATAACAAACTCAATAATCACATAAGCAGGTAGCATTCATAATATAGATACATCACATAGATCCTATTACCGGGTGATCCTAAGTTTCGTAACATGGGAAAAAGGGCAGGAACCTAGGTCTTGCTATGGGTAGGTATCAGACGGTTTACTAAATCCAACTATATGACGGGTTGTATGTTGTCCCTAAAGGGATGGTCCCTAAATTGGTTTGGACGATTGACGCGCCTCTACGAGTGTAAAAAGGCTTGCGCTACTACGTCCAAATTCTATCTAAAGGTCAAGCTCGGGTATAGAGCTATTGATGTGAACCGCTGCAACCGTGGGCAGACGACCCTTAAACACCGTAAGTTGAGACCGTGCAACGAGGTAGAACCGTCGGGAATCGGGGGCGGATAAGTACTTTGACCCGTCGGCTGTATATAACCGGGAACCAGAAGTGTCCAGTCGATGACGCCACGCCAAGAGATGGATGCTCTTGATGATAAGTCGGGGCCTTCAGTATCGCAACATGCAGATACAATAAGGTTTCAAAACAAAGTTCTTTCAAAGGGGGTTTATTTCATCAAAGTTGTGTCTACAAGGGTGGCCGGCGGGCCGCGGCCTCCTTAAATAAGTGAGGGAACAAGCTCTCCTCCCTAATCACTACTTCTAAATAATAATAAAATAAAGAGTCCTATTCCTAAATAGTCTCCTAAAACCCCTAAATAGTCCTACTAAAAAGGAATAAAACATAAAATAATAGTTGTAGTCTTTAAAGCAGAATAAAAGACCTAAATTAGGTCAAAAACCCTAATCTAACCGCGTACGGCTGCTCGGGCCGGTTGGCCGCGAGTGGCGGCCCGGTGGACTTGACCGGCCGAACGCCGGGCTTGACTCGGGTGGCGGTCTCGGGCTTCGGGCTTCGGGCGGGTTCAGTGACCGGGCTTCTTGGCCGACTGCTTGGGATCCCTCGGATCGGTCTGGCTACCGGTTTAAGGCTCGGGACGGGCCTGTCTTCAGTTCCTTCCCTTTTCTGCTCGGGCCTTCTTTCCTAAGCTTTAGGTAGGCCTTCAGGTAGCTTTGGACGTAGCTCTCCGTGGTCAGCCCAAGTGTCATGCTTCGGGGCCAAGGACTCCAGGTCTTCTCATGCCTCGGCTCAGGTTCAATCTTTGACAGCTCTCCTCTTCGGGCCAAGGGTTCTTGGGCTCTCTTCCTTCTATACTCCAGAAATGCTTCCAGAGGGTCACTCAAAGAACCGACTTCTTCTTCAGGGCTCCTGGAGGTCAGACTAGGAGCGGGCTGAAGCTTCTCTTCGGTGCTAGGGCTTATACCCTCGGCCATCAGCATGGCTTGGGATAGCATTCCCTTCCTTGGAGTCTTTCTACCTGCAAGTGAAGGGTTTAGTCGATATTTCTTGTCATACCTTGGCTTTAGGGCTCGAGGATGGTCTGCACTGGGATTCATGCGCTTCTTAAGAGGCCCTAGGGTCTTGCCTAGGCCAGGGAATCCTGGTGGGGTGTAGGAATACCGGTTGGCATCGGGGCAGCATTGTTGGATCATATCATCCCCCTCTTCTTGCCTTGGATTTGTCCCCAAATCCATCTCGGGTCATTTCCTAACACTCATCATCCTCTTCCAATCTTCAGCAGCATTATCCTTAGACCGAGGAGTGTCATTGGAGTCAACAACGGACCAAGACTCGGGTCCTTCAGTACCTTCTCCATCCGTCTCCATCGCTCCTTCTCCTGAAAAACTATCAATAATAATGTTAAGGCTCGGGGAGGTAGCGGGTGAGAGCTCCTTACTCATCTCCACATCCGTGTCAGCATCCGGATCTTCTTCGCTCGGGGCAGCTCTCAAAACTCGTCGGGAGGTGATATCCCATTGAACCTGGGGTGCACAGGGGATCGGCGGTGAAGCGTCGGGTCGGGGCACGGGGGTGCCGGAGGTGCCGGAGGTGAACCAGGGCACTTCGGGCAGGGCGCGGCGCGGCAGTGGGCGCGGTGGCGTCGGGTAGAGGCAAGGTGGCGGCGGGCAGTGAAAAGCCGGCGGCGACGGCGCGCAGTGACGTGTCGGGTAGTGGCAAGATGGCGGCGGACAGGGACGTGTCGACGGTGGCGGGCGGTGGGAAGCCGGCGACGGCGACGGGCGGTGGTGCGGTGGCCAGGTCGGCAGCGTCGGCCATCATCAAGTCGGGGCAGCCGGGGTCGGGTAGGACCGAGGCTGAGCGTCGGGCAGGGACGCGCCGGACTCGTGCTCGGGGGCCACGTCGGGTGGTGATGCGCCGGGGGGCCTTGGGCAGCGACAGGACGGGGCCGGGTGCTAGGTCGGCCGGGGCCTGGCCGGGCTGGGTAGTGCCGGGTGCTGGGGCGCTAGGACCTAGCGAGTAGCGCCAGTCGGGGCCGGGCGCTGGGGCGCCGGGGCCGAGTAGGGCAGCACCGGGGCCGGGTGCTGGGTCGCCGAGGCTGGGCGGGTAGCGCCAGTCAGGCCGGGCGCTGGGGTTCGGGGCTGGTCAGGCAGTGCCAGCGGGGGCTGGAGCCGAGCGCTGGGGCCTCGTGGGGTAGCGCCGGGGTTGGGGCCGAGCGCTGGGGCGCTGGGGCCGAGTACTGGGGCACTGGGCCTGGTGGGGCAGCGCCTGGTCTGGGGCCGAGTGCTGGGGCACTGGGGTTGCTGGGGCCTGATCGGGCAGCGCCGGGGCTGGGCGCTGGGGCCTGGTCGGGCAGCGCCTGGGCTGGGGCCGAGTGCTGGGGCACTGGGGCCTGGTGGGGCAGCGCCTGGTCTGGGGCTGAGTGCTGGGGCACTGGGGTTGCTGGGGCCTGATCGGGTAGCGCCGGGGGTGGGGCCGAGCGCTGGGGCGCTGGGGCCTGATCGGGCAGCGCCGGGGCTGGGGCCGAGCACTGGGGTGCTGGGGCCTGGTCGGGCAGTGCCGGGGATGGGTATTGGTGCCGGGGTTGGGGCCAGGGCTGGTGCCGGGGCTAAGGCCGGGGCTGAGGCCAGGGCTGGTGTCGGGGTTAAGGCCAGGGCTGGTGCCGGGGCTGAGGCTGGGGCCGGGGCTGAGGCCGGGGCGCCGGGTGCTAGGGTTTTTGAAGTGAACCCTGCAAACTTCTCGAGCCTTCGGGCTTAACTTCTTCTTCCTTCTTCTCCTCTTCTTCATCGTCCGTCTCGATTCCTCCTTCTCTTACCACCATCGTCCGTTGGTTAGGGCAGTCCCTTGAGATGTGTCCTCTACCTTGACAGTTAAAACATACAATTCCACTAGGACGTGGGTTAGAATTCTGAACCGTAGAAGTAGGTTGGGCAGATGTTACCGGTGGTGCCAAACCCCTAGGGTTAGGGTTTGGCCGTGAACTTGAGCCTCGGGGCTGGTCGGGCTTCCATGAGGCTTGGCTTGTGGCCGAGCCTCTCCACAGGGCATGGGCTGATCTTCTCGTGTATCCCTTCCTCACTTCTCTCTCTACGTGGTTAGCTAGGGGTTTGAGATCCTCATAGTCAACATAGTTAAGTATGTTGACTTGATGCATGATCTCGGGGTGTAGCCCACCCACAAACCGGGCTATCTTTGCTTCAGGCTCTTCTCTGAGGTCGAGTCTGGCTACTAACATCTCTATCTCCTTGGTGTATTGCTCCACGGACATGGTGCCTTGCTTTAAGTTCCGGAGGGATGTGTGTAGGTCTCGGATATAGGTGCCAGGAACGAACTTCTTCCTCATGATCCTCTTGAGGTCTCGCCACGACTCGATAGGGTCCTCCTCATCTCTCTGAATCCGTCCTTTGAACTGGCTCCACCATAGGGCAGCATAGTCAGTGAATTCAAGGGTGGCAAGGATTACCTTCTTACGTTCGGAGTAGTGGTGGCACTCGAGGAAATCCTCCATACTTCTCTCCCAATCTAGGTACGGTGAGGCTTTGGCACGGTGAGCTTGAGGTTGCTCAAGTCATCGTCAATTTCCTGAGCTAGTCGTCGGGCTCTTCTGTTCAGGCCTTCAGGGCTGTCCTCTCGGCGCTCATCTCGTCCTCTCTCGGCTTGAAGCAGAGCTAGGGCTTCTTGGACGGCGGCCATGGTAGCTCGAAGGTTCCGAAGGCTGCCTTCCATGTTGGCTAGTCTCTCGTCTGCCATGGTTAGTACTATCGAACGGAAGCAATTTTCTATCCCCTCTTCTTAGAAATAAACTTACAACGAAAGGAAATAACGTGGCAAGGTGGCCTTGCTTTCTTTTCTTATAACTCGAAACTAAAATTGAAATAGAAGGGAAATTTTCGAATCAATTTTCTAAAGAAAGCAATAAAAGGACATGAATCCAGGTGAATCTGGAGACTGGGATAGATTGTGGTCCGTGAGCTGAACCGTGCTCTGATACCAACTGATGTGAACCGCTGCAACCATGGGCAGACGACCCTTAAACACCGTAAGTTGAGACCGTGCAACGAGGTAGAACCGTCGGGAACCGGGGGCGGATAAGTACTTTGACACGTCGGCTGTATATAGCCGGGAACCAGAAGTGTCCAGTCGATGACGTCACGCCAAGAGATGGATGCTCTTGATGATAAGTCGGGGCCTTCAGTATCGCAACATGCAGATACAATAAGGTTTCAGAACAAAGTTCTTTCAAAGGGGGTTTATTTCATCAAAGTTGTGTCTACAAGGGTGGCTGGCGGCCTCCTTAAATAGGTGAGGGAACAAGCTCTCCTCCCTAATCACTACTTCTAAATAATAATAAAATAAAGAGTCATATTCCTAAATAGTCTCCTAAAACCCCTAAATAATCCTACTAAAAAGGAATAAAACATAAAATAATAGTTGTAGTCTTTAAAGCATAATAAAAGACCTAAATTAGGTCAAAAACCCTAATCTAACCACGTACTGCTGCTCGGGCTGGTTGGCCGTGAGTGGCGGCCCGGTGGGCTTGACCGGCCGAACGCCGGGCTTGACTCGGGTGGCGGTCGCGGGCTTCGGGCGGGTTCAGTGACCGGGCTTCTTGGCCGACTGCTTGGGATTCCTCGGATCGGTCCGGCTGCCGGTTTAAGGTTCGGGATGGGCCTGTCTTCAGTTCCTTCCCTTTTCTGCTCGGGCCTTCTTTCCTAAGCTTTAGGTAGGCCTTCAGGTAGCTTTTGACGTAGCTCTCCGTGGTCAGCCCAAGTGTCATGCTTCGGGGCCAAGGACTCCAGGTCTTCTCATGCCTCGGGTCAGGTTCAATCTTTGACAGCTCTCCTCTTCGGGCCAAGGGTTCTTGGGCTCTCTTCCTTCTGTACTCCAGAAATGCTTCCAGAGGGTCACTCAAAGAACCGACTTCTTCTTCAGGGCTCCTGGAGGTCAGACTAAGAGCGGGCTGAAGCTTCTCTTCGGTGCTAGGGCTTATACCCTCGGCCATCAGCATGGCTTGGGATAGCATTCCCTTCCTCGGAGTCTTTCTACCTGCAAGTGAAGGGTTTAGTCGATATTTCTTGTCATACCTTGGCTTTAGGGCTCGAGGATGGCCTGCCCTGGGATTCATGCGCTTCTTAAGAGGCCCTAGGGTCTTGCCTAGGCCAGGGAATCCTGGTGGGGTGTAGGAATACCGGTTGGCATCGGGGCAGCATTGTTGGATCATATCAGCTATGCAAATGCATGAGTCCAGATAAATACATTGCGCAAATATGGAAAGTAGTGCCATGTCAAGAAAATTAAACACATAAACTTATCGCGAGAGAAGGGTAGCTAGTCCCTGAGGAACGCTCGAGGTCCCCAGCGGAGTGGCCATCTGTCGTGAACGTTTCCATCCGCGGCGGACCGACACCTCCGAAGCTTTTCGAGTTTACTTTTGGTTTTGGAGTCGCCACCAATCGTTAGAGCGGATTGGACGCTTAGGTGTCCAAATCGGGTTATCCAACCGGATTTGGACTAGATCTGCGAAACAAAGATCGGGATTCGGGGACGGTTACGTGTGGGGAAGGATTAGCACCCCCACAACGCCCGGAACAACCGGTACTACCACTCACGATAAGGTTATTTTCTTGACGGCTGAT
The DNA here is from genome assembly GCA_034768395.1 of Linum lewisii. NCBI lineage: Eukaryota > Viridiplantae > Streptophyta > Magnoliopsida > Malpighiales > Linaceae > Linum > Linum lewisii. The sequence goes on along the minus strand of CM068299.1, from coordinate 54,119,908 downwards.
TAAGGAGAGAGGCGTTCACGCTCCCTATTTAGGCTTCGCGTTACTAATTCAGAATTTAGTGTTTTCTTATTAATTTAGTTTATAAAATTTTAACGGAGGAGAGGATTTTAAAATCGGACTCGAGTCGAGTGACTGCCTACGTATCCGGGGGCCGGAATCAAAGTCCACATAGTTCGATTTTTTAAAACCGGGTTGGTTTGGGGTATCTTTTATCTTTCAAAGTTTTAATGCCTTTTTTTATAAGCTTGAGGAGTAATTTGCTTTTAAGATTTTATTATTTTATTTAGTGTTATTTATATTTAAAGGGGAGAATTTTCACGGGTCATCTTTCGTTACTAATTCCAAAGGTTTTTTTATGGTTTCAGTTAATTTAGGCTCGGGATTCCCGCGGTGTTTCGCGAATGCGAAATGATATTGATTTTGATTTTTCAAAGCTTGGATGTTTTTTTTAGCTCGGGATTTCCACAATACTTCACGAATGTGAAGTAGTCGTTACTAATTCCTAACGACAAGCTCAATTGACGGACTTAATTCTTATCGATGATTAGCATACACTCCACGGAAACGACCGAATTTCGACATGAAATTAGTTAAGAGATTTTATTAAACCAAATTCTATGATTAACAAAATATTTAAATTTAAACATGAAAGGGTTTCTTTGTCCTTAATTAATCTAGACCATTTTTAATTGTGGATCAATTTACATCACCATGGACTAAAAAATGGTTAGTATTAAAATTAGGGTCTGTTTTAATTAAATGAACAAAATACGGAATGAGCTCAACAAATTTCGGCCCAAAGGACAGAAAATCGGCCAGCCCACCAATTCATTATTGGCAAAATCGTAAATAGACAGGACGGTTGCAATTCCTTAAATTTGGAAACCCTAATGCGCCATATAAAAGGATAAGAGGGCTGAAAAAAATCAACCCCCTTATCACTATTCATGCGCCGCTCCTCTCTTCTCTCTCTCTCTCCAATTTTCTGGAAATCAACTTCTCTCTTCCTCCTTCTTCTTCTCTTAACAAAAATAAAACCCTAATCTAAACACTACAGCCGCCACTCCTCACTTCTCACCCCCTCTTTCTTCTTCTCTCGATTCCTTCGAAGGAGAACCCGCTCCCTCGAGATGAACGACTTCCGCCTCCGATGATGGGAGAGGAAGAGGCTAGGCGACGCCACAAGGGCAGTGAAACGGCGGCATGCCGTCGGCGGCGCGGTGGCGAAGCGGCGGCACCAGACGAACATGCAAGGAGGGTAAGCGAACTTTCCTCCCTCGATTTTTTTTAGTGACACCAAAAAAATTGATATTGAGCTAAAGAAACGAAAAAGAAAACCTAAATCTACTTCTTAAATGAAGACAGGCCCTAGATCTGGACTTTTCCTTTTTTTGTTTCTTTCTACTGATTTAACCACCTCCCCTTTTTAGATATTAATCCAAGAGGAAGGCGGCAACGGCGGCGAGGGGGGGAAGGCTCGGCGGAGATGGCGCGACGGCGCGGCGGCGACATCGATGGCGCGACGACGATGACTCGGTAAAAAGGCTACAACCCTTTTTTTTTAATAAACTTCAGACCTCTTTTTTCTTTCGTTTTTTATTTATTAAGCGACCTCATTTTTTAGGAATCGAACGACGGCGGCGGCAAGACGCCGGCGTGGTGACGGCGCAACGGCGCCGGCCGAAGATGGGCAGAAACAGAGGGGTAAATAAAATAAAAACCCAACCTTACATTTTGAACAAGAATTGTATTAATAACACCAAGAAAAATGATTAATTGATGCTCATCTTTTATTGTAGGTAAAAAAAAAAACTCCAACATAAAGAGTCAAGGAGAGCAACTCAAAGATAAGTAAAAATAAACTCCCAAACTTCTCTTTTTGTGTCTCATCTGCTACTTTAAAAAAAAAGACAGACTTAGATTAATACATGTTTTAGTGTCCAAAGTTAGAAGGTGATAGATTTGTGCTTAAGAATAGAAAGTCAAGATAAGCTTAATGAACCCAACACATATACTGAAAGTACAACACATCTAGGAAGGTTTAGAACAAGGAAACTTGAACCTAACACTTTTACATCTTGAAAGTTTAACAACTCAGAATATGTGTACAATATGTTCAATATGAATGTTCGTGGTGCAGGTGCATAAATGGAGAAATGGAGTTAAAGAGGATTGAAGTTTTGAGGAAGTGGGTATGCTCACTTTGATTTTTGTAGAACTTAGTGGTAGGATGAGAAGATGAGTGAGCCCTTGAACTCCTTGCTTGATGCTTCTCTCTTGCTTTTAGTCTTATGATCTCTGTGTATGAACTTTGGGCCCTTCCCTCTTTTGGAACTTTTCTATTTCTGGGATTTTCGGATTGGAGTAAGAAGAAGACAGAAGAAGTAATCTTGGGAGAATTTCCTCTTTTGGTGTCTTTCTTTCTCTGCCTCTTTCCACTTTTTCTCTCCCCCTCCCTTTTCTGCCCCCTCTTGGGACCTCCCCATCTTTCCTTTTATAGCAAAATGAAACCCTAAGCACAAAATTTACCACTTTGGGTAAAATCTTGCCAGCCCAAAAATTGGTAATAAAAATCTGGATTTTAAGTGATAAAAACGACTGGGCCTTCAAGCCTACATCTCTTTTCTTTGTTTGATTTCAAGAAGCAAAAAAAAGTTATGGGCCTAAAACATGTATTTCTAACGAACGGGCTTAAAGCCCAAATCGAGTACCCTTTAACCTCGTTGGCTGGGCCCAAAGCCCAAATCGTTGAACACATGAGCTGAAAACCCAATCTCCTTCACTCGAAACCGACTAAAACTAGAAAACTTCGAATCACAAACGTTTAACTTAACGCTAATCTTAGCTAAAAAAACAAACTTCTTATTAGTAGGGACAAAATAGACACGAACCACTGGCCATCCGGTAATTCGCGAGCCCGGACAAAATTTGGTTACTACACCAGGATATGAAGTCGAAGGCCTTCATCAAATCCACTTCCACCACACGTCTTGGGCTGACTTTCATATCATGATAGTGACTAATGAGGTCCTAGGCAAGCATAATATTATCCGCTATAACTCTACCCTTAAAGGCAGTCTGACTGTGGCTTATCACTTGAGGAAGGATCCCTCTATAAGACGATTTGTTAGGACTTTAGTGATGCACTTATAAATTGTGTTACAGCAGACAATTGGCCTAAACTCAGTCATCGTACAAGTACTAGGGTGTTTTGGGATTAAAGCCAGAATAGTAAAAAAAATCACCAATTTTCAATTTATGAATTATTTATTACTTCATAAGCAAAAAAAAAAAAAAAAAAAAAAAACGTAATTTTCCTTAAAACTTGCCACTCTTCCAAGTTTATTGGTAGTGTTTAATATTTAATTAATAAATTAAAAAAAACATAAAGCAACTACTTCCCTATACTTCTAGAATTCTAATGAGAGTCATAATAATTAGAAAAAAAATTTAGCCTTAATTATTATAATAAAGATAAAAAAATTGTAACTAATTATCATCATAATTTTAAATAAATTAAAAGGTTACCTCTATTATATTGTATAAGAAAATATAAAATATTCTCTTTTGTTCTTTCTCTTCTAAAGTGTAGCTAATCAACCAGTCATAACTATTTTCATTAGTTAATCATTATTTACTTATAAGAATAATATAGGTGAATACCCATGTTTTTTCAGTGGTTCACATTATTTTTTTAGAGAATGGACAGTTTACGAGAGGATATGTGTTAATCATGTTTATAATACATTTACTTTATATAAAACAAATGTATTAATCATATGCAATATATAATTTTAGAATATGAGAGAAAAATCCCTAATGCTATTCACACTAATTAATCCCTTGTTCATAATAGTGTGATACAATGTATTATTTTGAGAAATTAAATACTTTCAATATGGTTTCATCCATATATTTAGGAATAATGTCGGGAAAGCGTTAATATGTTATTTCAATATATTCGTGGTTACTTAAGTATAGGTCGTATGTCATTTTTTTACAAGGGTCTTATGTCATTGCAACACTTAAGTATGAGTCTCATTTCATTGCAGTTAATTAAGTTTAAATTTAATCAATTCAGTAACTTCACTTTGAAGATTAGTCATCTCAGTGACTTTAATTGATATTTTTATAATTTCTATTAAAAATGACATGTCCAGGTGCTATGTCATAAAAAATATTATGTAGAATTCTATTTTCAACTGAACCACTTAAACAGGTTTTAATAAACATTAATTGGGCTAAGTTAACCCAAAATCAATCATTCTCTAACTTTTTTTATCTACTTCTCAGTGTTTGTTTGTCCACTAATACTTTGATTTAATTGAAATTAAAATATGTACGATGACAAGGCACCTTGACGTTTCATTTTTAATATAAATATAAAGAAATTGGTCAAAGTGACTTAGTTGAACCAATCTCTGAACTTAATTTACCGAGTTGACCCAGTTTAAATTTATGTGATTGCGATGATATAAAAGTAAAACCCATATGTGTACACTTAAGTATTTGACCCATTTTATTTTATTTTATTAATTTTTTATTTTTGGTAGAATTATCTTTTTTTTTTCTCATTAGTTAGTTAAAGCATTAATTTTTTTTCATTAGTTTAGAAGACATAAAATAAAATAAAATAATTTGATTTTTTTGGTTGGTAATTATTTTCAAAACATCATAACTATGTTTTTTTCATGGTCTCGTAGCATAAAACCACAAATTTGAAATCTATTACAAAACAATAAATTATTCTTTGATTGCTAGACCTAAAGAATTATACTCGATCATCACATATGTATCTCCTTCAATATAATATGTATTATATGTTTTTCCATAATTATCTACAATCATATATAGATTATACACCTATCCAATTATTCATCATAACATCTTATTCCAATTAATTTTTCTTCGTATGCCATGATTTCTATAGGTTTTAAGAGTTCTGAAGTTGTGAGATCCACTTGAGTATTTTTTTACTTTTTAGATGATTGAAAATTACTTTGATGAATATTAAGATTTATTAAGTATATGTTAGTGATCAAAGTCATATTTTGGTCTTAAATCAAATAGATAAACAATGTTAATATGTTATATAAAATCATGATCAAATTTAAATTCATGTATTTAAAAGTCGTGCAATTGAAATTCATTGAGATGCAACAGTTTATGACAAAAATAAATTAAGACTTTTGAAATCCGATAGACCATTTTCCCTGTAGTGATTGTTGTTATGTAAGTTGTCTCTTCGCTTGTGCATTAGACTCGTTAGCTTCCCACCCTAATACCATCTTCATTTCATTAATCCAAATTATCAAACAGAAGCTGATACATAAACGTTCATCTAGTCATTCCAGTTATCCTTTTTCTTCGTTTTAAAATCGTATTTAACGATGGAGGGAACGTTTGGTCAACATATTGGGTGATTACGTTTACGTAGTACCTAGTCATCATATTGGGTATCGAATATTCTAGATTCAGGGATCAATTTGGTGATTAAGTTTTCGTTCCCCTCCCCTAACAAATATTATTGACAATCAAATGACAATCCTCTCCCTAGCCTAGAAGACCATCAACCACCAGGCTATCGTTGAATCTGTTTGGATTATTTTGGTTTCAAGTGATAGGAAACAAGTAAACAATGGTGGCGGCTGCTTGAAAATATTCTAGTTTATGGGTAATTTTTTTCCGTGGCGTAAGTATAAAAGCAAGAAGAAGATGATAGGAGTAGTTAAATAGGTAAGAATATATTCTGTTGCATATTTTAAGGATGGGGTGTTTCAAAAATATTAAAATAATAATTATACATTAAATTCTGAAAATCATTTACCAATCTGACGGTTACAAGTAAGTGCCGAAGTGGGGTTATTCAAATAGATTATTAAATTAGAATATATTATTAAATAAGAAGATAAGAGGAAACATAAAAAAAATTAGATTAACGGTGGTGATTAAATTTTGTCCCGGTGACAAAAGAGAATAGATTATTAAATAAGAAGATAAAAGGAAAACATAAAAAATGAGATAAACGGTGGGGATTAAATTTTGTCCCGGTGACAAAAAAAGGATTTTGTCACCGAAAAAAATTCCAGAAATTTGGGTTTAAAGCCGCCCACGAGTTTTTTTAGTTCATGGACCGTCAAATCCGGACCAATTCCTCGACAATTCCATGAAAAGATACTCATTTATTAAATTGGGCCCATCAAAGATAGGAAACCACCACCATACACAAAGCAAAATATTTAAACAAAACAGAAAACAAATAAAAGGCCACTTCCAGCAGCCCATGCTTATTCGGCCCAAAATTCATCTGACACAATTCTCCTTGCTGAAGACGCCTATTGTGTCCTAATGCTTCTTCAGTTATCTGTGAAATAAACAAACAACACTTATTAAACAGGCCTAAGCCCAACAACACAAAATTAGAATTAGGTTTAGTAAGCATACCCTCCGCCTCTTCATCAATCATCTCATCTTCTCCCAGATTCATTATTTGGAACATCAATCTCCTCCTCTTCTCCAAAGCTTTGTTCTTCATAGTGATCCTCATCATCACTATCCGAAGTATCTCCCTATATACCCACCACCGTTCCTAGTCACCCATTCTCATCCAGGGAGGCTTCCTGGATTGGTTGATTCACTGACGAGATGAGGGAGTCAACCTGGATCAGATGTTGAAGGTCTGGCGCCGACCTAATAAGATCAAGCTTCATAGGAGCTTCCTTCTCCTTCTCATATCCATCCTCTTGCTGATACAAATTCCTTATTAATTCCAGTGAGTAGGATTTAATTTCAAAGCAGTTATGAGGAATTTCAATTCTCTCATCTGCATCTCTAGCAACTTTGCTTGGCACAATCCAATTCCCTACTTTGCTTGGCACAATCCAATTCCCTACTTTGCTCGGACCCTCCAAACCAGAAGGTGCTGAAGTAGACCAATTTCTCCATGGTAACTCCGAAGTACTTGAAATAGGCTGAGCGTACATGGAGTTTGGTTCATGAATAACAATGCCCTTAGAAGGCATCAACTTTTTTACAGGGGCAGGGAGAGGTTCATCAGTCATCTTTCCTTTTCCTTTGATTTCGAAATCCAACTTCCTTTTAGCAGGTAGATGATGATTAATAGCAGAAGGTGTAATAAAATACTCTTTAATGGATCAAGGAAGGAGAAAAGAAGAAGCACAGAAGAAGAGATGAAGAAGAACAAAGAAAACTTCGTAGTTATATTCTAATTACGTAATACTTAGTATTTACATCAGTTACAATATTATATATATGGTTAGCGCTCCGGTACCCTATCACTAAAATTTCATCCCAATTATGTTTGAATTTTAAAGTTTGAGGGTCTGAATTTAGTGTTCAGGGGTAAGGATATAGAGTTTGGGGTTTCGAGTTTATTTTGGGGGTTTATGATATTTTAATTTGGACTTTTGATCAAAAGTTAGTGTACTTTTACATACGATATAGGATTTGAGTCTATGAAGTAGTATTACGGGTCAAAATTCAGTGTTTAGGGGGTAAGCATTATTCATAACTGCTCGTGATTTATTACAATGGATTTAACACTCATTATTTGAATTTTAAGCATTTAAAAATGTGAATTTAGAGTGCTAGGGTACCGGTACCCCGTGGGTACCGGAGTGCTTGCCTTATATATATATACATATATTGGGAACAGACGCGTCTCTTCGTACTTCCTAAACCAAAGAGACCAAACCAACTAGAACTACCCAATAACCCAACCCAAAGTGTTTAACCCAACATTTTCTCCCGTAAACACTTTGCTTATGGAATAGTCTGAACACCAATCTTGCTTCTCATCTCAAAGTACTTCACTCTCCCTAAAGATTTAGTCAATATGTCTTCGAGTTGGTCTGCAGTATGAGTGTGCTCGATGTGTACCTTTTCTGCTTCAACACACTCTCAAATAAAATGATAACGTGTATCAATATGCTTGCTTCGCTCGTGGTAGACTGGATTCTTACTTAGAGAGATTGCGGACTGATTGTCTACCCTTAAAGTTATTTTGATCTTTTCTTCGCCAAACATATCTGCCAAAAGTCTTGCCAACCAAATACCTTGACAGGCTGCTGACGTAGCCGCGATATACTCAGCTTCACACGAAGATAATGCCACCACCTTCTGCTTCTGCGAAGTCCAACTAATCAAGTTTGAGCCCAGATAAAATATCACGCCCGTTGTGCTTTTCCTATCATCCGCATTGCCAGCCATATCACTATCGCTATAGCCAACGAGATGTGCACGGCCCTCTTCTTCCTTCTTATAAAAACAGCCGTACTTCAAGGTACCCTTTATATATCTAAGAATTTGCTCCGCCGCCGTAAGATGCTCACTAGTGGGATTCTCCATAAATCGACTTACCAGACCAACGGAATAGCAAATATCTGGTCTAGTGTGCAATAAGTATCGCAAACTACCAACAATACTCTGATAATAGGTAGCATTAACTGGAGAATGTGAACTGACCTTTCTCAACTTCATTCGTGGTTCCATCGGTATTTTGGTAGGATTGCAATCTTGCATGCCACACTCATTCAATAATCTGGATGCGTAAGCCTCTTGATTGATTGAAATACCACTTGGAGTTTGCTTGACTTCGAGTCCAAGATAATAACTTTGCAACCCAAGATCACTCATCTTAAATAATGTCTTCATTTGTTCTTTGAACCCTTCCAATTCAACAGAGCTCTCCCGTAATAACCAAGTCATCCACATATACTCCAATCAGTAAACGAGATGAACCAGTTACCTTTTTATAAATGGCATGCTCTACCGGACTTCTCTCGAAACCGAGCAACTTCAAGGATTGGTCCAACTTTGCATTCCACACCCTTGGGGCTTGACGCAAACCATACAAGGCTTTACGTACGTAACCTCAACACCTTGTGCTCCTCTCCACATACTTTGAAACCCGGAGGCTGAAGAACATAAACTTCTTCCTCGAGTTCTCCATTGAGAAACACAGATTTCACATCCATATGATGTAGTTTCCATCCACGTTGGGCCGATGTGGCAAGTAGGAGTCGAATGGATTCCATTCGAGCTACCGGAGCAAACACCTCGTCAAAATCGATGTCGTACCTTTGCACGTACCCTTTTGCAACCAATCTCGCCTTGTGTTTAGTTACGTCTTCATTCGAATCCTTCTTTAATTTAAATACCCATTTAAGGCCAATGAGTTTGTGGCCTTCTGGAAGATCAACCAATTCCCAGGTTCCATTCTCTTTAATGGATTGCAACTCCTCCTCCATGGCATGTAGCCAACTGTTTTCTTTCTTTGCTTCATGAAAATTTGTTGGCTCCTCCATGCCAAACAAACAAAATCCATCATCATCTCCCTCTACACTTTGGGTTTCATCATAGATATCACTTAATCTACGCACTCTGCGAGGTCCGATGCTAGAATTACTTCTAATTGAGCCTTCCTCCCTTTGTACATTCTGATGATCCCGAGACACCGGTGTTGACTCAATATGAACAATTGGAGGCTGTTTATGGGAAGTTCTATCTTCCACCATGGCTGATGTTTTATCGGGAACATTGAACGTTCTCAACGTACCTTTCCCACAAGAGTCTGACCAATCCCACCTCCGATCTTCATCGAATATTGCATCTCTCATCACACATAATTTCTTGTTAACTAGATCATACATCCTGTAAGCCTTCGAAGTTGGTGATTCATAACCTATGAATACCATAGGCACACTCCTGTCATCCAACTTAGCGAGATGATCGCTGACTCGCTTAACATGTGCCACGCATCCAAAGGTGCGTAGGTGGCGCACATCCGGCTTGTGTTGATGCCAGGCTTCGTAGGGCGTCATTCCTGATACACTTTTGGTTGGTGCCCGGTTCAAGATATATATGGATGTCGCTACTGCTTCTCCCCAAAATCTTGGAGGTACACCCATACTTTTAAGGAGACTTCTTGCCATGCCAACGATCGTTTGATTTCGCCTTTCAACTACTCCATTTTGTTGCGGCGAATATGGAGCAGTGAGTTGATGCTTAATACCCAATTTGTTACAATGATCGTCAAACTTCTTTGACGTGAACTCACCTCCACGATCAGTTCGTAATATCTGAATCCTTTGACCCGACTCCACTTCAACCAATTTTTGCATCCAAATGAATGCCTCAAACGCTTCATCTTTACTTTTAATAAGTGTAACCCACATGAATCTTGTAAAATCATCAACCATTAGCAAAAAATACATTTTTCCACCATGTGTGAGAGGTGTAATTGGACCGCACAGATCCATATGTACAAGCTGAAGTGGGGTACTTCCTCGGAACTTCGACTCACTCGGGAATGGTAGTCTCTTTTGCTTCCCTATCAAGCATCCTTCAAAAACTTGTTCAATTTGATCTAGTAAGGGCATTCCCTTAACCATATCCTCTTTGACGAGTCTCCGCAATGCTCCAAAGTTCACGTGGCCAAACCGCGAGTGCCAACGCCAGGAACTATCTTTTTGACTACCCATCAGACATATTGGTCGGCCTTCATTAATATTCATGATGTAGAGATGATTCATACCCCTCTTAACCTTTGACAACGTCGTCGCATTTCGATCAACAATACTCATAATGCCATATTCAATTATCATTCTACAACCACTCTCATCCAGTTGTCCTAAACTGATTATATTGTTCTTCAACTTTGGAATATAATATACCTCCGTGAGAATTCTGTGCTCCCCATTCAAACATCTTAGGAGAATAGAACCCCGACCTTTAATTTCAACAAAAGATCCATCCCCAAGTCTTACTTTCCCTTGGATGGCTTCGTCATGTTCAACAAATTTTCCAAAACACCCTGTCATGTGATTGCTTGCTCCGGAGTCGAGATACCATGAATGATCTTGGCTCCCTGTTAGCTTCGGGGGCATTCCTTCTTCATTCAACTGAACTCCCGTGCTTCCAGTCATGCTGAGATTTACTACTTCGCAAGTCTCAGCCATAAGCAATGCAACCTCATCTTCATCTTCATCCTTTATAGCGAGATGTGCTTTCTCCCGCTTTGGTTTCCGACATTCAAAAGAAAAATGTCCCATAATGTCACAATTATAACATTTAATCTTTCTTTTGTCAAACTTACGATATTTATTTTCCTTTTCTTCATCGAAGTTTTGACAATCAAGCTTCTTATCACGATGGTTCCCGTGACTACCGCTGAAGGACTTGCGATTGCTTCCGTTAGTGCCTTCACCACTGATTCTTCCATCTTGAATCATCCTTTCAATTTGCGATCGAGTGACCATCATCAATTGATCACCACTTTCCTCGCCATGTTCTCCTCGACGTGTACGTATACTTTGATCAAAAGCACGCAATCGGCCGAGCGCTTCCGACACCGACATGTTTTCCGTATCACCCCATTGCTCAATTGTGCTTATAATTGGGATGAAACGATCAGGTACATCGCTAAATAAGCGTTCCACCACGGTCACGTCCGTTAATTCTCCTCCGAGCGATCGAATCTCACTAACCATCGACATGAATTTCGTTGCGAATTCTCCAAGTTCTTTAGAATCGGTCATGATTCACCGATCAAAATTCCGTCGCATAGCAGTGATCGATGCTCTCTTTACTCGATCTTCTCCTATTCTCATTTTATGAATTTCCTCCAAAGCCTTCAACGCAGTCTCGGCCGTAGCAATTTGCATTATTACAAAATCCGGGACGGATTGGGAGATTGCCGCCAATGCTCCTTGATCTTTAGCTTCGTCAGGAGGATCTTCACCTTCGATGGCTGTCCATACTCCCAATGATTTCATTAGAATTTTCATCTTGACCGCCCATAGTCCGTAGTTCGTATCCGTTAACAATGGATATCGGATGGGTACGCCACTTCCTCGCGTTTCAACCCTCACAATAGTACCACTACCGCCTGCTAGATTTTCATCACCCATTATACCGAATGCTCTGATACCAAATGTAATAAAATACTCTTTAATGGATCAAGGAAGGAGAAAAGAAGAAGTACAGAAGAAGAGATGAAGAAGAACAAAAAAAACTTGGTAGTTATATTCTAATTACGTAATACTTAGTATTTACATCAGTTACAATATTATATATATATATATACACATATTGGGAACAGACGCGTCTCTTCGTACTTCCTAAACCGAAGAGACCAAACCAACTAGAACTACCCAATAACCCAACTCAAAGTGTTTAACCCAACAAAAGGACTGGAACAAAGACTATTTCGATGAACAGCGGCCTTCCCCGCCCCCTTAGAGCTGTAAACGGAGGATTTCCTTTCAGCCCTTCTTCTTCCAAGGGGAGTATAGAGTCCTCCAGGTCCTTTCGAGACATCAACCTTCTTCTTGTTCGTATTGTTGTTTTGGTGGTGTTTTCAAAGGATCATAATCCCGGATTCAAAACAGAGGAAGTTTACTTCCTAAGTAATTATTCTAGAGATTGTGGAGTCTCCCGATATGAGAAATATTAGTTCGTCTTTGATGTGGCTAAACAAAGGATCCTAGTCCTTGATTCATCCTAGAGGAAGGTTTCTTCCTGAGATTATTGCTGCCTGAAAGATGGTTGTTGAGATAGATCTTTTCATGAAAAGAGTATAATTTTATTCAATAGATACAAAGGAGGTTTAAGTTGCTTATGGATGCAGAACATGGATGCGAGGTTGGATGGCAGCAAAGAAACCTTGGCCACACTTGTGCAACATCTAGAGAGGGGTCGGGATGTGATCATCTATATTGAGAATTGTCTGGCTACCTTCACGAAAACCCTAACTACTTTGAAAGAAATCATTTGGGGATCTTGATAAACCCGTGAATAAGAAACGACCAACAATGAACTAGGATTCCAAGAGTCAAAATGAATTCCCCGGTTTTAACTTGGGCGACAATTTAACTACTTGAGATTGTAGAGCAGAACAGTTTCTCAAATACTACTGGACAAACTAGGATGATGATGTATTTCTGACTTCAAACTACCTAGAAGGAGAGTCTCAATTTGTGGCTCTAGGTGATGTGAGACGATGGCTGGCAACTAACATGGGACAAACTAAAGGACATATGATATCTTAGTTCGTACCCACAACATTCGAAGACCCTTTTGACGGCCTTACTAAGCTCGTGCCGACAGGGAATGCTCGAGGTTATAAGAGAAAGTTTGAACAATTATTGGTGCGATCTGAACGGTTGACACCTACACACGTAGTAAGTTGCTTCATCAATGGGTTGAGCACTAGAATTTGAAGCAACATGCATGTTTCCCATCCTCATGATTTGACGTGGTTATTGCCTTCACCCGTATCTGTGAGGATAAGGCTGCCTTTAGACCTACACTGCACGACGAGTGAGCACCTAGCCGACCCAACCCATAGTCGCGAAATCAGACTATGACTGTTGAAAATTTCATGACAGCTGAGATGCGGGAGCATTGCGATACGAAACTATCTTATAACTAGGTATGCATGTTATAATCAAACCAAAGTAAAGAAAAACAGTATAAAAGACAACATCATAAATGAATAATTCCATCGAGGCCTCCAATATTCAAAACATAACAAATCAGACCATTACAATAAGAAATCCTAATATCAATCCGATACAGAAATCCCCAAATAAAAAGTAAAGTCGACTAAATAAAAGGAAAAATCAACTCCTATCAAGCTGCTAATAGACCCACAATTTACTATATATGTCTACACATTCTTAGCATTATTTTAGGAAAAAGTTTGCCTAAATAAGATGTGCATCTTGCCTAAAGATTCCTACCACACACTCTCAAAGATACTAACCCCCATCAGAATATCAATCAAAAGAGTAAGGTTTTACTTGCACACCCGAAAAGTTGATAAGATCAACAAGCCATGAGATTAACCTGTTAGACTTCCTTACACAGAAAATTGATACCCACATGAAAGAACTCTCACACATAAGTGTTTAAGGACGTGTTTATGCGCTCATTCATTTTCTCTATGCAAAGGTTGTCATAAGGTTGCACTTTGATCTATGTATACACACCAAAGCTAGTCAAGAGATCATTCAGTAGTTGTAATTGAGCTTCGGTGATTGAGTGAGGAATTAAGAAAGTATTGAGTTAAGTATGACATGGAAATCGACTGAACTTTATCTGCTTCTAGACCTATGACTTTTCGCTTGCTAACTAAGACCAATATTAGACACAACTCTCAAAACTTTTTATACCCAAGTAACCAACTATGGTGCATATACCAGTGTTGTGAAGACCGGACCGGACATCGAACCGGTGAAGTAAGAGGTTTGAGGGTTAAAGGTTCAACCGAAATTGAACCGTAAAACTCGGTACAAAAAACGGTCACGCTATAATTTAAAAGTTAATGTATTATTAATTATTTACCTAAAATTTAGGTACTAAAAGAGTAATGATCCCTCATATAAATACCTTCTAATAATCTAACCCAAAATCTCCAGCCGCCAATTCCTTTTCTCTTCGGCTCTTCCTCTCCCCTATTCTTCTTTTCTTCTAAACACCAAACCAACATATGGTTATTGCTTCATCATCCTCTTCTCTCCTTCTTCTTTCTCTTCATCACCATTCCAGTCGAACTTAATCCTCTTCTCTTTTTTTTCTCTTCATCACCATTCCAATTGACCAAATCCTCTTCTCTCCTTCTTCTTTCTCTTCATCACCATTCCAATCGACCAGATTCATGGCGGAGGAGAGTTGCCGACAGGCATAATAGAAGAGCGTCCACGACCACCACCGGTTGATGGTAATAGCCAATAGAATGGGTTACGATTCGAACTGTATCCGTAGCCATGGAAGAAGACCCGAAAATGCAAGTGAAAAAATTTGAGATATCTGATTTGAATCAAACCGGGAAGAACCGTATTCCGGTCTGACCAATTTTCACGAGTTTTACGATTCTATCCAAAAAGTTATAGCAATTGACCCGGTAATAATTTTATCTCAGATCGGACCTGCTTGGGGTCCGGTTCTTAGGTTTACCGGTCAGACCGACTGGGCCGGTCTGGTTTTGACAACACTGGCATATACTAGTGCTCAACTCGCCACTTCAATAAGGTGTCAGGCTTGCCTAAATCTTTTATTAGCACTTCTAACTGTTTGATTTTTTTTCTTTCTACAAGCTACGATTTTGCTTCTAAAATTTTCAATTATTTTATATTTCTATTTTTAACAACTGGGGTCAACAACCAAAGGGTGGCATTTGGATCTTTAATCCTAGCTAACTAGCATTTTATCACAAATTTTTAGTTGGAATTAGTCAAGTTTCATACCACAAGCACATGAGATCAATGAGGGAAAGAAGAATGTGAAGACGGCTTATAATATTTTTAATCTATTTATCTAATCAAAATCCTAGCACAATTAAACTATAATACTATTTCTCTAATCCTAACTCAAATTATTATTAATATTTTACTTTATTTTCTAAGGACTAACTAGAAATATATCCTAAATATGATAAAAGTATATTATCTAATTTTACTGTCACAAGATTTATTATAGAATAAGTATTCGATTATTGTTCAATATCGATTCTAGAGATTTTCCATCCAATTTTACGATTTAACCTAACTCCGTTAACTATTTGGGTTCAATTTGATTAACTTTCAAAGTCAAGGACTAAATGTTTGACTAAAAGACTAGAATTGAACACGAAAAAAGTTCCAGTGACTAAACTGTCAGTTTTAAGAAACTAATTCGTACAGTATTCAAAAGTTCTCGAACTAAATTGTCTTTAGGAATTTTCAGAGGGTCGTTCTGGACATTGCTGGAAACTTGACCAATTCGTAGTCACTGAAATTCCAGCGACTATTGTGTAACTTGCCGCCGCCGCCGGCCGAATGAACCCAAAATCCGGCGAGGGAAAGCCAAATTCCGGCGAGGAATGAAAAACACACCCCCATCATCCATTAGTCGAACCTAAGCTACTGAAACGAATTGATACCTCCAATGAATGACTCCGTCGAGGTTGGAAGTGAATTGGGGATTAAGTGGAGGTGGAATTGAAAGGTGTCGTTGGAACCGTGACGGAAATCGAAACAGAGTTTGGGTCTCATTTGGGTACTCAGAAAATGACAACAAAGCTTCAAGGAAAAAGGGGTCGGACTTCTTACCGAGTTTGGCTAAGGGATGGAGTCGTCGGATGGAGGCAGAACGGCTGTCGCCGACGTCGCCGGCAAAGCTTCAGCAATTTCCTGGCTTTCGAGAAACAGGGGAGGGGTCTTTGGTTCGTGAGCTTAGTGAGCGAGACAAGAGGAACGAAGTAAGGAATAGAATTTCCCATATAATTGTAATGATGAAGGGGTGTAACCGATGACTTTAATTGTGGCTTAAATCGGCTTTAATTGCCGGAGTTCGTAACAGTGGCAGTTGGCAATGGTCAGGGAAGATGAAGGAGGAAGAAGAAGCTGCCTCCCCCCTCCCCAACGATGCCGTTTGGATGCAACAATGGAAGGCTTAAAAAATAAAAGAAAAAACACGCCTCTAGCCAGCTTCAAACCATTGTTGACTGAGAGTTTGTTTGATTTGCTAATCGATGGGATGTTGCCCAACATCCGGTTTTTCTACTGTCTAGTTAACATTAATACTAAGTTAGCTGATTGATCTAACCTAACTAACAACTAAATATATTTTATCAATCAACCTTACTTATTAATTGAATATAACTATCCAATTATGTCGTCATGGTCGATCATTCGTGTCTATAATGATTCATAATAAATATTAATATTATCTTAAGGATGATTTGGGAAATTAAGCATGAAATTTTGACCCCCAAGTTCGGGGTGTAACATTTCTCCCCCACTTAAAAAAAATTTCGTCCTCGAAATTGAGATCGTTGAGATAAGAGGGAAAGTATGAGCTACTAGTTTCTAACTGAAATTCATAGCATAACTTGGACGCAATAGCTCATAATACTGACCTTACTCAGTCTCTGAATAACTCTGGATATTTCCCCCTCATACCCTCTTCGGTCTCCCAGGTCACCGCTTCGGTTCCTTGGTTTCTCCGTATGACCTTAACCATTGGGATTTTCTTTCTCCTAATCTCCTTCTCTTGATGGTCAACTATCTGGACGAGAACCTCCTCATATGTCAAGTCGTCGGCTAACAGGACATCCTCAAGTCGTATCACATGCTCAGAATTGGACCTATAAGCCCTCAACATGCTCACATGAAAGACATTGTGAATTCTAGCCAAACTTGGTGGTAAAGCTAGTCGGTAAGCCAAAGGACCAATACGTTCAAGAACCTCGTATGGCCCAATGTAACGTGGACTTAGCTTTCCCTTCTTGCCAAACCGCATCACTCCCTTCCATGGGGACACCCTCAAAAATACTTTATCACCAACCTCATAGGTACGAGGGTTCCCAGGTCTCTCAACATTATTCTTCTGTCAATCTTGAGCCGCCTTCAAACTCTTTCGAATCACCTTCACCTTCTCAACCGACTTTTGAATCATCTCAGGTCCCTCTAACTGCCTTACACCTTCTGCATCCCAATATAATGGTGTTCTACACTTACGCCCATATAAAACCTCATACGGTGCTGCCTTGATTGAGCTATGATATTGGTTATTATAAGCGAACTCCATTAATGGTAGATGCTCGTCCCATGAACCTTCCATTGTCAACACACAAGCTCTAAGTAGATCCTCCAATGTCTGAATAGTCCTCTCGGATTGTCCATCAGCTTGAGGGTGGTACGCTGTAGAGAAGTGTACTTTGGTACCCAATGCTTGTTGTAGACTAACCCAAAACCGAGAAGTAAAGCTAGGATCACGATCAGACACAATGCTAATCGGTACTCCATGTAATCGTACGATTTCTCTAACATACAACCTTACCAACTCATCAGGTCCTGGTTTGAATTTAATAGAGATAAAATGATTAGCCTTAAAGAATCAATCCACGATAACTCATACACCATCATTTCCACGTGGAGTCCTTGGTAAACCATAAACAAAATCCATGGAAATCTTTTCACATGTCCATTCTGGTATTTCCAATGGTAAATGCTGAATGACCGGTTCTTGATGTTGTGCTTTTATCATTTGGCACTCCAAGTAGTGGTAAATATGTTCGACCACTTCCTTCTTCAAATTTGGCCACCAGAAATGTTCCTTGAGAGTGCGATACATCTTCTTATACTTCTCTAACTCAGGATCATCCCTTTGCTTTTCCTTGATTCGTTCATGAAGCATAGGTCGAATCTTCAAGGTTGCTAATAATTTAGTGATGCTTTCCATCTCCAATTCCACATTCATAGCTCGAAGTTCCACCAGTTCTTGTAATGGGCTATCCTTCTTTCTACTCAAAGC
The DNA here is from genome assembly GCA_034768395.1 of Linum lewisii. NCBI lineage: Eukaryota > Viridiplantae > Streptophyta > Magnoliopsida > Malpighiales > Linaceae > Linum > Linum lewisii. The sequence continues at coordinate 54,101,590 of CM068299.1, read as the reverse complement.
ATCTGCAACGACATTTGCCTTACCAAGATGATATTTGATCGTGCAGTCATATTCATTCAACAACTCTACCCACCTTCTTTGTCTCATGTTCAACTCCTTTTGGTCGGTCAAGTGTTGTAAGCTCTTGTGGTCGGTGTATATGGTAAAAGTCTCACCATACAAATAATGCCGCCAAAGCTTCAAAGCAAACACAACTACAGCCAACTCCAAGACGTGAGTAGGATAGTTAAACTTTGTGAGGTCGTAACTATCGTGAAGCATAAGCAATCACTTTCTTGTCCTGCATCAATACACAACCCAGTCCATGGTGTGAAGCATCACTATAAATAAAATACTCTCCCCCACTGGTTGGAAGAGTTAGTATTGGTGCGGTAGTAAGCTTCCTCTTCAACTCTTCAAATGCTTCTTGACACTTATCATCCCATTTAAACACCTTCCCTTTTTGTAATAACTGAGTTTTTTTTTTATTTATAAACTAATAACTGAGTTAGAGGTCTAGCAATTTGAGAAAATCCTTCACAAATCTTTGATAATATCCAGCTAATCCCAGAAAACTTAACACTTCTAGAACATTCTTTGGTGGAATCCAGTTGACTATTGCCTCTATCTTCTTCGGGTCAACTTCTACTCCATTTCCTGATATGACATGACCCAAAAAGTGAACTTCATTCAACCAGAAATCACACTTAGAAAATTTAGCATATAATTCTTCCTCCTTCAATTTTTGTAGTGTGACCCTCAAATGATCCTCTTGCTCCTCATGGCTCTTCGAGTATATGAGAATATCATCAATGAAAACTATGTAAAATTTGTCTAAGTAATCATGAATACCCGATTCATAAGTGCTATGAATGCTGCTGGTGCATTTTTCAACTCAAACGGCATAACCAAAAATTCATAATGGCCATATCGTGTTCGGAAAGTAGTCTTTGGATCAGAGGTCTCTGCCACTCTCAATTGATGATATCTCGACCTCAAATCAATCTTCGAGAATACTGAGGCACCTTGTAGTTGGTCAAATAGATCATTTATCCTTGGTAGTGGATAGCGATTCTTCACTGTTGCCTATTCAACTTTCGATAGTCAATGCACAATCGTAGGCTCCCATCTTTCTTCTTCACAAATAATACTGGTGCTCCCCAAGGCGATACACTAGGACAAATGAACCCCTTGTCTAGCAACTCCTCAAGTTGTTCTTTTAACTACTTTAATTCCACTGGCGCCATGCGATAGGGTGGGATCGATATTGGTGCGGTTCCTGGAATTACTTTGATGTCAAATTCAACCTCCCTATGTGGTGGAAGACTGGGAAGTTCTCAGGAAACACTTTAGGGAACTCCTTCAGTACATGAACATCCTTTAATTCTCTGATGCTTCAGTGACATAAGCCAAGTAGGCTTCACATCCTTCTTGAATTAAAGAGAATGCCTTTACTGTAGATATAAGACTTACAGGAATCAGTTTTCTGATCCCCTTGAACAAAGCTTTCCAACGACCTACAATATCGAAGCTCACTTCCTTCTTGTAACCATCCATATTCGCTCGGTTTTTTGACAACCAATCCATGCCCAAGAAAATATCAAACGCATCAAAAGGTAGGAGGATCAAGTCAGCTTCAAATTCATATCCAACCACTATGATGGTGCATTCGCGGATAAGCGAATTCACAATTAGAGTATTCCCAACTGATGTTCGCACACCAAGATTTTGACCCAATAGTGTGGGAACTACCCCAAATCTCTAGCAAACTTACTAGATATAAAAGAATGCGTAGAACCAGAATCTATAAGAACAAAAGCAGGTTGACCATGTATTGAAATCATACAGTCACAACTTCTGGTGCAGCATTAGCCTCCTCTCTTCGCATAGCAAAAAGCCTTGCTTGAACCCCAGCTTGGGATCCCTGACCTTGCTCTATAGTGTTGCAGTTGTTGGAGTACTGGCCACTATTGTTGCTATGGTTTGATTGGTTACCAAACCGGTTCACAGTCTGAGTCCTGCCTCTTCGCATTGATTGCTCTGCATTAGCTCTTCCTTGACTACTCATGTTGGGACAGTCACGTTGAATGTGTCCAGGCTCATTGCAATAGAAGCACACTCCCAGATGGAGTTTGCATTCACCTGGATGCTGCCTCCCACACCGATTATAAACCGGAAAAGCTCGATGAGTAGGAGCACTCCTGGTCGAACCCGTCTAGCTATAGGTTGGACCTTGACTAGAGGACCCAGATGAGCTCCTCTTAGATTGAAAATACTACGATTGGTCACCAGATTGACTCGTTGCCCTTCTCTTTTTATTGTCCATGTTCGCCATCCTTTCTTCATAGATAGTCTGATCAGTCCTCTCAATTCGGAGCGCAGCTTGGTAAATAGCTTCTCTATTTTCCCAAACTTGAGAACTCAACATGTACAGGATATGAGGCCTCAAGTTTCGGAGGTAGTGGTTCCTCTGAATTATCAGTTCTAGAACTGTGGTCCTCCATATGTCAGCAGTCAATCAAAACGACCGGTGTACTCAGCAACTGTTTCGCGGCCATCACTTCCCCACTTTTGTTTGATCATGAGGAACTCCTTCTGTTTAGCATCGCGAATGGATTCTGGAATGAAGTGGTTCCTCAAATCCTCCACAAAAAATCAGCCCAAGTGATCGTCGGTGGCTCATGTTGGCTTGCAGGTTGAGTGAGCCACCAATCATACGCGGCTTCTTGCAGCAAGGACACGGTTAGCAGTACCCTATCCTCATTAATGGCTCTCATCTCTTGGAGGGATAGGGTGACCTTTGACAACCAATGCTCTATCACAAGAGGGTCAGTGGAGCGATCACCATTGAAATCCTCAACTTTCTTCCTCCTAAAGGCCCCAAAGTCTGGTAGCGGCCTAAGTGGTGGTGGGGGAGGAGGTGCATAGCTAGCTCTGTGAAAGATTTACAAATTCACTATTAAGAATAGAGCGAGTGACTTAGAATAGTTGGACTGGACTGGAGACTTTCAAATCCTCAAAACTGAAATTAGTTTAAAAATCCCTTCAAAACTCTTTCTAAAAAACCAAACTGGCCTCCAATATTCCTTGGAAATAAAAAAAACAGAGGAGGATTGGCTCTGATACCAAAATGTAACACCCTAGTTTTTTGAAAACCAATAGAAGACTAATTTACCCCGGGGCGGACACTTGAAAGAAAACAAAATATAATGAAACCAAATAGAAATCTCAAATAACATAAAATCAAAGCCACGAGTCAAAACATAATCCCAAGAATAAAACGTGATAACTGAGAAAAAAGCCCTAACACATGGGCAAAAGTCCAAAACATAAAATGTGAAATCAAACTCCAAAATAGTCTCCATAATAGTCCAACAATCCAACTAAAATAGAAAAGCACTTATATTCACTCCAAGCCTTCACTCACTCCGAGGTCTCAGACATAGCTCACAGAAATGGTACGCCAAGTCTTCAGAAGGTTCCTTATCAGCTTTCGGACAACCTGGTGGGTGGTTTGGGGTCAGTCTTTCGTGCTCATAACATTTAAGCTAAAATGGGTCGAATCTTAACTCAATCCAATACTTAGGTTCATTATTGGATAGTAGTAGTGATGACTTTAAACTAAACATAAATCTAATAGTCATACCATATCTCATGAACATTTATCGTGATATGAACATGGAAATCATAAACTAAAACTAAAAAACATAACATCATGCTTCATATCATCACTTAACTTAACTTATATCTGATCACTTTTACTTAGGGGCCCAACCCAACTAACTATCCTTACCGCCCCTGAACTAACACACTGCGCAGAGCACGTTTCTGACCGACAGTGGTAACTGATAAGGTCTCTCTGGTCCACTGAACTGAGGGGCAAATCTGGCCCAAGGTCTCTAGCGACCATAACTGAAACTGACGTGGGACGGAGGTCTAGCTAGTGAGTACCAATTATTAATCCCCCTATTATTTGTCTATGTAAGGTGTGACAGTTAAACATGCATACAACTCATTAATAACCATGTACATAAATTATTTATAGAAATTAACTTAGCATAAATCATAACGTAAAAATAAAATAGCGACGACAAGATATTACCCACTTAAACCAACCCACCTCGAAATATGTGGCGGAAGTCAAAGTGTGGGGTCGAGGTTAATCCAATGGTTGAATGTCTCTAGAGGATCCTAAAGACGTGGAATTTGATTAGATCGTTTTAAGGCAAGGCTAGACTGATCTGGCACCAGCGACGAATTCGGTACATTCAATGAAGAATCACTTCTCAATTACTCGAGAAGTGTTGAAACGGGATCATTAGGAATTGAAACCGTGGTTTACTCGGTCTTTAAAGAAATTCATTATTGGACAATCTAAGTTCTCTAATTATAAGATTAAGAGAGAAATATTAATCTTAAGATTATTATTATTAATATCCATTTTCATAACTTAACAACATAAATTATTGTTACAAATATATTCCAATTAAAAGTACTAAACAAATATTAATGTTATTCTATTTAATTTAAATGTCTCAAATTCTAGATGATTTAATCTATAATATAATTTCTAAACCCAATTAATTATTCCTACTAATATATTTGATCTATTACCAATTTCTAACTTATAATATTTTTAGTCTATTTATCTAATCCTAATCCTAGCTCAATTAAACTATAATATTATTTCTAAACCTCATTGATTATCTCTAATCCTAACTCAAACTATTATTAATACTTCACTTTATTTTCTAAGAACTAACTAAAAATATATCCTAAATATGATAAAATTATATTATCAAATTTTACTGTCACAATATTTATTATAGAATAAATATTCGATTATTGTTCAATATTGATTCTATAGTTTTTCCATCCAATTTACGATTTAACCTAACTCCGTTTACTGTTTGGGTTCAATTTGATTAACTTTCAAATTCAAGGACTGAACTGTTTGACTGAAAGACTGGAATTGAACACGAAAAAAGTTGCAGTGACTAAATTGTCAGTTCTAAGAAACTAATTCGTACAATATTCAAAAGTTCTCGAACTAAATTGTCTTTAGGGATTTTTAGAGGGTCGTTCTGGACATTGCTGGAAACTTCAGTGAACAATTCGTAGTCACTGAAATTCCAGCAATTATTGTGTAACTTGCCGCCGCCTGCTGAATGAACCCAGAATCCGGCGAGGATTGAAAAACCCACCCCCATCATCCATTAGTCGAACCTAAGCTACTGAAACGGATTCATACCTCCAATGAATGATTTCGTCGAGGTTAGAAGCGAATTAGGGATTAACGAGAGCCGGAATCGTGATGGAAATCTGGAAATTGAAACAGAGTTTGGGTATCAGTTGGGTACTCAGAAAATGACAACAAAACTTCGGGAAAAAGGGGTCGGACTTTTTATCGAGTCTGGCTAAGGGATGGAGTCGTCGGAGGGAGGCAGAAAGGCTGACGTCGAAGTCACCGTCAGAGCTTCAGCAATTTCTAGGCTTTCGAGAAACAGGGGAGGGATCTTTGGTTCGTGAGCTTAGTGAGCGAGACAAGAGGAACGAAATAAAGAATTGAATTTCCCATATAATTGTAATGATGAAGGGGTGTAACCGATGACTTTAATTGTGGCTTAAATTGGCTTTAATTGTCGGATTTCGTAACGGCGGTAGTTGGCAACGGTCAGGGAAGAGGAAGGAGGAAGAAGAAGCTGCCCCCGCCCCCAACGACGCCATTTTGGATGCAACGTTGGAAGGCTCAAAAAATAAAAGAAAAAACACGCCTTTAGCCAACTTTGAACCATCGCGACTGAGAGTTGGTTTGATTTGCTAACCGCTAGGTTGTTGCCCAATATACGGTTTTTCTATTGTCTGGTTAACATTAATAATAAGTTAGCTGATTGATCTAACCTAACTAACAACTAAATATATTTTGTCAATCAACCTTACTTATTAATTGAATATAACTATTCAATTATGTCGTCATGGTCGATCATTTGGGAAAGTAAGCACGAAATTTTGACCCCAGGTTCGGGGTGTAACGCCACATCAGATTCACTGTTAATCACCTGATGACATCATCGTCATTATCAAACTCGATGTAGATGATTTCTACATCAATCAATATGTTGATGACTTCTACAACGTCATCGTCATCACTACTCCAAATTTGTGGAACCACATGGTCATCGCCTGCAGACATCTTCCAATCACTAGTCGTAACACACAATCACAAAGATTTATCGAAATGTGTTAATTTTTCCAATGAAAAGACTTATTCAATCAACCACAAACTCAAGATGTGATTTATACACAAAAACTTGACCAATGTGTCGAACCAATGTTGATAAACAATGTTCGATCAGATTTGACCATGTGAAATCAACAAACTATTAGTATTGATTATTGATACAACGAGTAGAAAACCACACAGGTTTTAGTCTCGAGGGAGTACAAAATCATACTGATTTTAGTCTCCATACTTGTGAGTAGAAAGCCACAAAGGTTTTAATCTCGGGTGAGTAGAAAGTAGGAAAGACTTTAATCTCGATTGAGTAGAAAGCCACAAAAGCTTTAATCTTGGGTGAGAGAGTCACGAAGTGGCAAACTTTCCTCATCTTCGATAGTTAAAAAAAGAATACAAACCTACTGCCAAAGATTGTTAATCAATATTCAAGATGGACAAGGACACTAGGCCATATTAAAAATAAAAATCGAGTAGTGAACTTAATTCGGAAAATCACTGGGCCAAATCACTTATATATATATATGAAAATACATATAGTTTAGAAGCTATAGCCTTATAGAGGTGGGGTGGGCCGTAGCATGGGAACCCTAGACCCAGATCTGAATATATACATTTACCATTAGCATTAAAGAATAGTAAACCAAAAGACATTATAAGACATAATGCTGCAAGGACTGACATAACGCAAAACACATAACAATATATCTCCAACTATGGCAACAGAATTCTTATACAAATATATAACCTGCTGACTTCTCAAGATAGTCCCAGTTCCATCAAGAACTTTTTCTTCCACCAAAATTAAAGGACTAGCAGTCCCTTGCCAACACTGTGTGTGTTATTACAACTCACAAACAGTTGCCGCAACTCCTTAGGGGAATTAGCACAACGCCTCGCCTTTGTAGAGTCGCTCAAGATGGCACTACGTCCCTGGCTGTCCTCCAAAGTCGATTTTGCATCTACAACGGAATCTCCAGCTTCCATATATTTCGCCATTCGCCCTCAACATGCATGTGGGTCATGTCGGCTAGTTGCTCCATGACTAGCCGATAAGCGGATCGGGCGGTGTATTCTCCATTTCAGCTATAGTGTCAAATCACCCTGCCTTCTGGCACCTCCTTACATAGGGGTATGCCCATATTTCATGCACGCCACGCTGATTGAAAATATATATATATATATATATATATATATATATATATATATATATATATGGAAACGACTACTGCGCTCCCGGAGCACCAGATGCTCCCCTCTGTTTGAACCATTCAAGGAGAATCTCATTCGTTCATTTTGGAAGATCTAATCTGAGCCATCCATACATAAATTAATTTTATAATTTAAATGAAAGATAATTAAAATAACTAAAAGGTCACTCAACATATTTCATATAAATAAATAATCATAACTCTTTATTTATATGTTCAAATTAGTTTTACCACACCAAATTAAATTATGATCATCATAATAACATCAAATGCATATTAAATATAATTATTTTGTAACTTATTAGATCACTTCACCCTTTTCAAACATCCATCCAATCCATACCTTTAGTCAATCAAACTTAACCACCCATCTTACTCACTCATCCCTACTGAGTGTACGATTTTACTCACCTAACTCACCCGAATCCTATCACCTCATGCAACACGATAGAATGGGGGTTTCCAAAACACTAAGAACCCTAGAATTCCATTTCTGCAATCACTATCAGTTCATTATCGTTTCTCCTCCTCATTCTCTTATCATTTCTTCACCTCTCAACTTCATCCTATTTCGTTTCTGGAAACCGCCCTCCCTATCGATACTTGCGGTCGAGTCATTTCAGTTTCTTATCAAAAGCCAAAGCTTATTTTGTTTGTCTGACACCAAATTCCTCTTGCAAAAATCTACCCAAATTCACATAACAGATGGCTTCAACCCGAATTCAGCGGCAGCATAACAGATGGTGATGATAACATCCAAGTGGTTAGATTCGAGGAGAGAATACACCTGAATTCGAGATAATCCACGACCTGTATAAAATTTCCCTCTTCGTTGACTGGCCTAGTACTCTCTTCGCTTTCTCTCACTCGTTGCCCTGCCAGAAAGCTTCCCTTGGCTGAACCTTCCTCCCAAACTACATCTCTCTCGATTTCTTTCAAGAAAACCTTCAACTTGGGAGCTTGAGTCCTGCCTCCCATTCCCCCACCTATTCTCTGCTCGGCCGGCCGGCCCAATCTTGACCGCAGTGACGGCAAGCATCAATAGAGAGGGGAATTTCCACAAACGCCAGCGACTGGGGTTTAGATGTGACAAAATGGGGGAGAATGAGGAGAAGAAAGGATAATGACCTGAGAGTGATTGCGGAAAATTGAATTTTAGGGTTCTTGAGAGTTTTGAATAGTGCCCTTATCTCGATTCTCGAGTTGCATGAATGATAGGAGTTGGGTGAGTTGGTTCGAGTTTGTTTGCAGATAAAAACAATCACTCAAGTGAGATGTGTGAGTTTGTTTCCGTTAGATTATGGATGGATGTTTGAAATGGGTGAAGTGATTCAATTTAATTAGCCTATACAGTGACAAAATAATTGTACTTAATATGTATTTGATGTTCTTATGATGATAATAATTTAATTTGGTATGGATAAGACTTATATTGAACATAAAAATAAATAGTCATGATTATTTATTTATATGAACAAAGTTGAGTGACCTTTTAGTTATTTTAATTATCATTTATTTAAATATTAAAATTAAATTAGTTATGGATGGCTCAGATTAGATCTTCCAAAATGAACGAATGAGATTCTTCTTGAATGGTTCAAACAGAGGGGAGCATCTGGTGCTCCGGGAGCGCTGTAGTCGCCACTATATATATATATATATATAAATTCACCCTCATTTTATTATTTTTTATATATAATTATAAAAAATTTATTGCTCAAACAAACAAGTTATAAGCACAAAAGCTTAACATCTGCTCACATAACTACAGGAAATAGAATTCTTATAAAAAAATATAACCTCCTAACTTCTGAAGATAGTCCCAGTTCCAGCAAGAACTTTTTCTTCCAACAAAATTAAAGGACTATCAATCCCTTGCCAACATTGTTGTGCGTTATTACAACTCACAAACAGTCGTCACAACTCCTCAGGGAAACTCGCACAACATCCACACGCCAGGCACAACGCCTCGCCTTCATAGAGCCGCTCGAGATGGCACTACATCCCTGGCTACCCTCCAAAGTCGATTTTGCATCTTCGGCAGAATCTCCAGCTTCCATATGTTTCTCCATTCCTCCTCAACATGCATGTGGGTCATGTCGGCTAGTTGCTCCATAACTAACCGATAAGCGGATCGGACGGTGTATTCTCCATTTTAGCTATAGTGCCAAATCACCCTGTCTTCTGGCGCCTCATTACATAGTGGTATGCCCATAATTTCATGCACGTCATGCTGATTGAAGGCTTCCTTGAGAAATTTAATATCCCAAGGTTTCTCCGTTGGAATCATTAGATCACACACTTTTTTATTGGCCATATATATATATATATATAAATATAATATATACTAGATTAGTCGCGGCCTGTTGGCCGACTTCAACATAAGATAAATATTTAAAACATTAAATATTTAGTACGTCTGGACACAGCCCATTCGAGTTGGCCACGGGGCTTCCTATCCTCTCCAAACTTAGTCGAGTGTCTTCGTACCTCCTAAATTTTAAATTCTTTACAAAGTGAACTCATTACTTTAATACGGGTTCAGAGCAGTCCTACTAACGTCAGCGGTGTATTTTTTTGGCAATTTTACCACGTCATTGTTGACATGTAATAGAAAATATAATTTGAAATTTAAAAAACTAAAGATATTTAAAAAAATTAAAGATATACCTGCCAAAGAATTAAAAAATAACTGTAGACAGCCCATTGGCCGATTTTTTGTGTTAATATTTTACCGAAAAATATTTATTTTTATTTTTATTTAGATTACTTAGAAGTGTGGTTGAATTTTTTCTACTTTTTAATATATAATAATTTAATTCATATGTTGGTAAAAAATTATAAATTTGTTATCAATTGTTGGAATATAATAAATAAAAGCATTATAATTATGCTTTATTGTTGTTACGTTGAAAACACTGCAACTTTTCTTTGATTAAATAGTAAACTACTCCAATCATTAGGTGTGGCATTGTTGGTTGTTCACTTTGTCTCTTAAACATGAGGTTGAGAGTTCGATCTTTGTTTGTGAGAAAAGAATCAAAAAATTTTGTTTGCTAAAATTGATTTTTATCCAAAATACCCTCATTCGTAGAATGAAGGAGAAGCTCTAAAATCCCCAAAACACGTGTCAACTGAAAAAAAGCGAAAATGCTTTAATGTATTAGAAGATATATATATATATATATAATATAAATTCAACCCCGATTTATTCTTTTTATATATATAATTATAAAAAATTTATTGCTCAAACAAACAAGTTATAAGCACAAAAGCTTAACAACTGTTTACACAACTACAGGGTAGGAAAACAGCAAAAGGTCACTACAAGCTACTTAAGCCAAACTCTGATCCTATTAGCAACAAACTAACCTACACAAGAACTTAACAAAACTGTCACCAATCAAGTTCTCAGTTTCTTTTGATGACTCCACGTGACACCAAGCTCCAGTCTTATTTTTCCCAACAGAGCTTCAGCTGGCAAATTATTCTACCCATAAGCTCTACAACATCTCTTTTTCCAAAGCTGGGAAACTGTAACTCTCCAAGCTAATATGTTCCAAATAGAGATTCTACCTTTACTAATAAACCAGTTCAACTCATTATTCCAATCTGCCTCCCTCGTGTAACCAATGAAAACTTGACTCTTAATCCAACAAACATAGTCACATCTCCTAATTGAATGGTCTCTAGAGTCGGTACCAACATTGCAAAAGAAATAATATGCTGTAACATCCAAACCCCATTTCAGAAGAATGTCACTAAATGCAAGCCTATTTATGTAGAGTTGCCAGCTCATGAATGCGTATTTTGGTATAGTAGGACCCTTCCATGGACTCAAACGTTTCTGATTGAAGAGAACACTCTCTTAACATAAAATTTAATCATTTTCTCCCCCTCCCAGCACCAGTTCTTGTCCCTATGCTGAGTTATATAAGGAACAATCAAATCTCTACACTTCATGATACTCTTCCACACCCAAGAATCTGCAGCTGTACAATTATAATCCCAAAAATCCTTCTTTCGCAGTCTTCCAGTGGACAGCTGATGACACTCGAATTGATGTGATTATCAGCCTCATTTAAGCGACATTTCATTGCTTAAGACACGGTTTCTAGGGTAGAATAGTGAATATTCACTCAACCGATCCATCTCATGCCTTTTTGTTACATTGGCCCATTTCGGGTCTATTTGATGGTTTTCTAGTATTTTTGTGTTAGCACAGGTGTTCGCCATCAAATGTGGTAGCCAAGGACGTGTCTAAGGCACTGGAACCTCGAGGAATCACACCCGAATCAACCAGAAAAGTCATTCAACCCAAAAGAATTCCTGCCCCATTTACACATATATTTTCGGCGAAAATACCCTTGGGTTTTCGCCGAAAATGAAAGAAGAAATCCACTGTCCCGATCAAGAAGAAGTTTTCGGCGAAAACCTTGGGAGTTTTCGCCGAAAACCCTACGCCATTTAAGTCTGAGGAAACTGACGGATCAAGCAACATTTTGAGCAAATATTTTTGCCGAAAATATCCTTGGATTTTCGGCGAAAATCCCAGTGAAAAAGCAGCAGCCGCCAGTTAGGTTTAAATACTGAACCAAGCGGCTAAATAAAGATATATCATAATTTACACACAATTTACACGGGACGAAAAATCCCAAGACTGAGAAAAAGAGAGAACGAGTGGATAGAGTTCGAGGATCCAGGAACGGATCGTTACGCCATCCATCCATCTCAGAGAGCCAGTGCTAGGAGTTGAAGATCCAGCAGATTGAAGCTGCCAGGAGTCATCGAAATTAGGTTTTACAGTTCTTCTCTGTCTTCCCTACCTGAGATGTATTCTTTGTCTGTCTTCGATTCTTCTGTATTGAATATGAGTAGCTAAACTCGTATAGCTTAGATTAGATGAACCCTAAGTGACCCAGGGCTTTAAAGCGGTCACGGATCGGCGGTGATTAGATTCGAAATTCATTCAGTTTCTCCTTCATGTTTGATTTGTTCTTCATTGTTCATGTTTCTTGTCTGGTTTGGCCACCTAGATTAGATTCTTGTTAAGCTAAGGATAGAAGCGAACGCTCGCCTTACTTTAGAACATCAAGTTGAACAATTAACCTTATAATTGGAGTGTGCCTTTCGTGGGAACCGATTAGGGTTAATCCACTGCAAGAGTAACTCATAAATCGTTAGAATTTGCACCCGTTAAGTTAAGTCATTGCGAGAGGCGACCGTACCCGGGCGACTAATTAATCGTGGTAGCTAGATCGGATAGAGCGAACGTTCGTCAGTCTTAAACCTAAGGGTCAGGAGTTATGGTGGTGTCTGAGAACTGAATGAACTAGAATCGGAAACCGCTGATCTGTTGATTGCTATGCTCTGGTGATCTAAGGGGGATTCGAAATCTAAGCTTGTCTGTCTTCTGTCTTAGTCAATCAATCAATCGTTATTCGCTTTAATTTCATTTCAACCTGTCTTTGCATTTTAGTATAGAAGTCGTGGAACTCACCACGCACTAAGTGTCTTAACCTTGAATTTAAATGGCCAACCTATTTGAGTAAGGAAGTAGAGGAGACCCATGGAATACGATCTACCCTAGCTTCACAGCTTGGTAGTTATTTGATTGACCGCTATTCTGCAGCTCATCAAATTGGCGCCGTTGCCGGGGACTGTTCTATTTCGTTGAAAGAAGAGTTGGCATTTTTATTCTCCTACCTTTCCATATTTCATTTCCATCACACTTCGATTTTACACCGGTTGTGTTTGTTTTTGTCTCTTGCAGATCATAGCAGGTACAGAAACGTATCATTTCCGTTCCATCCTCCTTTGCCGCAATGACTGCTCTTAAGAGTGTTGCGGACTACAGTAAGCCGCGTGCATCCAACTTTCGATACCCCATCACCGTGCTTTCTAATGCGATGATCCTGACTATGAGATTAAGATTCCTCTCTTAGAACTAATCTCTAGGGACATACAATTCGAAGGGAAGCCAGATGATAACCCCTGCACACATATAGATGACTTTCTGACTGTCTGTGACACTTTCAAGTCTGGGAACCTCAACAATAACACTTTATATCTCCGAGCTTTTCCGTTCTCTCTCAGAGGTGCAGCTAAGCAGTGGCTTGGAAGCAAACCACCAGGTCATTACACTAACTGGGAGGCATTAGCCCAGGATTTTGTTGAGGAATACTTTCCTCCCGCAAGGACAACTGCTTATAAAGACCGCATCTCCAGGTTCACTCAGAGAGAAGATGCAAGCTTGTATGACACTTGGAATGAATTCCAATCTCTTCTCTTCAACTGTCCTCACCATGGGTATGAACAAAGACAGCTGGCTGAAGTCTTTGCTCGTGGTATGCGCGAAGAATCTGCAAATTGGGTAAACTCCTTAGCAGGCGGAGACTGCACCGCCCTTACTCCTCAGGATGATTTTCTGCATTTCGCTAGTTGTGCTTCAAAATCTAGAAACTGGGAGAGGCAAATAGAAGGAACCAAGAGTCAGAGTCAGATGAGTGTTGCCGAGCAGATCAAAGCGGAGGTTCAGAAGCATCTACAAGCAATTGGCATTCCTCTCGATCCCCCGTCAGCTACCATCTTTTCGGCTGACTGTGGATGGTGTGGATCCTGTGCTCATAACGGTGGAAGCTGCCTCAACTTCGGTACAATAGAAGTTTGGTCTACATAAGAGATAAACTTCGTTGATCAAGGCTTCGCCAACAATCAGAAAGGCTATGCCGGTTACAGAAACTACGTGCCACGGAACAAAAGCAACGGTTAGTAGATCCTTATCAGAGACCTCCGGGATTCATTGGAGGACAACACCAGTTTCAAGCAAAGTCGTACTACAATAGAGACATAGACTATGAGAAGAAGTTCGATCAGATTATGAGCAGACTTGACGGCCACGACATTCAATTAAAAGCTCAAGCTGCACTCAATCAAGGACAGAGAGCTCAGAGCCAGAGGATAGAGGATGCTATAAGCAATATGACTAAACTCTTTACTAGCAATCCTCTCCTTAATCCAACAGCATTTCAAGCAGACTCCGGTGCAAAGAGCGAACACACTCAAGCTATTACCACCAGGAGCGACAAGCAAACAACTGATCCAAAGGCTCCGGAACCTGACGTGATACCAGATACCAGTGTTGCCATGGATATGCCAGAGATTGAAGATATCACAGAAGAGGAAGAAGAAGCATCTGCTCCTCCTCCTCCTCCCAGGACAGCTCCTGAGCCTGTCTTGGCGCCATATGTACCTCGGATCCCTTTCCCAAAGGCTGCAATGAGCAAAGCCAAAGATCATGACACTCAGTATAAGAAGTGGTACAATTTTCTTAAGAATGCAGAGATCAAGATACCAGTGACAGAAGCTGTAGAGATTATACCACCACTTGGGAAGTTCTTTAAAGACCTAGTGAAGAAAGTGAAGAATGGAGAGGCGTACTCTGTCACGCTTACTAATGAATGCGCTTCTATTCTCGGTGCGCCATCTCCCATACGACAGTCGCCACCACCCCAGCTAAGTGTTCTGATCCCGGTTCTTTTACATTACCGTGCATTATTAATGGCATTAAAATTGATCGCAGTCTGGTTGATTCTGGTGCTTCTATTAATGTTATGCTTGTTTATCTATATGAGAAGCTGAATCTAGGGCAGTTAAAACCGATTACTCTGCATCTAGTGTTAGCCGATAGGTCTGTTAAACTACCTAGGGGAATAATAGAAGATGTAGCTGTCTGCTGTGGTCCGTTTACTATAATTGCAGATTTTGTTGTTCTAGATACTCGCGAGTCAGACGAACACTTATCCTAGGTCGACCTTTCTTAGCAACTGCTGGTGCAAATATTAACTGTAAACAAGGCCTGTTAACTTTGAGTGTAGGACAGGAGAGTGTTGCATTCCGCATTAAAGATAGCATGAGATACTCTGTTGCTCAAGACGATAACTGTTATACTGTTGATCCCCTAGAGTTGGCCTCGGCCAACTTCGTTACTAATGCCTTATCTAGTGATCCGCTAGAGTTGTGTTTGATTTCAGGGATTGAAAATGCATTAGAAGATCCAGAGCAGTGCCTATGGCAGGATGAGTTAGACGAGCAGAAGGCGACATTTACACCCATCACTGCGCCTACACACATCGAGTCGGATTACTACCTCATACGGAAATCCGCCAGAACTTACTTTGAAGGAGCTACCCGACCACCTAGAATACGCATTTCTGGGGAAGGACTGCCAGTTACCAGTCATCATCAATTCGAATCTATCTCCCGAGCAGAAAGAGCAACTGATCAGGCTACTCAAGAAGCACGTCAGAGCTATTGCCTGGTAGTTATCAGACATCAGAGGCACCTCTGAAACTTTCTGCAAACATCGGATAGTCGTTGATGAAGAATTCAAACCAGTCAGACAACCACAACGCCGACTTAACCCTCTGATGCAAGAAGTTGTAAAGAAGGAAGTACTCAAGCTTCTAGATGACGGTATCATCTATCCTATTGCCGACAGTCCTTGGGTCAGTCCGACTCAAGTCGTTCCGAAGAAACGAGGAATCACCATCATCCCTAATCCAAAGGGTGAGCTCATCCCGACTCGCACGGTTATCGGATGGAGAGTCTGTATCGATTACCGACGACTCAATGATGCCACCAAGAAGGATCACTTTCCACTGCCGTTCATTGATCAGATGCTTGAGCGATTGGCTGGCCATGACTACTACTGCTTCTTAGATGGGATGTTCGGTTACTTCCAGATCCCTATCGAGCTT
Organism: Linum lewisii; assembly: GCA_034768395.1. Classification (NCBI taxonomy): domain Eukaryota; kingdom Viridiplantae; phylum Streptophyta; class Magnoliopsida; order Malpighiales; family Linaceae; genus Linum; species Linum lewisii. The sequence continues at coordinate 54,085,406 of CM068299.1, read as the reverse complement.
GATGATCAAGAGAAGACGACTTTCACCTGCCCGTTTGGTACATTTGCTTATCGTTGTATTTCTTTTGGTTTATGTAATGCTCCTGCTACCTTTCAGAGATGCATGCTTGATATATTTGGAGATCTGGTAGAGAATGTGGTGGAGGTATTCATGGACGACTTCTCTGTCTATGGAGATTCGTTCTCAAAGTGCCTGGCCAATCTGGACAAGGTGCTAGCTCGTTGTGAGGAAACCAACCTAGCTCTTAGTTGGGAGAAATGTCACTTCATGGTTACCGAAGGCATTGTTCTGGGCCATAGGATTTCTAAGGCCGGTATAGAAGTTGATCTTGCCAAGCTTGAGACCATCGCCAGCTTACCACCGCTGACCTCAGTTAAGACAGTTCAAAGTTTCCTCGGTCATGCTGGATTCTACCGAAGATTCATCAGAGATTTCTCCAAGATCACTCTCCCAATGACGAAGCTTCTTGAGAAAGATGTTCCTTTCGTATTTGATAAAGCTTGTCCTGAAGCCTTTGAGACTTTGAAGACTCAACTCACCACCGCACCGATCCTTACAGCACCAGCTTGGAATCTTCCATTCGAGATTATGTGCGATGCTAGTGACTTCGCCATTGGCGCGGTTCTTGGTCAGAGGAAGGAGAAGAGATTTCATCCTATTTACTTTGCTAGCAAGACACTAAATGATGCTCAGAGAAACTACATGACTACGGAGAAAGAGCTTCTGGCCATCGTTTTCTCCTTTGACAAGTTCAGACAATATCTTGTTCTTTCACATACCATTGTCTACTCAGATCATGCTGCCCTGCGCCATTTATTAGCCAAGCAGGACTCGAAGCCACATCTCATCTGATGGATCCTCCTCCTCCAAGAGTTCGACATAGAAATTAAAGACAAGAAGGGAGCAGAGAACTTAGCAGATGATCATCTTTCCCGACTGGAGGAATCACAAACAGGTAAATCTACTACCCCTATCAATGATTCTTTCCCTGACGAGCTGTTGCGTGTTGAAACGTATGAATAGGTTAACAACATAGCTATCGAGCCTTGGGCAATCCCTCACGCTCAAGATCTGAGTAATGCAACCGACTCGGAAGAACCATGGTATGCAACCCTGGCTAATTACCTCTCTCACGGCATTGTACCTCCTGAGCTAGATTTCAATGCACGCAAGAAGCTCTTTAAAGAAGCCAAGTCATACTTCTGGGATGAGCCCTTATTATACCGCATCAGTATTGACGGGATGATCCGGAGATGTGTCTCTTACATCGAAGCAGCTGATATCATGCGTAAATGCCATGAAGGACAGTTCGGAGGACACTTCGGAGGCAACCGCACTGCGAGAAAGGTACTCGAAACAGGTTTTTATTGGCCTTCAATCTTTAGTGATTGTGATGTTTTTGCTCGACGTTGTGATGCGTGCCATCGGTCAGGTAACATCTCCAACCGTAATGAGATGCCCCAAATTGTTTCTTTAACTGTTGAAATTTTTTATGTTTGGGGAATTGATTTTATGGGTCCGTTCACACCCTCCAACGGAAACAAGTACATTCTTGTAGCCGTGGATTATGTTTCTAAGTGGGCTGAAGCAGAAGCTCTACCCACTAATGATTCAAGAGTGGTGGGTCGGTTCCTTACCCGTCTCTTCACGCGTTTTGGTTCACCGCGCTTCATCATAAGTGATAGGGGTACCGACTTTCATGGACAATTCGACCGGGTATGCAAACGCTTTGGCGTCACCCACCGTATGTCCACAGCTTACCATCCTCAAGCGAATGGTCAAGCGGAAGTGACGAACCGTGAGCTCAAGCGGATTCTTGATAGGACAGTTGGCCGGTCCCGCAAGGACTGGTCATCTAAGCTAAATGATGCCTTATGGGCTTATCGAACTGCCTACAAGACTCCCATCGGTACCTCACTGTTTCAGCTGGTCTATGGCAAGGCATGTCATTTGCCAGTTGAGCTTGAGCACAAGGCATTCTGGGCTAACAAAGAGTTGAACATGAGCTATGAAGTAGCAGGTAATATGCGTCACGACCAGATCGCTGAGCTTGAGGAACACCGACTTCACGCATATGAGAGCACGAAGTTATACAAAGAGCGCACGAAGAAAATTCATGACTTTCAATTGAAGACGATCAAGCAGTTCTACCCCGGCGATGAAGTCCTCTTATATAATTCTCGATTGAAGCTCTTCCAGGGGTAAATTGAAGTCCCGTTGGTCCGGCCCTTATACCGTGGTGCGGCAGACATCTTTAGGCAGTGTCCTAATCAAATTGCATGATCAGAAGTCGTTTATGGTCACCGGGCATAGGCTTAAGAAGTATCTGCAAGGACTAGCTGTCTCTTCCATCGACGTGCACTACTTTGCTTTGGAATCATGACACAAATCCAGGTATCGTCTGGCTCACGGACGTTAAACAAGAGCACTTCGTGGGAGGCAACCCACGACTGGAGTCAGTTGTTTTCGTTTCGTTTCAAGTAGTTTTGTTTTAAAACCCCTTTTAAAAAAAAAAACTGCCGACCATTTTTCAAGTAAATTTTCGGCAAAAATTCACCCATATTTTCGCCAAAAATTCATGTTTTAATCAACCTGTTGTCTCCTGTTTCTCGCCACCGCACCTTCTCGCCGAAAACACCCAACCTTTTCGCCGAACTTGTTGTCGATTTGAGAGGAAATTTTTGCCGAAAATGCTCCATTATTTTCACCAAAAATTTTGTTGATTTCGGTCGCTATAAAACCCTCTCGGTTTTTATTTTCGCGAAAATAGTTCCCCCACCACCAACACTTTTTCGCCGACCCCCCCTCCCTTCCTTCCTTTCTTACTAGCCGCTGCCGCCGATCGGATACCGCCGCCACCCCTTCCTTGGTGTTTATTCAAGCCCCAACCCTAGAATCAGAGCTCCACACCTCCGGTTCCACCCGACCTAGTTTTCAAGCTTTTTCGTCAATTTCTCGGATTTCCAATTGTTTTCTCGAGTCATGTCTTCACGGTTAGTTGTTCAGCCATTGATTGTGATTCTTTTGGCTTTTTGACTTTCGGTTTTTGGCAAGATTGACTTTGGTTGATTTTTTTTGGTTCTTCCTCGATTTTCATGATTGCTATTTCGGTGTCAATTGGCTAGGTTCTGGCATTTCTTTTGACCTTTTACGGCTCGTGAATTGTTGTCTGTGCGATCGTGTTAATGAATCATTCTATTCCTCATGCTTGCTTACTTGATTGACAGTTCTTTGCTGCTATATCTCGATTCGGTGATCTCTCGACTTTAATTGCTTGCCCCCACGTGTCAATCTAAGTGTGGGGTAGGATTTTGATTGCTAATTCGGGTATTCCTTGAGTTATGTTCCACATGGCTCCCAAATGATTCAAGACAACCAGTGCGGATAGAGCGCAGCGATCCTCGGCCCGCCAGAACCGGACTCCACTATCCCGACCACCCGCCCCAGCTGCAACAACATCGACGGCTGTGGCCATCACCCCCGAGGATGCACCGACCCTTGTGACTCCTATCTCCTATGTTCCTGCACCTGCCGCTACTGGAGCTTTACACCCTTTCATCGCTGCCCTTGAGCCGCATCAAATGGAGGTCTATCAGAAGATCAAGGACATTCCTCCGGCCAAATTGGCAGTGCTCTCCCTCGACAGTGTCAGAAACCACAATCCGGTTTGGCATTCCGTCGTCGACCTCGCCCTCACCAAGTCCGGCCTGCGCTCCCTCACCACCCTCGGGTCGCCCTACCCTCTGGTCGCCCTTCAAGAATTCTGGTGTTCTTTGAGCGCCTCACGACAAAGCCCGGCGTCAGCATGAAATTTGTTTCCTTCCGCCTCGGCGGTGTTCGACATGTGAAGACCATCAATGAGTTTGCCCTCTTGTTCGACCCCCTCGCCCATATCCAGGATGCAGCCATTGGATTTACGGATGTCTACTCCATCATGCGGGAGCCTTACCCCGAAGTGTGGAAATGGGTTTCCAGCCAGTCGATGATCGTCCCGATCGTCAACCGCACGGTAGGCGACATCATTCATCCTATTCTTAAACTCTTACATTATGTTTGGATGCAGTCTTTGTGTTATTGTAGCAAGACGAGCCGTCACGACGTTTCTTTGGAGGAGCTCGTGTTGTTCCGTGCTATAGAGGAGGAAGCAAACCTCCATCCCGGATGGTGGCTTGCAAGATTCTTCCACAAACGTACTACCACCAAGAAACTTCCTTATGAGCTTCTTGGCGGTACATTCTTATCCTGTCTGATCGACAACCTCTAGCTCGGCGACAAATGGGGCCCTGATATATCTCGCGTCCAGATTGAGCATCTCGGTGCTGAGTTCGCCGTCGCCCGAGGCATCGATTTCGGGTGCGGTCTCGACGAATACATTATTCCTACCTCGCCACGACGAGAGCCCCCACGAACAGCTGGAACCCCGGTGTCTTGCATACCTCCACCACAGCAGTAGATGGCCGCTGAGATTACTGAGAGGCTGGCGCGTATTGAGAAGTGGCAGCTAGACTACTCGGCTGGTTCGCTTCAATGGCAGAAGGACCGGGTGGCACATGAGGAGACACAGAACGAGCGATGGACCATTCTTCAGCAGTTCATGGCCGACCAGTCAGCCAGACACAGGGATGATATCGCATGGCGATAGCAGCTAGAGCAGCGGCTTGACATTTCACCTTTCCCGACCCAGCCTCCACCCCCACCCTCAGAACAGTGATCAGGTTGTATCTATCCTTTCCTTTTCTTTTATTTCTTCTTTTCGGATCTCGATCCAATTTTATTCTGTGTGGAACCGGGGCACTTGTCCCGGTATCCTTTTGATCTTTTGTTGTTTGTGTTTTGTAGGATTTTGAGTAGCTACTCTGCTCCGCCCGGACTCTTCATGCTCAACCACTACTCCGGCCATCACCCTTCAGGTTCTTCGTATCTCTCTACTTTAGTTTGGTCCTGTGAGGACACAGAACAGTCTAAGTGTGGGGTAGGATGTTAGAGAACCATGCATGATCTTGATTGCCTATATCTTTGTGTGCCTCGTGATTCCTGTCCAGTCACTCTAGCATAGAATTACTCAATTCTTGACTTTTGATGTTAAATTAACTTCAATTTTGAACAATGACGTCTAGACTGTTCCACTTAGAACCTGTAACCAACGTGTCAGAACTGATATTAAATGAGTCTAGGTTAGAACAGATGATAAATCACTTTCTTAGTTGAAACTTGAATCAATTGACTTGTTAATCAAAAAGCTCGATGACACCGTTCTAAGATGATAAATGCTAGCTTCTCCCATGTTTTCACTCCATATTTGTTCACTTGTGATTGTGGCTAGAGATTAGCTGGAAATCCAATTCGAAATCTTGTGTAAAAAGTTATAACTAGCTAGGATCAAGTGGCTAAATTGTTAAATCAAGTAATAAAGTTGTGCGAATCAATGTTAAGTTCTTTAAAGTGCTGATAATCAAAGCTAGGCAAGCCCGACACCTAAGTGAAGTGTTCGGGTTGAGCACTAGCGTAAGCACAAGTACTGTGAGATAGGCAGGTCCAACACCTAAGTGAAGTGTTTGGTATCGAGCACTAGTATGCAGTAAATCAATTGAAGGAAGAAGTTGAACTTGAAATAAATCCTTGTTTAAATCGGTCCTAGCTAGAACATGCAACGTACAGGTCTAGAAACGGATGAAGTCGAGTCGATAGCCACATCACTTTTCCTGCCTCCGCATCCACACCATGGCTAGAGCTTAAAGTCTTTTTGATTAGAATTGGTGTTATCGTAGTCGGTTAATTATGATTCATCGTTTTGCCAAGAAACGTGCTTTGTTAAAACTACTACTTGAAGTGTGCAGAAATTAGTGAGATCGAAAACTTGTTTGGTTGATGTTCTTGCATGTGTAGGTCACTTTTTCTACGTGGAACAGTCTAAACCAAATCATTAGAATTGAATCTCAGTTTAATCTCGTGTCATTTGTGAATTTGAGTGTGTTCTAGTTCAGTTTGCTTGAGGACAAGCAAAAGCTTAAGTGTAGGGTATTTTGATGACACTCGAATTGACGTGATTATCAGCCTCATTTAAGCGACATTTCATTGCTTAAGACACGGTTTCTAGGGTAGAATAGTGAATATTCACTCAACCGATCCATCTCATGCCTTTTGTGTTACCTTGGCCCATTTCGGGTCTATTTGATGGTTTTCTAGTATTTTCGTGTTAGCAAAGGTGTTTGCCATCAAATGTGGTAGCCAAGGACGTGTCTAAGGCACTGGAACCCCGAGGAATCACACCCGAATCAACCAGAAAATCATTCAACCCAAAAGAATTCCTGCCCCATTTACACATATATTTTCGGTGAAAATACCCTTGGGTTTTCGCCGAAAATGAAAGAAGAAATCCACTGTCCCGATCAAGAAGAAGTTTTCGGCGAAAACCTTGGGAGTTTTCGCCGAAAACCCTATGCCATTTAAGCCAGAGGAAATTGACGGATCAAGCAACATTTTGAGCAAATATTTTCGCCGAAAATATCCTTGGATTTTCGGCGAAAATCCCAGTGAAAAAGCAGCAGCCGCCGGTTACGTTTAAATACTGAACCAAGCGGCTAAATAAAGATATATAAGAATTTAAACACAATTTACACGGGACGAAAAATCCCAAGACTGAGAAAAAAAGAGAACGAGTGGATAGAGTTCGAGGAGCCAGGAACGGATCGTGACGCCATCCATCCATCTCGGAGAGCCAGTGCTAGGAGTTGAAGATCCAGCAGATTGAAGCTGCTAGGAGTCGTCGAAATTAGGTTTTACAGTTCTTCTCTGTCTTCCCTACCTGAGATGTATTCTTTGTCTGTCTTCGATTCTTCTGTATTGAATATGAGTAGCTAAACTCGTATAGCTTAGATTAGATGAACCCTAAGTGACCCAGGGCTTTAAAGCGGTCACGGATCGGCGGTGATTAGATTCGAAATTCATTTAGTTTCTCCTTCATGTTTGATTTGTTCTTCATTGTTCATGTTTCTTGTCTGGTTTGGCCACCTAGATTAGATTCTTGTTAAGCTAAGGATAGAAGCGAACGCTTGCCTTACTTTAGAACATCAAGTTGAACAATTAACCTTATAATTGGAGTGTGCCTTTCGTGGAAACCGATTAGGGTTAATCCACTGCAAGAGTAACTCATAAATCGTTAGAATTTGCACCAGTTAAGTTAAGTCGTTGCGAGAGGCGACCGTACCCGGGCGACTAATTAATCGTGGTAGCTAGATCGGATAGAGCGAACGTTCGCCAGTCTTAAACCTAAGGGTTAGGAGTTATGGTGGTCTCTGAGAACTGAATGAACTAGAATCGGAAACCGCTGATCTGTTGATTGCCTATGCTCTGGTGATCTAAGGGGGATTCGAAATCTAAGCTTGTCTGTCTTCTGTCTTCGTCAATCAATCAATCGTTATTCACTTTAATTTCATTTCAACATGTCTTTGCATTTTAGTATAGAAGTCGTGGAACACACACCACGCACTAAGTGTCTTAACCTTGAATTTAAATGGCCAACCTATTTGAGTAAGGAAGTAGAGGAGACCCATGGAATATAATCTACCCTAGCTTCACAGCTTGGTAGTTATTTGATTGACCGTTATTCTGTAGCTCATCAACAGCCAAGCCACCCAAAGGGAGCCACTATTAAGAAGGAAGCTCAATATGTTCCTTGCTATACAAACTGTATTCCAGAGCCTCGGAGAATAAGAATTCGCCCCCCCCCCCTTCATAAGGCATTGACACAGTACTCCTAGCAACTCTTGCTTTTTTAACAGTAGATTAACTCCTCATAAGTAATCTGGACATCTTTACTCTATCCCTTTGATTACCCCTTGCGAAAGTTGAAAAATATTCATCTAGTACGTAACCATACTATGCAGAACAACCTTAACTAACTGGAGTTTACTTGCATGACTAAGAGTTTTGCATGCCAACCATTGATTTTTACAATATTTCTCTCTATTAGCTTGGAACAATCAATAGCTTTCAGCTTACAAGAAATCATAGGAATACCTAGATAAGAAAGAGGAAGGGATTCCATCTGAAACCCTGCTATTAAAATCATCTTAGCTTTTTCAACATCTTGCACACTAGTAGATCAATATAAAGAGGTCTTCGAAGGATTCACTTTCAGTCCAGAAATAGAATAAAAAGTGTTAAGCGTTTGAAGTACCTGCTTCACTCCAAAGTCTGACCCGTTCGTGAAGAAAAGCAGATCATCTGCAAAGCACAGATGTGTGATTCCAATTTTCTTACATCTAGGGTGGAGAGGAATGTAACTAGCAGAGGCCCCTCTAGAACTCAAGCAATGAAGCAGTTACATTACCATCACATAGAGAAGAGGAGACAGGGGATCCCCCTGTCTCAAGCCCTTCTTAGCATCAAAGTAGCCAAACGACCTTCTGTTAATGCACACACTTAGCTTAGCCGTTCGGAGACATTCTGTAATCCAGTTAATCATGATTCCAGGGATTCTCATGGCACGTAATTTTTTTAGCAGACCAGAATATGAAGTCGAAGGCCTTCATCAAATCCACTTTCAGCACATGTCTTGGGCTCACTTTCCTAACATGATAGTGACTAATGAGGTCCTAGGCAATCATAATATTATCCGCTATAACTCTATACTTGATAAAGGCAGTCTGATTGTGGCTTATCAGCTCTTGAAGGATACCTCCAAGACAATTTGTTAGGACTTTAGTGATGCACTTATAAACTGTGTTACAGCAGCCAATTGGCCTAAACTCAGTCATCCTACATGCACTAGGGTGTTTTGGGATTAAAGCAAGAATAGTAGAAAAAAATCACCAATTTTCAATTTATTAATTATTTGTTGCTTCATAAGCAAAAAAAAAACGTAATTTTTCTTCAAACTTGCCCCTCTTTCAAGTTTATAGGTAGTGTTTAATATTTAATTAATTAATTTGAAAATAAAAAATAAAATACATAAAGCAACTACGTTTCTAAACTTCCATAATTCTAATGAGAGTCATAATAATTAGAAAACAATTTAGCCTTAATTATTAGAATAAATATAAAAATTTATAACTAATTATTATCATAATTTTATAATTACAAATTGAATGACTAAAAAATAAGATCATTTAGAGTAGCGAAATTTTTTTTCTCTCTCCCCCGTATGGGTGTTTTCCCTTGATTAAGGGTTTTGAGTTTTACGCAGTGGCAGCTAGGGTTTTTTATCAACTCTTCCCAATGATCCTTGTCTCGTGTTTCCCAACTGATCTGTTGATCTGTGTTTTACTCGTTTAATTCCGTGGAGGGTTCGTGTCTTGGCAAACCTAGAGTAGCGAAATAATGGAACAACAGATTGCACAACTGTCAATACAGGAGGAGGATGAGGAGGAGTTGGTGTTTGGAGGAGTGGAGCAGGTGAACCCGCAGATCGACCTAACTCTATGCCTCGTCGGCATATTGCTGACAGACAAGAGTTATAATTTCCCGACGTTTCAAAGTCGGATGGCTAGCCTTTGGCGACTAGGAAGAGGAGTCCATATTGAAGATATGGGACAAGCTCGTGCTATTTAAGTTCAATCATATTATCGATCTGAAATGGGTCATGGAGATGGGACCCTGGACGTTCGATAGGAGCTTGCTTATCTTGAAGGAATTAACGACCAACGAAGACCCGAAGATGACAGAGCTATACCATGATGAATTCTCGGTCCAAATTTACCAACTACCGGCTGGATTATTCTCAGCAATAGTAGGGAAGGCCCTTGGTGATTTTATTGGTTACTTCGTTGGTTACGATGACAAGAACGTTTGGTCGTTCCGAGATCCGTATATGCAGATTCGGGTAAGATTAGATGTATGTAAACCACTCAAGAGGGGGAAAAAGGTGCGGCAGGCTGTTGGTGAAGGTGGAGAGTGTATATTCCGCTATGAACAGCTACCGAATTTCTGTTACATATGCGACAAGATGGGACATATTGATCGTTATTGTGAGATTTTACTCCATGTACCAGAGAACCAGATCGTGCGCTTATGGGATCAGAAACTGAGAGCACCACCATGAAAGCCACGTGCATGGGAGGTGATAAATGGCTTCTACGTAGGGAATATGTGGTGGATCGGTTAGCAATGAGAATGGAGGTTGCGAGTCAGGAGGTGGTGAAGGAGTGTTTGGTGGTGAAGGATAAGAGTAGGTAATGGTGTTATACCGAAAGCGGTAGCATGCTTGATGGGTAACTTTGGAGCTAGCCTTGACCATGCACAAGTGACGGTAGTGAACTCAAGGCAGGTTGTCGAGGAAAAAGAAGCTGGGTTGGCGATTCATGATGATAAAAAGCACCGTCGGGAGAGTGGGGCAAGTGAGCCGACGGAAGGAGTTACTGGTAATGAAGGGAAACCGAGAAAGTCGCCAAAAAAGAGTGGCCATGTCTGTGGTTCAGGCAGGTCGAGGTGGATCAACCTCCCAGCCATCATGATCGTTTTGGCTTGGAACTATCAAGGATTGGGCCAACCTCGAGCAGTTCAAACGCTAAATGAGCTCGTTTATGCTCATAGGTCGGATGTTGTTTTCCTCTCGGAGACTCTGGTGGGAAAGCAACGGATTGAGGGTATCAGGTGCAGACTTAAATTTGAAGGATGTTTTGTTGTGGAGAATGAAGGGCATAGTGGAGGTTTAGCGGTTCTCTGGAAAGAGGAAGGAAGTGTGACAATCAAATCTTTTCACACAAATTTTATTGACATGGAAGTAATCGATGAAGCTGGAGTGAAGTCAAGACTCACTGGATTTTATGGAATGCCTGAGCGTACGAGGAGGAGAGAGTGTTGGGCTCTTTTATGTCACTTAGCATCAACTAATGAATCTTTGTGGTGCGTGATCGGCGATTTTAATGACCTATTGAGGCAAGAAGAAAAGAAAGGTGTACATGAACACCCGGTTGGATTGCTGCGAGGCTTTCAATCGACAGTGGATGAGTGTTTATTAAGGGATTTGGGGATGAGTGGGTACCCCTTTACATGGGCAAGAGCCAAAGGACAGCCCCACGGTGTTGAGGAACGGCTTGATGGAAGCCTTGCTAACGAGGAATGGATGAGAGTGTATCCAGATGCTGAGCTCCAAAATGGCATCGCCCCAACCTCGGATCATTCACCCATTATTTTACATACGAGGAAGAGGCAAGAGGTGCATAGTATGAGAAGGTTTAAATTCGAAAATCAATGGTTGCTTCTTCCATATGTGAAACAAATCATTTTGCAAAGGTGGAATGAAGAAAGTACATGTACAGTTGACAAGAAACTAAGAAACTGTGCCCGAAGCTTGGAGAAATGGAGTAAGCTTCATCGTATATCATTCAAAGAGGATATCAAACAGCTTAAATCCAAACTCTTAACACTCAAAGAGCAATCCACGGATGAAGCAATTGGTGATTATGAGAGGTGCTGAACAGAGCTAATTAATACTTTGCAACGGGAAGAAATTCATTGGGAATAACGCGCAAAGCACTTTTGGATGAAGGACGGAGAAAGTAATACGAAATATTTCCACCAAGTGGCGAGCGGATAATGGAGGAGGAAAAAATACTTAAACTCCGAGACAACGATGGTATTTGGCGTGAAACACATGCTGAAATGGCAGAAATAGCAGCTAGCTACTTTAAACAGCTCTTCGAGACCACAAATTCAGACTCAAGGTCTGTTACGGGTTGGGTGCAGAAGCGGGTGACAGCAGATGAGAATATAGTGCTTACCGCCCCCTTTCTCGGAGGAGGAGTTCAAAATAGCACTCTTTGACATGAAGCCAGACAAAGCACCAGGACCGGACGGGTTTAACCCAAATTCTATCAAAATATATGGCCGGAGATTGGGAAAGACGGGGTGGCAGCGTGTACGCAATGGCTAGAAGAGAGCTATATTCCAGATAGCGCTCGTGGCATGATGATCGTTCTGCTTCCAAAGGTATCTAATCCTCAATTAATGAAGGATCTAAGGCCCATTCGTTATCCAATGTTCTTTATAGGTTAATGGCGAAGGTTCTGGTAATCGACTTCGTGGAGTGATGTCGGGATTGATTGGGGAAGAGCAGTCAGCCTTTATTCGTGGCCGAAGCATTGTAGATAATATCTTGATTGCATTCAAGACCCTACATGCAATGAAGCTGAAACAGAAAATGAAGGAGGAATTTGCAGCTATAAAAATTGATATTTCAAAGGCGAACGATCGGGTTGAGTGGGGGTATTTGAAATTGATGATGCACAATTTTGGATTTGAGGAAAAGTGGATTTCTTGGATGATGATGTGTCTAAAATCGGTGAAGTATAGAGTGTTGCTGAACAGTGAAATGGGCGAGGAGTTTACTCTAACCGGGGACTGAGACAGGGCTGCCCGCTTTTAACTTTCCTGTTTCTGATCTGCGCAGAAGGGGTGTCAATGCTATAAGGAGGGAGGTGAGGCAAGGAAGAATTAAGGGTATGCATGTCAGTAGAGGAGCTCCACGAATTTCGCATCTGCTTTTTGCAGATGATAGCTTTTTTCTTTGAAGATTGGGGTGCCGGAGGCGAGGAGATTGAAGACAGTCTTCGACACATATGCTGCGGCGTCAGGACAGCTTATAAATTTTGACAAATCAGGTATCTTCTTCACTAGAGATACTGACCTGATGTTATAGGAGGAGTTCACCTCGATCCTGGGTGTTACGCCCACACTTGACACCGGGAAGTATCTTGGCCTCCCTCCTTTGATTGGAAGGAAAAAGAAAGATGCAATGCGCTTTCTTCAGGTGCATTTATGGACACAAATTCAAGGGTGGCGGCAAAGATTCACTACGGCGAGTGGTAGGGAGATTCTGATAAAGACGGTGGCTCAGGCCATCCCGATTTTTTGCATGAATGTTTTTCTCATTCCCCTCACCATGGTAGAGGAGTTGGAGGGGATGATGAATAGCTTCCGGTGGGGAACGAGGAGGGAAGGAGGGGGAGGTATAGCATGGATGAGGTGGGAGAGACTGTGTGCCCGTAAGGAGCAGGGTGGTATGGGTTTTCGTAATCTACATGGATTCAATGTCACGATGTTGGGTAAGCAGGGGTGGAAGTTCTTAACGGAGCCCCATACTCCAGTGTCAAGGGTGTTCAAAGCTAAACATTTTCCAGATAGGGATTTTCTGTCAGCTGAGTCGGGGTACCGGCCAAGCTATGTGTGGAAGAGTATCTTAGCTTCCCAAGATTGTTTATGACGCGGGATCCGGTGGAGAGTGGAAAATGGTCGAGGAATGAATGTGTGGAAGGAGCCTTGGTTGAGAGATGAAAAAAATTGTTGGGTGCAAACAGAGGCCCCTAGTCTGCAACTTCATGATTTAACGGTGTACGACTTGATCGTTCCAGGTCTCCGGACTTGGAATGACACTATAATAACAAACCTCTTATGTGATCGTGACTTACAGGTAATTCAAGGAATGGAGCCGCCTACTGGGAATGGTGATGATATGAGAATCTGGCATTTCAAAAAGAAAGGCTCTTATTCTGTCCGATCTGCCTACTGAGCATCGATGGATTCACAAGGGCAGCAAGATCTTATTCAGGTGGATGGAGCTTGGGTCGAGTTGTGGAGACTGCGGGTTCAACCAAAAATCAAGGAACTATACTGGCGTATGGCCCGAGGGATTCTTCCCACTCGAAGCACACTACGAAGACGTGGAATTGAGGTATTGGATCTGTGTGGGTGTTGCGCGAGACAAAATGAATCGTTGCACCACCTACTGTTTGAATGCCCGGTTACAATGGACTATTGGAGCCATGGAGGTGTGCTTGAGTGGATCCAAAGCTTGCCAGGCTATGGTCAAAACGAACACCAATGTATCTTTGAGGTAGTACAAGCAGATGTTGAATTCCAGGTTCAGAAAGTCCTAACAATTCTATGGGGAGTTTGGAGAGAAAGGAACTTGAGAGTGTGGCAAAGTCAATCACGTCCACCCTCTGAAATTATCAAACAAAGTCTGGATGATCTTGAGGAATGGAAAAAGTGGCACCAACATCAGCCTGCGGGCAGAAGGAGGAAGAGATTATTGTCCCAAATGGCACGCTCTGATGGCAGGTACGATAAAATGTAACATCAATATTGCTACATTTAGTGTTGAGGGTTGCCATGGCCGTGGAATTGTTATCAGAAATGACAGGGGAGAAGTACTCCAGATTCTCATGCAGAAAGACGGGGGTTGTCGGGCAGCCAGGGAAGAGGAGTTATCGGCACTTCTGCTTGCGATGGACTGGACAAGCGAGATGGGATATGATAGGATCGTCTTCGAAACTGATAATCAAGAAGCAGCAGCAATTCTCCATAGCACTGGCCGAGACGTTACAGAATTTGGAAGGATGGCGGATAGATGTCGGCTGATTGTTAGAACACAACCACATTACAGGGTTGCTTGGGTTAGGAGAATTCGGAACGGTTTTGTGCATGAGCTCGCTCATCGCTCTCGTTCTTTAGTGTCGACCTACTATGGGGAGGCTCCTCCTGATGGATGTGAACATTTTGTAACAAAAATTTGCTTTGATTCAAGTCATTAATAAGATGAGATACCACTTTCAAAAAAAATATTATCATAATTTTAAATAAATTAAAAGGTTATTATATTATATAAGATAATATAAAATATTCTCTTTTATTCTTTCTCTCCTAAAGTGTAGCTAATCAACCAATCATAACTATTTTCATTAGTTATTCATTATTTACTTATAAGAGTAACATTGGTGAATATCCATGTTTTTCAATGGTTCACGTTATTTTTTAGAGAAAAATGGTTTATGAGGGATATGCGTTAATCATATGTTTAATTTTAGATTTGAATCAATTTAAGATGAATTTTAAAGTATATTTTCGATGACATGTCCATGGTGACGTGGCAAAATGGATGAAAAAGTACACTTATGACGTCATTAGGACTACTCTGTAACATGTTTCATAGTAATAGGACCACTCTGTAACGGATTAAAGTTTTAGGACGAGTTTGTAACTCGCCCTATAGTTTCGGGACCTTTTAAGTATTTGACCCGTTAGTCTTTCTATAAAAAAAATGTGTTAATCATATGTAATATATAATTTTTGAATATGAGAGAAGAATCCATAATGTTATCTGATGGGCCCAAATTCCTCTTGGTTGAACCCAAAAGAATCAGACTCACCCTCAAACCAGGCTAAGCTCGTCGGACGCCGAGGTCCAATAAGGGCTAGGGTTTCACCACTTAAAGAGTCCTAGCCGTCATGGAAGTCATCCCCAGGACCGACACTACTAGCCAACTAGGAGTCGCCACCTGGCTCCTACCGGGGTCCTCACCATACTATAAATAGCAAGGGATCCTGTCACCAAAGAGGACAACTTATTGACCAATACCTCCACTACACTACTTCTCTGATCATATGCCTCAACTCGTACGCTTAGAGTCCAACAGACGGCTACGAGCACCCTACTTCTTTGCCTCCCAAACCATCATTCCTACAAAATTAACCCTATTCTCATCATCCTCTTACTACCTGTTTGACTCATTGCTACGAAGTACCCCCGTCATAAGGAGTCAAGCAACCCCACACATCGGTCTCTCATCCTAACCAACTCATTGGACCAACCCAAACTCTCTGGGATGGAAAAATTGGCGCGCCAGATAGGGGTAGTTTGCTAGAAGATATGAACATTGAGCAAACATCAAAGATGGACAACTCGGTCGGTTAGGAAGGCGGAGCCGGAACAACAACAAACCCTGCCATGCAGACGTCCGCATGCCAGGTAATTCCCACAGGATTCAAAAACTTATCGTTGGCCCCAACCGTGATTCCCACACATGCATGCAGGGACAACAACGACCAACGAGACGAAGACGAAGCTGTGGGAGGAAGAACACAGCACCTGGCGGGAAAACGGACATGTTCACGACGCCCTTCACCCAGCGTCAGGAGCAACTATGGCGGAAACTTCCAACGCAAACTAGACGTTGGAAGCTCAAGTACTCGCTTTGTTAAAGCAAAACGATCAACTCACGGCCATGATGAAGATGGTCTTGGTCCAGGGAAATCATACTAGGAATCCCCACGCGGGCCCTTTGCAAGAAATGATACAGGACAGAGTGATCCGGCTGTTCCTCCCCTCCCACCAGGTGAACGCTGAAGAACTGGCTTTAAGACAACCGCTCGCCTGATCTCTCCTTGCCGAAGAACTTCCTCAAAACTTCAGTCCTCCACTGATGGGAGTCTAGAAGGGAAAGGGAAGTTCGGACGACGATCTGGCCACTTTCACAATCACCATGCAAATGTACAAGGTGACAGATGACGCATACTGTTGGGCGTTTCCATGAACCTTTGGTGGTGCTGTCCTGGATTGGTACTTGAGCCTCCCTAATCGGATAATTAAAACTTGGGCAGACTTCACAAGATTGTTCACGGCGAAGTTCTCAGGACAGCGCGTGGTCAGAGGAAACATGTCAGTGTTCTGAAAAATGAAGTAGGATACTACGACCATTGGTCAGACGCCAGCGTCTCAGTGCTGAATGTCGCACTCCACATGGCGATAACCCACCTGAAGACATCAGTCAAAGACACAGAACTCCTCAGGTGCCTGACGTACACCGAGCCAAAGTCTCACCGGCAGCTGGAATCGATGATACAGAAGTGTATAGAGGTCGAAGAAAGCTTAGCCGCAACTAAAGAAGATGCTAGAGCACCCGCTAAACTAGTTAGAAATGAATCTAAGGAGTTCGACCGCTCAAGCCCTCAATGAGAGAAGAGGAACGAAGGACATTAGAAAGGAAAAGAGGATGACAGCCGTAAAAGAGTCACTCCTCCTCCTCAAGCACGGCTCTACGAAGATTTCACCCTGCTGAGAAAACCACGGAGGGAAATTCTGACGGTCATGCAGAAGCATCAATACGACATCCACTGGCCAAAAGCTATGAAGGGAGACTTGAAGAGAAGAGACCCTGAACGTTGGTGTGCATTCCAGCAACACAAGGGCACTTCACCGATGACTGTTACAAACTGAAACAGGAGATAGAAAGATTGCTAACAGCTGGAGAACTTAAGGAACACGTACTAAAGAACAGAGAGAGATCTAGAAGCCAAGAAAAGGGGGGGCGTGACGAACGCCAACCCAGAGAGGAGAGAAACCGCTCCAGATCCCCCCCCCGACACCATCAAGAACGTTGAGGCAACGTCTTTGACAAAATTGACACCCCAAACACCGAACGATCAGATGATGACGCTAGGGTGGTCGTCGTAGACACCATTCACGGAGGACAAATAGATGTATTACATCCATCCCGAACCAACCCAGGTTGAACCAATTTGAACATCACTCAAAGATACAACAATAAAATAAAGGAGAAAACAACATTGAAATCGAATTAAAACAGAAACAAGAGTAAGTCGGAAGCACCTCCATTATTCAAAATCCAAAATCAGAATACAAATGTACAATTCAACCCTAGATTCCTTTACAAATTCGAAGCTCAAAACAAACTGATACAAAAAGATCCCAACCCGAAATAGTCAACAATATCAAAAGACGGCTAACTCCTAATCCAAGCTTTGGAAGATCTTCTTCGCGCCAACAACACACTGACACTCGACACACAACTGAAGCACATGAACTTTAACTCACTCTCTCTACCTGCGCAGACCTGAAAAAAGAGACTGGGGGATCAATTTACTATTGAAATTGAGTGAACTCACTGGGTTTAACTATGCGCCGAACCTATCCAAAAGAAGCGATTCCAAACTCCTCACGAAACACCAACAATGGAACCAGACTCAACCTTTACCAGTTTTAATTCCCTAAAACAGTCTAAGTGATCACATAGGTGCAGTTCTCAGTTCAGCACTTACCATCCACTATAACATCCATAAATAACGGTGAATCATAATTTACACAGTTCAACATTACATCACACTACAACTCACAGTTCACAATCAGCACTTTAACACACAACAGTCACACGCATTCACATTGCACACACTCATCGTCCACATTCCAATTCACTAAGTGAGTTATTAGACATTCTTAAGCAGTCTAAGCTATCACCCAAGAGCAGTTCTCTATACTACAATTCACAATTCATATCACAGATCATAATCATAAACCATTCAACATCAATCTCACAGCTCACCACATCAACACAACTCAGTTCACAGATCAATCCAACACAGTCTACAACACATCGTATATCAGTTCACCAACTCATCTAGCACAACACACACACACACACATAGCAGTTCACACTTCATTATACTAGGTGAGTTAATTAGGCGCCATAAGGAGTTGTTCCCCCGCTACCCCACCGACCATCACATCATCCAGACGCATCCATATAGGATCCTTCCCCAGAGGAGTATACCATCAGACACATCCATATAGGATCCTTCCATGAAGGAGAACAACAACCAATCTTGGTAACACAACCAAGGGATTCACCCCAGTGAATCGGACTCAATCACAACCAGTATTTTGGGTGGGGTAACGTTGGCTCCTTCCGGTTCTATCAATTAATTTTATCAAACACAACCACATCGATTACCCACAACAGAGCAATTCCATTCAACCAAATCCATTTCACCATTCCAATTCCACTTCCCAATTCCATTACACAATTCCACATCACAATCCCACAACACAATTCCACCACACAATTCCATGTACCAATTCCATGCTCTAATTCCATGTACCAATTTCCATGAATTAATTCTAGTCTAACCACAACCGGCAACAAGAGATACAATCACATAAATTCATCACATCCAATCCCATCCTATCTCTCATTTCTAGTTCGAATTTATTAGCCATCATCTTTCACCCCAATTCCCACATCACACATCAACCAGCACAGTCATCATACAACAATAACATGACAACCATACAGTTTAACTCTCATAAGTTCATGCAAGACCCTGTTGAGTCCAACTTGGAAAGCCATCAAATGGAATCATGAGCAAATAAGTAGGGATTTGTCCCAAAGGAACAAAATCAAGAATCAAAGCCAAAGATGGAAATTTCCACAAAAGCTTCCTTTCTTCTGGCCATCAACGGCTATATAATCAAGATGAGATTCTCTCCATTCAATTTCTAAAGGACTATTTAAAAGGCTGCCTTGGAGAACTTGAAGGTTAAGTCTTTTGAATTAAACAAGCAAATTGTGCAAAGCTGAAATCAGGGAGAGTGTAGGCTGGTGGGATTACGAGATATAGGTGGTGCAAGCGGGGAGCTAGCTGAGTGCTGTACGAGGAGTAAGCACGATTTCCATCGATTATCTGTATCCTTGCATTTGTCGTTTATTCAATAAGAAAACAATCTCGAAGGAGTTCCTTCGAGCGTGGACGTACATCAAAGCTAACAAGCTTGGTGGAACCACGTTATAAATCGTGTGTCGTTGTCCTCGTATTTTCGTTTCTCACTGCCCTGTTTATTTTGCCTTACAATTCACTTGGGCTGACCATCATCCAGCCCAAGTCATTTTCACTAATCCGATCCAAAAGCCCACATATATAAAACGCAGGTTGCAGCCATTTCTACATCAATCGAAAACCTTCTTCTCTCACCAAAGAAGCTCTGCTAGGGTTTCATTTCACTCCCGTCGATCTCTCTACTGATCATACAAGGAGGGGCTCGAGTTCTACAGACCCAATTCCATTCTAAGTAGAGTTTCAGCTTCTCACGTCACTCCTAGTGTCGTATCGATGCTAAGCTGTCAACCACACATTCACACCGGTCAACCATACATTCAAACAAGTCAACCATCCATTTCAACAAATTAACTCAACACCACATATCAGCAGCAAACACAACAACATCAATTTACCATTCTAACTCTCCAGTTCATGCATTCCTAAATTTAACTGAGTATCTACCTATTCCCACATATTTCATTTAACTCGATTTCCAGCCACAAATCATCCAATTTCGACATCCTCATTCTCCTCAATCATTTCTTATTTCACATTTAGGACTCCAACCTTATTACCATAAGCACATGACATGTTTTCAATTACCAACAGACATAGCACCCAAACAACCAATCCAACTAATCATACACTGGCACTTCATTCGATCACACTCACAATTCAAATAATACATCCAATCAAGGGCAAACGGCAAGCTCACCGGCCACCCCCACCTGCAAGTACATGGATAGCCATGTCGTGAGTCCAGGGTTACCCTCCTATTATTCCTTCCTGTGACGACCCCACATTGACAGGGCCATCCACCTGTTCATCATTAATAGGGAGACCCCACATTGGCAAGACCACCCTCCTGCAACCACAACTCACAATAGCAGGATATATGCACAATTCGCAGTTCACAGACCCGTCCCTCCTATCACTCGTTACTAATTTTGATTCGTTTAATCATCAATAATCATTGTTACCCCAATCCCAATATCATAGCAACACAACAGTAATCATCCATCCATGATCAATCAAAAGGCAACCATCACATTCAATCAACTAAAAATCAATCACAGAACAGGTATCGTCTTTTACTCTCTTACAATTTCATGCAATCCCTAATTTTGACTAAGCCGGATTACAACTCCTCACATCGACCAGCACTACCTATCATACGCTAAATCCTCACCTAACAAGAAGATGAGGCTCTAAACAACTTCTAGAAGCTCGAACAACTGAGCTCCCCCTCTCCAAAAACATAGCTTCTTCCTTCTGTCACTGACAGCTCCTAACTCCGAAATACCAAGAACTAAGATATGTGATCTCTTCCTCTCATCTCCAAGAACGCGTAGCAAGAAACAGATTGCAAATCGGACCTCTGTAGCTCCTGGAATCAAGGTTTGAAGTTGGAGGGAAGTTTGGTTCGTCAAAGGGGGTTTCGGGAGGAAAGAGAGAGGGGAAAGCCATGGAAATCCGTCAAAACCCGTTATTCATATTCAGACCAAGACACACGGACGTGTCTATAACACACGGCATGTGTTATGAAGACACACGGTTGTGTGTCTATAACACATGGCGTGTGTTATGAAGACACACGACGTGTGTCTATAACACACGGCTGTGTGTTATGGTCTGCCACCCTCAACGAATTTTCAGCGTACCCACTTGCAATAACTTCAACCTGACTCAATTTTGAACGTCCCATACTTTAATGGGGCCTCAAGAACATTGTTTCCAATGTCTCAATCATCAAAACTCGAGTTCCAAATTGTTCGGTTGGACGGGGATATTACAAGTCTCCACAACTTCAACAGATTTCGTCCTCGAAATCACAACCCAATCCTAGTAATGCAACACGAAAATTGCAGCGACACGCAACAGCTTAAGCACCACATCACAACCTGAAAAATCCCTCTTAACGGCTCCTAGCAGCCCACACTTTCTAAGGATACTTCACCTAAACGAACTCGAGCTTCTACCTAACACACACGCACAACCGAACCTGTACAACACAACCAAACACAAGAGTACAACCCGAAAAAAACAAAACACAACTCACACCAAGCATGAATTACTAAGCTAACACTTCCCGCTAGAGCTTCACACTCCTCGAACACTCTACCAAACTTAACCAAAGTCCACAAGGCCTCTACTCCTACCACCAACTCCCTAGTCTACTGACTACTACTACTGAAGCCACTCGAGCACAGCTAAACATCTAGACTCTGCCGTTACAGAAACATTTCTCAATCTGGTTTTCAAAAAGTCAAACACACCTTTCAAAAAGGCGAAACTTTAATAAACCCCCTTCATTCCACCCAAAAATCAGAATTCTCAATTTAAAATCATACTCATAAAACCTTTAAAATCAAACTCACAACCGGGCTCTATCTTAGTTTAAAATAGTCAAAAGCTTTCAAATCCCTACACACTAGTACCATTGAAAATATTCACCAACTTTTAAAACAAGAACGCTTGAACAATTTGAAACAACAGAATCTCATGACTCAACTTCGAAAAGGTAAAAGCGATTTCAACTCCTTTCAAGTCAACCAAGAACCCTAGACAACAACTTCCCACTCAAAACCAAAATTAGTAAAATTCATCTCTGCCTCAGTTAAAATACCAAATCATTAAAATGCTCTTCGAATCTACTACACCAATTACTCAAAGAAACTAATACCAAGACTCGACACTAAAATCACATTGACAAATCAAATCATGAAATACTCATACCTCAAAAGCTCAAATTATTAAATCCTTCTAACTGTTCCAACATGAAAAGAAATTCAAAACTTACTTGATAGATTAAAATCACATTCAAACCACAGTTGAGAACAAAGCATGACAAAGTTTGCACGAATCAAAACCTTCTCTTAAAATTTCATTTCAACAGACAAGATAGATTCATGTACACCTCTTGACTTCTCTCCTCAACCGACTTCCAACTCTCTCATAAAAAACACATCTAAAACTTCCACCACAACCAGCATCCTAACTTCTACTATACTCTATTCTCACTCAACCCCCGCTTAGCACTACAACTTCTCATCTCCACGACTTTCTTCATGGCTCAGGAGGACCGAGAACAAACCAATTTCAGTTGACAAATTCTTCAAATCATTTTCACTCTTCAAAACACACTTTCACTTTCAAATCCCAACTAGGTTAAAACATTTGAAAACCCCTGAAATGCAAGTACTGCATCGATGTTCCGTTCTTTCCATTAAGAGGGTAGCTAATCCCCTAGAAGAAAGAGCAGTTCACCTATGTAGTAGAGGTAAACCAGGCTCTGATACCATCTGTAACATCCATCCCGAACAGACCTGGGTTGAACCCGTGGTTGAACCGGTTTGAACATCACTCGAAGATACAACAATAAAGGAGAAAACACTATTGAAATCGAATTAAAACAGAAACAAGAGTAAGTCGGAAGCGCCTCCATTATTTAAAATCCAAAATCAGAATACAAAGGTACAATTCAACCCAAGATTCCTTTAGAAATCTGAAGCTCAAAACAAACTGATACAAAAAGGTCCCAACTCGAAACAGTCAACATAATCAAAAGACGGTGAACTCCTGGTCCAAGCCTCCGAAGATCTTCTTCACGCCAACAATACACCGACACTCGACACACAACTCAAGCACTTGAACTTTAACCCACTCTCTCTACCCACGCGGACCTGAAAAGAGAGACTGGGGGGATCAATTTCCTATTGAAATTGAGTGAACCCACTAGGTTTAACTATGCGTCGAACCTATCCAAAAGAAGCGATTCCAAATTCCTCACGAAACACCAACAATAGAATCAGACTCGACCTTTACCTGTTTTAATTCCCTAAAACAGTCTAAGTGATCACATAGGTGCAGTTCTCAGTTCAGCACTTACCATCCACGATAACATCCATAAATAACGGAGAATCATAATTCACACAGTTCAACATTACATCACAATACAACTCACAATTCACAATCAACACTTTCACACACAATAGTCACACGCATTCACATTGCACACACTCATCGTCCACATTCCAATTAACTAAGGGTGTGTTTGGATAGAGTGATTTGGATTTGGTATTTGGATTTAGTATTTGAAATTCGTGAATTTGAAATCACTACTTTTAAGAGGGGATATGAAATACAACTAAAACTATAAGGGTGGATTTCATTCAAATTCAAATACACAAGTTAGTTTCTAACCAAACAAGAAAATTTAGAATTTGAAATACCAAATACAAATCCATCTATCCAAACACACCCTAAGTGAGTTATTAGACATCCTAAATGCTCACAGAAGTTAAAGAATTGCCATGGATTCAAAGCGCCATAAATAAAGGCGTAACGAACATGTCCAAATGTTACAAAAAGTACTAAAGTACATCAGATAAAACAGGAGTCAAAATATGATGCCATCAAAGCTTCAAAGCGCTAAAAGGATTAGGGGACAAAAAGAGAGTGAAGAAGATGCTAAGGCAAATTAAGCAAGCAACCCACCAGAAGCTGCAAGCTCTCCAACATCCGACGGCATCAAGGCTTCGACGCCGAAGGGCCCTCTTTCGCCGAACTTCCTACCTTGGTCGGAGTCGCCTAACCGACCGCCTGCTTGAGCCAATCAAGCTCGGGAGCAAGACGGATGACTACCTCCATGCCAATTGCATCTTCATCATAGGGAGACCCATAATCGACATGCTCCTGACCATGGGTGTACAACAACACAGCCTCCAGTATGGCGTGATAGGCCTCCCCTAGTCCCAGCCAAGTCAGGGTGGGAGCGTCAAAGCTGATGCCGAAGAGCGACCAAGACCGCATTCATGGTCCCAGCAGAGCACCCGACCACCTCCTCCTACAGCTTCCTCTTCTCAGCCCTCAACGTCACAGCCCGACGCTAGGACTCCCTCAAAGAGCCCTCCAACTCAGCCACTCGACCGGTTCACTGAGAATCTGATTCTGATGCCCCCTGTTGCTGAGCATCCAGCTTCTGCAGCTCTATATGTTGTTGGGCGATCTCAACCTGATGACCCTTAACTAGAGCCTTCAGATCAGTCTTCTACTTGGCTAACAACTCCTTGGTTTCCTGTAGTTGTAAGAACCCACGTTTAAACTCGTCCTCAGCACAGACTTTCATCCTCGACAACCAAGAGCAAAAAAAAAAAAGATCACCTGAGCCGTCCATGCAGTGGCTTGGCGTTCATCCTCTTAGAGGCGTCACTTTCCTTCTTCCACTCGTCCCCACAGGGATGAGACATGCTCATGCAGGTCCGAAATAGTAGCCCTAGGAAGTGCAACGCTCGTCGAGTGAACAAGGTCAGCGACCCCACCAGCACCGCCAAGGATCTACATGACGGCAAAAAAATATCAGTCACAATGATAAGTAAAAACGTCAACACACTATAATTGACAAAGAAAACTTACACCAATAGCCAAGGAGAAGATGCGAGAAAGAAACTCCATGGTGGGGTTCCCCCTCACCCTGGACAGAAGCTACCATCGCCCACTGCTTGGCCGCTTGCTCGGCCAAGTTCAGGACATCCCGGACGCCAGAAAAAGAAGGCAGATTGGCAGGGAGCAGCAGAGGGGCGTAGGGCCTTGGCCTCTTCCTTGGAGGTTCCTCCTCGGACTCGTCGTCCTCATCGACGTCCAGCAACTCTGGCTGCAAACGTTGGGCCCTCTTCTTGAACCACCCCCCAGCTTTCAGCGGAAGAGGGGAAGTACTCTTTCCCTTATATCAGGACCCTCCAGCGTCCCCGCGAGACTTAGACCCCCCAACACCAGAAGGTCGAGTGGCAGACGGCTTCTTTGAAACCCACGCGAACATGAAGGCTGAACGATAGGCCCCTCAGTCGGAGCCACAACGCCGGATGTTGGACCTTCGGGTTGAGCCTTATAGCGCCCAACCACGCCTCGCCGAGCGACAGACAACACCGGTTGAGTAAGATTGTTCACTGAAAAAGAAAGAAACATGGTCATAAATAGAAAAATCTGAACACAAAACGACAAAGAAAGTCTTGGCTCAAACACCCTAGAAAGACTAAAAAGGCGCAAACCCACACCACCGTTAGGAGGCAAGAACTTCTTAAAAGGAAGAAGAACCCTTTGATGACACTCAATTTTACGTGTTTATCAGCCTTATTTAAGCAACATTTCCTTTCTTGAATCTCGGGTTTTAGGGTAATTTAGCATGTTTTCACCTAAATGCTCTAATTCATGCCGTTTTGGTTACTTTGGCCCGTTATGGGTCTATTTGATGGTTTTCTAGTGCTTTTGAGAATGCACAGGTTTTTTCCGTCAAATACATAGCCACGGACGAGCTCGGGAAGCAAAGGGACCTCAAGGAACAGCCCAAGATCAATCCAGAAATCAACCAAGCCAGAAGAAATCAATGCCCCGACTGTAACTGAAGTTTTTGACGAGAAGTCTGAAGTCTTCGCCAAAAACTATGCACGAAATTCACAGTCGAAGACAGGAGAATCCAACCAAAGTGTCACCTGAAGTCTTCGGTGAAAACTCCCATGTTTTCGCCGAAAACTAATCCCTTTTTTCGGCTGGAATCCTAAACCCTATAAATACTAAACCAGCGGCCACAATCAAATACCATATTCGTGGATTAAGTCCAGACCTAAAAAGTTCGAGAGAGAGTTTAGAGAGTTCGAGGAGCCAGGAAGAGATCGTGATGCCATCCTTCCATCTCGGAGAACTCGGTGCTAGGAGTTGAAGATCCAGGAAATTGAAGCTTCACATATTCGTTTGAAATTAGGTTTTACATTTCTTCTCTGCTCTTCCTGGTTAAAGATGTATTCTTTGTTCGCCTTTGATTCTTTAAATATGAGTAGCTAAACTCCTAGAGCTTAGAATAGATGAATCCTAAGTGACCCGGGTTTTTAAGCAATCACGGATCCGCGGTAATTAAATCAGTTTCAATTAGTTTCTCTTGCATGTTTGGTTTGTTCTTCATTGCTTTTATGCTTCTTTTCTAGCTTGATCACCTAGTTAAGATTCTAGTTAATTTGAGGATAGTAGCGAACGTTTGCCTAACTTTAAAACACCAAATCAATAGTTAACCTATTCATTGGAATAATTTCTCTTGTAGGAACCAGTTAGGGTTAATTCGCTGCTAGAGTAACTCATTAATCACTAGTAATCGCGCCAGTTTGTTTTCTGTTGCAGAAACGAACGCACCGGCGATAAATTAATCTTGGGAGTTAGATCAGATAGAGCGAACGTTCGCCAGTTTTAAACCTAAGGGTCGGGAGTTATGGTGGCGTCTGAGAACTAAATGATTCGGGATTGAAAACCGCTGGTCTTGTGATCGCCAATGTTCTGGTGATCTTAGGGGATTCGAAATCTAAGCTTGTCTGTCGTCTTGTTAAGTCAACCAATCTTTCAATTGTTTTATGTTTTCATTTCTTATTTCCTGCTTTATAGTCTAGAAGTTGTGAACTCACACCATGCAAAACTTGGGTTTTAAACCTGAGTAAATTGCCTTCATATTTGAGTAAACGATTAGAAGAGACCTATGGAATACGATCTGCATAACTTTTAGTTTAGTAGTTATTTGATCACTGTTTTACATCACATCAACCGTGCATATCAAAAGACAAAGCAGCGTCGATACGCTGAACCAGCTCTTGACAGCGGGAGAAAGGGGAATATGGTTGTTAAAATTGGTCCCATCCCCATAGGACCATGACGTTGGTATTTTCTCATACCATTCGGCGTCGGTATCCATCAGCACCCTAAAGTAAAAATGGTTGTGGTATGATGAACTACAGAACAGGGTATCAAATAACTACCTTACACAAAGTAAGATAGATCATATTCCACGGGTTTCTTCTAATCGTTTACTCAAATGAGTCGACAATTTACTCAGTTTAACAAGTTGTGCGTGGTGTGAGTTCCACGACTTCAAATCCATTAAGCAGGAAAAATGAAATGAAAACAGAAAGCAAATTGAAAGTTTGATTGACTTGACAAGACGACAGACAAGCTTAGATTTCGAATCCCCTAAGATCACCAGAACATTGGCGGTCACAAGACCAACGGTTTTCAATCCCGATTCATTCAGTTCTTAGACACCACCATAACTCCTGACCCTTAGGTTTAAGACTGGTGGATGTTCGCTCTATCCAATCTAACTCCCAAGATTAATTACCGTTCGTGCGTTCGCTTCTACAACGAAAAACTAACTGGCGCAATTACTAGCGATTTATGAGTTATTCTAGCAGTGGATTAACCCTAACTGGTTCCTAAGAAAGGCACACTCCAATGAATAGGTTAATTGTTGATTTGGTGTCTTAAAGTGAGGCGAACGTTCATTACTATCCTCAGCTTAACAAGAATCTAATCTAGGTGATCAAGCTAGAAAAGAAACACAGATAACGAAGAACAAACCAAACATGCAAGAGAGACTGATTGAATCTAAATTTAATTACCGCCGATCCGTGACCGCTTTAAAGCCCCGGGTCACTTAGGGTTCATCTAATGTAAGCTCTAAGAGTTTAGCTACTCATATTCAATATAAAAGAATAAAAAATAAACAAGGAATACATCTTCAAGTAAGAAGAACAGAGAAGAACTGTAAAACCTAATTTCTGATGAATCTGTGAAGCTTCAATCTCCTGTATCTTCAACTCCTAGCACCGAGCTCTCTCCGAGATGGAAGGATGGCGTCACGATCTCTTCCCGGCTCTTTGAACTCTCTAAACTCTCTCTCGAACTCCGGAGTCTGGAAATTAATCCGTGGAAAAAGTATATCTTTGAATGATGGCCGCCGATTCCTATTTATAGGGTTTGTCCTTATCCGGCTGGGAAAGAGGGGACTTTTCGGCGAGAACCTTTAAAATTCTCGCCGAGAACTTCTGTTCATGGGGTTCCTGTAAGTGTTGTGTTCAAACTCTTCGGCGAGAACTATGAAAGTTCTCGCCGAGAACTTTTCTTGGTGAACCTCCTGTATCTTATCCGGTCAAACTCCTCGACGAGAACAATGAAAGTTCTCGCCGAAAACTCCAATGTCAGCAGGGGGTAGATTTTAGTTTTGACTTGTGTGGTTTCTGTATCGATTCCGGGAACTTCTTCAAGGTTCCTTCACTTCCCGAGCACGTCTGTGGCTGCGTTATTGATGGCAAAAACCTGTGCTATCACAAAAGCACTAGAAAACACATCAAATAGACCCATAACGGGCTAAAGTAACCAAAACGGTAGGAAATAGACCAATCGAGTGAAAATACCCTAAACTACCCCAAAACCCATGTTTCAAGCAAGGAAATGTAGCTTAAATGAGGCTGATAACCACGTAAAATCGAGTGTCATAAAATACCCCACACTTAAGCCTTTGCTTGTCCTCAAGCAAACTAAACTAGAACGTACTCAGATTCACAAATGACGAGATAGATCAAGTTAAGGTTCAGGCCTTCACAATGAATTATTAGACCGCTACTTCTAGTAAAAGTGATCTAACATGCATACACGTCAACCAAAATACCTGGTCTCACTAATTATCTACACACAACAAGGAGCAATCACAAATCATGCACAAATCCGACCTAACCGACTAGACTCCTTACACAGGTAATATTTAGTACAAGGGGAATTCTCGCACTCTGTGTTTAGGGACGTGTTTTTGCTCTCAATCACTTGTTCGACTGTAGTATGCCATAAGTTTGCATTTCGACCACATCTCCACCACTGTGACAACACGAGTAACTAGTCAAAAGGACTTCCGCAAGTGAGTGTATCGATTCCTACACTACAAGGGTTTATGATGGATGGATGATGGGATGAATGATAAAATTGGCTTTTGTGCGATGTAGCTTTCGACCAACTTCCCTCGAATCTAGCCTATGGCTTTCTAACGTCTAACCAAACATGGGTGGAATAGTGTACGCTCGTCCTATGATACCCTCAAGCAAACTAGCACTTTATTTTGTATTTTTTTTCTTTTTTTTCTTTTTCTAACTTTTCTTAAACTTCGTTCTTCCATAGGTAGGGAGAAGAACGTTATTGAACTATACTACTCGACTTTGAACTTTCTTTTGATTTTTTCAAATTTTTCTTCTTTTTCTCTTTTTTTCATTTTTTTAGTGCCGATTTTTTTTCAAGTTGCTAGAGGGGTTTACACGTCTGGACAAAATAGCTAAGACCACCTGTTTAATGGCTATAGGCAAGTTACCACAAACCAACTTCCGGTAGGCTAATCTAGAACTACTACCACAGGGGATCAACGGGGTGATGAAAAACATGGGAAATGGTTGTAACGTATAACGAACCGAAAGAAAGGCCAAGCTCAAGGGTTTACACCTAAGGGATTCGTCGTTAGGTTGCCTATCAGGCTTAAGTAGCTGAATCTAGGTGCCTCTATCCTCCTAGAACTCTTGTCATCGTGTGATCATGAATAGTTCTCTTGCAAATTCTAACTCATTCAAGGTACGAGAAAACCACTCAAAAAGAATTGAATTTGCAAGTTATGTGCAATGGATCAAAAGCTCACTATTGGTTTGCTAGTCGGATTCGATCATTTTCATGCAATAAATGTGAAATACTACAAGAGTGATAAAATTTTCTGTTCTGACCAGGCAATTTAGCTTCAATGCGGACAAGTTGGTTACAGGTTCTAGGTTAAGCAGTTTAAGCATCATTATGAAGGATTAAAAAACAACTTAACATCACAAGTCAAGAATCGAGAAATTCTATGCTAGAGGAATGGAAATTGCCACGAAATCACATAAACAAGTCAAGATCATGAAAAGTTCTAACTCCTACCCCACACTTAAACTGTTATGTGTCCTCACAGGACTAAATTAGGAGAGAGAGATACGGAGAACCTGGAGCGAGATGGTCGGTGTAGGGGACACAGAGAGTCTGGAGTGAAGCGGAGTAGCTACTCAAGGTCCTACAAAACAAAAAACAAACAAAAGATCAAAAGGAAACCGGGACAAGTGTCTCGGATCCACACAGAAGAAAGTTGGATTGAAATCCGAAAAGAAGAAAGAAAAAGAAAGGGAAAGGATACAACCTGATCACTGTCCCTCAGGTGGGGTGGGGGTGCTGGGATGCCGAAATGAGCGAGCAAAGCTTGATGTGCCGCCGCCTCCCGCTCGTGGTGGCGCTGGGTGATGATCCACCTAGCCTTCTGCTCCTCGTGCTAAGCTGTGGCTCTGGTCTCGAATGCCACCTGATCCTTTTGGCACTGGTGGGAATCGGTGGAGAATTATGTCTGCCGCTGCTCCAGGCGGGTGAGAACCGCACCATACTAGCCGGAGTACTGGGTGGTGGCTGGGGATGAAACTGAGGCTCTGGCTGGTACTCCTGGTACTGGAACTCTTGCTTCTGATGGGGCTCCGCCTCCTCTTCTTCTTCTTCCCCGGGATCTTCAAAGATTGGGGCTATAGCGTACACCGTTCGCCCGACTATCAAGTCGAGCTCGAATTCCACCACCAGATCTCCTCCAACGGTGTGCACCTGGACACGTGGGATCCAAGGCTCCTAGGAGGCGGAGAGGATATGGCTAGCGATGAGGCGGCCAATGAAAGCACCAATGATGACACTCGATTTGACATGATTATAAGCCCCATTTAAGCAACATTTCATACCCTTTGATGAGTATTTGGTGCATTTGTCGTAACTTTGTGATTCTAGGCTCCTAGTGCATACATTGTCCATTTATTGGCTATTTTTACCCTTTTTTGAGCTTTTATGTTGAGCCTCCAGGTTACCACATTATAGAGGACTCTCTCACGAGTCCAGCGCTTCAAACGGGGACCAAATCGGAGTTCAAACGGAGCGGAAATCATCGAAACAAGTTGGAGCTGGTTTTTAACTAATATTTTTGGCGAAAATGTGGTGATATTTTCGGCGAAAATTCCTTTGAAAATTCGGGCAGAAACCCTAATTTTCAGCCTTTTCCAACTTGTAAAGGGTTTCTGGGGGTATATATAGACTTTTTAAAGCCAAATTAGACACACACGAATTTTGGCTGATTAGCCACGACCTTAGGGTCGATAGATAGAGTTTAGAGAGTTCGAAGATCCGTGGAGAGATCGTGACGCCATCCTTCCACCTCGGAGAGCTCGGAGCTTAAAGTTGAAGATCCAGGAGATTGAAGCTTCGCCGGAGTCGTCAGAATTAGGTTTTTCAGTTCTTATCTGTTCTTCCTCTGTATGATGATTTCCTTTGTTGCCTTTGATTCTTCTGTTATCGTTATGAGTAGCTGAACTTGTAGAGCTTAGATTAGATAAACCCTAAGTGACCCAGGGCTTGAAAGTGGGCACGGATCGGCGGTAATTAGATTCGAAGTTCAATCAGTTTCTCTTTGCATGGTTGTTTTGTTCTTCATTGTTTATGTTTCTTTTCTGGTTGATCGCCTAGATTAGGTTTTTGCAAGCTAGGGTTAGTCGCTAGACGGTTCCCTGCTTTGGCGCTTAAACCTGTCTTCCTTGATCACCTAGTTTAGATTCTTGTTAAGCTGAGGATAGAAGCGAACGCTCGCCTCTCTTTAAAACATCAATTTAACCAGTTAACCTTATAATTGGAGTGTGCCTTTCGTAGGAACCAATTAGGGTTAATCCACTGCAAGAGTAACTCATAAATCGTTAGTAATTGCACCAGTTAGTTAAGTCGTTGCGAGAGGCGACCGTACCCGGGCGGCTAATTAATCTTGGTAGTTAGAACGGATAGAGCGAACATTCGCCGGCCTTAAACCTAAGGGTCAGGAGTTATGGTGGTGTATAGAAACCGATTGAATTAGAATTGAAAACCGTTGATATGTTGATTGCTGTTGCCTTGGTGATCTAAGGGGGATTCGAAATCTAAGCTCATCTATCTTCCTGTTAATCAACCCTTTTAATCTTTCTGTCTTTTATTTTCCTTTGTTTATTAGATTAGAAGTCGTGGAACTCACACCACGAACAACTTGTTTAAATCGAGTAATTTGCCAACATATTTGAGTAGACAAGAAGAAGAGACCTCGAGTAGAATACGATCTAGTCTACTTCGGTAGGTTAGTTATTTGATACCGCTAAAACTGCAGCATCAACCGCCAAAGAGGAAAGGCGGAATCTTGGAGGAGCTGGTCTTCTGGTGGAACAGGCGGACAAGGGCCCAACCCGGATGGAGGGGTAGCCCTCCTAGATTGCCCTGAAGAGTAGGAGCTCCTCGGCGGCTATGTGGTGGCGATCTTTCTCTGGCGCAAAAAAAAACAAAGAATGGCGCCAAACGTAATGAATAAATTGAAAGAAAGGGTGTGAAACCTTACTAATATAGTTCTTGTTCG
This sequence comes from Linum lewisii, assembly GCA_034768395.1. NCBI lineage: Eukaryota > Viridiplantae > Streptophyta > Magnoliopsida > Malpighiales > Linaceae > Linum > Linum lewisii. The sequence goes on along the minus strand of CM068299.1, from coordinate 54,052,747 downwards.
TGGACTTGACACCCGGTTGTCCAGTGATGTAGCTCGAGAGGGCATCAAAAATTGGGCATGTCACCTTGTTGCTCTCCCAGCCTCGGTGGTGGTGAGTGTAGCGCTCGGCTGGGATGCCGAGGAGGTCGGCGAACTCATTGTATGTGAGCTCATGGTTCCGGCCGGCGAGGCGGAAGGTGATCACCTTCGAGCGCTGTCTACTCTTGTGGGTGTCGAGCTCAAACGTGCTCCAGAACTCCTGGAGGGCGATGTGTGGAAAGTCATCGACGATGGTGGTGAGCTCTAGGAGCCCTGCCGCGGTGAGGGACTGGTGGACGGTGTTGTGCCATTCCTCATCGTGCTCCTGGAGAGACTCCATGGAAAGGGGGCGCACGTCGGCTGGAGGAATCTCTCGGAGCCTCTAGTAGCGATCGAAGTAATGGTCTGGGAGGTGTGCAAGGAAGTGGTGGATCCCTCGACGGTCGGGGTTGACTGGAGGAGGACTGGTGAGAACGAGAGTGACAGGGGCTAGGGCTCTAGCACCAGCTCCAGTGTCTGGAGTGGCGGAGGTCGATCCTAGGACCGCTAGCAGCTATTCTCGGTCTCTTACCCTTGTTCCTAAAATACATCAAAATTTGGGAACCACATCTTACCCCACACTTGGTCGAAAAAATCAATTTCATAAAGAAATGAGGGAAACCGAGTGGGGATAAGCTAATTTAACATCCGGTAACCAAAATTGATCCTAAAACATGCATAGGAACTGTCCGGGTAGGAAATTTTGCATCATTCATTCAAAGTCAAGCCGACATATATGAAAAGTCAACACCCAACAAATTTGGCAATTAAGTATAGCAAACTTAGTTCAATCATCATCAACTCATGGCACAATGTTCCCTAATCAGTCTAGATCATATAAGTTCAAACAATTAAGCACAAATCACACCGAAATAGCAGGCACGCAAGTCGAGATAGACCAAAAAGTCAACCAAAATCAAAATCCACGAAATTGAACAATCAATATGTCAAAAGATTTGAAATTGAAACCCAACAACTAACCTTGAAGACATGGTTGCAGAAAATGGACGGAAGATAAGGAAATCGGCAAAAAATGACTTGTGGAGGTTTTGGGTCGAACCGAAGCTCTAGAGCTCCGATTCGGATGATCTACGGGGTAGACTGACCAGGAGTTGGAGGGGAACTGAGCGGTGGTGGCGGATGGAGACGGCAGCGACGGAAAAATGACGGCGAGATGAAAAGAAAATTGGTGGTGGTGGGTTTGGTTTGTCTCGACGAGAACTAAGGTGCAAATGGGGGGGCTGTCGCGAAAACGAACGGATAAGGGGGATTTCAAAAATTTTTGAATGACGTTTTCGTCGAAAACTATTAAAGTTCTCATCGAAAACTTCTTTGAAAATGGTTTAAAAGAGACTCAAAACGCACCGGGTTTAAGAAAAGTTCTCGCTGAGAACTTTGAAAGTTTTCGGCGAGAAGTTTGTCGAAATTGGAGACAGGAGGCAGTGGGTTTTAAAAACCCAAAGTTCTCGCCGAAAACTGTGAAAGTTTTCGTCGAGAACAACTGACCTGGGCAGTTCAAATCATATTTTCGAAAACACCGGCACGCCATTTTGAAAATTCAAAACAAAAACAACAAAAATCAGAAAAATCCCAAATAAATCAAAATTGAACCGAGCACACACGACAGACACGAGAAAAATGAGAAACCACGAACGACACTTCTGGCACCCCGGACCGACTCTAGACACGAGAACTGACTCAAAAAAAATCAAAAATTGACTCCAGCCGTGGGTTGCCTCCCACGAAGCGCTCTTGCTTAATGTCCTTGAGTTGGACGATACCTTGTTGGCGATCAAGAGGTATCCCAATTCAGAATTTCCTTCACAATCGCGTCGGAATTGATGAAGTACAGCTTCGGTTTACCTCCGAAAAGTAAGAAACGCTTCCCATTGATATGAGTCAATTGGGTTCGTCCGTCGGGATGGTAGCCGGTGACTTCGAACGGCCCAAAGAGGTCTTTCGAAGGATCATTCTTCTCCGGTGGCCTAGTAGAAGGTGGCGGAGTGATTGGCTCGGTAGAGGGTGGCGGAGTGATTGGCTTCCATACCTTCTTTGAACTCTTCTTCTTCATTTCGCCAGGATTTTTAAGTTGCGGCGATTTAGAAGAAGACGCCTTCGGTTCCTCCTTCTTCTTTGGATTCTGTGCCGGAGGCTTTTTCTTCTGGTTCTCACCGGTTCAGCACCTATAGCAGCTATCTTCGAAGAAACACTCGGAATGACATTAGTAACGGAGTTGACCAAGGCCAACTCCACAGTCTCAACATATAAACAATGTGCTTCTCCCTTAGGAATGTACTTCATACCGTCCTTGAGACGGAATGTCACGCTGTCCTTTCCAACCCTTAATGTCAACGATCTGTTAGGCACATTAAATGTCATGCGGGACGTTGCCATAAAAGTTCACCCTAGGAGGAGAGTAACATCCTCCTCTCGGGTATCCATGACTACAAAATAAGCTAAGAAAGTAAACGGGCCGCAACGAACAACCACATCTTTGACCAATCCCTTAGGTGCTTTCCTCGATCTATCAGCAAAAACCAGTTGCATGCTACTAGGTTTTAATTCAGGTAAGTTTATTTTCTCATAAACGCACATAGGCATGACATTTATGGAAGCACCTAGATCGACCAAACTACGTTCAACCTCAATGTCATTAATGATGCAAGGCAATGTAAAAGAGTCCGGATCGGAACACTTACATGGGATCGGTATGGGTGGTAGCCGAGACTGGACGGTAGAGCATTCTCCCTTGGAGAGAGTGGAAGATGCTTCCTTCTTCTTCTTCAAGCTGTCCTTGTCTTCTCCCTTAGATAGCAACGCCTTGGGAAAGGGAATTCTTGGCTGATACGGAGCAAGAGGTTGCTCTGGTGCTCGTATAGTTCTTGGCGAGGCAGCCTTCTTTTCTTCTCTCTTGAAATTCGGTATATCAATAGCCACAACGTCAGGAGTTATGACCGGATAGGAAGATGTAGTTGCAGCTGAGCTCTTGCAACTTCGAGTGGATATGGTCTTAACATGCTCATTCTTTGGGATTGATTCTGTCTGGCTTGGCAGCTTACCGAAGGGACGACCACTAGAGAGCATGCTAGCGATATTGTTCACTTGGCTTTCCACTCTATGTCCTTGTGCAATCTGCTCCTAGTTCAAGATAGCTTGAGCCTTGAATTGATTGTCGTGATCATCAAGCATAGAGATGATCTGGCTCAGCTTCTTGTCCAATTCACTATCCTTGTTGTCTTGAGGCGTGGGTCGTTGAGGCTGTTGTCCTCCGGTGAATCCAGGAGGGCCTTGATAATTGTTGTTCAGGTACTGATTCTGGCGGTTGCCAGGTGTTCTACCATAGTTGCCTTGATTCCTATGCGGTGGCTGGTACACTCCTCCAGACTGAGTGTTCGGCTTCTGCTCCTGGTATGACCCAGATGGTCGGCTATTCTGATTCTGGTTTTGGTTCTGATTGGAGCCAGAGTTGTAGGGAGGTCGCTCTTGGAAACTTTCCTATTGTGGAGTTGGCCTGTAGTTGCGGTAGTTGGCATAACCTTATATGTTATTAGGGAAGCCATGGGTAATGAAGCTCACCTCATCCATAGACCAGACGTCTGCTTTCCCAAAATTCTGGCGGCTTCATCCGTTATGAGCACATGCTCCACACCAGTCACAAATCTGCTACATAGATAGAGGCTCATGGAGGGTCGTTTGGCGCAGTAGACTTCTTCAGATGCTTCTCGACTTCTGCTTTAACCTGCTCTTCAATGTTGAGCTTACTTCTGGCTCCTTCTGATTGTCTCTCCCAGTTTCTTGACTTGGAAGCACAGTTAGCAAAGTGAAGCATAGCAGCCTCTGGCGTAAGAGAAATGCAATCTCTTTCAGCTAAGGAGTTGACCTATTTGGATGACTCCTCATTCATACCCCGAACAAAGATTTCAGCTAGTTGCCTCTTCTCGAAGCAATGATTAGGACAGTTGTAGAGAAGCTCTTAAAATTCATTCCAAGCGTCGTACAAGCTCATTCCTTCCTTCTGTCTAAACCTGGCGATGTTATCCTTGTAGGCTGTTGTTCTTGAAGGAGGAAAGTATTCCTCTACAAACTCTTGAGCCAGCTTATCCAAGCAGTTGTAGTGACCGGGAGGCTTGCTATTAAGCCATCTCTTTGCGGGGCCCTTGAGAAGGAATGGAAATGCTCGCAAGCACAGGGTGTTCTTGTCGAGGGTTCCACTCTTGCGGCTTTCCTTAGCTGAAGTCCGCCAAGTATGTGCAAGGATTATCATGCGGCTTTCCTTCAAACTGCATGTCCCTAGAGATCATTCCCATGAAGGGGATCTTGATCTCATAGTCAGGACCAGCTTCATTGCGTGGCACAGCAATGGAGGATTGAATGCTAGTCGCGCTCGGCTTGTTGTAGTCCGCAAGGCTCTTCTAAGCAGGCGGCGGCGGCGGAGGTGGAAGTTGGCAATCTCTGTCACCCATTGTAGGATAGGATGGTTGTGAATCTGAATCTGATGAAGCGGATGAAGATGAGGAGCTCTCCTTTGGCTCCTCAATCTTAATTGGTGTGAAGGATGAGGGCGGAACGGTAGTAGATTGCTTCGGAATTCGCGGTTGCTTAGGCGGAGCAGAACTACCCAGCTTGTCTGAAGTAGAAGACTTGATAGACTTAGACTGAGAACGAGTGAACGGGCGATGATGCATAAACATGTGAACAACCTGCAAAGGACAAAAACAAACACAACCGGTGTAAAATCAAAGTGTGATGGAAAAATGAAAGATGGTAAGGTAGAAGAATAAAATCAACTCTTTTTTCAAACAGTTAGAAGAGTCCCCGGCAACGGCGCCAATTTGATGAATTGCAGAACAGGGTATCAAATAACTACCTTACACAAAGTAAGATAGATCGTATTCCACGGGTTTCTTCTAATTGTTAACTCAAATGAGTCAACAATTTACTCAGGTTTAACAAGTTGTGTGTGGTGTGAGTTCCACGACTTCTAATCTATGAAGTAGGAAAAATGAAATGAAAACAGAAATCAAATTGAAAGGTTGATTGACTTGACAAGATGACAGACAAGTTTAGATTTCGAATCCCCCTAAGATCACCAGAATATTGGCGGTCACAAGACCAGCGGTTTTCAATCCTGATTCATTCAGTTCTCAGACACCACCATAACTCCTAACCCTTAGGTTTAAGACTGGCAAATGTTCGATCTATCCGATCTAACTCCCAAGATTAATTACTGTTCGTGCGTTTGCTTCTACAACGGAAAACTAACTGGTGTGATTACTAGCAATTTATGAGTTACTCTAGTAGTGGATTAACCCTAACTAGTTCCTACGAAAAGCACACTCTAATGAATAGGTTAATTGTTGATTTGGTGTTTTAAAGTGAGGCGAACGTTCGCTACTATCCTCTGCTTAACAAGAATCTAATCTAGGTGATCAAGTTAGAAAAGAAACACAGACAATGAAGAACAAACCAAACATGAAAGAGAGACTGATTGAATCTGATTTTAATTACCGCCGATCCGTGACGGCTTTAAAGCCTCGGGTCACTTAGGGTTCATCTAATCTCTATGAGTTTAGCTACTCATATTCAATACAAAAGAATAAAAACAAACAAGGAATACATCTTTAAGTAGGAAGAACAGAGAAGAACTGTAAAACCTAATTTTTTATGAATCCGTGAAGCTTCAATCTCCTTAATCTTCAACTCCTAGCACCGAGCTCTCCGAGATGGAAGGATGGCATCACGATCTCTTCCCGACTCTTCGAACTCTCTAAAGTCTCTGTCGAACTCTGAAGTCTAGATATTAATCTGTGGAAAATGTATATCTTTGAATGATGGTCGTCGGTTCCTATTTATAGGGTTTGTCCTTATCCGACTGGGAAAGAGGGGACTTCTCAGCGAGAACCTTTGAAGTTCTCGCCGAGAACTTCTGTTCAAGGGGCTCTTGTAAGTGCTGTGTTTAAACTCTTTGGAGAGATACGAAAGTTCTCGCCGAAAACTTTTCTTGGTGAACCTCCTGTATCTTGTCTGCTCAAACTCCTCGGCGAGAACTATGAAAGTTCTCGCCGAAAACTCCAGTGTAAGTAGGGGCAAATTTCACTTTTGACTTGTGTGGTTTCTGTATTGATTCCGGGAACTTCTTCAAGGTTCCTTCGCTTCCCGAGCACGTCCGTGGCTATGTTATTGATGGCAAAAACCTGTGCTATCACAAAAGCACTAGAAAACACACCAAATGGTATGTAAAAGGGCCGAGCGACGCTGGACTCTCAGCATCAGCTCGTTCCACTGCTAAAGCAGTAGCATCTCTAGTGGCCGGCTGAGGCTTAAAGACACCTCTAGGGGCAGGAAACCTAGACTCGTCACTGCCATCTACAACCCCCAGAATGGGGATTTCCAACATCCCACGAATCTCTTCCATAGGAAATTAAAAGTCCCTGCTGTCCAAGCGCTGAAAGAAGCTCAGCAAGTCATCTCGGGCGAAGAAATAAGAGGATCTAGCAGTGGAGACAGAGGAAAAAGGACTTAAAGTTCATCAGCCGAAGCGGATGACAACGCTGAATCCGATGAAGAAACTCATTCTGGCGACGAGGGGTTGCTAGGATCTACGGACGGACTATCGATCCAACCAAATGAACTATCTAGAAGAGAGAAACATAAAACGCTATAAGAATGCCGAAAGAAGAAGAAGAAGACTGACATCCACAAAGAAAAAAGGGAAAAAGAGAAACATAAACAAGAAAGGAAACTCACCAGCGTCAGAATCAGAGGATCCAACCATTTTTAGCGACTAATGTGAAGACAAAGAGAGGAAAAATGCAAGCAGAGTGTTAAGACCCTAACGTTAGTGATCGAGAGATCTAAAACATAGTGAGAGAACAAAGTGGGGCAAATGAAGACAAACCCCAGGCTTTTATACAAATGGCGTGGGAAACCAAAGAGTCACAGCGGCGTAAGCGCAACACGTAGCCCTTGCTGATACGCTCTGTGAAAAGGCATAGATAGACATAATAGATGGCAGCGCCCTGTTTGTTCACACGTGCGGTGGCGGGAGCTTTTTCGCATCCCCAAGAAAAAGTGAGACCGACGTACGTGCCAAGATGGCGTGCGGGACAAACTGTACACACATGTGGGAGTGATCAGATGTTGAAGGCCAAAAAAGCACTCCGAAGAGATGACGAATGAAGAAATTCCTTCATAGTCATATGACACGTGTGTGAACAGTCTAGTCCATAGAAGAAAGCCAAGAACATCCAAGAAAGAAGCACCAAGGCTCTACGCTTAAACAGTTATTGAGCGTCGGCACGAGACACACAAAGTGCTCCTCCTACGCAATGCTCCGGGGCAATTAATGGGCCCAACCCCTCTTGGGTTGAACCCAGAAGAATCAAACTCACCCTCAAACCAGGCTAGGCTCGCCGGACGCTGAGGCCCAATAAGGGCTAGGGTTTCTGATGACACTCGATTTGACGTGATTATCAGCCTCATTAAGCGACATTTCCTTACTTGAGACATAGTTTTTGGGGTAGTTTAGGGTGTTTTCACGCGATTGCTCTATTTCCTATCGTTTTGGTTACTTTGGCCCGTTATGGGTCTATTTGGTGTGTTTTCTAGTGCTTTTGTGATAGCACAAGTTTTTATCATCAATAACGTAGCCACGAACATGCTCGGGAAGCGAAGGAACCTTGAAGAATTGCCCGGAATCAATACAGAAATCAAACAAGTCAGAAACCGGAATCCTCCTCTGCCACAACTGAAGTTTTCGGCGAGAACTTCCATAGTTCTCGCCGAGGAGTTTGAACTCACAAGGCACAGAAGGATCAGAGAAGAAGTTCTCGCCGAAGAGTTTGAAAACAAGAAACATAGGAGCCTCTAAATAGAAGTTCTCGATGAGAACTTTCAAGGTTCTCGCCGAGAAGTCCCCTCTTTCCCAGCCGGATTTGGGCACTCCTATTTAAAGAAATTGGCGGCCAACATTCAAGACATACTTTTCCCACGGATTAATTTCCAGACTTCATATTTCGAGAGAGAGTTGAGAGCATCCTCGGAGTTCTCAGAGAGATCGTGACGCCATCTTTCCACCTCGGAGTGCTCGGAGCTAGGAGTTGAAGATTCAAGAGATTGAAGCTTCTCGGTTTCATCAAATTAGGTTTTATAGTTCTTCTTTGTTATTCCTACCTGAGATGTATTTCTTGATTATTTTCATTTCTTCTGTTTCGAATATGAGTAGCTAAACTCATAGAGCTTAGATTAGATGAACCCTAAGTGACTCGGGGCTTTAAAGCGGTCACGGATCGGCGGTAATTAAATTCAGATTCAATCAATTCCTCTTGCATGTTTGGTTTGTTATTCGTTGTCTGTGTTTCTTTTCTAGCTTGATCACCTAGATTAGATTCTTGTTAAGCTAAGGATAGTAGCGAACGTTTGTCTCACTTTAAAACACCAAATCAACAATTGACCTATTCATTGGAGTGTGCCTTTCGTAGGAACCAGTTAGGGTTAATCCACTACTTGAGTAACTCACAAATCACTAGTAATCGCGCTAGTTAGTTTTCAGTTGCAAAAGCGAACACACGGACGGTAATTAATCTTGGGAGTTAGATCGGATAGATCGAATGTTCGTCAGTCTTAAACCTAAGGGTCAGGAGTTATGGTGGTGTCTGAGAACTGAATGAATCAGGATTGAAAACTGATGGTCTTGTGATCACCAATGCTCTGGTGATCTTAGGGGGATTCGAAATCTAAGCTCGTCTGTCGCCTTGTTAAGTCAATCAACCTTTCAATGTGCTTTCTGTTTTCATTTCATTTTTTCCTACTTCATAGATTAGAAATCGTGGAACTCACACCACGCACAACGTGTTAAACCTGAGTAAATTGCCTGCTCATTTGAGTAACGATTAGTCGAGACCCATGGAATACGATTTAGTCTACTTTATAAATTAGTTATTTGACGACACGCTGAAAAGTGGTTCACCAAATTGGCGCCGTTGCCGAGGACTCTTCTAACTGCTTGAAAGAAGAGATGGCATTTTATTCTTCTACCTTTCCATCTTTCATTTTATCATCACACTTTGATTTTACACCGGTTGTGTTTGTTTTTGTTCTTTGTAGGTTGTTCACAGGTTTATGCATCACTGCCCGTTCACTCGTTCGCAGTCTAAGTCTATCAAGTCTTCCACTTCAGACAAGCCTGGTAGTTCTGCTCTGCCTAAGCAACCACTTCACACCAATTAAGATCGAGGAGCTGAAGAAGAGCTCCTCGTCTTCATCCGCTTCATCAGATTCAAATTCACAACCATCCTCTCCTACAATGGGTGACAGAGATCACCAACTTCCACCTCCGTCGCCACCACCTTCTCAGAAGAGCCTTGCGGACTACAACAAGCTGAGTGCGACTAGCGTTCGATCCTCCATTGTTGTGCCACGCAATGAAGCTGATCCTGACTATGAGATCAAGATCCCCTTCCTGGGAATGATCTCTAGGGACGTGCAGTTTGAAGGAAAGTTGCACGATAATCCTTGCACACACTTGGCGGACTTCATTGCTCTGTTTGAAACTTTCAAGAGTGGAACCCTCGACACATTGTGCTTGTGAGAGTTTCCATTCTCTCTCAAGGGCCACGCAAAGAGATGGCTCAATAGCAAAACTCCTGGTCACTATGACAGCTGGATAAGCTGGCTCAAGAGTTTGTAGAGGAATACTTTCCTCCTTCAAGAACAACAGCCTACAAGGATAACATCGCCAGGTTCAGACAGAAGGAAGGAATGAGCTTGTATGACGCTTGTCATGAATTCCAAGAACTTCTCTACAACTGCCCTCATCATGGCTTTGAGCAGAGGCAACTAGCTGAAATCTTTGCTCGAGGTATGAACGAGGAGTCATCCAAATGGGTTAACTCCTTAGCTGAAGGAGATTGCACTGCTCTTACGCAAGAAGCCTCTATGCTCCACTTTGCTAACTGTGCTTCCAAGTCAAGAAACTAGGAAAGACAATCAGAAAGAGCCAGAAGCAAGCTCAACATTGAAAAGCAGGTCAAAGCAGAAGTTGAGAAGCATCTGAAGAAGTCCATTGCGCCAAACAACCCTCCATCAGCCTCTGTCTATGTAGCTGACTGTGACTGGTGTGGAGCATGTGCTCATAATGGAGGGAGTTACCAGAATTTTGGGAAATCAGACGTCTGGTTTGTAGCCGAGGTGAGGTTCATTACCCGTGGTTTCCCTAATAACCAACAAGTTTATGCCAACTACCGCAACTACAGGCCAGCTCCACAATAGGGAAGTTTCCAAGAGAGACCTCCGTACAACTCCGGCTCCAATCAGAACCAGAACCAGAATCAAAATAGCCGACCATCTGGGTCGTACCATGAGTAGAACACTCAGTCTAGAGGAGTGTACCAGCCGCCGCATAGAAATCAAGGCAATTACGGTACAACACCTGGCAACCGCCAGAATTAGTACCTGAATAATAATTATCAAGGCCCTCCTGGATTCACTGGAGGACAACAGCCTCAACGACCCACACCTCAAGACAACAAGGATAGTGAATTGGAAAAGAAGCTGAGCCAGATCATCTCTAGGCTTGATGATCATGACAATCAATTCAAGGCTCAAGCTATCTTGAACTAGGAGCAGATTGCACAAGGCCGTAGAGTGGAGAGCCAAGTGAACAATATCGCTAGCATGCCCTCTAGTGGTCGTCCCTTCGGTAAGCTACCAAGCCATACAGAATCAAACTCGAAGAATGAGCATGTAAAGACTGTCTCCACTCGAAGCTGCAAGAGCTCAGCTGCTACTACATTTCCCGATCTGGTCATGACTCTTGATGTTGTTGCTATTGATATGCCAGAGATCGAGAAAAAAGAAAAGAAGGCTGCCTCACCAAGAACTACACGAGCATCGGAGCCACATCTTGCTCCGTATTAGCCAAGAATTCCCTTTCCCAAGGCGTTGCTATCTAAGAGAGAAGACAAGGACAACTTGAAGAAGAAGAAGGAAGCATCTTCCACTCTCTCCAAGGGAGAATGCTCTATCGTCCAGTCTCGACCGCCACCCATATCGATCCCAGCTAATTGTTCCGATCCTGGCTCTTTTACATTGCCTTGCATCATTAATGACATTGAGGTTGAACGTAGCTTGGTCGATCTAGGTGCTTCCATAAATGTCATGCCTATGTGCGTTTATGAGAAACTAAACTTACCTGAATTAAAACCTAGTAGCGTGCAACTGGTTTTTGCTGATAGATCGATGAAAGCACCTAGGGGATTGGTCAAAGATGTGCTCATTTGTTATGACCCGTTTACTTTCTTAGCTGATTTTGTAGTCATGGATACCCGAGAGGAGGATGTTACTCTCCTCCTAGGCCGGCCTTTTATGGCAACCTCCGGCATGACAATTAATGTGCCTAACGGATCGTTGACATTAAGGATTGGAAAGGACAGCGTGACATTCCATGTCAAGGACGGTATGAAGTACATTCCTAAGGGAGAAGCACACTGTTCTACAAGAAAATATAATATTAGTCACGGTTTAACCCCACATTAGTCACGGTTTTAACTGTGACTAAAAAAATTAGTCACGGTTCAGTAAACCGTGACTATTTCGAACGTTTTTTGTCACGGTTTGCAAGTGAACCGTGACTAACAATTTGGTCACGGTTACAAAGTGAACCGTGACTAACATTAGTCACGGTTACAAAGTGAACCGTGACAAATATTAGTCACGGTTTCAAAGTGAACCGTGACTAATATTTGTCACGGTTTTAGAATGAACCGTGACCAATATTAGTCACGGTTCACTTCGTAACCGTGACAAAGTTAGTGATCAAATTGTTAATAGAAAATTTTTCAGTGACCAAATATGTATTTTTCTTAAATTATATGATTTTCTGCATATTTTTTTCAGGTCACTAAATTTTTTATTTTTTCTGTGTCATCCCCCTTGTTTCTAGTGACTTAACTTTTTGATTATTGTAAACTGGTCACTAAATTTTTGTTTTTTCTGCTTCATCCCCCTTCGTTTCTATTTCATCCCTACGATCTCCCGTCGGAGGAATGAAGAAGAACGGCAGTGGCGGTGGGGAAATCCAGATCTAGGTTTAGTCAGTTGAAATTTGAGTTGGGTTTTGGGGGTAATCGGCCGGAGCTAATTGGAATATGGAAGGTTTGGGGGTTTTGGGGGTTTCGGAATCAGAATCGGAATTGTCTATCGGCTGGGTTTTGGGGTAATCAGCGGAGATGGGTTTCGTGGGGGTAATCGGCGGAGCTGGGTTTCATCGGGGTAATCGGTGGAGCTGGGAATCGGAGGAGCTGGGTTGTGGGAATAATCGGCGATGCTGGGTTTCGTGGCGGTCATCGGCGGAGCTGAGTTTCATCGGGGTAATCGGCGGAGCTGGGAATCGGAGGAGCTGGGATGTGGGGGTAATCGGCGATACTGGGTTTCGTGGGGGTCATCGGCGGAGCTGGGTTTCGTAGGGGTAAGTGGTCGGATCTTGAGGGAAAGAGAAGAGGATGAAGAAAGGGAGGAGGAAGATGATGATGAAAGGGAGGAGGAAGAGGATGAAGAAAGGGAGAAGGAAAGGATGGACGAAAGGGAGGAGGAAGAGGATGTAGAAAGGGAGAAGGAAGAGGATGAAGAAAGGGAGGAGGAAGAAGATGAAGAAGACGCCGGAGAAAGGCATCAGGAAGAAAGAGAAGAAGAAAAGGCTGGATTGCCAGCGTGGACCTCGTTCAGGATTGCCAACGTGGAATAAATTAGTCACGATTCTTTAAAGAACCGTGACTAATTTAGTCACGTTTATAAACCGTGACCAATTTAGTCACGGTTCTTTAAAGAACTGTGACTAATTTAGTCACGGTTCTTTAAACCGTGACCAATTTAGTCATGGTTTTATAAAGAACCGTGACTAATTGGTCATGGTTTATAAAGAACCGTGACAAATTAGTCACGGTTTTTAAAAACCGTGACTAATTAGTCACGTTTTTTAAAACCGTGACCAAAAAACCGTGACTAATTGGGTTTTTTTCTTGTAGTGATCAACTCCGTTACTAATGTCATTCCGACAGTTTCTTTGAAGATAGCTACTACAGGTGCTGAACAGGTGAGCAACCAGAAGAAATTCTGAATTGGGATACCTCTTGATCGCCAACCAGGTATCGTCCAGCTCAAGGACGTTAAGCAAGAGCGCTTCATGGAAGGCAACTGATGAGCTGTAAAATAGTGATCAAATACTACTAAGCTAAAAGCTAAGCAGATCGTATTCCACGGGTCTTCTAATAATCGTCTACTTAAATATAAATTCAGAATATTCAAGTTTAAACACGTTGTGCATGGTGTGAGTTCCACGACTTCTATACTAGAAAGCAGGTAGTTTAAAACTGAATTAAAAAAAAACAGAAAGAAAGATTGGTTGACTTAACAAAGCTGACAGACAAGCTTAGACTTCGAATCCCCCTTAAATCGTCAGAGCATTGGCAATCAACAGACCAACGGTTTTCAATTCTTGTTCAATCAATTCTCAGACACCACCATAACTCCTTACCCTTAGGTTTAAGACTGGCGAACGTTCGCTCTATCCAATCTAACTACCAAGATTAATTAACCGCCCGAGCTTTCGCTTCTTGCAACGGAAGAACTAACTGGTGTAATTACTAGTGATTAATGAGTTACTCTTGAAGCGGATTAACCCTAATTGGTTCCTACGAAAGGCACACTCCAATTAATAGGTTAATTGTTGATTTGGTGTTTTAAAGTGAGGCGAACATTCGCTACTATCCTCAGCTTAACAAGAATCAAATCTAGGTGATCAAGCTAGAAAAGAAACATAAACAATGAAGAACAAACCAAACATGCAAGAGAAACTGATTGAACTTTGAATCTAATCACCGCCAATCCGTGACCGCTTTAAAGCCCTGGGTCACTTAGGGTTCATCTAGTCTAAGCTTTATGAGTTTAGCTACTCATGTTCATAACATCAGAAACAAAAACAGAAACAGAGTTTATCATGAAAAGGAAGAACATATGGAAACTGTAAAACCTAACTGAGACAACTCTAGCAAAGCTCCGCTTTCCGGTAATCTTCACTCCTAGCTCCGAGTCTCCGAGGTGGAAAGATGGCGTCACGATCTTTTCATGTCTCTTCGAACTCAAAAATTCTCTCTCTCGAACTTCTTAGGATTGGAAATTAATCCTTGGAAAAAGTGTGTATTCTGAAAGATATCAGTCGTCCCCTATTAATGAGCCGTCGGTTTATATTTATACTTAACCCTTTTCCCAGCCGAATTAGGTTAAGGTTTTCGGCGAAAACTTTAGGACTTTTCACTGAAAACTTCCTTGAAAAAGTTAGCACCGGTCAACTGTTTCTCCTGTGTTGATTTGATCAAGAGTTTTCGGCGAAGACTTAGACTTCTCGCCGAAAACTTCTCCTTCTACGCTCTGACGATTTTCTCTTGGATTTTTGCCAAAAACTTTAGGTCTTTTCGTCGAAATCTTCTTTGAAAAGCTAGGCAGGAATTGTGTTGACTTGATTGACTGCTTGGGTCGATCCCGGTGCGATTCCTTGAGGTTCCAATGCCTTAGACACGTCCTTGGTTACATCATTTGATGGCAAAAATCTGTGTTATCACAAAAACACTAGAAACCCATCAAATAGACTCGAAACAGGCCAAAGTAACTGATGACACTCGATTTGACGTGATATAGCCCCATTTAAGTAACATTTCATACCCTTTGATGCCATTTTGATGAGTATTTGGTGCATTTGTCGTAACTTTGTGATTATCGGCTCCTAGTGCGTACATTGTCCATTTCTTGGCTATTTTTACCCTTTTTGTGAGCTTTTATGTTGAGCCCCCAGGTTACCACATTATAGAGGACTCTCTCACGAGTCCAGCGCTTCAAACGGAGACCAAATTGGAGTTCAAACGGAGCGGGAATGATCGAAACAAGTCGGAGTGCTGCACAGCTCAAAATGCTGCGTTTTGGAGCTTACATGCCGTGTAAGCTCCCCAGACGAGAAAATTCAGCCTTTTCCAATTTGTAAAGGGTTTTTGGGGGTATATATAGACTTTTTGAAGTCAGATTAGAAACACACGAATTTTGGCTGATTAGCCACGACCTTAGGGTCGATAGATAGAGTTTAAAGAGTTCAAAGATCCGTGGAGAGATCGTGACGCCATCCTTCCACCTCGAAGAGCTCGGAGCTTAAAGTTGAAGATCCAGGAGATCGAAGCTTCGCCGGAGTCGTCAGAATTAGGTTTTTCAGTTCTTATCTGTTCTTCCTCTGTATGATGATTTCCTTTGTTGCCTTTGATTCTTCTATTATCGTTATGAGTAGCTGAACTTGTAGAGCTTAGATTAGATGAACCCTAAGTGACCCAGGGCTTTAAAGCGGTCACAGATCGGCGGTAATTAGATTCAAAGTTCAATCAGTTTCTCTTTGCATGGTTGTTTTGTTCTTGATTGTTTATGTTTCTTTTCTGGCTGATCGCCTAGATTAGGTTTTTGCAAGCTAGGGTTAGTCGCCAAACGTAGTCACTAGACGTAGTCGTTAGACAGTTCCCTGCTTTGGCGCTTAAACTTGTCTTCCTTGATCACCTAGTTTAGATTCTTGTTAAGTTGAGGATAGAAGCGAACGCTCGCCTCTCTTTAAAATATCAATTCAACCAGTTAACCTATTCATTGGAGTGTGCCTTTCGTAAAAACCGATTAGGGTTAGTCCACTGCAAGAGTAACTCATAAATCGTTAGTAATTGCACCAGTTAATTAAGTCGTTGCGAGAGGCGACCGTACCCGAGCGGCTAGTTAATCTTGGTAGTTAGATCGGATAGAGCGAACGTTCGCCAGTCTTAAACCTAAGGGTAAGGAGTTATGGTGGTGTATAGAAACCGATTGAATTAGAATTGAAATCCGCTGATCTGTTGATTGCTGTTGCCTTGGTGATCTGAGGGGATTCGAAATCTAAGTTCGTCTATCTTCTCGTTAGTCAACCTTTTACTTTTTCTGTCTTTTATTTTCCTGCTTTATTAGATTAGAAGTCGTGGAACTCACACCACGCACTAAGTGTTTAAACCTGAGTAATTTGCCAGCTTCTTTGAGTAGTCGATTAGTAGAAACCCTGTGGAATACGATCTAGTCTACTTCGGTAGGTTAGTTATTTGATACCGCTAAAGCTGCAGCATCAAATTGGCGCCGTTGCCGAGGACTCTTCTAATTGTTTGAAAGAAGAGTTGGTAAATTATTCTTCTACCTTTCCGCCTTACCATTTAATATTCCTCCATATTTTCATGATTTACCTGGGTAGTGCTTTTGAGTTTTGATTATGCAGGATTACAGGTGGGATGACCAGTACCAAGAGTGAAGCGTCAATGGAGCACCGAATATTGAGGATTACCAAGAGATGCTACATCAACAACAACAACAAACGGCGAGATTTGACTCCCTCTTTGATAAAATCTCTTCAATGCTACAAGGTTACCAAGAGACACACCAACAAGAGCATCAAAGTGGCGCTAGAGATAACCAAGAGATGCTTCATGAACATCAACAATACTCGTCAAGAACCCAATCTGCCTTGGATAATATCTCTTTAATACTACAAGCTCATCTCGCGACGGACATCAAGCTCGAGCAACCAAAGCAGTTAATGACAGAAGACACTCAAGAGCTGTTCGAAGAAGAAGATGATGATCCTATCCATGACTATTATGAGCTAGAAGAATCCTTGGCGGTGGTGGTTGATGAAGACATAAAGCCAATCCATCCCGAAGTTGAAGCTGAAGAGTAGCACATAGAGATTGAGGAGATACCCTCACCTAAACTTCTGCCGAGTCAACCTGTAGAGAAGATGGAGCTCATTGACCATGCCGCGCCGTACTACCTCTTTCCTCCTCAAGTAGGAGAATTCAAGAAGAACTGTCATCCAACCAGAACCGCGATCTATTGGAGCACTACCGCCTACATCACCCTTCTGGAGTGCTACATGGCACTCAACCGCTGGCCTTGAAGAAGACGATTGACTTCAAGGAACTCCTAAGTTGGGGACCCTAACAGGTACCGTCCGGCTCAAGGACGTTAAAAGAGAGCGCTTCGTGGGAGGCAACCCACGGCTGGAGTCAGTCGTTTTCATTTTGAGTGGTTCTGTTTTAAAGTTTCTTCTTTGCAAAAAAAAAAAAAAAACTACCGACCATTTTCAAGATTATTTTCGGTGAAAATTCACCCATATTTTTGCCGAAAATATGTGTTTAAAACCGGCCTGTTCTCCTGTTTCTACTTCTCGACCGAAAACAACTTAGCTTTTCGCCGAACCGGATTTTGATTTTACAAAACATTTTCGCCGAAAATTTTCAATCATTTTCGCCAAAAATCTTGTGTTTTCTGCCGACTATTTATACCGGTTTCGACTTCTGCTTTTCACCCCCGCCCTCGGAATAGTGATCAGGTTGTTTCTATCCTTTCCATTTCTTTTCTTTCTTCTTTTCGGATCTCGATCCACTTTTCTTCTGTGTGGATCCGGGCACTTGTCCCGGTATCCTTTTGATCTTTTTGTTATTTTTTTTCTGTAGGAACTTGAGTAGCTACTCCGCTCCACTCCGGACTCTCCGTGCTCATCCGCTACACCGACCATCACCTTCTAGGTTCTTCGTATCTCTCTACTCTAGATTAGTTCTGTGAGGACACAGAACAGTCTAAGTGTGGGGTAGGATGTTAGAAAACCATGCATGATCTTGATTGCCTATATCTTCGTGTGCCTCGTGATTCCTGTCCAATCACTCTAGCATAAAATTGCTCAATTCTTGACTTGTGATGTTAAATTGACTTCAACTTTGAACAATGACGTCTAGACTGTTCCACTTAGAACCTGTAACCAACGTGTCGGAACTAATATTAAATTGAGTCTAGGTCAGAACAGATCATAAATCACTTCGGTAGTTGAAATATGAATTAATTAAATTGTTTTGCTTGTTAATCACAAAGCTCGATAACACCGTTCTAAGATGATAAATGCTAGTTTCTCCCATGTTTTTCACTCCATATTTGTTCACCTGTGATTGTGGCTTGAGATTAGATGGAAATCCAATTCGAAATCTTGTGTAAAAAGTTATAACTAGCTAGGATCAAATGGCTAAATTGTTAAATCAAGTAATAAAGTTGTGCAAATTAATGTTAAGTTCTTTAAAGTGCTAAAAATAAATCTAGGCAAGCCCGGCACCTAAGTGAAGTGTTCGGGTTGAGCACTAGCGTAGGCACAAATACTGTGAGCTAGGCAGGTCCAACACCTAAGTGAAGTGTTTGGTATCGAGCACTAGTATGCAGTAAATAAATTGAAGGAAGAAGTTGAAACTTGAAATAAATTGTTGTTTAAACCGGTCCTAGCTAGAACATGTAACGTACAGATCTAGAAACGGATGAAGTCGAATCGATAGCCACGTCACTTTTCCTTCCTCCACATCCACATCATGGCTAGAGCTTAAAGTCTTTTTTATTAGAATTGGTGTTATCGTAGTCGGTTAATCATAATTAATTGTTTTGCCAAGATATGAGCTTTGTTAAAACTACTACTTGAAGTGTGCAGAAATTAGTGAGATCGAAAACTTGTTTGGTTGATGTTCTTGCATGTGTAGGTCACTTTTTCTACGTGGAACAGTCTAAACCAAATCGTTAGAATTGAATCTCAGTTTAATCTCGTGTCATTTGTGAATTTGAGTGTGTTCTAGTTCAGTTTGCTTGAGGACAAGCAAAAGCTTAAGTGTGGGGTATTTTGATGACACTCGATTTGACGTGATTATCAGCCCATTTAAGTAACATTTCATACTCTTTGATGCCATTTTGATGAGTATTTGGTGCATTTGTCGTAACTTTGTGATTATCGGCTCCTAGTGCGTACATTGTCCATTTCTTGGCTATTTTTACCCTTTTTGTGAGCTTTTATGTTGATCCCCCAGGTTACCACATTATAGAGGACTCTCTCACGAGTCCAGCGCTTCAAACGGAGACCAAATCGGAGTTCAAACGGAGCGGGAATGATCGAAACAAGTCGGAGTGCTGCACAGCTCAAAATGCTGCGTTTTGGAGCTTACATGCCGTGTAAGCTCAATGCACTGTGAGCTTACACGCCGTGTAAGCTCCCCAGACTAGAAAATTCAGCCTTTTCCAATTTGTAAAGGGTTTCTGAGGGTATATATAGACTTTTTGAAGTCAGATTAGAAACACACGAATTTTGGCTGATTAGCCACGACCTTAGTGTCGATAGATAGAGTTTAAAGAGTTCGAAGATCCGTGGAGAGATCGTGACGCCATCCTTCCACCTCGAAGTGCTCGGAGCTTAAAGTTGAAGATCCAGGAGATCGAAGCTTCGCCGGAGTCGTCAGAATTAGGTTTTTCAGTTCTTATCTATTCTTCCTCTGTATGATGATTTCCTTTGTTGCCTTTGATTCTTCTATTATCGTTATGAGTAGCTGAACTTGTAGAGCTTAGATTAGATGAACCCTAAGTGACCCAGGGCTTTAAAGTGGTCACGGATCGGCGGTAATTAGATTCAAAGTTCAATCAGTTTCTCTTTGCATGGTTGTTTTGTTCTTGATTGTTTATGTTTCTTTTCTGGCTGATCGCCTAGATTAGGTTTTTGCAAGCTAGGGTTAGTCGCCAGACGTAGTCACTAGACGTAGTCGTTAGACAGTTCCCTGCTTTGGCGCTTAAACTTGTCTTCCTTGATCACCTAGTTTAGATTCTTGTTAAGTTGAGGATAGAAGCGAACGCTCGCCTCTCTTTAAAACATCAATTCAACCAGTTAACCTATTCATTGGAGTGTGCCTTTCGTAGGAACCGATTAGGGTTAATCCACTACAAGCGTAACTCATAAATCGTTAGTAATTGCACCAGTTAATTAAGTCATTGCGAGAGGCGACCGTACCCGGGCGGCTAGTTAATCTTGGTAGTTAGATCGGATAGAGCGAACGTTCGCCAGTCTTAAACCTAAGGGTAAGGAGTTATGGTGGTGTATAGAAACAGATTGAATTAGAATTGAAATCCGCTGATCTGTTGATTGTTTTTGCCTTGTGATCTAAGGGGGATTCGAAATCTAAGTTCGTCTATCTTCTCGTTAGTCAACCTTTTACTTTTTCTGTCTTTTATTTTCCTGCTTTATTAGATTAGAAGTCGTGGAACTCACACCACGCACTAAGTGTTTAAACCTGAGTAATTTGCCAGCTTCTTTGAGTAGTCGATTAGTAGAAACCCTGAGGAATACGATCTAGTCTACTTCGGTAGGTTAGTTATTTGATACCGCTAAAGCTGCAGCATCAGTAACCGAAATGGCACGAGATAGAGCAGTTGAGTGAATATTCGCTATTTTGCCCTAAAAACCATGTCTTAAACAAAGAAATGTCGCTTAAATAGGGCTGAAAATCACGTCAAATCGAGTGTCATCAAATACCCCACACTTAAGCTTTTTGCTTGTCCTCAAGCAAATTGAATAGAAAGCGCTCAGGTATAGATGATAAGGTCGATTAAATTGAAGCTCAAGCATACACAACGAATTATTGGACAGCTACTTCTAGAACAAGAAACCTAACATGCATACCGATCAACCAAACAACCCGGTCTCACTAAAAACTGCACACGACAAGAAGCAATCACTAATCATGCACGAATTTGACCTGACCGACTAGACTTCTCACACAGATAGTATTTGGTACAAGGGGAACTCTCATTTTCTGTGTTTAGGGACGTGTTTCTCCTCTCAATCATTTTCTGTTACTGAATTCTGTCATAGGTTTGCAATTTGACCACATCTCCACCACTGTGACAACATGAATAACTAGTCAAGAAGGACTTCCCTGCTTTGGACTGTAACGAATTCTACACTACAAGGGTTTATAATGAGATGCATGATGGGAAAATATGATGATGGCTTTCGTGCGGCGTAGCTTTCGACTAACTTCCCTCGAATCTAGCGTATGGCTTCCTACCATCTAACCAAACACGGTGGAATAGTGTACGCTCGTCCTATGATACCCTCAATCAACCTAGAACTTTATTCTCTAAATATTTTTCCTTTTCTGAATTTTTTTATTTCGTTCTTCCATATGTAGGGAGAGGAACGTTATTGAACTATTACTATAAACTGTGAAACTTTTAACTTTTCCTGATTTTTCAAATTTTCTTCCTTTATCTTTTTCTCTTTTGTGCCGATTTTCTTTTAGTTGCTAGAGGGGTTTACACGTTTAGACAAAATAGCTAAGACCACCTGTTTAATGGCTATAGGCAAGTTACCACAAACCGACTTCCGGTAGGCTAATCTAGAACTACTACCACAGGGGATCAACGGGGAATGAAAGAATGGGGATTGGCTGTAATGTATAACGAACCAAAAGAAAGGCCAAGGCTCAAGGGTTTAAACCTAGAGGATTTAACGTTAGGTAGGCTGTCTAGCTTAGTAGCTTAATTCTAGGTGCCCCTATCCTACTAGAACTCGTGTCATCGTGTGGTCTCGAATAGGTCTCATGCAAATTCTAACTCATTCAAGAAAACAGAAAACCACTTAGAAAGGAATTGAAATTGCAAGTTATGTGCAATGGATCAAAAGCTCACAGTTGGCTTGCTAGTCGGATTCGGTCATTTTCATGCAATCAGAGAGACAAACTACATGCGTGATTTTAAAATTCTGTTCTGACCGGGCAATTTAGCATCAAAGTAAGCAAGTTGGTTTGCAGGTTCTAGGTTAAGCAGTTTAAGCATCATTATGACAATTTGAACAACAACTTAACATCACAAATCAAGAACCGAGCAATTCTAATGCTAGAGAAATTGGAAAGGCATCACGGAACACATAAAACACAATTAAGGGCAATCAAGTTCATGCAAGATTCTCTAGCATCCTACCCCACACTTGAACCATTCTGTGTCCTCACAGGACAAAATATAGAGTAGAGAGTAAATAGAAGAACCCTGACCGAGATGATTGATGTAGGGGATGAGCACAGGACTTCGGAGCGGAAAGGGAATCTACCAAAACTCTGCCTACAAAACAAAAACAAACAAAAGATCAAAAGGAAATCGGAACAAGTGTCCCGGATCCACACAGAAAAAAGTTGGATCGAAATTCAAAAAGAATAAATAAAAAGAAGGACAAGGAAGAGGATTCAACCCGATCATTGCTGGTTAGGTGCATCGGGAGGTGGAAAATGGAAGAAGGTCTCGACTCGCTGCTGCCACGCCAGCTGTGTCGCGTACCTCTCATCTTGCACACGCATGTGCCTCTGAGTAATTAGCCATCGGGCGTCCTGGGTGGCGTTTTCCGCTACCCGCCACTCCTGGAGTCGATCTAGCATCTCTCCAAAGTCTCCTGGAGGCGGCCGAGAATGTGGATGAGGCATCTGAAAGGGATCCTGGAGCAAAGGGTGATGCTGGTGAGCGAACCCCGCTGGCGGCTGCTGTGGGGGCATCTGGTGATGAAAATCCTGCTTCGGCTTGGGTTGCTGCTCCTCAGAATCATCTTCTTCCTTCGACTCAACCCCTTGGTGCAGAGGTGGTACTGCCGCCTCTTGTGGACAGTAGTCCAATTGGAGGTCGTACTCGACAGCTAAGTCTCCACCAACGGTTTGTACTACGTGGCGCGGGACCTCAAGTCCCCATGACTGGCTGAGGCCAAGGTTGGTGATGAGGTGCCCAACAAAGCTACCGCCAAGAAGGGAGGAGGGTACCTTAGTCGATTTGGTCTTTCGGTGAAATAACCGAGCAAGCACCCATCCTGGATGAAGTGGGTAGCCCTCTCGGATGGCACGGAGTAGGATGAGCTCCTCTCTACTGATATGGTGGCGATCCTTCTCTGGAGTAAATAACAGGGATCTATGCCAAATAATATGAATAAAATGGAAGAGAGGATGAGAGGCTGACTTGATAGAGTTATGAGTCGTGGTCCGAGCACCTGGCACTCCGGTGATGTGGATCCAAAGTGCGTCATAGTCTGTGTCGTTACCCGAGTTCTCCTCCCAATCGAGGTGGTGGCCCTGGTAATGCTTTGGTGGCATGCCGAGATGGTCGGAAAACTCATCGTACGTGAAGTCTCTATGCACCCCACCAAGGTAGAAGGAGATGACCTTCTTGTGTTGCCTCCTCTTGTGCTCGTCAAGCTTGAAGGTAGCCCAAATTCCTGGAGAGCGAGGTAGGGAAGTCATCAGCAATGGTGGACAGCTCCAGAAGACCTGCAGCTGCCATAGAGTCATGGACGTTCTTGTGCCACTCCTCATCATGCTCAAGGATGGACTCCAGAGAGAGCGATCGCACATAAGCTATGGGGGTGTGTTGGACCCTCTAGTAGCGCTGAAAATAATGCTCCGGCAGGAGGGCAATGGTGGAGTGGTGCCCGTGGCGATCTGGAAACGCTGGAGGAGGGCCGTAGGCAGCGGGAGTGATTGGAGTGGGAGCTCGAGAACTGGGTCCAGCACCGGAAGTGTCCAATCTGGCCTTCGTCTGTCTCTCCCTGTCGGAGTTCCTATAAAATAGCAAAGAATGGAACCAGATTAGTCAAACCAAGCACCTACCCCACACTTAGTAGAAAAACTCAATTTCACAAAGAAATGAGGAAAACCGAGTGGGGGAAAAACCAATCTAACAACCGGTGACCACAATGTATCATAGAACATTCATAGGAACAACCAGGGCAACAAAATCATGCTACGAATTCAAGAGTCAACTCGACAATTCACAAGTCTCAACACTTAAATAAATTCATCGATACACATGGCAATTTACGAGCAAAATTCATGGAATAATCGTATAACATAAGCTCAGCTCATAGATACAGTCATAAGTACTAAAACACGAGATCACATCAGCCAAATAAGCATTAAAAGGACATGGTCAAACCAAAATTGTACAAAAGTCAACACCACAAAAGATTTAACCATTAGCATAGCAATTCATGTTCAATCGTCATCACATCAAAGCACAATTCTTCCTAAGCATGCTAGATCAACACAGAGCAATCAGTTCATCAAAATTATCAACGAAAATAGTCGGCACGCAAATCAAGGTAGATCGAAAAGTCAACCAAAGTCAACCCCGACGAAATTCAACAATCTATACGTCAAAAGACTCATAATGGAAAACCCAACAACTTACCTTGAAGACATGGTGGCTGAAAATGAACGGAACTCGACAAATAGGTAAAAACTCAAAAAGTGTGTTTCGGGACGAACTGAAGCTCTAGAGCTCCGATTCGAACTATCTATATGTCAAAACGATCAGGGAAGGGAGAGGAGTCGAGCGGCAGCGGTCGATGATGGCGGTGGTGGTGGCAGTGGCGGGTTTCGGCGGCGGCGGTCGGTGAAAATTGGTGGCGATTTAAAAATGGGGGGCTATGTGGCTGCGTTCGAAAAATGAGGGAGGAGAGAGAGACTGACCCGGAAAAAGAAAGGATAAGGGGGGAATTTTTGGATTTTTTTGAAAGTTTTTGATGAAAAGTAGTGCAATTTTTCGCCGAAAACTAAACTACAAAACTGTCTGCCGGATTTCAAAATGAGTTTTCGCCAAAAAGTATAAATTTTTGCCGAAAAATATTGTCAAAAATTGGTCAAATTTATAGGGGTTTTGAAAAGGGAGTTTTCGCCGAAATAGGTGCAAGTTTTCGGCGAAAACTTTGACCTACAGTTTTAAAACATTTTCATAATTCCGGCAAACTTTGGAAAATCAGAACTAAATCAACAAAAATCGGAACAACCTCAGATAACTTGGAATTGAACCGATGACACACCATTCACACAAGAAAAATAACAGATCAAACAAAGGACACTTTTGGCTCCCCTGAACCGACTCTAAAACACGAAAGTAGACACAAAAATTAAAACTAACTCCATTAGTGGGTTGCCTCCCACGAAGCGCTCTTGATTAACGTCCTTGAGCTGGACGATACCTGGATGGTGTTAGGAGACATCCCAACTCAGGATCTCCCTTACGCTCGTGTCGGAATTCATAAAGTAAAGCTTCGGGGTACCTCCGGCGAGTGTGAATATCTTCCCGTTAGCATGAATGAGCTTGGTACGTCCATCGGGAAGATGGCCAGCAATCTCGAATGGCCCGAATAGTTCTTGTGAGGGATCATCCTTTGCAGGTGTGACGGTAGAAGGAATCAGAACAGTCGGCTTCGTTTTTTCCTTAGTTTTCTGCTTCATTTCACCGGGATCTGTGATCTTTGGTGCTTCCTTGGGACATGCTCTCGGCTTCTCCTTCTTCACTGGCTTTTGCGTAGGTAGCTCGATAGGAATCAGTGGAGCAATTGGCTCGGAAGAATATGGCGGAGCAACTGGCATCTAGACCGTTTTAGCTTTCTTTGGATTCTTCTTTCTTAACCCGCCAGGATCCTTGCTCGGTGGCGGTTTGGAAGGGGAGGCTTTCAGTTCCTCCTTTTTCTGTGGCTTCTGTGTCGTAGGTCTGGTCTTCTACTTGATGATCTGTTCAACACCTGTGACAACAGTCTTTGGAGAAACACTAGAAGAGGCATTAGTAAGGGAGTTGACCGCGGTCAACTCCACGGTTCAACAGAAAGACAGTGAGCTTCTTCTTCCTTAGGGGTGTATTTCATACCGTCCTTGAGGCGGAATGTTATCGTATCCTTACCAACCCTCAATGTCAAGGAACCACTCGGGACATTAATTTGCATCCCAGTTGTTGCCATGAAGGGTCGACCTATGAAGATAGTAGTATCCTCCTCTCGAGTAAAAGGACCACATCGAGTGACAACATCTTTAATTTCTCCCTTAACTGTTTTTAATGATCTATCAGCAAAAACAAGTTGCATGCTAGTTGGTTTTAGTTCTCCTAGATTCAATTTTTCGAATAAACTCATAGGCATGACATTTATGGAAGCACCTAGATCAACCAAGCTACGCTCTACTTCAATATTATTAATGATAAGAGGTAAAGTGAAAGAACCAGGATCGGGGCACTTAGCTGGGTATGGCGAGGAAGACTTCTTGCTACGAACGGCAGAGCGTTCTTCTTTGCTCCCCCACATGCCGGTCTCGATCCTTGTGTTTGGTAGCAAAGCATTGGGGAAGGGAACCTTCTCGTAATACGGAGTAAGAGGAGGATCATAGTCTTTTGGCGTGTTCTCTTCTTTTTCCTTCTTCTCTGGTACATCAATGGCCATGTCTGGAGTAGAGGGAGTATGAACAGGTGAGCTCTTCAGACTTTGAGTAGAGATCATCTTGACCTGCTCAATCCTTGGATTTGGCTCAGTCTGGCTCGGAAGCTGGCCAGAGGGGCAACCATTTGCTAGCATGCTGGAGATCTGGTTCACCGCATGCTCTATTCGTTGTCCAGAAGCGATTTGTTCTTGGTTGAGGAGAGCTTGAGCCTTGAACTGACTATCATGATCATCAAGTCTGGTGATGATCTGGTGGAGCTTCTTGTTGAGATCATTATCCTTGTTGTCTTTCTGATGTTGCTGTCCTGGGTAATTGTTGTTCAAGTATTGATTCTGGCGATTGCCAAGAGCTGTTCCATAGTTGCCTTGATTTCTGTGAGGCGGCTGGTAGATGCCTCCAGTTGGATTATTAGGCTTCTGATCCTGGAGTGAACCAGCTGATCGGTTATTCTGATTCTGACCTTGGTTCTGGTTGGCGCCGACATTATAGGGAGGTCGCTCTTGGAAATTTCCCTGTTGTCTATAGTTGCGGTAGCCAACATAACCTTGTTGATTGTTATTGAAGCCTTGTGAGATGAAGTTGACTTCTTCAATAGACCAGACTTCTGCCTTGCCAAAGTTTTGGCATCTTCCTCCGTTGTGAGCACAAGCTCCACACCACTCGCAATCAGCTACCAGGACGGAGGCTGATGGTGGCTTAATAGGTGTAGTAAACTTCTTCAAATACTTTTCAACTTCGGCTTTAATGGTTGCTTCAATATCGAGCTTGCTTCTTGATCCTTCTGATTGTCGTTCCCAATTCCTTGACTTAGAAGCACAATTTGCAAAATAGAGTAGAGCAGCTTCAGGTGTGAGGGTAGTAGAATCCCCTTCAGCTAAGGAATTGACCCATTTAGCAGATTCTTCACGTAGACCTCGAGCAAAGATTTCAACTAGCTGCCTCTGCTTGAAACCATGGTGAGGGAAATTATAGAGAAGTTCTTGGAATTCATTCCAAGTGTCATATAAGCTCGCACCTTCCTTCTGGGCAAATCTAGAGATGTTGTCCTTGTAGGCGGTTGTTCTTGAGGGAGGGAAGTACTCTTCCACGAAGTCTTGAGCAAGAGTATCCCAGTCTGTGTAGTAACCGGGTGGCTTTCCAGTAAGCCACCTCTTAGCTGCGCCTTTACGAGAGAACGGGAAGGCTCTCAAGCATAGGGTGTTCTTGTCGAGGTTCCCATTCTTGAAAGTCCCGCAAAGATCAATAAAATCCGCTAAGTGAGTGCACGGATTGTCAAGTGGCCTGCCTTCAAATTGTAGATCCCTAGAGATCATGGTCAAGAAAGGGATCTTGATCTCATAGTCAGGATCTCCATCGATGCATGGAACGGCGATAGAAGATTGAACGCTAGTCGCGCTCGGCTTGTTGTAATCAGCTAGACTCTTTGGTGCAGCCGGTGGTGGTGCTGGTGGTAATTGATCACCCATCCTAGGAGATGGTGGGGGCGAAAGTGATGCGGTTGATGAAGCAGATGAAGATGAAGATGAGGAACTCTCCTTCGGTTCCTTGATCTTAATTGGCATGTAGGATGGAGGTGGATCGATTCTGCCTTGCTTCGGAATTTGTGGTTGCTTTGGCAGAGCAGAGCTACCCGATCTCTCTACACTCATAGCCTTGTCAGTCTTGGTTAAGGAGCGTGTGAGAGGACAGTGATGCATAAATCTGTAAACAACCTACAAACGACAAAAACAAGCACAACCGGTGTAAAATCGAAGTGGATGGAAATATGAAAGATGGAAAGTAGAAGTATAAAATGGCAGTTCTTCTTTCAAACAATTAAAAGAAGTCCCCGGCAACGGCGCCAATTTGATGAGTTGTAAAATAGTGATCAAATACTACTAAGCTAAAAGCTAAGCAGGTCGTATTCCACGGGTCTTCTAATAATTGTCTACTCAAATATAAAGGCAGAATAGTCAAGTTTAAACACGTTATGCATGGTGTGAGTTCCACGACTTCTACACTAGTAAGCAGGTAGTTTAAAATTAATTAAAAAAAATAGAAAGAAAGATTGGTTGACTTAACAAAGATGACAGACAAGCTTAGACTTCGAATCCCCTTAGATCGCCAGAGCATTGGCAATCAACAGACCAGCAGTTTTCAATTCTTGTTCAATCAATTCTTAGACACCACCATAACTCCTTACCCTTAGGTTTAAGACTGGCGAACGTTCGCTCCATCCGATCTAACTACTGAGATTAATTAACCGCCTGAGCTTTCGCTTCTTGCGACGGAAGAACTAACTGTAATTACTAGTGATTAATGAGTTACTCTTGAAGCGGATTAACCCTAACTGGTTCCTACGAAAGGCACACTCCAATGAATAGGTTAATTGTTGATTTGGTGTTTTAAAGTGAGGCGAACGTTCGTTACTATCCTCAACTTAACAAGAATAAAATCTAGGTGATCAAGCTAGAACAGAAACATAAACAACGAAGAACAAACCATACATGCAAGAGAAACTGATTGAACTTTGAATCTAATCATCGCCGATCCGTGATCGCTTTAAATCCTTGGGTAACTTAGGGTTCATCTAGTCTAAGCTCTACGAGTTTAGCTACTCATGTTCATAACAGCAGAAACAAAGACAGAAACAGATGATGCTGCAGTTTTAGCGGTATCAAATAACTAATCTACCAAGATAGACTAGATCGTATTCTACTCGAGGTCTCTTCTTCTTGTCTACTCAAATATGTTGGCAAATTGCTCGATTTAAACAAGTTGTGCATGGTGTGAGTTCCACGACTTCTAATTTAATAAACAAAGGAAAAATAAAAGACAGAAAAAGTAAAAAGGTTGACTAACAGGACGATAGCCGAGCTTAGACTTCGAATCCCCCTTAGATCACCAAGGCAACGACAATCACAAGACCAGCGGTTTTCAATTCTCATTCAATCGGTTTCTATACACCACCATAACTCCTGACCCTTAGGTTTAAGACCGGCGAACGTTCGCTCTATCCGTTCTAGCTACCAAGATTAATTAGTCGCCCGGGTACGGTCGCCTCTCGCAACGACTTAACTTAACTAGTGGAATTACTAACGATTTATGAGTTATTCTTGCAGTGGATTAATCCTAACCGGTTCCTATGAAAGGCACACTCCAATTATAAGGTTAATTGCTTGAATTGATGTTTTAAAGAGAGGCGAGCGTTCGCTTCTATCCTCAGCTTAACAAGAATCTAAACTAGGCGATCAAGGAAGACAAATTTATGCGCCAAAGCAGGGAAGCTGTCTGGCGACTAACCCTAGCTTGCATAAGCTTAATCTAGGCGATTAACCAGAGAAGAAACATAAACAATCAAGAACAAAACAACCATGCAAAGAGAAACTGATTGAACTTTGAATCTGATTACCGCCAATCCGTGACCGCTTTAAAGCCCTGGATCACTTAGGGTTCATCTAATCTAAGCTCTACAAGTTTAGCTACTCATAACGATAACAGAAGAATCAAAGGCAACAAAGGAAATCATCATACAGAGGAAGAACATATAAGAACTGAAAAACCTAATTCTGACGACTCCGACGAAGCTTCGATCTCCTGGATCTTCAACTTTAAGCTCCGAGCTCTCCGAGGTGGAAGGATGGCGTCACGATCTCTCCACGATTCTTCGAACTCTCTAAACTCTATCTATCGACCCTAAGGTCGTGGCTAATCAGCCAAAATTCATGTATCTTCAATCTGGCTTCAAAAAGTCTATATATAACCCCAGAAACCCTTTACAAGTTGGAAAAGGCTGAAAATTAGGGTTTCTGCCCGGATTTTCAAAGGAATTTTTGCCGAAAACATCACTAGATTTTCGCTGAAAATGTTAGTTAAAAACCAGCTCCAACTTGTTTCGATGATTCCTGCTCCGTTGAACTCCGATTTGGTCCCCGTTTGAAGCGTTGGACTCGTGAGAGAGTCCTCTATAATGTGGTAACCTGGACGCTCAACATAAAAGCTCACAAAAAGGGTAAAAATAGCCAAGAAATGGACAATGTATGCACTAGGAGCCTAGAATTACATAATAAACACATTTTCACCAAAATTCATCAGAATGGCATCAAAGGGGCATGAAATGTCGCTTAAATGGGCTGAAAATCACGTCAAATCGAGTGTCATCAATACCCCACACTTAAGCTTTTGCTTGTCCTCAAGCAAACTGAAGTAGAACACACTCAAATTCACGAATGACATGAGATTAAACTGAGATTCAGTTCTAACGATTTGGTTTAGACTGTTCCACGTAGAAAGAGTGACCTACACATGCAAGAACATCAACCAAAGAAATTTTTGATCTCACTAATCTCTGCACACTTCAAGTAGTAGTTTAAACAAAGCTCGTTTCTTGGCAAAACAATTAATCATAATTAACCGACTATGGTAACACCAATTCTAATCAAAAAGACTTTAAGCTCTAGCCATGATGTGGATGCGGAGGTAGGAAAAGTTACGTGGCTATCAACTCGACTTCATCCGTTTCTAGATCTGTACGTTACATGTTCTAGCTAGGACCGATTTAAACAACAATTTATTTCAAGATTCATACTTTCTTCATTGATTTACTGCATACTAGTGCTCGATACCAAACACTTCACTTAGGTGTTGGACCTGCCTAGCTCACAGTATTTGTGCCTATGCTAGTGCTCAACCCGAACACTTCACTTAGGTGTCAGGCTTGCCTAGCTTTATTTTCAGCACTTTAAAGAACTTTAACATTAATTTGCACATTTCGAATTTCACCACTCAAACACTTGATTTATCGATTTAACCACTTGATCCTAGCTAGTTATAACTTTTTACACGAGATTTCGAATTGAATTTCCGCCTAATCTCTAGCCACAATCACAGGTGAACAAATATGGAGTGAAAACATGGGAGAAGCTAGCATTTATCATCTTAGAATGGTGTTATCGAGCTTTGTTATTAACAAGTCAATCAATTCAATTAATTCAAGTTTCAACTACCGAAGTGATTTGTGATCTGTTCTGACCTAGACTCATTTAATATCAGTTTCGACACGTTGGTTACAGGTTCTAAGTGGAACAGTCTAGACGTCATTGTTCAAAATTGAAGTCAATTTAACATCAAAAGTCAAGAATTGAGCAATTCTATGCTAGAGAAATTTCAAATTTGAACCACATAATCATAGATAGCAAGCAAGATCATGCATAATCCTAGACTCCTACCCCACACTTAAACGGTTCTGTGTCCTCATAGAACTAAACTAGAGTAGAGAGATACGAAGAACCTGGAAGGTGATGGTCGGTGTAGCGGATGAGCACGGAGAGTCCGGAGTGGAGCGGAGTAGCTACTCAAGTTCCTACAAAAACAAAAACAACAAAAAGATCAAAAGGATATCGGGACAAGTGCCCCGGATCCACACATAATAAAAGTCGAACAAAGACGGTTAGGGGAATTTTGAAAATATTTTGACTTTTTTTTAAAAGGTTTTCGAAAATTTTCTGACCCAACTAAGGTTTTCGCAGAAAACTGGTGAAGTTTTCGGCGAAAACTACTTCGAAAACAAAGACAGACGACTTAACTAAACATTTTCGCCGAAAACTTTAGAAGTTTTTGGCGAAAACTATTTCAAAAACAGAAACAGACTAAACATTTCGCCGAAAACTTTGGAAGTTTTTCGGGAAAACAACTTTGAAAACCCACTGGAAAACAGACTCGAACAAACTAAAGTTTTTGCCGAAAAATCTGAGGAGTTTTCGGTGAAAATTTGGCCTGACACAGAAAATTAAAACAGATGAAAATAAAAGAAAACTAACATTTTGGCTCCCCAAAACCGACTCGAACGACGAAAAAGACTGACTCAATAATTCAAAAACGGACTCCAGCCGTGGGTTGCCTCCCACGAAGCGCTCTCTTTTAGCGTCCTTGAGCCGGACGATACCTGTTAGGGACCCCAACTTAGGAGTTCCTTGAAGTCAATCATCTTCTTCAAGGACGGCGGTTGAGTGCCATGTAGCACTCCAGAAGGGTGATGCAGCCGGTAGTGCTCCAATAGATCGCGGTTCTGGTTGGATGACCAGTTCTTCTCGAATTCTCCTACTCGAGGAGGAAAGAGGTAGTACGGCGCGGCATGGTCAATGAGCTCCATCTTCTCTACAGGTTGACTCGGCGGAAGTGTAGGTGAGGGTATCTCCTCAATCTCTATGTGCTCCTCTTCGGCTTCAACTTCGGGATGGATTAGCTTTATGTCTTCATCAACCACCACCGCCAAGGATTCTTCTAGCTCATAATAGTCATGGATAGGATCATCATCTTCTTCTTCGAACAGCTCTTGAGTGTCTTCTATCATTAACTGCTTTGGTTGCTCGAGCTTGATGTCCGTCGTGAGATGAGCTTGTAGCATTGAAGAGATACTATCCAAGGCAGATTGGGTTCTCGACGAGCATTGTTGATGTTCATGAAGCATCTCTTGGTTATCTCTAGCGCCACTTTGATGCTCTTGTTGGTGTCTCTCTTGGTAACCTTGTAGCATTGAAGAGATTTTATCAAAGAGGGAGTCAAATCTCGCTGTTTGTTGTTATTGTTGATGCAGCATCTCTTGGTAATCCTCAATATTCGGTGCTCCATTGACGCGCCACTCTTGGTACTGGTCATCCCACCTGTAATCCTGTATAATCAAAACTCAAAAGCACTACCCAGGTAAATCATGGAAATATGGAGGAAAATTAAATGGTAAGGCGGAAAGGTAGAAGAATAATTTGTCAACTCTTCTTTCAAACAATTAGAAGAGTCCCCGGCAACGGCGCCAATTTGATGCTGCATTTTTAGCGGTATCAAATAACTAATCTACCAAGGTAGACTAGATCGTATTCTACTCGAGGTCTCTTCTTCTTGTCTACTCAAATATGTTGGCAAATTACTCGATTTAAACAAGTTGTGCGTGGTGTGAGTTCCACGACTTCTAATCTAATAAACAAAGGAAAAATAAAAGACAGAAAAAGTAAAAAGGTTGACTAACAGGACGATAGACGAGCTTAGACTTCGAATCCCCCTTAGATCACCAAGGCAACGACAATAACAAGACCAGCGGTTTTCAATTCTCATTCAATCGGTTTCTATACACCACCATAACTCCTGACCCTTAGGTTTAAGACCGGCGAACGTTCGCTCTATCCGTTCTAGCTACCAAGATTAATTAGTCGCCCGGGTACGGTCGCCTCTCGTAACGACTTAACTTAACTGGTGGAATTACTAACGATTTATGAGTTATTCTTGCAGTGGATTAACCCTAACCAGTTCCTACGAAAGGCACACTCCAATTATAAGGTTAATTGCTTGAATTGATGTTTTAAAGAGAGGCGAGCGTTCGGTTCTATCCTCAGCTTAACAAGAATCTAAACTAGGCGATCAAGGAAGACAAATTTATGCGCCAAAGCAGGGAAGCTGTCTGGCGACTAACCCTAGCTTGCATAAGCTTAATCTAGGCAATCAACCAGAGAAGAAACATAAACAATCAAGAACAAAACAACCATGCAAAGAGAAACTGATTGAACTTCGAATTTGATTACCGCCAATCCGTGACCGCTTTAAAGCCCTGGATCACTTAGGGTTCATCTAATCTAAGCTCTACAAGTTTAGCTACTCATAACGATAACAGAAGAATCAAAGGCAACAAAGGAAATCATCATACAGAGGAAGAACAGATAAGAACTGAAAAACCTAATTCTGACGACTCCGGCGAAGCTTCGATCTCCTGGATCTTCAACTTTAAGCTCCGAGCTCTCCGAGGTGGAAGGATGGCGTCACGATCTCTCCACGATTCTTCGAACTCTCTAAACTCTATCTATCGACCCTAAGGTCGTGGCTAATCAGCCAAAATTCGTGTATCTTCAATCTGGCTTCAAAAAGTCTATATATAACCCCAGAAACCCTTTACATGTTGGAAAAGGCTGAAAATTAGGGTTTCTGCCCGGATTTTCAAAGGAATTTTCGCCGAAAACATCACCAGATTTTCGCTGAAAATGTTAGTTAAAAACCAGCTCCAACTTGTTTCGATGATTTCCGCTCCGTTTGAACTCTGATTTGGTCCCCGTTTGAAGCGCTGGACTCGTGAGAGAGTCCTCTATAATGTGGTAACCTGGAGGCTCAACATAAAAAGTTCAAAAAAAGGGTAAAAATAGCCAAGAAATGGACAATGTATGCACTAGGAGCCTAGAATTGCATAATAAACACATTTTCACCAAAATTCATCAGAATGGCATCAAAGGGGCATGAAATGTCGCTTAAATGGGGCTGAAAATCACGTCAAATCGAGTGTCATCAACAGAGTTCATCATGAAAAGGAAGATAAGATGGAAACTGTAAAACCTAATTGAGACGACTCTGGCAAAGCTCCGGTAATCTTCACTCCTAGCTCCGAGGTGGAAAGATGGCGTCACGATCTCTTCCTGGCTCTTCGAACTCAAAAACTCTCTCTCTCAACTTCTTAGGTCTGGAAATTAATCCTTGGAAAAAGTGTGTATTCTGAAAGATATCAGTCGTCCCCTATTAATGAGCCGTCGGTTTATATTTATACTTAACCCTTTTCCCAGCCGTATTAGGTTAAGGTTTTCGGCGAAAACTTAGGACTTTTCGCCGAAAACTTCCTTGAAAAAGTTGGCACCGGTCAACTGTTTCTCCTGTGTTGATTTGATCGAGAGTTTTCGGCGAAGACTTAGACTTCTCGCCAAAAACTTCTCCTTCTACGCTCTGACGATTTCCTCTTGGATTTTCGCCGAAAACTTTAGGTCTTTTCACCGAAATCTTCTTTGAAAAGCTGGGCAGGAATTGTGTTGACTTGATTGACTCCTTGGGTCGATCCCGGTGCGATTCCTCTATGTTCCAATGCCTTAGACACGTCCTTGGTTACATCATTTGATGGAAAAAACTCGTGCTATCACAAAAACACTCGAAAACCATCAAATAGACCCGAAACGGGCCAAAGTAACCGAAATGGCAGGAGATAGAGCAGTTGAGTGAATATTCGCTATTTTGCCCTAAAAAACATGTCTTAAGCAAAGAAATGTCGCTTAAATGGGGCTGAAAATCGCGTCAAATCGATTGTCATCAGCAACCTACGGCTCGAGTCAGTTTTTGAATTTTTGAGTCAGTTCTCGTGTCTAGAGTCGGTTCGGGGGAGCCAAAAGTGTCATTTGTGGTTTATTATTTTTCTTGTGTGTGTCGTGTGTGCTTGGTTCAATTTCGATTTATTTGGGATTTTTCCGATTATTGTTGTTTTTGTTTTGTATCTTTCAAAATGGCGTGCCGGTGTTTTCTAAAATCTGATTTGAATTGCCAGGTCGGTTGTTCTCGATGAAAACTTTCACAGTTTTTTACGAGAACTTTGGTTTTTAAAACCCGCTGCCTCCTGTCTCCAATTTTGACAAACTCCTCGCCGAAAACTTGAAAGTTTTCGGCGAGAACTTTTCTTAAATTCGGTGCTTTTTGAGTCTCTTTTTAAATCGTTTCAAAGATGTTTTCGGTGAGAACTTTAATATTTTTTGACAAAAACTTCAGTAAAAAAATTTGAAATCTCCCTTATCTGTTCGGTTTCGCGACATCCCCCCATTTTCACTCCTATTCTCGTCAAAACAAACTAGCACCCACCGTCGCCGAATTTCGCTTCACCTCGCTGCCATTTTTCTGTCGCCGTCCGCCGCTCAGTTCCCCTCCTCCTCCCGGTCAGTCCGCCCCGTAGATCGTCCGAATCGGAGATCTAGAGCTTCGGTTCCATCCAAAACCCCCATCAGTCATTTTTTGTCGATTTCCTTGTCTTTCGTCCATTTTCTGCAACCATGTCTTCAAGGTTAGTTGTTGGCTTTTCAATTTCGAATCTCTTGACATATTGATTATTGAAATTCATGGAGTTTGATTTCGGTTGACTTTTCGGTCTCCCTTGATTTACGTGCTGGTGTTTCGGTGTGATTTGTGCTTAATTGTTTGAACTTAGACGATCTAGAGTGATTAGGGAACATTGTGCCATGAGTTGATGATGATTGAACTAAGTTTGCCAGGCTTAATTGCCAAATTCGTTGGGTGTTGACTTTTCATGTATGTCGGTTTCACTTTGAATGAATGATGCAAATTTTCTACCCGAACAGTCCCTATGCATGTTTTAGGATCAATTTTGGTTACCAGATGTTAAATTAGCTTACCCCACTCGATTTCCCTCATTTCTTTGTGAGGAAAACACTCTGGTGCACCTGGTGCACCGAGTGCACCCGCTTGCGTTTTGATAGATAAATATGTTTTTAAAATCTTGTTTTTTTAGGATAAGTATCTACATGTCGTTAAAAGATACATAGATCGATTTGAACGAAAAACTAATTTGGTAGACCTGATGATCTATCATATTGGGAAAAAATACCGCTATAGAAGGAAACCTAAAGAACAATTTGGTATAATCTTATACTATGATGACTAAAAATTTCAACTAAGCTCAATTTAGACTTATTAAGATTAAATCTATTGATTTAAAAGTTCAATTCAATGAAAATACGACTCTAGATAGCATAAACGCAAGCGGGTGCACTCGGTGCACCGGAGTGTTCACCTTCTTTGTGAAATTGAGTTTTTCAACCAAGTGTGGGGTAAGATGTCGGTTTGACTAATGTGATTTCCAAATTTTGATATCTTTTAGGAACGGGGCTAAGAGACTGAGAGTAGCTATTACCGGTCCAGGATCGACCTCCACCACTCTAGGCACCGGAGCGGGTGCCAGAGCCACGACCCTTATCACTCTCGTTCTCGTTGGTCCTCCTCCAGTCAACCCCGACCGTCGAGGGATCCACCGCTTCCTTGCACACCTCCCAGACCACTACTTCGACCGCTACTGGAGGACCCGGGAGATTCCTCCAGTCGACCTGCGCCCCCTCTCTATGGAGTCTCTCCAGGAGCATGATGAGGATTGGCACAACACCGTCCACTAGTCCCTCACCGCGATAGGACTCCGAGAGCTCACCACCATCACCGACGATTATCCGCACGTCGCCCTCCAGGAGTTCTGGAGCACGTTTGAGCTCGACACCCACAGAGAAGACAGCGCTCGAAGGTGATCACCTTCCGCCTCGCCGGCCGGAACCATGAGCTCACATACAATGAGTTCGCCGACCTCCTCGACATCCCGGCCGAGCACTACACTCACCACCACCGAGGGTGGGAGAGCAACAAGGCGACAGGCCCGATCTTTGATACCCTCTAGAGCTACATCACTGGACAACCGGGTGTTAAGTCCACAAACAAGAACTATATCAGTAAGGTTTCTCACCCTCTCTTTAGATTTATTCATTACGTTTGGCGCCGTTCTTTGTTTTTTTGCGCTAGAGAAAGATCGCCACCACATAGCTGCCGAGGAGCTCCTACTCTTCAGGGCCATCCATGAGGGCTACCCCCTCCATCCGGGCTGGGTCCTTGCCCACCTGTTCCACCAGAAGACCAGCTCTTCCAAGCTTCCGCCTTTCCTCTTTGGCGGTCCCTTCTTCGGCCGCCTAATCGCCAACCAGAACCTCTCCGCCTCCTGGGAGCCTTGGGTCCCACGTGTCCAGGTGCACACCGTTGGAGGAGATTTGGCGGTGGAATTTGAGCTCGACTTGACAGTCGGGCCAGCGGTGTACGTTCCAGCCCCAATCTTTGACGATCCAGAGGGAGAAGAAGATGAGGAGGAGGAGCCCCATCAGGAGCAGGAGCTCTACTATTAGGAGCCCCAACCAAAGCCAGAGCCGCATGTTCACCACCAGTAGATGCCTCCCCAGCCACCACCCCAGTACTCTAGCGAGTATGGTACGTTTCTCACCCGCCTGGAGCAGTGGCAGACAGACTTCTCCTTTGGTTCTCACCAGTGGCAGAAGGACCGGGTGGCATTTGAGGGCAGAGTCACCTCCTGGCATGCTGGCAGTATGCCAGATGGATCATCACCCAATGCCATCACAGGGCGGAGGCAGCGGCACGCCAGGCATTGCTCGACAACTTCCACATCCCACCACCATCATCCCCGCCTGAGGGACAGTGATCAGGTCGTATCCTTTCCCTTTCTTTTATTTCTTCTTTTCGGATTTCGATCCAACTTTTTTTCTGTGTGGATCCGGGACACTTGTCCCGGTTTCCTTTTGATCTTTTGTTTGTTTTTGTTTTGTAGGACCTTGAGTAGCTACTCCGCTCCACTCCGGACTCTCCGTGTTCATCCCCTACACCGACCACCTCGTTCCATGTTCTCCGTATCTCTCCCTCTTAATTTAGTCCTGTGAGGACACAGAACAGTTTAAGTGTGGGGTACGAGTTAGAACTTTGCATGATCTTGACTTGTTTTCTGTGATTTCGTGGCAATTTCCATTCCTCTAGCATATAATTGCTCGGTTCTTGACTTGTGATGTTAAGTTGTCTTTCAATCTTTCATAATGATGCTTAGACTGCTTAACCTAGAACTTTTAACCAACTTGCCTGCATTGATGCTAAATTGCCTGGTCAGAACAGAAAATTTTATCACGCTTGTAGTATTTCACTTTGATTGCATGAAAATGACCGAATCCGACTAGCAAACCAATAGTGAGCTTTTGATTCGTTGCACATAACTTGCAATTTCAATTCTTTTTTAGCGGCTTTCTCGTACCTTGAATGAGTTAGAATTTGCATGAGACCTATTTGAGATCACACGATGACATGAGTTCTAGGAGGATAGAGGCACCTAGATTCAGCTACTTAAGCCATATAGCAAACCTAACAATGAATCCCTTAGATGCAAACCCTTGAGCTTGGCCCTTCTTTCGGTTTGTTATACGTTACAGCCATTTCCCATGTTTTTCATCACCCTGTTGATCCCATGTGGTAGTAGTTCTAGATTAGCCTACCAGAAGTCAGTTTGTGGTAACCTGCCTATAGCCATTAAACAGGTGGTCTTAGCTATTATGTCTGGACGTGTACACCCCTCTAGCAACTTGAAAAATCGACACAAAGAAAAAAAAGAGAATAAAAAAGAAGAAAATTAAAAAAATCAAAAAGAGTTCAAAATTTCAAAGTCGAGTAGTATAGTCCAATAACGTTCTTCTCCTTACATATGAGAAGAGTCTCAGGAAATATAAAGAAAAGTCAGAAAAATCAGAAAAAGAAAAAAAATGCAAAATAAAGTGCTAGGTTGCTTGGGGTATCATAGGACGAGCGTACACTATTCCACCCGTGTCTGGTTAGACGGTAGGAAGCCATAGGCTATATTCGAGGGAAGTTAGTCGAAAGCTACACCGCACCAAAGCCAATTCCATCATTCATCCCATCATCCATTCATCATAAACCCTTGTAGTGTAGGAATCGATACAGTCCCTTGCGAAAGTCCTCTTGACTAGTTACTCGTGTTGTCACAGTGGTGGAGATGTGGTCGAAATACAAACTTATGACATACTTCGGTCGAGAAAGTGATTGAGAGCAAAAAAAACGTCCCTAAACACAGAGTGAGAGAGTTCCCCTTGTACTAAATATTACATGTGTGAGGAGTCTAGTCGGTTAGGTCAGATTTGTGCATGATTTGTGATTGCTCCTTGTTGTGTGCAAATAATTAGTGAGACTAGGTTGTTTGGTTGACATGTATGCATGTTAGGTCACTTGTTCTAGAAGTAGCGGTTTAATAATTCATTGTGTAGGCTTGAATCTTAACTTGATTGATCTTGTCATTTGTGAATCTGAGTGCGTTCTAGTTTAGTTTGTTTGAGGACAAGCAAAAGTTTAAGTGTGGGGTATTTGATGACACTTGATTTGACGTGATTATCAGCCTCATTTAAGCGACATTTCCCTGCTTGAGACACAGTTTTTGGGGTAGTTTAGGGTGTTTTCACTCGATTGCTCTATTTCCTACCGTTTTGGTTACTTTGGCCCGTTATGGGTCTATTTGATGTGTTTTCTAGTGCTTTTGTGATAGCACAAGTTTTTTCCATCAATAACGTAGCCACGGACGTGCTCGGAAGCGAAGGAACCTTGAAGAATTTCCCGGAATTGATACAGAAATCAAACAAGTCAGAAATCGGAATCCTCCCCTGCCACAATTGAAGTTTTCGGCAAGAACTTCCATAGTTCTCGCCGAGGAGTTTGAACTCACAAGACACAGGACGATCAGAGAAGAAGTTCTAGGCGAGAACTCTCAAAGTTCTCGCCAAAAGAGTTTGAAGACAAGAAACATAGGAGCCTCTGAACAGAAGTTCTCGGCGAGAACTTTCAAGGTTCTCGCCGAGAAGTCCCCTTTTCCCAGCCGGATACGGACACTCCTATTTAAAGCAATTGGCGGCCAACATTCAAGACATACTTTTTACACGGATTAATTTCCAGACTTCATATTTCGAGAGAGAGTTGAGAGGATCCTTGGAGTTCCCGGAGAGATCGTGATGCTATCTTTTCACCTCAGAGTGCTCGGAGCTAGGAGTTGAAGATTCAAGAGATTGAAG
The DNA here is from genome assembly GCA_034768395.1 of Linum lewisii. Lineage (NCBI taxonomy): Eukaryota > Viridiplantae > Streptophyta > Magnoliopsida > Malpighiales > Linaceae > Linum > Linum lewisii. Next base: position 54,012,114 of record CM068299.1, on the reverse strand, counting down.
CTTCTCGGTTTCATCAAATTAGGTTTTAAAGTTCTTCTCTGTTCTTCCTACCTGAGATGTATTCCTTGATTATTTTCATTTCTTTTGTTTCAAATATGAGTAGCTAAACTCATAGAGCTTAAATTAGATGAACCCTAAGTGACCCAGGGCTTTAAAGCGGTCATGGATCGGCGGTAATTAAATTCAGATTCAATCAGTTTCTCTTGCATGTTTGGTTTGTTCTTCGTTGTCTGTGTTTGTTTTCTAGCTTGATCACATAAATTAGATTCTTATTAAGCTGAGGATAGTAGCGAAAAGTTCGCCGAACTTTAAAACACCAAATCAATAATTGACCTATTCATTGGAGTGTGCCTTTCGTAGGAACCAGTTAGGGTTAATCCACTGCTAGAGTAACTCACAAATCACTAGTAATCGCGCCAGTTAGTTTTTTCATTGTAGAAGCGAACGCACGAACGGCAATTAATCTTGGGAGTTAGATCGGATAGATCGAACGTTCGCCAGTCTTAAACCTAAGGGTCAGGAGTTATGGTGGTGTCTGAGAACTGAATGAATCGGGATTAAAAACCGCTGGTCTTGTGATCGCCAATGCTCTGGTGATCTTAGGGGGATTCGAAATCTAAGCTCATTTGTTGCCTTGTTAAGTCAATCAACCTTTCAATTTGCTTTCTATTTTCATTCATTTTTTCCTTCTTCATAGATTAGAAGTCGTGGAACTCACACCACGCACAACGTGTTAAACTTGAGTAAATTACCGGCTCATTTGAGTAAATGATTAGTCGAGACCCGTGGAATACGATATAGTCTACTTTGTAGATTAGTTATTTGACAACACGCTGAAAAGAAGTTCACCAGTTTCACCACTTAAAGAGTCCTAGCTGCCATGGAAGTCATCCCTAGGACCGACACTACTAGCCAACCATGAGTCGCCACGTGGCTCCTAATAGGGTCCTCACTATGCTAAAAATAGCAAGGGATCCTGCCACCAAAGAGGACAACACATTCACCAATAACTCTACTAAACTACTTTTCTGATCGTACGTCCTAACTCGTACGCTCAGAGTCCAACACACGCCCACGGGCACCCCCCCTGTACTTCTCTATCTCTCAGAACATCCTTCCTACAAACTTACCCCTATACTCATCATCCTCTTACTACATGTTTGACTCATTGCTACAAGGTACCCCCGGCGTAAGGAGTCAAGCACCCCCACATAGCGGTCTCTCATCCGAACCAACTCATTGGACCAACCCAGACTCTCTAGGACGGAACACTGTTCACACTAATTAATCCATTGTTCATAATAGTGTGATATAATGTATTATTTTGGTTGATAAAAGAAATGTATTATTTTGAGAAATTAAATACTTTCGATATGGTTTCATTCATATATTTAGGAATAACGTTGGGAAAACGTTAATATATTAGTCTTATGTCATTTTTTTAAAGGGTCTTATGTCATTACAGTCACTTAAATATGAGTCGTATGTCATTGCAGTAAATTAAGTTTAAATTAGATTAGTTCAGTAACTTAACTTTGAAGATGAGTCATCTCAATCACTTTAATTGATTTTTATAATTTCTATTAAAAATGACATGTCAAGGTGCTATGTCATCAAAAATATTATGTAGAATTCTATTTTCAACTGAACCACTTAAACGAGTTCTAATTAATAATTAATTGGGCTAAGTTAACCCAAAATCAATCCATCTGTAACATTTTTCTCTACTTTTTGGTGTTTGTTTGTCCACCAACACTTCGAACTTGATTAATTGAAATTAAAATGTGTACAATGACAAGGCAACTTGATGTTTAATCTTTAACATAAATATCAAGAAATTTGTCAAAGTGATTTAGTTGAACCAATCTCTAAACTTAATTTACTGAGTTGACCCAGTTTAAATTTATGTGATTGCAATGATATAAAAGTCAAACCCATATGTGACCACTTAAGTATTTGACCCATTTTATTTATTAATTTCATTTTATTTTTTATTTTGGTAGAATTATCTTTTATTTTTTTCACATTAGTTAGGTAAAGCATTGATTTTCAGATTAGAAGACATATAAAATAAAATAATTTGATTCTTTGATTGGTAATTATTTAAAAAAAAAAAGAATAACTATAACTTTTTTTCATTTTCTCCTAGTTTAAAACCACAAATTTAAAATCTCTTACAAAACAATAAATTATTCTTTGATTGCTAGACTATACTCCAAATCATCACATATGTATCTCCTTCAATATAATATGTATTATATGTTTTCATAATTATCTAAAATCATATATGGATTATACACCTATCCAATTATTCATCATATATAACATCTCATTTCATTTAATTTTTTTTCGCATGGCATGATTTTTATAGGTTTTCAGAGTTCTGAAATTGTGAGATCCACTTGAGTATTTTTTTTTTTTTTACTTTTTAGATGATTGAAAATTACTTCGATGAATGTTCAGTTTTTAGGAGCTAGATCCAGCTTCAACCTTTTCTTGGGTTGAAATCTGGTCCAACCCTTTCTCAGCCATTAGATCACCCTTTGACCCTTTGACCAATCAAATGGTCTAGATTGTTAGGGGTATTTAGGACTTTACACACATAATTTAATTATTATATTTAAAATAAATAATTAAATTCCCAGGGGACCGCCGGTGACTCTCCGGCGTCCGGTCACCGTCGCTGGCGACTTTTCCGGCGACCGGACGTCGTCGCTGGTGACTTTTTTGGTGACCAGTCAGTGACTTTTCCAGCGACCGGCTGGTGTCGCCGGCGACTTTCCCGACGATTTATTTTTTGCTTAAAAAAAAACTAGTTAACACCTTTTTTTTGCTGTTAACGGTGTTTTTTTAACTGATAACTAGTTAGCATGATTTTTAACTGATAACTAATTAACACCGATTTTTGTTTGATAACTTGTTACTAGATTTTAACCTGATAACTAGTTAACAATGTTTTTATTGATAACTAGTTAACATGGTTTTTAAACTGATAACTAGTTAACATGGTTTTTAAACTGATAACTAGTTAACAATGTTTTTTATTAGGTAACAATTTTTTTATTGATAACTAGATAACACCTTTTTTTAAATTAGTTAACTAGATAACACCTTTTTGAAAATTAGTTAACTAGTTAACACCTTTTTTTATGTTAACTAGTTAACAGTGCTTTTTTAACTGATAACTAGTTAACAGTATTTTTTTAACTGATAACTAGTTAACATGATTTTTAACTGATAACTAGTTAACAAAGTTTTTTGTTTGATAACTTGTTAACAGATTTTAACTTGATAATCAATTAACGAATAATCATATAATTAAAATTTTAACGATATTTTTTGTTAACAAGTTATCTAACTAGTTATGTTATTTTTACCTAGTTAACATTTTTAGGTGATAACTTGTTATCAGCATTAGTTAACTAGTTATCAAAATTAGTTAACATGTTATTCTGATGTTAACATTTTTTAAGATGATAACTAGTTATCAAAGTTAGTTAACTAGTTAACCAATCGAATTAACTAGTTATCAAGTTGTTAACTAATTATCTAATAAGTTAACTAGTCAACCAATCAATTATATAGTTCAAAGATTATTCCAATATTGTTAACAACATAAAATTTAGTGACTGAAATTGTAAATTTTCAAAATAGTTGCTGGGACAACCCAAAGTATTTGTACAGGCAAATCAGTACTTAATTTAATAACAAATCAATCACTAAACTTCACTTGATAACAAATCAGTCATTTAACTTAACTAATTAACAACACAGTCATTCTTCTTCAACCTTCAAATCTTCCAACGTTTCTCCGTCACTCCTCTGGCCGCCGCTACACCGCCGGTCGACGTCCTGATCCGTCGTCAGTGAGGAACAAGTCGAAGGACTAAAAATCCTTTCATTCGGGCTTCACGACGACGATTGCCTATCTAATTGCCGGCGATTTCCTTCCTCCTCCACACCCTCCGGCAAACCTATCAATGGCGCAGCCGAGACCGGAACTAGGAGCTTCTAGCCGAGAGACAAAATCGAACCATCGGAGGATTTTTTTAGGAAGACTGGTGGTCCAATCGATAGAGCTAAACACAACCCTCCATTGCGGCTGCTCTGCTCCGATGAGATGGCTGTTGAACGCATAAGGAGATCTTGGAACGTCGGCGTTTCCATTAGCTAATCCTCATCGCCGTAGAAGAAGAAAGATGATGTCGACAACTTCTTTTTGGGCGGTGCTTCTTGTCGGTGGGGAGGGGATGAAGATATGGTGGATGATGGCGCCGTGGATGAAGAGAAGAATAGACTAGGGATTATTAAATTTTTCAAAATACCAGAAATGCCCCTCCGATTTTTGGTTGGAACCGGTCCAACCCTGAAAGGGTTGGGTCCGGATCCGGTCCCCAGTTTTTACGTATATGTTAGTGATCAAAGTGATATTTTGGTCTTAAGTCAAATATGCAGACAATGTTAATATGTTACATAAAAGCATGATCACATTCACAAAAAAATTAATGGCCAAAATATGCATAATCCACTAATCCCTTCTCACACATTATCATACAATTTTAAATTATGATAGTAAAAATAGTAAAAATATATAAAATTAAACCCAATATATACTAAGTACAAAATTAATAGGACTAAATTCAAAATGAAAAAGACAACAAGCACACTATTTGATCTTATCTTAGAGAGTGTGACAGAGATGGAGAATAATGTAGCGAGAAACAGTAGGTGTTTTTAATAGCTTTGAAGAATTCATTTTGATAGACTAATTTTGATTTGGTGATTGAAATTCATGTGTATTTAAAATTCGTGCAATTGAAATTCATTGAAATGCAATAGTTTATGACGGAAATAAATTTAGATTGTTGAAATTCGATAGACCATTTTTCTTGTAGTCATGATTGTTGTTATGTAAGTTGTCTCTTCGCTTTTGCATTAGACTATCAAACAGAAGCTGATACATAAACGTTCATCTAGTCATTCCGGTTATCCTTTTTCTTCGTTTTAAAATCATAATTAATGACGGAGGGAATGTTTGGTCAACATATTGGGTGATTACGTTTACGTAGTACCTAGTTAAAATAATGTGGAATTAAAAGATGAAGAAGTGCCTGAAGAAATCCACAATCATTAAGGGGTCGTTCGTCAAGTGGAATTGGGAAAGGGAGAATTGAATTAGCTAGAGAATTCAATTAGATAGAGAATTGGAGAGAATTCTCTGTTTCGAAAGTAGACCGTTCGGAGGAGAGAATGTGAGAGATTGTGGGGTGGGGAATTGATATTAATAAAATAAAATAAAAATAAAAAGTGAATTGTAAAACACTAAAAGTAACCAATTCTCCCAAATTCTCCCCAATTCTCTCCCCTCTATTGGAGAATTGAAACACACCCCCAATTCTCCGTGGGTCCCACGTTGGAGAATCTGAAATCTCTCCAAATCCCTCCACAATTCACCTTGCCGAACGAGCTATTTCGACGAATTCTCCAACAGGCCCCAATTCACCCCAATTCTCCTACCCAAATTCTCCCTAACGAACGACCCCTAAGAGAAATGGAACCAGAATGGGATAACCATAAACCATACAGTGATTGGAATCTCATAAAAGGTCGATTTATCAGAAACTGTTGCGATTGTCCATTAATCACTATCACCATCCAAACGATCGTACATAAAAAATAAAATTCATTGAGATTGTTAGTTCCATTATATACCTTATTCACAAGATGAATGATTAGAATGAAATTATGAAAACATAACATGAAATCAAATGCAAAGACAAGCGTGAGAAATCCGAGCTAACCGAATTCACGGTTTTTTTAAGGAATATTATTCCCCTCACGGTACTCAAGGTTACCAAATAATTCCTCCCAGGATAAAACAGATTTACCCCATTAGTATAGCAGTATTTCAAACCCCAATGAATGGCGAACACAACAACGCGGTGCGAACCACACGACTCAACGATATTGACCTTTGGAAAAATGATGCAAAAATTCTTTGTATTTTACGCGCTAAAACAAGTTTCCAAGCTTTCATAAAATTTGTGTCCAATTAGAGGGGGGGAGTTGTATTATAGAAACTGGAAGGGTGTGATGCGAAGAGTGACGATGGTTTGAAAAATCACATCCCTTTGTTTGAATTGAATTGAAAAAACTGATTTGATTTAATTATTGATTTTGGTTAATTCATAATCAAATCAAATCGGTTGGGTTTTACACATTTTCCTTCATTCCTTCATTCCCATTCACACCGCTCAACCCCATATGGTTTGTTGGTCATATTGCCCGCTTCTAACCCCTTCTCCTCCCCCTCGACCTCCACGCTTCTTATTTTCTTTCATTTTTTCTTATTTCAACTTCTAGTTAAGATGATTCACTACTTTAAATTTTTCTTGAAATAAAAAAGGCTAATAATTTTAAAAATTACAAACTATATCGTATTAGAATTAGAATGCACAAACTTTTCGCAACCCCAGATCTAGCACAGTTTTTGAAATCGTAAACGTCGTTTATCCTTGTTTGTAAACTTTTGAAAGTTAATGACGGAATCGCAACTTTTGATGACACATACACTGACATGTGGTGCCACGTGAGACTGAATCACAACTTTTGATAACACATACACTGACACATGGTGTCACGTGGCAATATTTTGTTGTGTTTAATGTATTAAACAACCTATATGCCACCACATATCAATGTATACGTGTCGACAAAAGTTACAATTAAGTCATTAACTTTTAAAATTGTACAAACAAAGACAAACATTGCTAAGGATTTCATAAATTAGACTAAATATGAGATTTTCGAAAAGTTTATCCATTCTAATTATAATTTGCTATAATTTGTAATTTTTAAAATTATTAACCCTGATGATAAAATGATAATTAATAGCCTCGTATATTTTTACCCAAAATAATTTACCAAAGGAAAAAAAAAAAGCCTCGAATATGTGTGAATACAGAATTTTATTTTCTCTGTCATTGTGCAGTAGTTGTGCGAGCTTATTCGTGGAGCTGTTGCCATGACCATGAGTTTGTTAATTCAAATCCCACTAGATCTAGCCTTCTGAAGCTCCTAGATTTCCTTCAAAGTAATAGTCGGATCCAACGCCAAGAACACCGCCATTTCAGTCTCCACAACTGCCTCCGGACAAAGACGGAGAAGGATACACTCGCGCCTTTTTCCTTTTTCAGGTTCTTTGCTCTCATCCTATACTAACCTCTGTGTTAAGCTTTTTATTGATTGGTCGATTTTTGCTTTCGTTAAATTTCTTTTTGTGATATATTCCTTCTCCTGCTGTTCTGGAAACTGAGATTCCTTGGTTTAGGTATTGAACTTGTTCTGAATTCTTTTTGGTTGATTAACGGAAATGGTTGAACGCAATTATGCTTTCTGTCTTTACTGCATTCATCGCTATCGAAAGTGAGATTTCCATTTCAAACTTGTTGCTCTCAATTTTGTCAATATTTATTTAGCTGTATATGATTTGTCTCTACTCGTTTTCTTTTTGTGACAATTTCCATTGCTCGGACTTCTTTGCATTCTTCTCCAATTTTCAAATGGTTGGTGTGGGAGTGGATTTCTGCTTGGGTCTTCATTCTTTTCCTTCTTGTCAAAAGTTTGCTGTTTTTTCGGTCTTGGTATTGTTTCCAACTACTTATTGCGCAGATCAACTTTTCTGCTGAGTGCTAACTGATCTTGGGTTGCTTCAGTATCAGCCACTGTTTCTGAACCAGCAATGCCATGAATGCTTGAAGGGCTGGTGCTGTTAGTTGTAAGCCACGATGAAAGTAACAAATTCTTATAATTGGAGGGGGATTCACCTTTCGGTATCTCTGCTTGCCATTTTTCTTACTGCGATTATTCTGTGGACATGGGAGGAGAATCCGTTAATGACAACACTGCAGTCAGCACAAGACCAGTTTGACGTATTCTCTTCAGGTAAGATTCTCTGCTCTCTACCCATAGTGTATCATAAGAATATAATTAAAATGTTAACATATCATGTGAATTTGCGTACAACTCTGTCTTGTGTGAAGGCCTTGCTAACTAATCTGCGTATACCCACATACTGCAATACAATCTTTCACATTAGCATATTCTAGGGAAGATCCGTAAATTTCTTTTTTTTGCACACAAATGAAAGAGTATAATTTTATCAAACACTTCAAGTGGTACTACTGAGTTCCTATTTGCTAGTGTGTTGCGTGTTTGGCACTACTATTCTGCATCTGTTTCCTCAGTAGTTTTGGTAGATTCACCTTGTCTTTGCATACCTGTCTTAACATATTTTTTACTTTGTCTTGTGTCTGTTGCTCAGGTATCATTGTTAAAAGGCCTAACGATGCCAGCCAATCATCTGGGCGTTCTCCTGATCATTTTGTGAAAGACCATGCAGGTTCATCAGTTAATTTTACCAATACATCCGGTTTTGAAGATGAGCAGAATGGTAGAAGTATTGTGCCATCTTCAAAACTAAAAGGTAGAGTATGTTCTGAATTAGGTAGATGTGTACTGTCTGTCTAGTAGCAGAGAACAGCCATTGGTGAACTTTTCCTAGTTGTGAGTTAGTAACTTGGTAGTAATAAGTAGTCATGGATAACCACATAAATCTTGCCTTCTAGATGTGTATTTTGTTATATGAGGTTTTGATTAGTATCCCTTCTTGGCTATTCTTTGCTTTAAAGTCAGTCATGTCCGGAAGGAACTGATAATTGTTTTCTCCAGCATGCATGCTAAGGATTTTTAGTTTGATATTCTTGCAAAGATCTGATATTTCACTGTAAAGGTCTTACAAAACATATTCGCCATATCTATCAACCAACAGTGGTACTCATTATGTTTTTAATGATCCCCCTTTTTACCTTTCACTTGCAGAATGCAATTATGCTAAAGGAAGGTGGATTGCAGACAATAGGCGACCTCTATATTCTGGTTTTCAATGTAAACAATGGTTAGCGGGAATGTGGGCATGTAGAACATTTCCTCGAACAGATTTTTCTTTTGAGGGATATAGATGGCAACCAGACAACTGTATAATGACGGAATTTGAACAGTCAGCATTCTTAACCAGGTAGACTTCATGTGCCAACTCTCAACTGATAAATTACAGACCTTGTGCTCCCAATTATAGAAGTCAGCTTGTAAGGTTTCACATGACAGTCATGAATTACTAATTACTCGTTCATACCAGTATGCAGGACAAAACAATTGCCTTCATCGGAGATTCACTGGGCAGACAACAATTTCAATCTTTGATGTGTATGGCGTCAGGTGGAGAATGGAGGATGGATGTTACAGATGTCGGAGCTGAGTATGGTCTTGTCAAAGCTCCAGGAGCCAAACGCCCAGATGGTTGGGCTTATCGCTTCTCAAACACTAACACAACCATATTGTATTACTGGTCAGCCAGTCTGGCTGACCTGGTGCCTTTAAATGCAAGAGACCAACAGAGTGATGTTGCGATGCATTTGGACCGTGCACCAGCTTTCATGAGACAGTACCTTGATAGATTTGATGTGCTAGTCCTTAACACTGGGCATCACTGGAACCGAGGGAAGCTGAAAGCAAATAGGTGGGTGATGTACGTAAATGGGAAGCCACTTGAGGAGAAAGGACCTGTGGATATGAGCGTTGCCAAGAATCTTACAGTTCACAGTGTTGTAAGGTGGCTCGATTTACAGCTTCCATCACATCCTCGTCTCAAAGTGTTCTTCAGGACCATCTCACCAAGGCATTACCGTGATGGCGACTGGAACACTGGAGGCAATTGTGATAATACCACCCCAATGACTAGAGGGAGCAAAATCTCAGAGGATCAATCAAGTGACACGGCTATTGGATCAGCGGTTATGGGTACAGGGATAAAGCTTTTGGACATTACTGCACTATCTGAGCTTAGAGACGAGGCTCACATATCTAATTACAGTGCTAGGACTACAAATGGTGTAAGTGATTGTCTGCACTGGTGCTTGCCTGGTATTCCAGACACATGGAATGAGCTCTTGGTTTCACAGATTTAGGATCAGGGGGAAAAGAATATATACTGGGGATACGTCACAGGTCAGGCAGTTGCTTCCCTATTTCTCATACTCGAATACAATATTTGAGATGATGCTTAGTTTGTTTCATTGGGATGAACGATAAGAAGCTGGTACAAATTTCACATAAGTTCATCTTTGCTGCCTGGGTTCATCACATTTTAAGGTTTATATGCAGCATCGGTATAGATATCCCCTTATTGAGATGCAGTAGGCATATTTGGCACCGTAAGCGTCCACCCTAGCAATCAAGTAAGGAGGGCGTCGTGGACATAAATAAACTCAGGAACTATTTGTTATCCATTTTACATACTGATTTAGTAATCTAAAACAGCATTTTGGATAAAAATCCATTGTCATATAAGCATTTGACCTCTTCCCCTTGAATTTAGGTTTCTCTCTCATCACACCTTCTTTCTTGCCAATTCTCACACATAAATAAATAATTAAATACTCTTTCATCAAATTTATTTTTTATTTAATTTTTCAAACTCTCTCCCCTAATTCTTTTCCCTTTTAATTAGTTTTTTTTTTTCATAAAATTTTATGTGCTATTCCAAACATATTATTTCTTTCACAAATATTGTTTCTTTTAATTTTACGAATCCAACGACACCAATCTTAATATATTTTATATGAAATGTGAGTATTATATACTAGGGTCATTATTTTTAAAAGCTCTAACTTTCGCGAATTCTTTTCGATATACCCCATCTAAAAAAAACCCCAAATCTATCCCGTACTTAACGTGTTAGGCCTTCTTTGTAAATTTCTGGACGGAAGTGACTAAAGTGTTATTTTCATTGCCACATCTGCAAACACGTGTACTGCTGAGTCATTTAACTTTCTCTAGCGATGCCTCCTTTCCGCCGTCCGCCGATCTCGCATCCGCCGCCGATGAAAGCTGTGCTTGTTTCCTTGTTTCCTAACCATAGCTTCTTTACTGCGATCACTTTGCCTCTAGTCTTCTCGGCTTTGTACACATCGTGCTGCCGGATCCCATCCCGATTATCTTGTTGTTGCTCGTTTCTAAACACTCTAACACGTCCTCCGCCGTGAAGTTCAGCCGCTGAAACGCCGTCAGCTTCTACGGCCTGATCTCGTGGCGAGATTCTTGTTTTTGTCGGTTCTGGATCCAGCACCGAGTCGTGGCGACTAGCACAAACAAACAGATCCCGAACGCCGCCGCCGTCACCCACACGATTGCTCCGGCGGTGGCGGATGTTTTCCTGCTCCGGTCATCTACTTCCATTGCGTTAGCCGCAGGGGACGCGCACCGCCTGGAGGCAGGGCTGCCGCAGAGGCCGTCGTTGCCGAGGAAGGAGGAAGAGTGAAGGTTGGGGAAAATCGTACCAGCAGACGGAATCGGACCGATGAGAAGATTGTACGAGACATTGAAGGTCTCAATCGTGCTGTAGTTGCCGAAATTCGACGGAATAGATCCGGTGAGGAAGTTTCGCGAGGGATCTACATCTGTAATCGAAGGAAGAGCAGAGATCTCCCAGGGAATGATTCCGGTCAAAGAGTTGTGACTCAGATTCAAACAGAGGAGCTTCTCACAGTGGCCAAAATCTCGCAGCGTTCCCATTCGCCCTTCCAGCCGCGTTCCAAAATCTTCACTAGGTTCTTAGCCAACACCGCCGACGAAACCGCCGACATCCTCTCCGATCAGAATCTCGCTCCGTCTCCCCGATTGAGCAGCTAGTGATGACTCCAACTCCAGCTCAGTCTCAGAGTTACTACCCTAGTCAATCTCGGTCGTCGCTGCCTTCAGGTTACATTTTGTGGAAGACGAAGAATCGAGGGGGGTGAAGATACATCGGAGAAGACGAAGAAGATGAAGATACGAAGAAGATTTTGCTTTTGATTTACGTGGATAAGGTTTGGAATTGGTCAGCACACGTGGCAGTCAAATAGCGATTCGGTTACTTCCATCCAAAAAACATACAAAGAAGGCCTAACGGTGTTAACTACGGGGTATATTTGGGGTTTTTTTATAGATGGGGTATATCGAAAAGAATTCTCGAAAGTTGGAGCTTTTTAAAAATAATAACCCTATATACTATTTAAGACTATGTGCAGGATAATCAAACTGCACATTAAGCATTACTTGCACCTACACATTACACCACAAAATTTTCAACCATATTCAATTATATTATTCACTTACAACATAAACAAGTCGATTATGTTGTTTATTCAAACCTTAATCGTTATAAATATATATATAATATATATATATATATATATATATATATATATATATATATAAAGACATCTTAAATCGATCTAATATATGTTCAAGTGACACAGCATGAAGCCATAAAGGCTAAAATTGTTCAACTCTCATCCACACTTTGATTAACTTAAAATATAGAATTCATTAAAATTTACCAAGCACATTCAATCATATAGTTCATTGAAAACGTAAAAATATATAATTCATTCAAAATATTAAATTGCTATACACGATTAAATAAATTAAATTAGTATAAATATAATCAAAAATAACATATGAAATGATACTAAAAAACTTTAGCTATTATTCATACTTTGATATTACAATCTACTGTACTCTAAAATTTTCCAAACACATTCAATAAATTTGTTCTCTAACATCATCAGTGACCTAATATACGATTCATTCAATATATTAAATTAATAAAAATTTAAAACATTAAAATCATTCTAAGTAAATATAATATATGGTACTTTATCTAAAATTCTAAATCATCCAAAAACATTTTAACTAATATTTTCACTTTGATAAATAAATTTTATTTTAGATATATATTTGAAATTAAAATAATATGTTTTAACTAAATTATTTTGTGTGTTATAATATTTCATATAAAAATAATATGATCAAGATGTTAATCAATCAACTAAGAGAATCATAACATTATAAATTGGAGTTCTCATATTAAAATAATATGATCAAGATGGTATAGTAGACTTTAAAGTATATAATAAATAAAATACAAAATCCATTTAAAATGTTTTATTTTGCATCTTTCTCATGTTAAAGGTATAAAGATACATCAGAATTTGAAGCAAATAATATATTATGTATGCATGTATCATGTATGTTGTCTCTTTAAAATATAAAATTCAGCTGGAATGGTTTATTTTCTAGATTTTTTAAGTTAATTAAATTTTAAAATATACATCGGGCTTTTAAAGTGAATAAAATGTATTGCTCCATAACCTATAGTGGATTTTTTTCATGAAATGGGTTGGAATATATTTTATTCATTCTTCTAACTTTAGACATGTAGAAAGATTTTAAGAATTAAGTAAGCTCATGTGCCTCAAAATCATAAGAATAATTTTAATTTGGTAGTCATATATAATTAAAAATACTTGATATTTAGATATATAAACTATTTTTTTAGAATATCTAGACCATTTTTGCAAGTCATTTACTATTAACAAATTCAAATATTGATCGAGTTCAGTCAGTTTGAATCTGACATATTCATTAAACCTAAATATATTCATATAACATGATCTTTATTTCCATATTCATTCTAAGTTTAAACGGGTAAGTTGAGGTTTCATTCCTCAAAATGATTTTATTGGGCAGTGTTGTTGATTTTAATCTCGACTTTATTGGTTTGTAAATGTTTCGAGAGAGTTGCAATCACTACAACATAACCTGGCTACGGAAGCAGATTCACAGAGGCACATAGAATATTTGCCTCTAAATATACTTTTAAAGAACAAATACTATATGTGCCTCTATAAATGCAAATATCTACATCTAATTGTATTTTATTTATTTATTTTAAGTTTAATAAATATTATTTTATATTTTTAGAGGTAGATAATTTATAACTGCCTCTATAAGTATACAGAAAATTCCTTTAGAGGCAGATAATTTATAATTGCCTCTATATCGTTATACAAAAAATTCCTTTAATTTAGAGGTAGATAATTTAGAACCAGCTTTATAGGTTGTACAATTAAAATATTTAGAGCTAGATAATTTACAATTGTCTCTATATGTTGTACGATTAAAATTTGCAGTGGTGGATAACTTGTAAACAATATGCTTTTCGTATAAATAAAATATAATTTTTTAAAAAAGGTGATATATATATGATGGGCCCGGCCCGACGAAGTCCAAAGGCCCACACGACGGCCCACGAGGCGACCCACATGGCAGCCCGAACACAGCGGCTAGGGCAGGGGGCCCGGACTCAGGCGGTAAATCAGATGGGCCGAACAGGCAGGCCCAGGAGGTGGAGTGAGGCCCAAAGCGACGGCCCAGCTCGGCGGCCTCCTAGGGTTACTCGGCGACACTTAGGTTTCCAAGACAGAGAGGACACGTGTCAACATCTTACGGGAGCTACAAACGAGTGGCCAAGATTCAGCCTTGGCGACCAAGGCAGGGGTACTATAAATACCCCCGTACACCCCATTAACCGGGGGACAACACTTTTACCCAGCGGACAAAACGCTTCGCGGTACGTTACTCGCCTCCCTCTCCCATTCCTTAAACTGATCGTCTCCCCTTTTCCTTGAACTAACTTCCCCCACGTTGCTTACGAGGTACACCACTCCCGGAGGACCAACAGGCTTGGGCTTCCATTATTGGGCAGACGACAAGGCTGGAACAATTGGCGCGCCAGATAGGGGGCGATCAGGCGACTTTTCAAGGCGAATGGCTTCATCAGCGATTCCCACTCTGATGGGCGAGGATGGCGAAAGAGGAGATGGAGTAACGCCTGTCAAGCATGTCAACCCAGGTTCTCGAGCAGACCCAAACCTCACTAGAAACATGGAGCGCGAATTCGAAGGCGACTCGGAGTCCCAGAGTACTATTCCGGCCGGCGATGCCTATGAGCTGTTGGAGCAGCGATTTCGGTCCCTTGAGCAACAGAATGCTGAGCTCACGCAGATGTTGAAAACGGTGATCGCCCAGCAGGCTCAAGCTCTCAGGACCAACACTCAGGACAGGCAATCGCCACAGGACTCCCATTTGGAAGTGTTACAGCAATTCCTCCCGGCTACTCAAATCTCCCCCGCACAGATGGCGGTTCGTCAACCTCTGTCCAGGGCGATACTCGCCGAGCCACTACTTAAGGGGTTGGTTCCGCCCAACCTAGATAGGTATGTAGGTACTGGCGACCCGGACGAGCACTTGCAAGCCTTCCAGATCGCCATGCAAATGCAGCAGGCTGGCAACGCCGCATATTGCAGAGCTTTTCCGGCGACACTGGGAGGGCGAGCCAGGGAGTGGTACATGAATCTACCGGAGGGCATCATAACATCGTGGGAGGGCTTTGCAAGGATCTTCTCACAGAAGTATGAGTGCAAGAAAACAAGGACGGTCCCGTTGCAAGCGCTGGTGAGCCTGAGGCAAAAGCCGAACCAGTCGCTGAAGGAGTTCTTTGATGAATGGACTAGGGTCGTCCAATCCATCAAGAGGGTAGATCATGAAATCGCTGCGGCAAGTTTATTCCAGTCGACTCATAACGAAGTCGCTGCTACAGGTGGCTCCGAAGTCGCTGTCCGACTTGGAAACCAGAGTACACAAAATTATTTTGATTGAGGAGCAGTTAGCAGAGCCTTTACGTGGAGCGGCGAAGATGGAAGAAAAGCCCGTTACAGGGAACAAGCAGGCCAAAGGGCAGCCCTCCGAGACACGACCATACGGGAAATATCGCCCAGGGGAGCAAAGGCGTTACCAAGAGAGAGGATACCCTGGAGAGCAAAGGGGTTATCAGGAGAGAGGATACCAAGAGGAGAGGGCAGATTATACACCCCTCTCAGAATCGCGAAGAAAGATTCTGCTGTATATGCAGCATAAGGGACATCCCATCAACTGGCCGGGGCCAATGTTCACCCGGCGGATCAGCGAAGTCGCCAAAAGTTTTGCGATTTCCATGACTCTCATGGGCATACCACTGAAGACTGCAGGGAATTGAAAAATGAAATCGAAAAGTGGATAAACGAAGGACGTCTCAGGGATTTCATTGTCAGCTCAAAGCGGAAAAACAAGCCGCAAGAAGATGATCGCCGTGGACAAGGAGAATCACAAGACAAGAAGGGTGATGTTTTCGCCGACTTAAGGAGCCTATGGACAATGGAGATAGCAAGAAAAAGCCTCGACCTGAGGTAAACCACGTTTATCAAACCATTTTCGGTGGGGAAAGTTGCCCGACAAAGAAAGTCAGAAAGGAGGAAACAAAGGAGGTGATGATGATAGACCAAGTCAGTCGCCCAACGTTGGGATTCTCGGAAGAGGACATGGCCAGGGTAGGAGGCCCAAGTTTGGAAGCGATGGTGATTCAAGTAATCACACACAATAGCCGAGTGGAGCGAGTGATGGTTGACGAAGGGAGCTCCGCGGACATTATTTTCTGGGAGCTGTACAAAAAGATGAACCTGCCAGCTAGCTTGCTCAGGCAGACAAAAACTACCATCTCAGGATTTTCAGGACACACAGTTCCCATCAAGGGGATAGCCACGATGGCAATAACCATTGGGGATGGAGACTTGCAGGTCACCCGATCCATCGACTTCCATGTCATGGATTGTCAATCCACGTACAACATGATCCTAGGGCACCTGCACTCGCCGCCTTCCGAGCAATCTCCTCCCCAGTGCACCAAGTACTGAAGTTCGCTACTAATGAAGGGATAGGTTTTGCCTGGGGACACCCGGACATCGCCAGAAGGTGTTACAGGGCGGCGACTAAAAGCACGTGCCTCACCATAAGCTTGGAGGCGGAGAATGAGGGAGAAAGAGTCGTACCAGCAGAATCGGACGTCCCAATACCGCTGTTCGAAGAAGATGAAAGTAAGATAGTTCGAGTTTCGTCCTACCTGAGCGATAACAAGAGACAGGAGTTGGTCAAGTTGCTCCGAGAGTTCTCGCACCTGTTCGCATGGTCACCAAGTGACATGCCAGGAATTGCTCCAGACATCATCAAACACTCTCTAGCGATCGAACCCGGGAGTCGCCCAGTCCAGCAAAAGCGGCGGAACATCTGTAGAGAAAGGCAGCAAACGGTGGCAAATGAAGTGGACAAACTTTTGAAGGCAGGGTTTATCAAAGAGGTACAGTATCCTGAGTGGTTGGCTAATGTAGTTCTTGTCAAGAAATCGTTAGGAGCATGGCGAATGTGTGTCGACTTCACCAACCTTAACGATGCTTGCCCCAAGGATCCGTACCCCTTGCCCAACATAGAGCAGCTGGTAGACGCAACGGCGAACAATGAAATGCTGTCCTTTCTGGACATGTTCTCGGGATATCATCAAATACCTTTAAGCAAGCAAGATCAAGAGAAAACGGCTTTCATGACGCCCACGGCAAACTACTGCTATCGAGTGATGCCATTCGGGCTCAAGAATGCTGGCGCGACTTACCAGAGAATGATCGACAAAGTCTTTGTCAAGCAGCTCGGCCGAAACTTGGAGGCATATGTGGATGACCTGCTGGTCAAAAGTAAGAGATCTAATGACCATCTTGGCGACTTAAGGGAAACCTTCAATACACTGCAGGAGTATTCGCTCAGGTTGAACCCTTTGAAGTGTGTGTTCGGGGCAACATCAGGAAAGTTCCTGGGATACCTCATAACCAGGAGAGGAATTGAAGCTAATCCAGCGCAGATCGCGGCGATTACAGCGATGGCCCCTCCAAAGACTGTGAAGGAGGTTCAGGTTCTATCTGGAAGACTGACGGCAATCAATCGATTCATTCCCAGGATCGCCGATCGCTGCGCTCCGTTCTTTGCGACTTTAAAGAATGCATCAAAGTTTGCATGGAATGACAAATGTACCAAGGCTTTTGAAGAGCTGAAGCAATTTTTAATTACCCCTCCTGTACTTGCATCTCCAAAGTCAAATGAAGATTTATTTCTCTATATTGCGATCTCTCCAAAGGCAGTTAGTGCGGTCTTAGTTCGAAGAGAGGACAAAGCCGAACACCCTGTTTTTATACAAGTAAAACCTTAGTCGATGCTGAAACAAGGTACCCGGCAATAGAAAAAATGGCATACGCTGTGGTCTGCGCGGCCAGAAAGTTGCGACCATATTTTCAGGCACACACAATACATGTGCTCACGAATCTTCCGATTAAGAATGCGTTAAGATCTATGAGCATGGCAGGGCGATTAGCTAAGTGGGCGATCGAGCTAAGCGAGTATGACATTCGATACCAACCGCGAACAGCGATCAAGGCCCAAGTCCTTGCTGACTTTGTAGTCGAAGGTGCAGTACAAGAAGACACGAGGAAGGCGATGAATGGACGTTATTTACAGACGGCGCCTCGAGTAAAGGAGGGTCAGGTGTAGGGATAGTCCTAAGGTCTCCTGGGGGGATCCTCCACGAGGTCGCATTGCGATTTGCAACTAATCGAACCAACAATGCAGCTGAGTACGGTGCATTGGAGGCTGGCTTGTGCATTGCTAAGAGTATGGGAGTTACTAACATCAAAGTTTTCTCAGACTCGGCGATAGTAGTCAACCAAGTTAATGGGAGCTTTGAGGTAAAGGAGGAGTCGCTCCTCCCTTATTTTGATGAGGTAAAACTGCTTATATCGGAATTCAAGAAGGTGGTTATATCCCAGATTTGCTAGGGAGGAGAATTGCCACGCGGATGCATTATCAAAATTAGCAACGGCGACAGATTTTGAAGAAGGGCGAATGGTCACAGTGGAAAAAGAAACAAGGAGGAAGCAGTGTTTTCACGTGATTAACGGAATTGGGAAAAGCGACTGGCGAACACCTATTATTCAATACTTGGATAACGACACTGTACCAAGTGACCCGTTAGAAGCGACCAAGCTCCGGCGAAAAGCAGGGAGGTGTACTATAATAGGGGGAGAGCTGTATCGAAAATCAGCTATGGGTCCATACTTGCGATGCCTGGGAGAGGAGGATGCAGCTTGGGCCCTAGAGGAAGTACACTCAGGAGTATGTGGTACTCACTTGGGAACAAGAAGTTTGGAAAGGAACTTAATATACCAGGGCTTCTATTGGCCAACAATGAGAAAGGAAGCTGGCGACCTGGTGAAGAAATGCCACAAATGTCAGGAATTTGCAAGTTATCACAAGTTGCCCGCAACAGCGCTCCAGGCGAATGTCAGCCCGTGGCCATTCGCGAGGTGGGGGATGGATATCCTAGGCCCATTTCCGGAAGCTTCGGGGAAAAGGAAATTCCTCATCGTGGCAGTTGATTATTTCACCAAGTGGGTTGAGGCAGAAGCGGTGGCAAGTATCACCGCCAAGCAGATACAGAAGTTTGCATTTAAAAGTATCGTCACCAGATTTGGTATACCAGAAAGTATTATATGTGACCATGGAACTCAGTTTGACTCACAGGTCTTTAAAGAATTTTGTGATGACCTGAGGATAAATCTGAGATTCGCTTCGGTCGCCTATCCACAAGCTAATGGACAAGCAGAGGCGGCTAATAAGCTTATTTTACAAGGATTAAAGAAAAGAGTGGATGGCTGTAAGGGCGTATGGGTCGAGGAGCTTGATCATGTACTATGGGCTCACCGTACGGCTTATAAAACGGCGACAGGGGAGACTCCCTACACATTGACGTACGGGACTGAGGCGGTCCTTCCGGTAGAAATCTCAATCCCATCTATCCGAATACAGGAATACAGGGATGAGGTCAACGAACAAGAATTGATGCTTAACGTAGATATGATTGAGGAAAAAAGAGAAAAGGCACAGATGCGGCTGATCGCTGAAAAGGAGCAGTTAGCCAGGCGGTACAATTTAAAGCTCCGACCACATCACATCGCGCTCAATGACTTAGTGCTGCGAAAGATCTTCAGGCCGGAGGTCGGGGCGGCCAAGCTCAACCCCGGATGGGAAGGCCCATACAGAGTACGGCGAGTGGAAGGGGCCAACACCTTCAAACTAGCAGAGTTAGATGGAGCAAAGATCCCCAAAACTTGGAACTCCATGCATCTCAGGCGATATTATGATTAATAAAGATACTTATAACCGAGGCTAGTTTTTAAGGCAACTAAGGGCCCTAATGATTGAATCTAATATATGTCTTCGCGCCATCAAATTTATCATGTAAGACCTAAGGGCAATGGGATCGCTATGTAAGACCTACGGGCATTAACAAATCGCTGTGTAAGACCTAAGGGCATCAAATTTATCATGTAAGACCTAAGGGCATTGAGATCGCTATGTAAGACCTACGGGCATTAACAAATCACTGTGTAAGACCTAAGGGCATCAAATTTATCATGTAAGACCTAAGGGCATTGGGATCGCTATGTAAGACCTACGGGCATTAACAAATCGCTGTGTAAGACCTAAGGGCATCAAATTTATCATGTAAGACCTAAGGGCATTGGGATCGCTATGTAAGACCTACGGGCATTAACAAATCGCTGTGTAAGACCTAAGGGCATCAAAGTTATCGGTATAACATCTAGTTAATGATGAAAAGAAGCAAAGCGATCAAGAGAGGTGTAATAAGATAAAAGACCAAAGATTGAAAATTCGCGAGGAAGAGTTTAATAAAGCAGTTTTTACAAAAAAAGAGGAGAAAGAAGGAAAACAGCAACAGCACGCAGAAACATGATGATTGTCTGAAAAGATAGCAATAATAACAATAGGTTGAAAGCGGGATCATAGGTCTTTAGCGCCGGAGCCCTTCTCGCCAGCCTTGGAAGAGTCAGCGGCGGAATTGAAGTCCTTGCCACTGGTCGAGGGGGCTTGATCAGATGATGGCGGCTGAACCTCTGATCCATCGAGATTCAGAGCAGGCAGGCCACGGCTGCGGCGAGTGGCCGCCACATATTCGGCATCTGCCGCCACTATCTCCCGCTCCAAGCGAGCAGCATCTCGAAAATAAGTCTCCTCCTCGGCATCGGGAAGGTCGAGAACCCCAAAGTTATAGCGATTGAGACCTCGGAGGACGGCTCGAACCATTTTTCGCCCTGGCCAGCCCTTGTTGGGAAACAGCTCGTAGAACTCATTACGACAGCTGCGCATTACTACACGCATACTCTCACCGAGAGCATGAGTGTAATAAGCCACAGTCTCATCATACTGAGTCTTGGCAGCGGCAAGATCACGATCCGCCGCCGATTCAGCCGCCAGAGAGTCATTAAGCAGCTCCTTAGCTCTGTCCCTTTCGGCGGCTATCTCCTCCACCTGAGCAACCTTGACACGAGCCTCATCCAACTCGGCTTCAAGGGCGACAATGTGCTTATTAGCAGATTGCAAGTCCTCCTGGACGCCCTCCATCTGGGAGATCCGCCCAGTCGCCTCAACCAGGCTTTCCTTCAGAGACTCAGCAGCAGAGGTCGCTGCATCTGCCCGTCGCTAAGAAAAAAAAACAAACAACAACGTGCGGGTTTAGCAAGGATCGTAAGGTGACGAGCTGGGAAATAGTATATATAAAAGGGGAGAAAGAAGAGGCAGATGAGTAAATACCTTCTCCTCGTTATGATAACGGGTGAGATCCATGCGCAAAGAGCGCAGATTCTCAACATCCTCCTTCAGCCTCCGATTCTCCTCCTGCATGTGTTTACATGCAAAGGAAAGATCGCCGAGCTCGGCCACGGCCTAGGCAGCAAAAAAATGTAAGGGGTAAGAAGCAGCTGAGCAGAGCTAAGGTAACAGGACAAAGCAAATAAATTTCGCATTCCATAAATACCTGAAGGAGGCGGCAGGAAGTCGCCCCATGCAGGTCCGAAATCTCCGAGCCCTCACCAGGAGCGGTCACCCCCTCGTAGACACCTCGAGAGAACTCCTCCGTGATATCACTCGCCATCTGGGGTGATATGTGGGACGCCACCGGATGAACGACGGCGAAGTAGGGAAGGCGAAAGGGACCCTCGCCCTCGCGACCAGCAGGAGCAGGGCGATCGAAGAGAGTGTTAGCTCGCTCTGTCCAGCTGGCCCGGCGGGCACGGTCGGTGTTGACAGGAGGCGGGCGAGAGTGGTCGCGAGCAGGCTCAGTGGGACGAAGATCAAGCTCCGCGCCGGCGCAGACTCGGGATGCTCCGGATCCCGGGGAAGAGGGATAGGTTCGTCAGGAAGATAGGAGTCGTCATATGAGATGACGTTCTCGTCAGCAGGATGCTCTAAGGGCTCCCTCGCAGAAGGATTGTCATTTGCCAGAGGCGATTGGCGACGAGAGCGGCGGAGGGGAGTTTCAGTCTCAGCATCGACATCCTCCACCTCTATCACTGGTGGGGGCGGCGGCGGTGGATTGTTGGAGCCCTCACCTGCCTTTCTCCTCGGCTTGGAAACCCCAGCTTTTTTCTTCCTCTTTGAAGAAAGGAGGCTTTCATCCGTCTCAGCCGCCTTCCTCTTCCCATTAGATTTGTCGGGCGAAGGTTGGGCAGAAGCAGGGGCGACGGGGGCAGCCTCAGAGCGGCTGGGACGAGTCTCGGCAACAGGACCACGCGCGGTGGTACTAAGGAGGCACCCAGCGAGGCTTACGGCACCTAGGAAAAGTACATCCAAAGATTAGTATAAAAAAAAGGAAAGAAAAGAGAGCACAAAAAGGCGATAATATAAAGGTTATACATTCCTAAGGGTTTGGCTACGACGACTCAATTACGCAAGATGAACGGCGACAGCTAGGAAGGGAGGAAAACAATCAGCACCGCCTAAGACATAAAGTATACCTCCTCGTATCCCCGCCTGGGCAGTCCGCAGGCCAGAAGTGGTCGATAAGTGATGGCAATCAAGAAGGATCTGGCGACGTAGGGAGTATTTCATCGGGAGTAGGATCAAGCTCGGCGTTGAAAGAACTCACGTCACCAGAAGACCAGGATGAGGGGAGCAGCGAAGCCCAATGATGATCCGTGTCGCTGGGGCGGAAGTAGAAAAACGAATGGTACCATGTAGGGCGAGGTTTCGGGGATGAGTAAGTGCCCTTTTGAGTAAGATCAGCTCGGCGAACGAAACTGATGCCATTGGAGGTGTGTTTGGCATAATGAATTAATTGGAACAACCGCAAAGTGGGGGCGATCTTCTTAGTCACGCAGCTGCATTCAAAAGCAGAGGCCGTAGCCCAACACCCGACGTTAAAGGCGCCAAGAGAAACGCCAAAGCACCCAAGCAGGTCGACCGTGAACGATGATGGCGGAAGGCGAAGGCCATTGGTGAAGGCCTCGGTCCAGACGCCGTGCCACCCTGGCGGGCAGTTGCCAATAATGGAAAGCCGAGAGGCCACGGCGAATTCCCAGGTAGACGGCAGCATGGCGAATGGAAGAACGCGGGCGATCTTCTCCACCGACCCTGAAGGAAAGTAGCCCGGGCCGATGACCGTGCGCTCGTCACAAGTAGCTCTTCCCCACATAGACCGCCAGTTGCCAATGGAGTAGGAGCCGGTGACTCTAGTCGCCTCAGGATCAATCTCGACCCCATGACGGGCCCGCTCGAATCCTTTTTGGTGGGGACCCCAAAAAGGCAGGGCAGGAGATTCATCAAAATTCTTCTCTGCTACGTCGGAAATTTGGGCAGACGAGGTTTCGGCCGTAGATGGAGGATTTAAGGGTGCCCGTTCAGGGGACTGACTGGAAGAGGAAGGAGAGGACGAAGGAGAAGATGAAGGAGAGGGTGAAGAATCGGTACCAGCGGAGTAGGAATGACTTTGGTTTTGGCTATCAGAGTCGGAATCCATGGTTCAAAGAAAACAACAAGAAGCAGAAAAGAGAAGGAAACACACGGCAGGATGGCAATGGGAGTGAGAAAGAGGGGAAGAGTCACGTACCAGGTGGGCGTCGGGGGGCTCCAGACATCTGAAAAATGGCAGGAAGAGATGAACGTTTTCTGGTGATCGGAAGAAGGAGAAACGAACGTTTTCCGATCGGCGGGGAAGGAGAAGATAGTGGAGGGCTCGCCGGAAGGAATAAGGAAGCAGTGGAGGCAAGAAGATTGTAAAAACAGGGAGTCAAGGTGGCAGAGAAGGAGTAAAAGAAGGAGGAAGACGGTAAGAAGGGGGTTTATATAGGAGTGCAATGAGCGGGAATGGAACCGTCGCGGTGAATGAGTGAGTCACACGCGCGGTTAAAAGGACGTGTTGGCGGGAAGTTGAGCCGTCGCGACGTTTCATTGGGGGCACGCGCGGCTGAGATGACGTCTAAAGGGATAAGGTAATGATGGCTTTCTGGGCAATTACTGAAATACCCTGATTTCCCCAACTTCTCCAGCAAGGTAGGGAGTAAAAGACCATAATACCCTGAGCGGTAGAGAGGTGCATGAAAAACTGGAAAGAAGGGGCGCGATAGAAAGCAGCGACAAAAGAGATAAGGCGATAAGAACCAAGACACCAAAGCGGCAAAATAACAAAGCAACAAGGCGATAGGACAGCAAAGCGATAAAGCGACACAACATAAGCGATCCGAGTTATAGGTAAGCCCTCAGCCAAGCAAAGCTCGAACTAAGGGCTCGGGGGCAATTGATGGGTCCTCTTACGGCGATCACGAGACGAGCGATCCGAGTTATAAGTAAACCCTCAGCCAAGCAAAGCTCGACTAAGGGCTTGGGGGCAATTGATGGGCCCGGCCCGACGAAGTCCAAAGGCCCACACGACGGCCCACGAGGCGACCCACATGGCAGCCCGAACACAGCGGCTAGGGCAGGGGGGCCCAGACTCAGGCGGTAAATCAGATGGGCCGAACAGGCAGGCCCAGGAGGTGGAGTGAGGCCCAAAGCGACGGCCCAGCTCGGCGGCCTCCTAGGGTTACTCGGCGACACTTAGGTTTCCAAGACAGAGCGGACACGTGTCAACATCCTACGGGAGCTACAAACGAGTGGCCAAGATTCAGCCTTGGCGACCAAGGCAGGGGTACTATAAATACCCCCGTACACCCCATTAACCGGGGGACAACACTTTTACCCAGCGGACAAAACGCTCGCGGTACGTTACTCGCCTCCCTCTCCCATTCCTTAAACTGATCGCCTCCCCTTTTCCTTGAACTAACTTCCCCCCACGTTGCTTACGAGGTACACCACTCCCGGAGGACCAACAGGCTTGGGCTTCCATTATTGGGCCAGGCGACAAGGCTGGAACAATATATATATGTATAATAAACATTGATGATTTTATTTTCTAATAATGATTAAGGAGAAATTTACGTTTTTCAATTTTGATTTCTTTTCTTGGCATATTTTATGCATATCGTTGAGTTTTGCGATTCATATTAAAAAATAGCGTAAAAAATATTAGTAAGTACTCCTGGACCAAGTGGTAAGAACTAAGAACTTAACACATTTCCTTCAACCACTCGGGTTCAAACCCCGTAGATAGCAAAAAAGTAGAAAATGATGTATGTAAAAGCATATATATGTATCTCTAAAAAAATTATCAGCAACAAAAATAAGTGCCTCTAAAAGGCGGCTAAGATGGCAGAATAATAGTAGTTTAAAGTAGCAATTACTAACAATTATATCTCTCACTATTTCTTCCATTAGTGACATATAACATGTGTCACCGTATTTGCCTCTAAAGACCTTTAGCGACAGGAGTGTTGGTGGCACTTAAGCTATCTTCCTCTAAAACTCTATAGAGGCAGAAAAATGACTTTTAGAGGCAAATACGGCGTGCCTCTGTAGCCAGGTTTTGTTGAAATTAATTTCATGTTCCTTTTGTCTTGAACTTACTTTTGGTTGTAAATTATTTCAATTCATATTGATTTAGTGGACTTCGCTCATTTGAAAAGTTTGTTTGAAAACAATATAATTGTTTATATATTTTCTCCTTTGCAATGATCATAAATGGACCTATATAAAATGTTTTTTTCTATAAAAATGTTAAATTTCCAACAACTACACGACTCCATCCCACAACCTCAAGGATTAAAACAAGTTAATTTATTAATTAAGCTAGACAAGCTAATTTATATTTACATAAAAACATTAAAGCACATTGCTTCTCGACATTTTATTGCACAATTGGAAGCATATTTTACCTTTAATGATTTTTCACATTTATTTATTTTATGATAACCAACTATTTATTGTAGAATGAAAGTGATAAATTGAATAGAGAGTAGAGTGAATGAAAATATGGTAATAATTCATTCATATAGTTTATTGTGAGATGATGATACTTTTGTTTAATTCGAGTTTTGTGTTGATGTTTAATTAATTTGAAATTAAAATGAGATAATTTATTTATTTGACACATATAATCTCTGGCATCATATATTTGAACACTTTACTTATCACTCTATGAATGTATATAGAAGACTAATATATTTTACACACGTTATGATAATGGTGTGAATGAGACATATAAACTGGATATTGATTGAATCATGATATTTTATAGAATAATTAAATTATTATATTAGATAATTTATTCTCTCAAATTAATTCTTGAAAGATATTCAAGCTAACTACGAGTTATAGATTATTTAAAAAATTAAAGCACATTATTTATATGTGTTGAAGCCATTCAAGTTAACTAAGTTATAAATATCTAAAAGAAGTATTTGTTAGTTAATATATTCATTGAGCTAGAGAAAATTAGAAAGATAAGGTTGTGCCTTAATAAGAGCAATGATTGGTGAGGTCCTAAGTGTAATAGTATGAGTCATGAGATCGTGAGTAAAGTAGGTTTCAAGTCCATTACTATTAACAAATCTAGAGTATTGATTGAGTTGAGTTAGTTTAAATTGGGCATATTTATCAAATATTTTGAGGGAAAATTGCAATATAATTTTTTGTTTGTCTTGAACTTACTTTTGTTGGTAAATCAATTTTTTTTGAAGTTATATTTGTTTATAAGACATCACTCATTTGGAAAGTTTATTAAGAGAAGTATAGATAAAAAATTGAGTTGCATAAATTTAAAAAATTATAAATATTTAAGAGTAGTATTTGTCAATTAATACCTATTAAGCTAGAAAAAATTGGATAAATAAGATTGTACTTTAGTAAGAGCAATGATCAATGAGGTCACAAGTGTGTAATAGTATGAGTCATTGGGATCGTAAGTAAAGCGGGTAACAAATCATTTACTATTAACAAATTCATAGTATTAATCGGCTTGAGTCAGATTGAATTGAGCATATTCATCAAACCTAAATATATTCATATAACATGATCCTTATTTCCATATTCTTCTAAGTTTTAATGGGCCAATTAAGATTTCATTCATCAGAATAATTTTTTTTACAGTGTTGATTTTTTTAGTCTCAATTTTATTTGTTTGCAAATGTTTATAGAGAGTTGCAATCGTTTTCTGTTTGTCTTGAACTTACTTTTGTTTGTAAATCAAATATTTTGTTACAAATTTTTTGAATTCGCATTAGTTTAGAATACATCACTCATTTGATAAGATTGTTTAAGAGAAGTGTAAATTAAAAACAAATTTGAGTTGCATAAATTAAAAAAATTATGAATATTTAAGAGAAGTATTTGTCAATTAATATATCCATTGAGCTAGAGAAAATTGGAGAAATAA
Organism: Linum lewisii; assembly: GCA_034768395.1. Classification (NCBI taxonomy): domain Eukaryota; kingdom Viridiplantae; phylum Streptophyta; class Magnoliopsida; order Malpighiales; family Linaceae; genus Linum; species Linum lewisii. The sequence goes on along the minus strand of CM068299.1, from coordinate 53,984,657 downwards.
TATTGTACCTTAGTAAGAGCAATGACCAGTGAGGTCACAAGTGTGTAATAGTATGAGTCATGGGACTGTATGTAAAGCGGGTTACAAGTCATTTACTGTTAACAAATTCAGAGTATTGATGGGTTGACTTGAATTGAGCATATTTATCAAACCTATATAAGTAAAGCGGGTTCTATTTTATATAGTATGTAATTTGAACTCAATCCATTTTCAAAATATTCTAAAATTAATCACGATACTCAATTTAAATATTATGTGTATTTTGGTACTATATAAACAATTATCTAGCTATGTTTATATTTTCTACTTTAAAATATTTAAGTTCTCAATTAAGTCACATGTTAATTATTTTGATCTATTAAGCTTAATCCTTAAATTTAAAATTTTAGTTGGTTTATAATTTTCTAAACATAATCTTATATTTCTCATTACTGAACAAGATCATTCCTCATTTACTAATTATACTAAATAAACAATGGAAATATCACAGATCGGCCAACGGGGCGAAGAAATGCTATTAATAAATATGGTTTTAACTTTTAACCTAGTCTTATGATTGAATTAAGACAACTTTTTGATTGGAAAGATTGATTGGTTGGTGTTGAGAGAATTGAATTCACCAAGGTGAAATCATGAATTGCCACGGGTAAACATGAAGAAGAACGGAAATGGAGTATGAAAATGCATTAATCTCATAAAATTGTGAGAAAAGATTGATTGGTTGGTGTTGAGAGATGCTTCAGCGGCGTCAAGTTATAGTCGTTCAATTTTGACTCCTCTCCAAGCAACAGTAACACCAACTTTAAATCTCCTTGGTCGGCACCTTGCATGGTACGAGGTTAAAATCCTGTTTGTGTAATAGGTGCCACGGAATATTTGTTGTAATGTGGTTGAATTTAATTAAGGTGGTTTAGGGAGGTTGATTGATAATTAAAAGAAAAAGAAGACACAATCGCTCCTCATCTCTTTCATCTTCAAAATCCTGTTTCACCTATAGCACTACCATTCTTCATCATCTCATTTCTTGCGTTGTCAGCGTTCCAAGTGTCTTTACCTTGTCGTTCGTCCATGTCGATCTCCTCATCTTCCGCCTCCGCCTCTAGAGCCAGTCCGGCTAATGGGCAGAGACCCTATTATCTCAGCTCCATCTAAGATGCCCAGAGCCGTTGGATGGCACTTTGACGAAATCCGGCTGTTGCATGAGGAGAGAGGAGGGCCCAAAGATGCGAGGGGCATTTTAGGTAGGGTGGAAAGTGTGGACCCGCGTCGCAGGTCTGTCGCAGATGGGTTTGGGTGGGAAAATTTGGGAAAAAGGCAACACTGTCTATCTGACAGTCATCTCAGATCTGTCACATCAGACAGACTATTTCCTTTATTTCTTCCCTAATTTATTTTTTTTATCGTCATAACTATTTAAATAATGCTCAAAACATAAAATTATCTTCACAAATGTTATTTGTTTTAATTTTTTGAGTCTAATAACATCAATTTTGATATATTTTTTTATAAAAAGAATTTACCTTTACGTCTCTATTATGTCTGTCTTATGAGTATGACATCACAATTCTTATATGTAACTGTTGGATACACTTGTACAATAACTTGAATCAAACGAAGGAGATAATATGCTATATAGGCAATTATGAGATTAATCTACATATTTGTTATTCATTTGTGAAGAACATTTACATCATTGATTTTGAAAACTAACATACAAATAACATATATAGAATTTATATAGAACATACATATCACACATCCATATGGAATTCATATCCGTAAAACTGCGATGAAGGTTAATACATAGTAAACAGGACACTTACAATGCAGTTGGACACATTTATACAATAACTTGAATTAAACGAAGGAGATAATATGATATATAGTGCAATTATGAGATTAATCTAAATATTTGTTATTCATTTGTGAAGAATATTTACATCATATATTCTGAAAACTAAAACATCTATGTCATTGATTTTGTAAACTAACATAGACATAACATATATAGAATTGATATAGAACATACATATAACATATCCATATGACATTTATATCATATATGTAAAACTGCGATGAAGGTTATATACAAAGTTTACGAGACACTTACAGATGCAGTTGGACACACTTATACAATAACTTGAATTAGACGAAGGAGACAATATGCTATATAGTGAAATTATTAGATTAATCTAAAAATTTGTTATTCATTTGTGAAGAATATTTACATCATTAATTTTACAAACTAAAACATCTACATCAATGATTTTGAAAACTAACATACACGTAACATATATAGAATTGATATAGAACATACATATCACACATCCATATGACATTCATATTATATCCGTAAAACTGCGATGAAGGTTATATACGTAGTAAACAGGACACTTCCAGATGTAGTGAAGGTACAAGATGCTACATACATTAAAAAATAAGAAAATGCTAGGGGTGAGAAATTTGTCTTTTATGACATCATTATATAATTTTTATGTTTATGTTACAACGTCGTTATATAACTGCTATGTGTATGTTATGTAACTAAAATTACCTCGTTATATAAGTTTTATGTTTATGTTACATCACTCTTATGACATAGTTATATGACTGTTATGTGTATGTTATGTAACTAATATGACATTGTTACATCACTCTTATGACATTGTTACTACTAATACTCAAATTTACAATGAACATTCCTAAAGTCATAATTTAATTTGGCTCCTCATCCATATCAAAATTTCTTGATCCTTCCACAAATGGTTGCTTTCCCTCTCCTCCTTCCCCATGAAGTAGATTTGATGAAAGAAACATGGTTGAAAGCTACTGTGATTCATCCGTACTGCAAAAAACCCTTAGAACACAATTAAACTCAGAATAGATCCATAACAAACCTAGAATAAACCCATAACAAACCAAAAAATGACATAGAAACAAAAATAAACCATCAAAACGAAGATAAACTTACAATAGATTGAAACATACTTAGAAAAAATTAGAGCGAAAGAAAAAAAAAACATACTCAAAATGAACAACCCAAACAAACCAAGAACATACTAAAAACAAACATAAATAAACATAGAACAAACAAAAAAAAAGTCTAGAACTAATCCAAAACAGACTCATAACAAACCCAAATAAACCTAGAACATACCCAGAACAAACCCATAACATTGCAAAAACAGACTCATAACAGACGAACCCAGAACAGATCCAAAACAAACTCAAAACGAATAACCCGTAACAGACCCAAATAAACCGAAGACAAACCCATTACGAACCCAGGATATAGCAAGAACAGACCCAAAATAGTAATAACAAACCCATTACGAACCCAGGATATAGCCAGAATAGACCCAAAAAGGTCAGAACAAACCAAAAATAGCTACAAAAAACTTACCAGAAAATGATGCGCATGGTTCCTTTGAGTTTCTTCTGTTGTTGTTTTGCTCTAACTTTGGATCCAGAAGAAGAGATGAGGAAGAGATTGACAATCCCACTTTGAGAGCATATTGGGAGGAGAGAGGAGAAGTTTTGAAAATGAAATGATATTTAGGGGAAAGGTAGATAAGATGGTGATGAAATTAGATTTGAAATTTGAAATTCAAAATTTCTGCAAAAATTCTCAAATATGCCCCCACATTAATTTCAGCCGTAGGATGAAGAAGTTATCTGAGATGAATTCCCAACCGCAGGATTGACGTATCAGCTGCAGCTGAGATATAATGTCATCTGCCCTTTAGCGAAATTGCTCTAGAGCCGCTGCATCCTCCTCTATGGCCAGGAAGTCGTTCTGATCCTGCTCAATGAAATTCATATCTAGATGTGTTAATGGGTGATACTAGTATACTACTATACAATTAATAACACTAGCATACAATTTCATGATACTAGACTACTAGTATTATAGGCTGATAAAAGTGTCTGATTCACTACAATGGTGTGCAACGATACGTCATTTTGATGTAATATGTTATTATTTTAAACTATAGTAGTATTTTAGAGTATACTAATATACTGGCATTTGTTGGTTTATTGTATAAGATACTAGTATATGTTTATTTATTGCATATAAGACTAGTAATATAATGTATACCCTTATACTAGTATATATATGTTTATAGTATATTTCAATTATACTATATAAAATTTGGAAGGTTCAATACAACATCAAATTTTAATTTGTATTCAATCAAGATTGAATTTCCTTGCTAATATGAAGTTGTGTTTGACAAAAAATAATTTAAATTATAACTAGAGAGGAAGGAATAGAAGTTCTAAAAAAAGCAGTCATTATCAACGTTTAACCAATGTTTACGCAAAAAGTGTTTACAGAATCAATCAACCAAGGTGGGAGATTTTCTCCGATAATAATCGAATTCATGGAAGTAGAGTGTTGAGCACAATCGTGAGCCACCATATTCATTTCCCTCCATAGAAGTTTGACCTTCCACATAGGGTTATAACTCAGAAAAACAAAACAAACGATTCACCATCCTACCAAACTCAGTCACATCACATTGTCTGCGATTGATACTGTTGCAAAGTATTTGAGAATCGATTTTGAAAATGACATGTTGTCGCCCTTCATGTTGCATCCATGTCATGGCCTCCAGTGTCCCAAATTCAACCTCCTTTGCTGACATGCACCCCTAGACATTCTTCATCATGAATTTGACTATGGCTCCCTTAAGATTGCTCACTACAGCTCCAACTCTGTAACAACACTCCTTTCGAAAAGGGAAACATCCGTATTACATTTGACGAAGCCTCGTGGCAGTGGATGCCAAAGCGGGAATCGCGGCTCACCACCTCCACCTCCAGACCTGTTTGGTTTCGTGGCTTTCTTCCATGCATCAAGGTCCTCCAGCCTTTGCCTAGCGATAATGAATGATGGTCTCGACGTTTGCTTCCAGACCCGTGTGTTCCTCTCATGCCAGGTGCTCCAAATGATCATACATGTTTTTTGTGCCATTTCCCCATGCTCGCCTCACAGTAGGAAAAGAGCCAATCTACAAAACTTATAAACTCACTCAGTCGTCTGAACTGATCTCCGTCGCTCATTTCCTCCAACAGTCTCTCCCTACCCAACAATCTTAAAACAGGTGAATAGGCATCTCTCCATCTCTGGGGATAAAATGCCAAATCCTTTCATCCATCTTGCCAACCGTAGGTGGTGCCACATTTCGAACAATGCGGACATCCATGTCACAAAAAAAAACATAGTTATACTAATATGTTATTATTTTGATGTAATATGTTATTATTTTAAACTATAGTAGTATTTTAGAGTATACTAATATACTGGCATTTGTTGGTTTATTGTATAAGATACTAGTATATGTTATTTATTGCATATAAGACTAGTAATATAATGTATACCCTTATACTAGTATATATATGTTTATAGTATATTTAAATTATACTATATAAAATTTGGAAGGTTCAATACAACATCAAATTTTAATTTGTATTCAATCAAGATTGAAGTTCCTTGCTAATATGAAGTTGTGTTTGACAAAAAATAATTTAAATTATAACTAGAGAGGAAGGAATAGAAGTTCTAAAAAGGCAGTCATTGTCAACGTTTAACCAATGTTTACGCAAAAAGTGTTTACAGAATCAATCAACCAAGGTGGGGGATTTTCTCCGATAATAATCGAATTCATGGAAGTAGAGTGTTGAGCACAATCGTGAGCCACCATATTCATTTCCCTCCATAGAAGCTTGACCTTCCACATAGGGTTATAACTCAGAAAAACAAGACAATGATTCACCATCCTACCAAACTCAGTCACATCACATTGTCTGCGATCGATACTGTTGCAAAGTATTTGGGAATCGATTTTGAAAATGACATGTTGTCGCCCTTCATGTTGCATCCATGTCATGGCCTCCAGGAGTGTCCCAAATTCAACCTCCTTTGCTGACATGCACCCTTGGACATTCTTCATCATGAATTTGACTATGGCTCCTTAAGATTGCTCACTACAGCTCCAACTCTGTAACAACACTCCTTTCGAAAAGGGCAACATCCAATGTAATCAAAATCGTGATTCCACGTGAAATCGAAAACATAGGTGAAATCAGAATCATAGTTTTTAATCGTAAAATCGTAAGATTTTATGAACTACTATCGAAATATTTAAGTCAACTACATATTAAGAATAAGAAAACCATTACCCAACTTTGAAAAGTATAAATAAGAAAAAAGAGATAATTTAGGCTCTTAAGCAGTCATTCAAGGAAGCAATAATTAGATTTTAGACATTTTCTAGTAATAACTTATAACTTAATTAATTAAAATCTAAAAAAAATCAATTTAATTTAATTATCTTTGTTTTGACTTATATGTAGTCGTACAACCTGATAATTTCCCCTAGAAAGTGAAATCGTAAAATACAAGAAAAATCGTTGATTTTATAAGATTCTAAGATTTTGATCGAGATTTTACTAGATTTTACGACCCATAGATTTTGCGTGGAATCAAGATCGCTAGAGACCAGTGAAATCGTAAAACCGTAAGATTTTAAGATTAAAATCGGGATTTTGACTACATTGGCAACATCCGTATTACATTTGACGAAGCCTCGTGGCAGTGGATGCCAAAGCGGGAATCGCGGCTCACCACCTCCACCTCCAGACCTGTTTGGTTTCGTGGCTTTCTTCCATGCATCAAGGTCCTCCAGCCTTTGCCTGGCGATAATGAATGATGGTCTCGACGTTTGCTTCCAGACCCGTGTGTTCCTCTCATGCCAGGTGCTCCAAATGATCATACATGCTTTTTGTGCCATTTCCCCATGCTCGCCTCACAGTAGGAAAAGAGCCAATCTGCAAAACTTATAAACTCACTCAGTCGTCTGAACTTATCTCCGTCGCTCATTTCCTCCCAACAGTCTCTCCCTACCCAACAATCTTAAAACAGGTGAATAGGCATCTCTCCATCTCTGGGGATAAAATGCCAAATCCTTTCATCCATCTTGCCAACCATAGGTGGTGCCACATTTCGAACAATGCGGACATCCATGTCACAAAAAAAAAACATAGTTAAGCTTGTGATCATATAGGAAAATTGGAAACTATCAATTCACAAAGTTGCATACTAGGCATTGAGACCATGAAGTATTTTTCATCGTCGCGCGCGTAGTCACTTCTCTTCCCATAAACTGATCGACTTGCCATCTCTAATCCTCCATCTGTAACCTCATTTTACTATTCCTGGGAAGCACACAAACTCCGCCGAGTCCCAAAATCCCAAACCGCCATATTCCTTCCGACCACACAACCTTCCCCACCTCATCCAAGCAACCCTCTCGGAAGGAACAATAAAGAGTGTTGATGTTTGCAGTCCGGTTTTACTAACGCAGTCCGTATTTTTAACATAAATGGACAATTATGTCCTTACAGTCCGTATTTATCAACACAATCCATTTTTACTAATGTAGTCCGTTTTTAACTAACGTAGTCCATTTTTTACTAACGCAGTCTGTTTATACTAACGTCGTCCGTTTTTTAATTACATAATTTCTTATCAATAATTTCTCTCAAAATTATTAATTTTAAGAAGTATATAATTTTTAATCATTATTATTATTTTATTTGAATTTTTATAATTATCCATCAAATTTTTTAGACGTATATAATTTTACATCATTATTATTAATTTATTTAAACATTTATAATTTTTCATCAACAATAACTTTTATTAATCACTAATTTAATTTCAACATTTATAATTTTCCATCTGTATTTTTATCAATATTATCAATTTATTTTAAATGTCTAAAGTGCTATTTGTATTTTTATGCCCGTTTTTATAATATATTATGAATAAGGATATTCGATAAAAATGGACTACTACGTTAGCAAAAAACGGACTGCGTTAGTAAAAACGAACTGCATGAACATAATTGTCCATTTATGTGAAAATACGGACTGCGTACAGTAAAACACGGACTCCAAATAACAGCCCGCATAAATAAATATGATAGGTAGCTGCGACAAATTTTCGTAACACAAGAAACGAAATTTAAAAAATTATGGGATAATTATTGAATTAGTTATCCAAGGATAATTAAAAATTAATGATTTATTTTTTAATAATAAATTTAAAGAATAGATTGATTGACTTAATTTAGGAGACTAAAAGTTAACTTAGTCACCGCATAAACTCCCCATTCAGCACATAAGTTAATTAGGTCTTTGATTAACCGCAGACATCATAATATTCAGAATATCATCATTTTTTCTATCGTGAATATCATGATATTTGGGGCCAAACGTAATATCAATATCACTCTTTAGATATTCTACTCCCCTAGAATATCTATGGAGTGATATTGATATCACTGTTTGCAAACATTTTTGCCCCTGTTCTATCCTCTCAATTACAGTGCCATTATTTACTTTCCCCATTTCTCATCCCCCAACTAATTCTCTCTCATCTCTACACCATTTGTCATTTGACGTTCGTCGATTCCATTCTCCAACTAGTTCTGGGCAATTGATGGGTGTCCTATTTTCTTAACAAATTAGCCAAACCTCCAAACCTTCTATTCATGTAACATAAATTCGATTTTTGTGTTGTTGTTCTAGGGTTCCACCACAGTACGACGATCCGAGCATCGAAGCCTGTGAATCTGCTGAGTCCTCTGTCGAAATCGTACTCTAATCTTGCTTGGAATCGAATACTGAGTTTAAGATTATTGAGTTTCGAGAGTATCGGTTTGTTAGTTGTTCAATTTGTAATCGTAGGATTGGTGGTTGGTGAATTATCTAGAGTAAAGTTCCTTTGTTTATGTTTAGAGCATGTGTATTATAACTCATAAAGTTGAAGGCAAATTGGCCAATTTCCCATTAAAGTAACTTATCACCAATTATTATAAATATCACTATAGCAAACAATGTTATCTTTCTAATTGGTTTACTAATATCAATCTAATAACATATCATCAATATATCCCTAATATCAGTATATCTACATATCATCCAACCAAAGGACCTCACATAAATTTCTATATTACTTAAGGGCAGGGCCGTGCAATGAAATTCAGAGGCCCTGTTCCAAAATTGTGGTATGGTCATATTAGAAATGGTAATACATACTCGATATGCTTCTATCAATATAACCCGACATGATATCAATATAACAATAAAGATTTGGAAATATGATATATTTATATACAAATAATAAAATTATATTAATATCATATCAATATAATAGAGACCAAAATGATAATAAAAATAAAAAAATATAAAATAAAACACAAACAGTGTTAGTTAATAAACCATAAGCTTTATTTCATTTTGTCAAAGTAAAGGATCGAACCCTTGTCTATCCAAAGGCAAAACAAAAGCTAAGCCACTAGACCAAACCTATAATAATGTCTATCTTTTGCCTAGTTTATTTATGATACATATCTCATATTTCTACTCAACCCGAAAATTTGGAGGCCCTGTGCCGTAGGGCAGGCCAGCACCCCTATTGGGCGGCCTCTTAAGGGTCGTTAGAAGTTGTGATTCTTGTGATTTTCATTCATAAAAATTTGTTATTTGTTATGAAAGTGATGGAGAACTATATACTATGAAGTAGAGAGAAAACACAAGAGAGAAAGATGGGAGAATTGCTTCTTCTTATTCATTCCAATTGATACAATGATGTGCTCTATTTATATGCACATAATACATAACTCATATAGGCTAATGTTATTACACATGAATGGAGAGAATAATGAGTCATGAATAGGCTAATGTAATTACACATGAATGAAGTGAAGAATGGGCCATGAAAGACATTGATTCTTATGATCAATGTTAAGAAAGCATCCTATGTGAAGGTAGCATCCTATGTGAATGTAGTATCCTATGGAATCATGGACATTCACTACAATATTATTCATAACATTATTTAGAATATTGTGATTTTATATATTATCTTGTGATTATAAATGCAATGTTTGAGATTTGATATTGTGTAATTTTGCACCAAATCCTTTATATCTCAATAAAAATTTGAGATTCTAAATTAATGGATTAATTAGAATTTTGGATTTTGCTTAATGAAATTCTTTGTCTCAAATATCAAACATATCCTAAAATTGACCTAGCCTCAACTCGAATAAAAAATAAAAATAAAAAGGATAGGATAAATATGGATTAAATTCCAAGAAGAAGAAGCATTTGGTGCCATTTGATGATGTTACATGAAATAGAGAGAAAAGAACAAAAAGGAAAGGGCCAATAGCTTAGGAATAAAAACAAGATGAATGTTCATAAGATAGAAAAAGGATATATATCAATATCATATAGGGGTTGTTTGGTTACAGTGATATTGATATTGATAACTGCAGATATCATGATATTCAGGATATCATCGTTTTTCCTGTCTGAATATCATGATATCTGGGGCAAAAGTGATATCAATATCACTCAATAGATATTCATGTGGGGAGGTGAATATCTTCAGAGTGATATTGATATCACAATTTTTGGACAATTCTTTCCTCACTCAACCTTCACAATTATAATGTCATCAACCCCATTACTCCAATTTATTTTTTCTCATTTATATTGTCTCGTGTTTATGTATTTTTATATTTATTTATTAATTAAGATAAATAATTATGATTAGTTTTTAATTCCTTAATTATAATTTTTTTAGTTAGAATTAGAATTCACCATGAAAATTATTTTTAACTTTTTATTTTATTTTTGCTAAAAGAGGGAGATGTGTTAGCGGTAAATATAATACTAATTATTTTCTTAATGAATGAGCATTTATTATTCTAAAAGTATAATTCACTCGAGTAATTAATTTATAAATACATTCACGAATTAAAAAAGAGATTACAAATTTTAATTTATAAACACACATGCTTTTGAATTAAATGTTAGGAATACTTTTATACTTTGTTCAAGCAAATGAGGGTATTTTGGTACATTCATCCATGCACTCATAATTCACCACTCATTTAAATATCACTACCCCAAACAGTGATATCAAAGAATCACTTTTACCAGTATCAATATACTAACATATCAATATATCTCACGTATCATGATATGTAGATATCATCCAACCAAACGACCTCATAATAATATACCTACTCTACTCCTCTCTGTCCCTGCTGGGCTGTTCAGCAAATATCACAATCATAAAACTGGGAACATCGAACATGCAGCACATATGTACTTGTGTAATTGTGAGCAGTTAGGACTTAAGAGTGATTGATTTGGTAAATGTTAATTTGTAGCTTTGCATAAATACAAGACATCACCATCCACTTGCACAAATCAATACATACATACATACATACATACATACATACATACACCCTCTCTCTTTACATTATCAGTGCCCATTCGCTTTTATTTTTATTTTTTCATCCCCAACAATAAGACATTGGTTTAATTACTATCAACTTATTATAAAAACACATAAGTAGTTTTGTAATTGTCTTACGCGTTAATTTGTAATTATATTATGCATCATTGAAATAAGTTAATCTTAAAACACATTAGTTGTTTTATAATGAGTTAATCTTAGAATTTTGCTCAAACTCTCGGAGAAGAACATGTTGCATAACCTAGATCATGGTCAACGCGGGGCGCGCTATTAGGAAGGGACGTGGATTATGGCTCTAAACGCCCCTTTGAAGGCTGCTTCCAAGTCCCATCTTTGATCGAGCACATCAGAAGCCTCGAACCTCTGATTAGGTCACCGTTTGGATCAGTGACTTCCTTGTTCGACACTCTTTAGTGGCTTAATCTGTAATCTCATAAAAAATCATTAGGAAGATATGAAAATGGACCATAAAAATCCCTTGTTGGTGCAACTATCAAAGTTGTCGAAATAATCTAAAAGCCACTAAAAGAGCCAAGATGACGCTAAGTATGGGGGAGAATGTTATATAAAATCCGTGCATCACCACCCAACTATGTACCCAACCCATTTGGTTTGAAACCGACCAGTAAGACATTTGATCGGGGGCTTACCCTTCGACTAAAAGGCACCCAACCAAACGACGCCCGACCAAATATAGTTGGAGGATTATTTTGGGCGAGTTAGAAATCGGTCGGACGGTCCAACATTTGGTCTGATAGCCTGACTCATTTTGGACTGGCCCACTTTATAGGCGTATTCTTAAAGGGATATGATACAAATAAATACATATAAATACAGTACAATACATGTAACCATCTAGTCACAATATTCAGAATGTATACAGTATAATACACAAATATGAGTACAATAAGATTATATACATAAATCCAAATACAAGACAATATACCTACATGCCATAGTTGGCCAAGTATGCATCAAACTCACTCAACATAGCAGTCCCACTTCACTCATCCAATATATAATCAAAAGGTCATGGAGCTGGATTACGAGCTGGAGCTGGAGAGTACATAGGAGTGACACATACAAGACTAGTGAGAACCCTGGTTGGGACTAGTAGGGCGATCGATAGTATGTCCCTACAGGCGGCGACACGAACTAGGGTCGCATCAGAGTCAACTGATAGTGTGATCTCGACGATGCAGGTATCTTAGCGGTGACATCTAGTAGTGCAGACGCATAATAGAAATAGGTCCTTTAGACGATGACAATTACGTCACCAGCTACTCCACAATCTGTTGCATCATCACCATCCACAGTTCCTACTCAAACTTTTTTCGAGATGGTGATGGAGAAGATGGCGCCGCTGATGAGATAGAAGGCATTGATGAAGATGTTGATGACTCAACTCAGCCTCTTCGACCACAAAATAACTTTAAAAACTATAGAAATAATTAGTAATAATTCATTTTAGATTATACTTGTAATGAAAAGTCTAATTAAATCCAGAGGTAGTCTTACCAATGTCATGGTCTTTCTCACGCTAGCCGCTTGAACCCTATCACGATGCTCCTTCTTCTTTAATGCTTGTGCTAAGGAGTGCCCATAAGGTCTAGCTAATTTAGGCCGACACTAATATATTATTCACCATAAGGTCTAGCTAAAATTCAAAATCTTTACCACGAGTGCCCTCTCCTTGTCATTGTTGTTTGTCAACTTGTGGAATTTGAAAAAAATCTCAACTCTAGAAGGTTTTTTTTCAGTCTTGGCCACATGCTCCTCCGTATACCGCACCCATGATCTTTATCCACTATGATGATTAGTTTCTTCTTGCAAACTCTGGCGCACTTACCCCTTGAACTCTTTGCCTAAGGCAAAAACAGTAAAATGAGATTAAGACTCATATGGGATTACCTATTTACCTCAAACGCAGACAAGTACGCATAAGACATGAAGATTGTGTAATTCCAATAATTAAAGTTTAGGAATTAATATAATACATAAAATCCAAACCACCATTTCATTAATAATCTTAAAACAATTCATAACAACATAATACTCTAATTAAAGTTAGTTACACACAATAATATGCTACTTAGAAATATTCTCTACTACGGGAAAATTTTGGTAAGCTAACAGCAAGAAATATTCTCGAGATATTTCTTCTTCTTCGCCCATTTCATAAGTATATTTAGGCTTGCAATGAACTGAAATACATCACTTTAGATCACTTGTGTCATCCACATAAACCACCATTCGTGCGACGAAGACACTAAGGTATGGATCATCTTCTTTTTTTGTCACCAACATACCTAAAAAAAAATATATGATACAAATATGTATACAATATTCTTAGTCATATGAAACTTACATAAACATCATTTTTACGAGCCGATTTGTGAACTAGCTCGCGAATCATGTTCCTGAACAATAAACGAATATATTCGCGACCCAAACTTAACGAGTCTCTGAGTTGAACATATTCACGAACAAGTCGAGTTGAATCTCCTTTGTCTCGAGTTCGGCTCGTTAAACATTAATTCGGCTCGTGATCTGACTCATCTCAAATCAAACCAAATCACGAACGTAATTTTTTCGAGCTGAACGCCTAGCGAATCACGAGCAGCTCGTTCTTTAACAATTGAAAATTATGTAAATTATTGCAAGAAATTGTCATCTCATCAGAAACATAATCTATTTTTGAAAAAAATAAAAAATAAAATGAATAATTACAAATTTAATTGGTATTTGGACATTTGACATGGTAATTTTTTAATGGGAAAGTAAATGCAACTTCAACTCTATCTATAATGTCACTATTAATGTTAAAAATTTAATGGATGTCGATTATATTTGACATAAAAAATTAATGATTTGGCCTAATACGAGTGACCAAATAGAATTTGCTATATTACTTTTTTAGAGAAAATTTATTTTTATTTAGATTACTTAGTTGTGCCTTTGAATTGTATCTACCTTTTTTATTTCTAATTTTTAATACATAATAAAAATATAATTTTTTTAGAAATTAGTATCTATCCTAATTATAATTTATTAAGATAAAAAAGAAATATAAATAATTTAATTTCTATGTTGGTAAAAAATTCAAAAGTTATTATCAATTTTTGGGAAGATGATAAACAAAAGAATTATAATTATGCTTTCTTGTTGTTACGTTAAAATATTACCACTTAACTTTGATTAAAGAATAAAATATTTTAATCATTAGGTGTGGCATTGTTGGTTGGTCATCTTGTCTATGAACCATAAGGCTGAGAGTTCGATTCTCGTCCATGAGAAAAGAATTAAAAAATTTTGTTTAGACCAATATGTCAAACATAGCCAAACCTTTCCGGAAAATGTCAAACATAGCCAAAACTATTTATGTCACACTGTTTAGACCAATATTTTATTTTTTACGACAAATTTAGCCAACATCCGTTAAAAATTTAACACCGTTAGTGACTGTACAAACGAAGCTGACGTGGCATCCACTTGACCGGTCAACTAGATGCCTAGTCAGATTCCATGTCATTACTTAAATTTTAAAATAAATAAATTAATTTAGAAAAAAATAAAAGAACAAACTAAAATTTGAAAATGAAAAAGATAATTTTAATTTTAATTATCCTTCTTCCTCCGTTCATCTGCTCCACCATCTCTCTACCGCCGCCGGTCGCTCCACTCACCACCCACCACCACCAAGCTCCGAACCCACCCAAATCCTAACCTACCCACCCCCTTCAACTCCGAACCCACCCACCCCCTTCAACTCCGAACCCACCAACCTCCTTGAATCGGAAGAGGAGGAGCATCGCCAAATCTGGATTTGGATCGGGAGATTCTTCCTCGTCGGCTCCGCCGTCTACCAGCTCTCCAATTCCACCCACATCACTCGCCGCTGTAGGTGAGATTTCCATGGATTATGTTTTCCTTTGTGTGGAGATGGTTCAGTCCTCGAGCTATCCCCATTGCTATGTTCATCCTCGTTGGCCAATCGATAACTGTCTCAGGTCCACGAGCTGCAAAAACAATGACGAAATTTAATTGAAATCACATTGAATTTCTGTTAGCTAATCCATAATTGATGATAACCTAATATGTTTGAATTGTGAATTCTTACCATGGAGGTAAGATGAGAGGCTTCCTTTAGTCAAGTAATCGAATACCAGAAGCTTCTCTCCTTTAGGTCCGACGTAATAGGCTCTGAGTGGTAGCAGATTAGGGTGACGAATCTTCCCAATTGCGGAAGCTTCGGCCTCGAATTCTCGCTGCCCCTTTGTTGTCTTCTCTCTCAATCTCTTAACTGCTACTTGATTACCATCTTCCAATGTTGCTTTGTATGCAGTTCCATAGGGGCTCTTCCCCATGATCTCAGCAGTTGCACAGAGCAAATCGTCGGCTGTGAAGATGAACGGGCCATCGAAATGCACCAATTTGCTCTCCAATTCCACCCACATCACTCGCCGCTGTAGCCGTCTTCGTTGCCGAGTAGGGCTGATTTTGATCAGCTGGGTACAAGAAGAGGGAGGAGCAGCGGCGGCCGGCGGGTGGAGATGCAACGGCGGGGGGAGAAGAATTGTCAGAGGGGAAAATTCATTTTTAATTTTAATGTTTTTTGTTTTTGTTTTTAATTTTTAATTTATAAATAATTACGTGGCAAAAAAATGTACACATCAGCTGACACATCATTTTAGGGGTTAAATTTCCGTTAAGTTAAACGGAAAAGTTAACGGAAAACTAAACATTGTCATTTTTGGGATTACGAATAGTTTTGGCTATGTTTGACATTTCCCTTAAAGGTTTGGCTACAAATTTGTTTTTGGCCAAAATTTATTTTTATTTAGATTACTTAGTTGTGCCTTTGAATTTTATCTACCTTTTTTATTTCTAATTTTTAATACATAATAAAAATATAATTTTTTTAGAAATTAGTATCTATCCTAATTATAATTTTTTAAGATAAAAAAGAAATATAAATAATTTAATTAATATGTTGGTAAAAAATTCAAAAGTTATTATCAATTTTTGGGAAGATGATAAACAAAAGAATTATAATTATGCTTTCTTGTTGTTACGTGAAAATATTATCATTTAACTTTGATTAAAGAATAAAATATTTTAATCATTAAGTGTGGCATTGTTGGTTGGTCATCTTGTCTATGAACCATAAGGCTGAGAGTTCGATTCTCGTCCATGAGAAAAGAATTAAAAAAATTTGTTTATTAAAATCTTTTTTACCCAAAATAACCTCATTCCGAAAATGAAGGAAAAACTCTAAAATCCACAAAAAGTTGACTTGTCATGTAAAAAAAATTTAAGAAGAATGTTTTGATGATAAAATCTAACACTTTTAACTGAGGAAACACTTGTGGAATTAGTTATATTCGAGTAGGTGGTAGGTGGAAATGAATTGATTCAAATATAATTCAAACAATTTTATAACTAGTTACAAGAAGTTATTTTTGTTAAGAAAAAATATAGGAACTAGTTAGTTTTTTTTTGTCGTGGAAGCTCCAGTTATGGAGGACCATAGATGGTGCACCATCCTAACTAAAAAAAGAAAAGAAACGAAAAGAAAAAAAAGGGTGGGAGTGGGGTGGGGGAGTTGACTTAAAGGAAGAACCTAAAACCTAAGGCTAAGCCCTTAATTTTGATTTTGGACTGCAAAGAGAGTAAGATTATACATAAAGAAACCATGCTACCAAAAGTTAAGCACAATTTTGGCCACATCATGTGCATTTGAATTTCTTGTTCTTTTAACGGTTTTATAAATCACTCTAGACATCCTTTTAAAAAGAATTCGTATTTCCTGGATACTAATCCCTGCCAATTGGAGAGGATTCTTAGGATCAAAAACTTGACCATGTATCTGTTCAACGTCACCTTCTATTATTAAATTCTGTAAAGTCAAAATTCTTATCCATGAAAAAAAAGAAGCATAAAATTAGGAGCTAATTTATAATTTGAGTAATTTGTTCTTTTGCCTTCCATTTCTAGAAAATTTTGAAAATTAACATTAAAATCACATTGGACCAAAGACAAAGCCTATGATTAATTTTTAACGGTGAAAGGAAATAATTAGACAATTGAAGGAAAAAAAATGCACGGCAATTCAATGCCAATTTGTTTTAGTTTCGGAGAAATTATAGGGAAAAATCAACCAATCAATCAAAGGGACAAAAAAATTAAAATGTAATTTGAAAAATCAACCAATCAATCAAAGGGACAAAAAAATTAAAATGTAATAAGTAATTAATCTGTATTATTAGTGGGAGGTGACTATTTATTTACAATGCGTTTGTTTAAAAAGGAAAGAAATTAAAAAGGTAATAATTGTACATAATGATAAGTTAATTACCAAAATTATGTCCATTACCATTTTTAGATTTTACCTTCATCCAATTGAATTAAGATTAAACTATATGATTTTTTCGAGGCAATTATATTATACGATAACCCAACAAAAGATTACAAAAATATAGAATACTGTGTACCATTCGGGAAGGCTGAATTAGAAATCCAATATGGAAACTGAATAAAAGGTCCACAATCATCTAATGAATTTTCTTGAGCCCTACTTCCGCTCTAGAAAAAATCTTTGAAATAAATAATTTGGAAAAAAATCAGAAATTAAATTCACAATCCAGTAATAAATGTTGTTGTCTGAAAATGAAGGTTCGTCGACGGCGAATTTCTTCGAGGAAACGACCAAAGCCAAAAACACATTCAGAACACTGATGAAAGTCCAAGAACGATGTTAGCCCCATCAAGCAATCAACTAGACAAAATTCAACAAGAAACCAACATATAAAATCTAAAGGATTTTCCAAAATTGACCAAGTGATAAGCGGTAGGAGAAACTCTAGAGGATATTAGCTGAATAGGAATTCAGATTTTTCGGTATACGTCGATGACCAAAATATAATCAGATACATGTAGATAGCTTATGTGACTATTTTTCATGCATTTTTGGGCCTATGTTTAGCCTAAGAATCTTCCGTTTTGATCTTGAAATGTCATTGCTCATATACTTTTATAGTTGTTTTGTGCTAAGTGCACTTTTGTTGTCCGGAAGCCACTTTGGAGCCAAATTCATTGTCTATTGGTGTTATCTTTGTGCATTTTCAGGCCTAGGCATTGTAATATGGATGACAAGGAGCACATAGGAGCAAACAGGAGTTCAATCGGAGCTAAGACGGAGGAGTTAAGGCCGATACAAATTCGAGATTCCTGCACATCATTTCTGCTAAAGTTCTCAGCAAGAACTATCAAAGTTCTCGCCGAGGAGTTTTCGAAATTAAAGTTCCAGGAGGTTTTTCGAAGAAGTTCTCGGCGAGAACTTTATAAGTTTTCGCCGAGAACTCTAGGCTTTTCCAGCGAGCATATTTAAGGCGATTCTCGGTGAAATTTGGAGGAGCATTATTCATTAACTGAGATTTCATTCGACGAACACTCCCTTGTTTTCTCTCAATCGCCGATCGTCATCCATCAACACTAATAGCTACTTCTGGTGCAATTTAAAGTAAGAGGAACTTGGATTAAAGTCCACAACCCTTGGGAGAGGAGCTACAAGTGGAGAATTGAAGATTCTCCAAGGATCCAAGCCATGGTGTTCTTGGTGATCAATTTCCTTTCTCTTACCTTTACTCCCTTGGCCATGTGTGGCTAATTTCCTAGGTTCATCTTGGATTGATAGATTAGTTGTGCTATGATAGAGGCTTGATTGTATAAACATGCTATGATTGATCTTGGATGTAAGAAGATGATCTCTAGACTTGTTCTTAATTCCATTTTATGCCATGTTTGCTTAATTTGGTCTATGCAATGTGATTTGATGCATGAGAGTGCTTGGATTACATGGATTGTAGGTCTAGGGATTGAAGTGAGTGTGTTCTAAAAGATTAGATCATCTTATTTCAACCATAGTTGCATGATTTCTCTCTTAGACATTTTATCAAACACTTGGTGTACATTTGGTTTTTCATTCAATT
Source organism: Linum lewisii (assembly GCA_034768395.1). Classification (NCBI taxonomy): domain Eukaryota; kingdom Viridiplantae; phylum Streptophyta; class Magnoliopsida; order Malpighiales; family Linaceae; genus Linum; species Linum lewisii. Next base: position 53,965,319 of record CM068299.1, on the reverse strand, counting down.
GAACTTTGATTAGTCTTTTGATGATTCTCTTAGTGTTAAGACATTGATATGAGAGTATTGTGTCTAGCATAGTGGTCATAGAGTTCTAGGATAGGGTTTTGTGACTTGGCATTTCATCAAACACCTTTAATGCATCCTTAGTCACTTAGCTTGAGAGCGAGAGCCTAAGTTGAGTGGTTTTAGGATAGGGAGTTAGTGCTATGAGAGTGCATTGAGTCCATAGAAGTGATTTGCATGGTCATTCGATTGCATCCTCAACTTTGATTGGCTTGTTTGTTAAGTTACTGCTCTTGAGCATGATGAAGCTATCTTTCCAAGAGAACCTCTTTTATCTTTGAGTTGCACCGCTTTGCTTTCTTGTTTAGTTTTGTTTATGATTTTGATTTCTATTTCAAACCAAAACTCTTTTCAAATGAATAGACCGTCTACGGGGAATGTGAGTAGTGGCCATTGAGAGAATCCCATGGAAATACGACCTTGACTTTGTGAGTTAATTACTTGCACGTCAATAGCATAGGATACTATCCGTGAACTGCTTTTCTCCAAAGAGGAGGAAGATAAGTAGGAGATAAGGCTATAGGATAAATAGCATAAGATACCTCTGTTTCAGTTGTTCAGCGTATAACAAGAAGGTATCGTACTCACCTCCAATCGATACGGCGGTCAAGTTCCGGTAATCGGAACGAGCTTCGTCAGTGAGTCCACCAACGAAGTACTGCAACCCTAATGGAGACATTGAAGCAGATTTGGAGACGGATGATGAGACCGCTTCGAAGATTAGAACTGAATGTTGAGAAACGATTGCCCTACCGCTCTCGCTGGAGAGGATCGGGTGCTTGATGCTCTTCATATCGCAGACGAACTTCACAGCTTGAACGACGGCTAGAGCGTAATCTCCGAGGCCGTAGGCAACAGAGATATCTGAGTCACCTGATTTTGAACCGTCATAATCGATCCCTATGCTGCCTCCGATGTCGAGGACCTGCATATTAGCACCCAGACAGACCAATTCGCAGTAGATCTGAGCAGCTTCGCCGACGCCATTAGCGAGGAGGTCAGTGGAAGGGATCTGAGATCCGATGTCGACGATCCCATTGTTTCGATCCCCATCTTTTTCTTCTTACTCCCTCGTCTCCCTCATCGTTCTTACTCCAATTTACAATGTCAATCACAGTAATTAGTACCACATTAGAACTAGTTAGTTATTTTGTCTCGTAATTAGTTACAAGACAAAATAACTAGTTCTTGAAAATAGTTATTAAAATGTTTGAATGAAAAAAATGTTTGAACCTGATAAGTGGTCATGGAAGGTTGGGTCATATTCCCGGGAATTCCTAATATGAGGACCCCCTTAAGTGTCCACATATGAGGATACCAATCTACACATTTCATTTATTAATGAAGATCTAATGGTTGAAATTAGTATGCGTATCAGGGTAATTTACTTTTTCATTAGCCGTTATTGTATGTATGTATTATTATTAATCTATGATAGTTATTTTGGGATTGAAAATCTTTCTAATTAGATTTTATCATAATTAATTAACTTTGGTTGCATATTATATACTTTTTTGTGTTTACTTCTTTTAATTAATTGTAGAAATGAAATATCATGTTCCTAATATCCGAACTGAATCATTGTACCAATTGTTAATCTAGTTCTAAATCAATTCTCATAGAATCTCATTTAAATCGATTAAAATGGTTTTTTACACCATGTTCCAAATCTCATTTAGATCAAATTAACTAACCCAAATAACACTTTATTCTAAATCCAACATAGAACCTCCAACCAAATCGATTAAACAGAAATACAAATCTTGTTCCGAACTAAAATCAATCAAATCTATTAAAAGAAAACTAGTATGAATACTCAGAAACTGGAACAACATCCTAAATCGAAAACTGGAACAATGTGGTTCGTACAGATGAACATGTTCCGAATAGAAAATCAAAAATAAAGAAGAAGAAGAAGAAGAAAGAAGAAGAAGAAGAAGAAGAAGAAGAAGAAGAAGAAGAAGAAGAAGAAGAAGAAGAAGAAGAAGAAGAAGAAGAAGAAGAGAAGAAAGAAGAAGAAGAAGAAGAAGAAAAGAAGAAGAAGAAGAAGAAGAAGAAGAAGAGAAGAAGAAGAAGAAGAAGAAGAAGAAGAAGAAGAAGAAGAAGAAGAAGAAGAAGAAGAAGAAGGAAGAAGAAGAAGAGAAGAAGAAGAAGAAGAAAAGAAAAGAAGAAAGAAGAAGAAGAAGAAGAAGAAGAAGAAGAAGAAGAAGAAAAAGAAGAAGAAGAAAGAAGAAGAAGAAGAAGAAGAAGAAAGAAGAAGAAGAAGAAGAAGAAGAAGAAGAAGAAGAAGAAGAAGAAGAAGAAGAAGAAGAAGAAGAAGAAGAAGAGGAAGAAAAGAGAAGAAGAAGAAGAAGAAAAGAAGAAAGAAGAAGAAGAAGAAGAAAGAAGAAGAAGAAGAGAAGAAGAAGAAGAAAAGAAGAAGAAGAAGAAGAAGAAGAAGAAGAAGAAGAGAAGAAGAAGAAGAAGAAGAAGAAGAAGAAGAAGAAGAAGAAGAAAAGAAGAAAGAAGAAGAAGAAGAAGAAGAAGAAGAAGAAGAAGAAGAAGAGAGATTGCACTATATCGACACTTCTCCTTCACACGTATGGTGGTTCCTCCACAATTTGTTTTTGGATGAATGATAAAGATATTATAGCAGCAAATCACCACGGCACTTCCGCCTTCAAGCGTAACTTTCCAATAAACGATCGATGGTATCTTAATCAGGCCGCTGCTCCAGTTCTTGTACCCAACCCATCCCCAGAAACCCAAAACATATTTTATACAAAATACCCCATACAAGAAAAGAAACAGGGGAGGGGAAACTATATACCCCAACCAATCCCCAGAAACCCAAAACATATACAACTTACACTCTTGAGTTTATAGTAGGGAAACAAAAAGGGAAGCAGTGGTATAAAATCACCACCCTACACCAAAAAAAATATATCGCCACTGCAAAATAAACACTGGCCAAATCAAACAAAAAATGACAAATAAAAAACAGTGATTTGTTTGAGATTTGTTCGAGAATGAAATTTCGTCTTCATCGGTGTTTCGCCGAGGATGCGATTGATAGCGACATAGAAGGTCTCTCTACTTCGATGGTGATTTCCGAAAAAGGACGCCATATCTCATTTCATTGCTCCATGGCGGCGACGAGTTTTAATTGTGTTGCAGTCACATTGTGAGGAGATGGGATGGAGGCAACGGCAGCCAAATAGATGGTGCAGGGGAGAGAGTTCTGTCGGCAATTCCTATTATGAGGACCCCTATAAGTGTCCTCATATAAGGACACTATTCAACACCGTTAATTTACTTAAGGGATATTTAATGGTTAAATATCAAATGGGTATTAAGGTAAATTAACCAATTAGTAACTGCTATTTATTAATTTTCATTTTCATTTAATATTAAAATAAATTTCTTACAATTATTTTGGAATTAGGATTCCTTTAATTAATGATTCTTTTCTGTTAGAGTTTTTTTGTGATTAAAATTTTTTTAATAAAGGAGTCTTTGACTTTATAAAAATTAGTTCCAATATAGTTGTTGGAACCACATTAAACGAAATTAATTAATAACAATAAAAAATATGCTCTCGCCATCTCCTTCCCGGGTTCTTTCCCCTCGACGCCGGTGGCCGATCCTAAGGTCCGGCCGCCGGAGGAAGCCGTTCCATTTGACCAACCTCCTGTCCCAGCCTCCCTGGTTCCAGTGGGGGACGCTGCTCCCAAGGCGGCTGTGTCCAAGACGTCATACCTCTGGGCCTTGAATGGGTCTGTTGGTATCCCGAAATCGGCAGGCCAACAATGGTTATCTGTTGGTGTCTCCGACATTGTTACGACCTCCTCCAATGGCATCAAGTCTCTCTCCTCTCCCAAGGATTCAAGGAGAAGCTCTGTAAACCCTGGTCACATTCAGTTGTGGTTCGGTTGTTGGGTAAGTCCATCGGATACTCCTATCTTTGCCATAGACTCCGTGCTATGTGGAAGCCGATGGGCAACATGCACATCGTGGATCTCGACAAAAGCTGTTTCTTGATCAAGTTCTCGATCGAGCAAGATTACTATAAGGCTTTGACGGAGGGCCGTGGATCCTTCTCGATCACTATCTTGTTGTCCATCAATGGGAACCCTCGTTTCGAGTGTCGAACGATCTGCCTAAGAAAATGGTGGTGTGGGTTAGGTTCCCTCACCTCCCCATCCATTTCTACCATGTCCAAGTCCTAACCTCCCTAGGTAACCTCATCGGGAAGATGGTCAGAATCGACTTTAATACTCAGACAGCTGAACGTGGGAAATTTGCCCGAATGGCAGTTGAGATTGATCTTGACAAGCCCCACCCACCGGTCATATTATTGGACGGCGTTATCCAACAAGTTGAGTACGATAACATCCCTACTTTGTGTTTCGAGTGTGGCCGAGTGGGTCATGATAAAGCTAGCTGCCCGCATCGGGTTGTCCTTAGCATCTCCGACCAGCAACATGTGCAGCCGCCACCAGCTGGGGTGGACGCCGTTCCTCCTCCGATGCCGATGACCGAGAACTACGGGCCTTGGATGATCATCTGCCGCCAATCCCGCCGCACCAAGAAGGAAACTGTATCAAAAAAGGAAAACAAACCTTCCAGATTTGGTAAGGAGGCCAATAAGGAAGGTGATTGCCTTAAGGCTAGCGGAGGAAATCATGGTAAGGAAGCAAATAAGGAAGGTGCTAACCTTAAGTCTAGCGGAGGAAATCAAGGTGATCATACTCTCGTTATTAATGAAGAGAAGGTGTCTCCAAAAATCAAGGAGAGTGGCGCTGATTTGCCAACTGACCCTCCAACGGTTTGAAATCCCATCAAGTTGGGAAGTGGGGCCACTTCATCTTCAAAGAGTAGGCCTACCAAGACAAAGAAAATATTAATAAACAAGACCAGGCCCACATCAGCAGATTAGTCAAAAAGCAAAGCTTCTTTCGGGCTCAGCTTTGATGGATTTGGGTGACTGCTTATTGGGCCGAAACTCCAGCTTTGGGCCCTCTACTGATCCTAATGCCCAACAGAAGCTCTTTGAAGGCCTTTCATTGCCCAAGGATTTGACCACACAGTTAGGAGCTCATACGGTCCCTTACTTCTCCAGAAGAAAGATTGCTGCTCCTAAGAAAGAAAAGAGAGGGAAGGATAAACTAAAACCGGCCTCGGTCCTGGCTCGTACCTCCAATTCCGGGCTCTCAAAGAAACTGACCAAAGCTAGATTGTTCAAGGAAGTCAAGTTGGTGTCGGGATCAAAGGAGACGATCCTCATGTCCGACTCAATGCAAACGGGGACCACCTCGGAAGAAATTTCGGACCAACCTCGGACAGAAGTTGAGGCAGCCCCCATGGCTGTCGACTCATCCACTGAAGGGATGGATTCTACGCCGGTAATGCCACAATTGGGAGTGACAGAGGCGGTCCCTCAAGGATTGATGGACAACCTCTTGGACGAACGACCTTAACTGCCCTACCTCCGACTAGTTCGCCCAGGTGCTCTCTTCTCCTTTTCCTTTGTTTTTATGGATAGTCTTTTTATTTGGAACTGTCGGGGTGCCGGTAACAAATCTTTTCTTGTTGCTTTTAATCACTATATGCAGGTACACAAACCTTAGGTGGTTGCAATTTTAGAGCCTCGTGTGAGTGGCGATGTGGGGCAGGCGGTACGTTAAAAGCTGCGGTTTGACTCTTCTTTCGTTGTGGAAGCTCAGGGTTTTAGTGGAGGCATTTGGCTGATGTGGAATGCGTGCGATTTAACTATCAAAGTTATTTGCTCGTTTACTCAGTTCATTCACACGTTGATCGAGTGGGGGTCGGGGAAGTCAGTGGTGGCTACTTTTATTTACGCTTCTCCTTCTCTGCATGGTGGACGTTCGCTTTGGAATGATCTTCGCACTCTTTCCGGATCTTCCCCTCATGCTTGGGTCCTTCTCGGCGATTTCAATGCCATGATTGACTCAACGGAGAAGTGGGGAGGTGCAAAGTTCAATCAGGGCCAAGCTGCGGAGTTCCGAGATTGCATCAGAGATTGTAACCTGATTGATACGGGCTTTGTGGGGCCCAAATTCACTTGGTTCCGCCGGAACCTGAGAGAGCGGCTTGATCGATGCTTGGGGAATGTCGAGTGGTCCATCCTCTTCTTGGATGCCGCCACCTACCATCTTGAGCGTCTGAAGTCTGATCATATACCCCTTTTGGTCCGGACCAACAAGTCAGCAAGGTATAACCCTAACCCTCGTCCTTTTCGATTTAATGCGGCCTGGTTTGGTGATGAAAATTTCACCGACTTCCTTAATCAAGGCTGGAAGAGAGGAAGAGATTTGTGTTTTTCCTTGCACGATTTCCAAGAGCAATGCGTCAATTGGAATAAGGAAGTCTTTGGTCACATTTTCAAACGCAAAAGATACCTTGAAGCACACCTTCGCCAGCTGGAGCACAGAAACGAAAATGGCGACCAGAACACATGCTCTGGCTTCAAAAATCCAGACTGCAGTGGAACAAAGACGGCGACCAGAACACCAAGTTCTTTCACTTGTCAACCATTCGCTGAAAAGCCAACAGGATTCAGAGCCTCAAACTGGATGATGGGTCGTGGACCTTTGATGATCATGAAATGAAGGAGTTGGCAAAGAACCACTTTCAGGATCTCTTCAGTGCCGGTCAGACCAACTCGTTGGACCCTGATGCCGCAGTTTTCCCCAATCCACTTTCTGACTCAGAGGGCATGCGCATTGCCTACATCCAACAGCTGAGGAGTGTTTTGCCACGCTCAAGGCGATGGGAGGGCTCAAAGCACCAGGGAAGGACGGATTCCACCCAATTTTCTATCAGAAATGTTGGAATGTTGTGGGTAGTGATACTGCTAACTTTATTATACGTTATTTCAGAACTCCGGAGCTCGTAGAGAAGGTGAATGAAACGATCATCATCCTCATCCCTAAGAATCCTAAGCTGGAGTGGATCTATCAATTCCGACCAATCAGCCTCTGTAACGTGTCTTACAAGTCGGTCACCAAGTGCATTGCTGATCGTCTGAGGAAACACATGAACAAACTAATTGGGGCTAATCAAACAAGCTTTGTTCCTGGCCGTCAGATCTCAGAGAACATCATCATTCTACAAGAAGTTATCCATACCATGCGCTCGCAGACAGGAAACGCTGGTTCTATGGTGATCAAGCTTGACCTGGCCAAAGCCTATGATCGCCTTGAGTGGAGTTTTGTTGAAGAAACCCTCCTCCTTGCAAATTTCCCCAAGAATCTCGCAGCTTTGATTATGTCCTGCATCTCTACTGCTACTACGCAGATCTCTTGGAATGGCAGCCTCACACCCAGCTTCAACCCAGGCCGCGGTTTACGTAAGGGATGTCCCCTCTCCCCTTTCCTTTTCACTTTATGCATTGAAAGGCTTAGTATTCTTATCAATAACTTTGTTTGTGCTGGTTTGTGGAAACCGATCCGTCTTGCCAAAGATGGACCGACTCTTTCTCATATTTTCTTCGCTGATGACCTGGTACTCTTTGGAGTGGCGGGTCAGAGGCAGAGTAGAGTTATTAATCACTTGCTTAGCTCTTTTTGTGTTGCGTCCGGCCAGATGGTGAGCGCGGATAAGTCTCACGTCTTCTTCTCTAAGAACACGAGCACCACCCTCCGCCACCGGTTCTGTCACCTGTTGGGGTTTGGGGAGACTCGGGATCTCGGGAGATACCTTGGAGTTCCTATCTTGCACGGCAGGATCTCCAAGGATACTTACGGCTACATCCTTGAGCGGATGAGGCAGAAACTAGATGGGTGGAAATGTAACACGCTCTCCTTGGCGGGAAGAGTTACACTTGCACTCTCAGTTCTCAACTCAATTTTCTCTTATGCGATGCAGACGTCGGTCCTCCCAGTTTCTGTTACTAACCGGATTGATGCCATTATTCGCAATTTTGTTTGGGGTGGCTCCCTTGTCAAGTCTAAAGTCCACTTACTTGTTTGGGATCGTATTTGCAGGCCTAAAGACCAAGGTGGGTTGGGGCTCAGGAAGGCTAGAGAGCTCAATCAAGCCTATCTTATGAAGCTCGGATGGGAGATCCTTAACCAACCCGACAAGCTCTGGGTACGAGTTATGATGAGCAAGTACCTGAAGGAGACCGACGAAGTCCCACAGCTTCGCAGGAAGTCCGGAGGATCCTCGCTCTGGAGAGGAATTTGTGCTGTCTGGCACGAGCTAAGAGGCGCCTGCCAGCAAAACATCCGAAATGGGAAGGACACACTCTCTTTGGTCATCTCGCTGGTTGGATTCTGATATTATCCTTGCTGACCATGATGTTGTTGACCTTTCAGATGACGATCTGCAGCTGACAGTTGCGGAAGCCAGGAGTGCTGACGGCAGTTGGAACTGGGAGTTCCTGCGAAGATCCCTACCCCCCCCCCCCCCCACACATCATCAGCCTTGTTACAGGCATGGAGCCGTCGGGCGACACCCTTGGCGAGGATGGCATCATTTGGGGACCGGACCCTCGAGGGAAATTCACCTTGAAGACAACTTACAGGATTCTTGTCTGTGCAGGAAACCATACTGAACATGACATTTGGAGGACCGTTTGGCGCTGGACGGGCCCAAGTCGGATCAGACATTTCCTCTGGTTGGTTGCTCATGACAGGATCTTGACGAATGCAGAGTGCCGCAGAAGACATATGGCGGACGATGATGTCTGCCAAAGATGTAGAGGTGGCAGTGAGGACACGCTTCATGCTGTCCGGGATTGCCAGGTGGCGAGAGAGGTTTGGTCTTTTTTAATCCCACCTGAGTTCGTTCCTCAGTTCTTTTCTGACAGGCTGCAGGTTTGGCTCTAGAATGGCCTCCATCACAAGGAGTTTGGCCTTACTTTTGGCATCATCATTTGGATACTTTGGAAGGCGCGCAATGAGGCTATCTTTGAGAATAAACTTGCGACATGCGATCAGCTCCGCCTACGAGTCCTTCACTGGATTACTGGGGTTCGAGAGACAATGAGAGCGGACTCGCAAGTGATCTCAAAGGTGGCCACACAGCACATTGACACTCACATCGGATGGACGGCAGGGCCAAGTGACTGTATTACAATTAATACAGATGGTTCTACCCTCCAACCCCACTCCCGAGCGCCGGCAGGAGGTATTCTTCATACCTTCCTGGGACGCCCGGTGAGCACCTTTGCAGCTAACCTTGGTCGCTGTTCCATCATGAGAGCTGTGCTTCGAGTAGCTGAGATCGGTCTTATGATCACTTGGGATATGGGATACAAGAAGGTCCATCTCCAACTTGATTCTCTTGCAGCTGTCACAGCCATTCTAGGGAACCAGGAAGAGGACTCCAGACATGGGTAGACGCTTGGTTCCATTGAGGAGCTTCGCCAGAGAAACTGGGAAGTCACTATTTCCCACATTTTTCGTGAAGGCAACAGAGTCGCTGATTTGCTTGCCCACCACGGACACTCTCTTGATTTTGGTTTTCATGTTAATTGTACCTACCCCCACGAGGTGGATAGAGCTATTTAGAGTGATCATGTAGGGACTTGTTTTCCCAGAACTATTCCGATGAATGAGTAAGGGTGCTTCGCACCCACTTTTCTACAAAAAAAAGGAACCACATTAAACAAACAAATTTCAAAGTTCCAATACTAAATCGGACGATGCAAAACCATTTCACTAAAATTGAGTTTTGCAGTTTCATTTCATTACATTGGATCGACATAGAAACGGAAACGAAAACTCAAATCTAAACGAACAAACAAATTTCAGTAAACTAAAACTCCAATCAGAAAACTGAAATACATCTAGGTATTCAACACACTCATCTTGTTTCAAATCGTAAACTCTGGAACAACATGTTTCTAAATTGATAATTGGAACAATGTGGTTCGTACAAATGAACTATGTTCCGAATGAAAAATCAGAATAAAATCACGAAAAAGAAGAAGAAGGATAAGAAGAAGCAACAACCATGTCTTCCGCCATCATCCCTTTCTCTGGGTGAACCTCTATAATCCGTCATCGTTGCTTTCCAGAATCTCTCGGTGGACCTCCATCATCGTCGTTTCCAGAACCTCCTTCGTCTCATATCCCTCCTTTTCTCCATAGAAGGTCATCGTTCAGAACAAAATAGAAACATACTGGCATCCCTCTTTTTTCTCCATTGTTGACCCGATCGGGACGGCCGGATCTCCGAACTGGATATAGTAGCGATGGTGAGGGCTTGGACGTAACCATGCCTGGTGTCGTGACCAAGCCCTACTCGGCGTTGCCATTGATGCCAAACATTGTTGAAAGCCTGATCCGAGAGAAGATAATCAAGGAGAACCCAACACTGAAGATGGGTCAAGAGGTCAGCCCATGGCCAAGCAGTCATGGGCCAATGCTGAACCAATATTAGGCCAAAGCTGGATTTCTGGACAGATTCGTAGTATGACAAAGATTGGCGGATTTGGGCTACTTGGAGACGGAGTTTGGGCTGATGTCAAACATGAAAGTTGAAGCCCAAGGAGTTTACTAGTGATCTGTTAAAGGGCTTAAGTTTTAGAATTTATTTGGTATTTATTTGGCGAATATTTCCAGAACCTGTTGAGCTGTTTTTTGCCTAGTTTAGAGTTCTTGTTTAAGAAGGAGTCTTTCCCTTATAGGAGTAGGAGTACAAATTTTGCTTCCTTCTTAGGTTATTTTAGTATTAGTTTAAGTCCTTTTTAGTATTTTAATTAGGATTCTTTTATTTTCTTTATTAGTATTTGTCCTTTCTATGAGTTAGTTTCTTAGGAGGAATAGGAGAGCTTGTTCTCCATCCTACCCTATAAATAAAGGCATTCGGCTTCATGGTAACACAGCCCCATGAATTAATACAAAGAAATTTCAGAACGTTTGTTCTCTCCCCTTCAAGCTTATGTGAGGAGCATGGCTTAAGGTTTTGGGTTATCGTCTAGGGTATTCACCCTTGAAGTGGCGCCTTCGACTGGAAACTTAGGTTCCTAGACTTCGTGTGCTAGTGGGTCTAAGTACGCAACCACCACGGTTCCAAAGATTCAACTTGAGTGCTTGCTGTCAGCAGAAGGTGTTCGGGTCGTGGAGCATTTTAGTCGTGGTTCCCATCAAGAGGTGGAAGGGTCTCGGATCTCGTTCCATTGCTTCGTGGTGGCGATGACTTTTGGGTGTGCGGCGGTCGTGGGGTGAGGAGATTCGGGCTTGGGATGGCGGCGACGGCTGGAGACGTTGTGGTCAAGCACCACCGACATGGAGGATAACCGCCAGCGTGGAGGAGAACCATCAACGTGAAGGAGAACGTAACCGCCAGCGTGGAAGAGGACCTCAACGTGAAGGAGAACGTAACCGCCGACATGGAAGAGAACCATCAATGTGAAGGAGAACGTAACCGCCAGCGTGGAGGAGAAACATGGGTTTATTTTTGGAGGTTGTTTAGAATATTAGGGTTTGTGGTGAAACCCTCATTTATTTACTATATATATCGGTCTCTACTTCCAATTTTACCCCTACACTACAAGAAAAAGCTAATTTAGCAGCAGACGTTTAACAGCGGCCCTAAAATGGCCGCTGTTAAATTATAAAAACTGGGATCTTTAACAGCGGCTGGCGGCCGCTGTTAAATTATTTCACGCGGATCACTATTCTCGTCCGTCGGATCTAACTAAAGAAACACAATTTCACAAATCTGAACCGTCCAATTTCCACTCTTCTCCGATTTCGAAGCCGCCATCAACCTTCGTCGGAAACCTCTTTCTCCTTTTCTTCTCCGATTTCAAAGTCGCCATCAACAGCCGATCCACTTCTTCCTCGCCGATCCTCCTCTTCTTCTTCTTCTTCATCTTCTTTTTTTCTTCACCGCTGCCCTTCTTCTTCTTCTTCTTCTTGGTTGATCCTCCTCCTCTTCTTTTTCTTCTTCTTCTTCTTCTTCTTCTTTATCTTTTTCTTTGCCGCTGCTGTCGTCGTCGCTAGGCCGGAGGAGGACGGGATCTGGCGTCGATGGAAGCTAGTGGAAGAAGCGACGGAAGCCGGACGGGATCGTGGCGTCGACGGAGAGAGGAGAGCAATAAATCTGGCGTCGACGGAAGGAGGAGAGCGACTATCGCCGGAGCTCCGGCTATTACTTTAATCGACGGACTAATTTAACAGCGGCCTGTGGCCGCTGTTAAATTATTTAGTTTAACTGCGGCCACATTTTGCCGCTGTTAAATGAGTTTGTCATTGGGCAATTTAACAGCGGCCCGTGGCCGCTGTTAAACGCGTTTTCTGCCGCTGTTAATTAAACTATTTTTTGTAGTGCTACTTTGTTCCCCACTATCAGATATGGATCACCATTTGACGGTAGAAAGGGGTGTCCTGATATAAGGACACTTAAGGGGTCCTTATAATAGTAGATCCCGGTTCCACTGAGCGGAGGCGGCGACATTGGTTCGCTGTGGAGGAGAACCGCCAAGAGGAGAAACATGGGTTTTTTTGAAGAGAAACATGATTTTTTTGTGTCTGTTTAAATATTAGGATTTGTAGTGAAACCTAATTTATTTATTATATATACAGATTCTTGTTATCAATTTTACTCTTACTTTGTTTCCTATCGTCAGATCTGGATCATCGTCTAAGAAGATGTTTTGACATAAACAAGGTTTTCAGAACCGGACCGGGGGATCGAGCCGGCAAGGTCAAGGGTTAAAAGGTTTAATGGGAAAATCAGGGTTGAACCGGGATCGAACCAGAATTGAACCAAAATTTATCGGTATCGGAGAGCTGACTGTTTCACGATCAAACTAGTCCAACTGAAAACAGGATACGTTATGAAAACATTGGATATAAGTACACCAATGAAAATCCTCATAATAGATTCAATGTTCCCAAATCCCAAGTTTTAGTTTGTGGAAGGATTTTTGTATGAGGAAGTGGAGTGCATTTACTAGACGATGAGGTCCACACCCCGAAGGTGGATGCGTTGATCATAATAACCTAAAAAAATAGTGTATCAATTCCCACACTAGGACACACATACCCACCTTTAGGCTTTAACTTAGTGATGGAAATTTGGAATTATCAATTCACATCATCAATATGTCCCTCTTTTTTTTTTTTTTTGACAAAGGTACTACTCATCTCATTAATGAAACTAGTCGGGTACACGAGAAAACGATTAAACCCAATTACAGATCAAGGGTCCAATTCACCGGGAGACTGCCTCGTTGAGCGGATCGAGCTACCCAATCAGCTTTTGCATTAAGTCTCCGGGAAATGAAGTTCACCTTGATGTTTGGTCGAGACCGGAGGATAGTATTAATTCCTCCAAGGTATCCATAGCACCTTCATGGCCATCGATGTCGTGGTCCATTGATTGCCTTGACCAATTCCAAACAGTCAGAATGAATGCTGGAGGGTTCAATAGATTGACTGGCCAGAATGGCCGCTTCGTAGATTGCTCTAGCTTCAGAAACGATAGGTGATAAACAGTAGAAAGTCCCCGCTCTGCCTTCCGTTACTTGTCCTGAGGTATTAGATAAGGTAATACCGTAGGCCGCCTTCTGGACGTCATCAACAAATGAGCCGTCACAGTGTATTGCCCTTGTCGGGATACATGGCGGTGGATTAGTAGTCGGTTGGCTGTGGGGAGGGGGAACAGTGAGTGTATGTGAGGTTGGGCCACGAGAAGCCGAAGTATTTCTCCAGTCATTTGCATCAATAACGCAATTAGCTCCGGTGACGGAAGGGCAAGGTTTTGCTCCGCGAAAAAACGCATTCATTCCGGGCTTTCCATATGTTCCAGCACATTGCTGCTGCATTAGTCGCATCTGTGGTCCTCGGGCTATCCTGCAAGGCCATAAACCACGTAAAGAATCTGTCGTTTGAGTTTCCTGGGGTGGGGATCCCTGGGGTTGAGAGCCAAGAACTTTGAGCATGGTGACATAGAAAAAGACAGTGTAAGAGAGTTTCATACTGTGAGTTGCAGACAGGGCAGGTCGGAGATGTGGCACAGTTTCTTCTAAGGAGGTTTGTGTTTGTAGCCAGACCATTCTTGCAGCATCTCCAAAGGAAAAAGAGGATTTTCGGAGGAAGACTAAGACTCCAGAGCCATTTCCATTGCTTGGTTTCAGCTTGAGAAATACCCATATAGGCAGGCGGAGCCATGTATTCTTTGAAGGCGTGATACGCGGATCTGACTGAGAAAGCCCCGTCCTTGGTGAATTTCCACTTCCATTCATCATTTAGGCCTGAAGGTCCGATGGGGATACGTTGAATTTCTCTCCTATGGTCCTCATCGCAGTATAAGGCGATAGTAGACAAATCCCATCCTCGTGGATTCGTCAGAATCCACTCAGAAACGTATTGGTGGGTCCCTGAATGCCCAACAAACTTCATGTTGGGAATGTTTGGGAGCCAGGGGTCCGAGCTAATCCTGATGTTGTTACCGTCTCCTAGAGCTTTGAAAGCTCCATGGCTCAAAAGTGGGCGAGCTCCGCAGAGGCTCGACCAAATCCAGGACGGTCTGGATCCTTTGACCGATGATAAGAAATCTGTCGACGGGAAGTAAAGACTTTTGAGGAGCCGCACCCAAAGGGCTTCGGGGCACTCAAGAATGCGCCAAGCTTGCTTGCCGACAAGCGCAAGATTAAAATACCGGAAGTCCCGAAAACCTAGACCTCGACCGCTTTAGGAGCACACAGCGTCTCAGCGTTGCACCAGTGAATGGATTGCTTGTCCATAGACCCCGACCAGAAAAACTTTCTCAAGAGCTGGTTCATACGCTTTATGATCTTTTTTGGCAGTAGAAAAGTACTCATGATGAAGGTCGGGATTGATTGAATGACGGCTTTCAGAAGAACTTCTTTCCCTGCTGGAGAGAGGAGTCGAGCTTTCCAAGATTGGGCACTTGCCAACATTCTATCAATGAGGAAAGCAAAGGTCTCGGATTTTGATCTTCCCCACTCCGTTGGGACGCCGAGATATTTAGAATGGGTTATGATATCAGAGAAACCTGTGCTGGCGATAATATTAGTTTGGATGTCGGTCGGCGTGTTTGCACTGAAGAAGATGGAGGATTTTGCCAGGTTAACTTCTTGACCGGTCATGGCACCGTAATCTGTTATAATGCTTATAATGCGGTCGGCCTCTTGTTCCGTTGCTTTTCCAAAAATAATTGTGTAATCTGCAAAAAGACAGTGAGTTAACAGTGGGCCGCGTCTCGTAAGACGGATACCCCGAATGTGGTTATTCGCAATCCTTCTTTCGATAAGAATAGATAGAGCATTAGACATGAGAATAAAAAGGAAGGGAGAGAGAGGATCTCCCTGTATGATTCCCCTGGATGGAGAAAAGTAGCCTGTCGAGCGTCCGTTAAACAGTACATCAAACCGGACAGTCGAAATGCATGAGAAAATCCAAGAGCACCATTGATGGCTGAAGCCGTACGCTTTGAGGATGTTGATGAGGCAATTCCAATCGACCAAGTCGTAGGCCTTCTTCATATCTAGTTTCATACACATGTCCACGAGCTTCCCTTTCTTTCGTCTTTTAAAGTTGTGGAGTACCTCATGGACTATGATGATATTATCTTGAATCAGGCGTCCTCCGGTGAAAGCTGCCTGCATCTCTGAGATAATCCCTGGCATCCAAACTTTGAGGCGAGTGGCCATAATTTTTGCAATGATCTTGTATCGGAAGTTGCAGCAGCTGATTGGTCTAAACTGGCTGATCCCGGTAGGATTGGGAACCTTTGGAATTAGGACTAGGTGGGTATCATTCCACCCTTCTGGCATGGAGGAATTGTTGAAGAAGAGTTTAATCTTTGTGCTTAATTGGTCCCCAATAGTCTCCCAGTACCTTCTGTAGAAATGTCCAGGGTAGCCATCTGGGCCTGGAGACTGCTTAGCTCCTAGGTTAAAAACGGCTTCTCTTATTTTGTTATTCCCCAGCGGTTTGGTGATCATGTCGTTCATTTTCGAAGTGACAATTGGAGGAAGGGAAGCTATGTCCTCTGAGTTCCGTAGTCTCGAGTCTCGAAAAGGGAGGAGAAATAGCTTCTGGTCATATTCGTGAGCTGAGTTTTGTTTGTGATCCAGTCTCCGATATCGTTCTGGAGACGAGTAATCATATTCCTCTGGCGTCTGTGGATAGTTGCAACATGGAAGAAACCGGAGTTTCTGTCCCCATCGGCATACCATCTGATCTTGGCAGTCTGATGCCAAAGCATGGCATTATTTCTCCAAATGTCAGAGATTTCCGCTTTCAAGCTCTTCTCCTCCGCAATGTCTGTCGTGGTCATGGGGTGAGAGTTAAGATTAGCAATGCGATCTTTAATCTCACTTTCCCTTCTAACGCGAGCTTTCCGCTCCTGTTTTGCCCATTGATGCAGTTCCGTTTGGCATAACTCTAGTTTATCCTTGACGCAAGACTCCATGTTCCAAATTCTTGTGACGATGTCAGAGCTCATAGGGTTTGATAGCCACCTAGAGTCGAACCGAAATGGTGCAGAGGATCTGGTGGGTTGATGGTGGAAATCAAGAAGGATCGAAGAGTGGTCGGATCCGATTGCATTCTCGTGGAAAACCAGAGCTTGGTCAAAGGTAATTCTCCATTCGTTATTCGCAGATGAATTGGCGACCGCTGATGGGAAGTATTTTGCTCCATCGGTGGGTTGGGATTAGCCTCAGCTGTGATCTTAAGCCCCAATTGGAGGAAATCTGTGTTTGCAAAGAAAGGCTCATGTAGGTCCAAGTTTTGCATGAGCCCAGTTCCAAAAGTTGGGCCATTATAGCTGGCCGATCCATCAGCAGTAAGAGCTTGAGAGGGAAAACCAGGAGGAGTTTCTTGAGATAGACGGGGTAGAGGCCCAAGTGGGCTTGGGCTGAACTGGAGCCCTGAGTGGGTCGTTTGAAGAGGGTTGGGGGATTTGGGCGAAGCTGCATCGGTCTGGGTGTTGCTGGGTTGCTGGAATCCTGGTGGGAAATCAGGGGACATGGGAGAGTACATGTTGAGGGGTTTGTTTGGGCGGGCTTCATCTTCTTCAAGGGCTAGCATTAGGTTGAAAGGCTTTAGAGCTTTTCTGGGGTTGATTGGGCTGTAGTCTTCTGGGAACAAGATTTGTAGGGTTGGGGATAAGAATTGGGGGGAACCTATTCGGCTGCCTCTGTCAGAGTGATTAGGACTCACCAGCTGGGTGGATGGGACCGGTGTGATTGGTGACTCTGTTCTAGCCGTTGAGGATTGGATTCTCGAGGAGCCGTTAGGCGAGCCGGACCAGGGAGCTGTGATGAACGGAAGACCGACGCTGCTGTCGTCGTCGGAGAGTTCTTCTTCTGACGAATCTGAAGGGACTCCAACTTTCAGAGAAAGTCGATACTCGCCGCATGGGGTCCCCGACTCTCCGTTCTCCATTGCTGCCTTCCTCCAGTCACAGAAATCCAAGATATGCCCCAGGCGGCCACAAAATATGCAAAGATCCTGGATTCTCTCATACTTAAATTTCACCTTCTGATCTCTTCCTTCAGGTAGGTCTAGGGTGATCTCCGTGTTCAAAGGGTCCGCAACAGTTACCTCAGCTAGGACCTTCACCTCCCTTCTTCATTTGCTTTGTTCACATCCAGTTGGATCTATTGCAAGAAGGCTGGTGAAGTGTAGTGAGACGAGCCTGGAGATAATTCGAGTGGATCGGAGATGCATAGGCATGTCTAGGATGTGCATCCATAGAGGGATATTTTTGAAACAGACCTTCTCCGCTTTGACGCTTTCGTCCCAGTGTTTCAGACTAAGGAGAGTATTGGATACCCGTATGGTTGTTGGTACCAAGCTATATGGGCCTGCTTCTCGGACTGGAAAGAGAAAACAAACATATTTGGTTTGTTCTTGATTTCTTCCACGTACACGTCTCCCAGATTCAACCATATTTTGCGGGCTGCTCCAATCATAGCTCTCTTGGAGATGATCTTGTGGCCAAGGCATTTCCCAACAAGGTAGGCTGCCTTTTTTCTAGCTCCTGCTTCTTCAGATGGGGAGATGGTCATGCGGTTTTTTTAAGCAAGGTTTGAACGAGATGAGGTAGCATGGTTTCTCAGTTGGCTCATGGTGGAAGGTGTGGCGTAAACAAGTGTGGTTCCGGGTTTATGGTCGGAGAAAAAGCTAACAGGGTTGGTGTGAGATATACTTTTGATCGGAGTTTCTTTGAAGCAGGGGTTCTTAGGTAGGAGAGTGGAGAGGGCAGAGAAATGGCCTCCTCTGTTCCTTTTATTCTTAGCTCTAGTACTCTGAAGATTTGAGGTTCCATACTGCCTTTGATTAGAAGTTTTGGGTTTGGGTATTAGATGATAGAAAGGGCGATGGATTGAGAGTTTGTGAGGCTCAAGGGAGAAGAGTTCATAAATGCATAGTCCTTTCTTCCTTCTCTTACATCTTCCTTTCCCAGGGTCATAAATGCTTCCCCGTTGGTGTCTTTTCCGTTTTAAAGTCGCCGGCGTCTGTTGGGAAGGAGGAAATCGCGTGGCTTTGGGTTCGGATCGATGATAAGAGGGGCATTTAATGCGTGAGATTGACACTTTGGCTTTGAGGGAGCAGCCATCATTATCTGGGTATAGATCTATCTCTTTGCTGGTGTTTGTTGCAGGTAGATCCCTTAAGGATGGTTCAGACTTCTCATGGAAGTGGACATAGTTTGCGAAAAGCAAATCTAGAGAGAGGGCAGAGAGAATTCTCACTCCTGTTTTCATATTTATCAATATGTCTCTCGCCCTCCTACTATTTCACAGTTTTGTCTTTTTCTATTCCACTCTATCCTTTTTTTTAACAATTTATAGTTAGATGCATAGTTATAAACTTATAATTCATCCACCTACATATCTATTATATTTTAAAAATAAAGCTAGATGCAGGTTAATTTGGGATGCTACTTATGGATATTGATATGTTGAAGGAGCTTAGCTATTCATAATTTTTTTTTTTTTTTTTTTTGTGAAAAATGACCCACTCGGGTTAAAATGGATATTAATATCTTTCCTGAGATATTTATGAGGAGATAACTATCTGGAGAAGATATTGATATTTTATTTTACAAACTAAAAGACACCCTTCACTTTTAATCCCAATTACATCGTCATTGTGTACTTAAATTTTATTTTAATATTTTATACAACCTACTTTGTCTCTTAACTCATCTCTATAGTTCCCTTGTTCTTCTTCAGATCCTCATTAAAAAAAAAAAAAAAAACTCACGCCGAACTCCTCGCCATAGCTTCACCTGATTCTTGTACGCTAGAGCCACATCCCCAACTAATTCCAACCATCTCATCCCTCCGGAAATGATTCGAAGCCAACTCGTTATATTCGAATGGTGGAAAAATATTTTATTCCAACTAATCAACGAATGGTAGAGAGTGGAGACCTTCAAGTCAAGATAACAGTGTGATGATGGAAGGATTAAAGGTGGTTGCACTCACTCGAGCAACATTGATTATGCGGCAATTCCTTTGTAAGGCAAGCAATGATTCTATGATGGCGATAATTTGTTGTGACGACACGACACCGTGATTTTTGCTGAAATCGTTGATCCTAAGGTCCTCAAATTAATCCACAAGTCTTTCCATTGTTAGACATGATAAATGAAAACACCGAGGAAGAGAAAAGGAACACAGAACACTAGGATTACCTGGTTCACTGACGTTGTGTCAGCTACTCCACGGAAGGAAGAGAGAGCTCTTATTATCAGGATTACAAAAGTAATTGAATACCTAACGACACGGAGGAACACGTCTTATATACCTAACCAGCTAACCTGAAACCCTAATACAATGGGCAGGTAACTACATGCCCAATGGGCAAACTAATTACATTTAACTTCCCCCCCCCCCCCCCTCAAATTGATGATGAGTGCGCATCATCAATTTGCCAGTCAGGAACCAGTGACGACTAGTAGGAACAGCCTTGGTCAACACATCAGCAATTTGGTCATCTGAAGCCAGGTAGAATAGCTAAACATCACCATTATTGACTAGGTCATGAATGTAGTGGACATGCGTCTCAATGTGCTTAGTGCAATCATGAAGAACCGGGTTTGTGGCAATCTGTATAACGCTGGTGTTGTCACCAAAAACATGAACCGGAGAAGAGCTTGTGATACCCAAATCATCAAGTAGATGAGTGAGCCAAACCACCTCCGAACAGACCTCAGACATGGATCTATACTCCACTTTCGTAGAGGACTTGGACACTTTGTCCTGCTTCTTACACCACCAGGAGATAAAAGAGTCACCATAATGAACACACCATCCCGAGGTGGACCTCCTAGTATCCATGCATCCAACATAGTCCGCGTCAGCATAGGCAGACAACAGAGTGGATCCAGTGCGAGGAATAAACATACCGAGGTAACGAGTACCTTGCAAGTATCGGAGAATCTGCAGAACTACATCATAGTGAGGGCAAGGGGGAGCAGACATGAATTGACTTACGACTTACAGTGTAAGCAATGTTTGAATGTGTGGCCTGAAGGTAGATGAGACTACTGACTAGTTTTCGGCATAGAGTGGCATTATCAACTAGTTCCCCCTCCTCCCGGCCAAGGCATAAGTTCACCTCCATCGGAGTAGGAGACGGTCGACAGTCATCGATCTGAGCAGTAGTAAGGAGATCAGTAACATACCGTTAATTTTTCTTGTATGTGCCGTGTGTTCTCGGTTCAATTTCAATTTATTTGGGATTTTTCTGATTTTTGTCGATTTTATTTCAAATTTTTTAAGTTGAGTTAGTCGGTGTTTTCGAAAATAATTTTGAGTGCCCAGGTACCATATTCTTGCCGAAAACTTAATAGTTCTTGGCGAGAACTTGGTGATTAAATTGTGCAAATTTCGGCGTCAGTGTTTCAAAATGGTTTTCAAACAGGTTTTCGTCTTTTCTGTGTCAGTTTCCGGCGTCGATTTGTGTGATTGGTTTTCAAAGAAGTTCTCCACATTCTCGCCGAGAACTTAGTAAAGAGAAAAAAAATTAAAATCCACATGTCGTATCATTTTCCCTTTCTATTTATTTCTTATTTTCGGATTTCGATCCAATTTTATTATGTGCGGATCCGGGACACTTGTCCCGGTTTCCTTTTGATCTTTTTGTTATTTTTGTTTTGAAGAACTTTTGTAGCTGCTTCACTCCACTCTGAGTTCTCCATCTCATCCTCGACATCAACCTTCACCTTCCTTGTTTTCCGGATAACTCTATTCTCTTCTAGTCCCGTGAGGACAAAGAACATTCTAAGTGTGGGGTAGGATTCTAGAAGAATTATGCATGATCTTGTTTGCTTATCTGTGATTCTATTATGCATTTAAGTTCCTCTAGCTAGAATTACTCGGTTCTTGACTTTTGATGTTAAGTTGACCTCAATTTTTCACAATGATGCTTAGACCGCTTAAATTAGAACCTGTAAACAACATGTCTGCACTGATGGTAAATGAATCTGGTCAGAACAGAAATTAGAATCACGCTTGTAGTGTCACTTTGAATTACACGAAAATGATCGAATTCGACTAGCAGCCAACTGTGAGCTTTTGATTCGTTGCACATAACTAGCAACTTTAATTCTTTTTTAGTGGTTTTCTCGTACTTTGAATGAGTTAGAATTTGCATGAGACCTATTCGAGACCACATGATAACACAAGTACTTGGATGATAGAGGCACCTAGAATTGCTACGTAAACTAGAAGCCATCCCAACGTTAAACCTCTAGGTGTAAACCCTTGTGCTTGGCCTGTTCTTTCGGTTCGATAATACGTTGCAGGCATTTCCCATGTTTTTGTTGACCCCATTGATCCCATGTGGTAGTAGTTTGAGATTATCTAACAGGAAGTCGGTCTATGGTGACTTGCCTATAGCCAGTAAACTGGTGGTCTTAGCTAGTATGTCCAGACGTGTAAACCCCTCTAGCCACTAAATAAATATTAGCACAAAAAGAAAAAAAAATAGAAAACCACAAAAAAGTTCAAAAAGTTCAAGTCAAATTAGAAGTTAGTTAGTTTCAAAACGTTCTTCTCCCTACATATGGAAGAACGAAAGCGATAAGCAATTGTAGAAAGAAAGAAGAGAAAAATCAGAAAATAAATAAATAAAATGTGCTAGGTTGCTTGAGGGTATGATAGGACGAACGTACATTATTCCACCCTGTGTCTGGTTAGACGGTAGGAATCCATAGGTCCTGATTCGAGGGAAGTTAGTCGATTGCTACACCGCACCAAAGCCATCATCATCATACATCCCTTCATCCATTCATCATAAGCCCTTGTAGTGTAGGATCGTTACAGTCCCTTGCAAAGTCCTTTTGACTAGTTTCTCGTGTTTTCACAGTGGTGGAGATTGTGGTCAAAATGCAAACTTATGACATAATTCGGTCGAGAAAGTGATTGAGAGCATAAACACGTCCCTAAACACAGAGTGTGAGAGTTCCCCCATGTACTAAATATTTTCTGTGTGAGGAAGTCTAGTCGGTTAGGTCGGATTTGTGCATGATTGGTGATTGCTCCTTGTTTGTGTGCAGAGAATTAGTGAGACTAGGTTGTTTGGCTGATATGTATACATGTTTAGGACTAATTGTTCTAAGTGTATCAGTTTAAAATTCATTGTTGAGGCTTGAATCTCAATTTAATCGATCTTGTCATTTGTGAACTTGAGTGAGTTCTGATTTAATTTGCTTGAGGACAAGCAAAAGTTTAAGTGTGGGGTAGTTTGATGACACTAGATTTATCGTGATTATCAGCCCCGTTTAAGCTACATTTCATTGCTTGTATCATGAATTTTGGGGTAGTTTAGTGGGCTTTAATTCATTAACGCTATTTCATTCCGAATTGGTTACTTTGGCCCGTTTCGGGTCTATTTGATGTGTTTTTCTAGTGTCTCTTTGAGTACAGGTTTTTGTCGTCAATTATGTAGCTGTCGGATGTGTGCGAGATGCAATGGAACCTTAAGGAATGACCCGGGATCAACGAAGAAGTGAAATCAACGAGAAAAGTGGACAAACTGCCCATCACATTAATATTCGGTGAGAACATTCAATATTCTCGCCGAAAAATATGTTTAGAAACCCAAACCAAATTTCGTCGCTGGAGCTAAATTATTTACAAAGAAGTTCTCGGCGAGAACTTCAATGTTCTCGCTGAGAACCCGTGAAGGAAATAATGGAATTCTCGCGTCGCTGCTTGATGAAACTAGATTATTATCAGCCCCGTTTAAGCGACATTTCATTGCTTGTAACATGGTTTTAGGGGTAGTTTAGGGTGTTTTCACTCATTAGCACTATTTCCTACCGATTTGGTTACTTTAGCCCGTTTAGGGTCTATTTGATGTGTTTTCTAGTGTCTCGTTGAGTACACAGGTTTATGCTGTCAAATATGTAGCCTTGGACGTGTTCGGGAAGCGTTGAAACCTCGAGGAATGACCCAAAATCAATTGTAGAAGTCAAACCGATCAAAGATAAAATGTTGACTGCCCAGCACCAGATTTCTCGTCGAGAATATTGATATTCTCGCCGAGAATGTATTGAAGAAGTCAGAGCCAATTCTCGTCGAAAATCATTCGGAGCTTTACAAAGAAGTTCTCGCCGAGAACCTATGAAAGAACTAATTGGATTTTCTCAGCGCCTCTCAGAAATACATTTACAAAGAAGTTCTCAGCGAGAACTTCAATATTCTCATCGAGAACTTGCCCCTTTTTCAACGGTGATGAGGAAAGCAAGTATAAAAGGTAGCCGCCTCCCCCAATTCAAAGATACTTTTTCGGAATACCAAATTCCAGACTTCAGAGCTGAGAGAGAGAGTTTAGAGAGCGTCTTGGAGTTCCCAGAGAGATCGTGACACCATCTTTCCACCTCGGAGTGCTCAGAGCTAGTAGTGAAGATTGTCAGAGATCGAAGCTTTGCCGGAGTTGTCAGAATTAGGTTTTACAGTTCCTACCTGTTCTTCCTTTGTATGATGAACTCCCTTGTAGTCTTTGAATCTTATGTTATCAACATGAGTAGCTAAACTCGTTTAAACTAGATTAGATGAACCCTAAGTGACCCGGGGCTTTCAAGCGATTACGGATGGGTGGTAATTAGATATTAATTCAGACAGTTTCTCTTGCATAATTAGTTTGTTCTTCGTGTTCTATGTTTCTTTTCTAGCTTGATCACCTAGATTAGTTTCTTTTTAAAATAAGGATAGTGGCGAACGTCCACCTTATTTTAGAACATCAAATGAATTAATTAACCTATTCAATGGAGTATGCCTTTCGTAGGAACCATTTAGTGTTAATCCGCATCTAGAGTAACTTATTAATCTTAATTAATTGCACCAGTTAATTCTCCGTTGCAGAAGTGAACGCACGGACGGTTAATTAATCTTGGTAGTTAGATTCGATAGAGCGAACGTTCGCGGAACTTAGACCTAAGAGTAAGGAGTTACGGTGGTGTCTAAGAACTGAATGAATTAGGATTGAAAGTCGTCGGTTTTGTGATCGCCAATGTCCTAGTAATCTTAGGGAGATTCGAGTCTAAGCTTTGTCTGTCAAATCGTAGTCAACCCTCAATCAATCAATCTGTCTTTTAATTCCATTTCATTTTCCTTGCATTCTAGTTTAGAAGTCGTGGAACTCACACCACGCACAACTTGTTTAAACCCGAGTAAATTGCCAGCTTCTTTGAGTAAACGATTTGAAGAAACCTCGAGAGATTCAATCTAGTCTACTTCTGTAGGCTAGTAATTTGAGACACTGTTCTACAGCTACATCAAATTGGCACCGTTGCTGGGGACTCTTCTCTATTGTTTGAAAGAAGAGTTGGCATTTTATTCTTCTACCGTCCATCTTTTTATTTTCCATTACACTTTGATTTTACACTGGTTGTTTTTGTTTTTGATACTTGCATGTTTTTTACAGGTATATGAACCGCCCATTCACTCATTCTCAGTCTAAGCCTAACAAGATTAATAGCTCAGACAAGTCGAGCAGTTCTGCACCGTCTAAGCAACCGTGAGTATCAAAGCAAGTGACAATCGTCCCACCTTCCTCTACCCCCATCAAGATTGAAGAGTCGAAGGAGGACTCTTCTTCTTCTCCGCATCATCCACTTCATCAGAGTCACCGGCACCCTCTCCTAGAATGGGTGACCATCAGAATCCACCACCACCACCTCCGCTTGCTCTGCGCACAATGGCGGATTACAATAAGCCAAGCGCTACTAGTGTTCGGTCTAGCATTGTTGTGCCTCACAACGATGTCGACCCTGAATATGAGATCAAGATCTCCTTCCTGGAAATGATCTCTAGGGACGTTCAGTTTGAAGGGAAGCTGCATGACAACCCATGCACACATTTGGCAGACTTCCTAGCCATGTGCGAAACATTCAAGAGTGGGAATCTCGATAAGAACACCTTATGCTTACGAGCCTTCCCATTCTCTCTTAGAGGCGCCACCAAGAGATGGCTCAATAGCAAGCCACCCGATCACTACACCAACTGGGATGAGCTTGCTCAAGACTTTGTAGAGGAATACTTTTCTCCTTCTAGAACTACAGCTTACAAGGACAACATTGCCAGATTCGTTCAGAAGGAAGGAGTAAGCTTATATGATGCTTGGATGAATTCCAAGAGCTCTCTACAACTGCCCTCATCACGGCTTCAAGCAAAGGCAACTAGGTGATATCTTTGCTTGAGGGATGAATGAAGAATCTGCTAAATTGGTCAACTCCTTGGCTGAGAGAGATTGTACCGCTCTCACACCAGAAGCTGCTCTTCTCCACTTTGCTAGCTGCGCCTCCAAGTCCATAAATTGGGAGAGGCAATCCGAAGGAGCTAAGAGTAAGTTGAATACCGAAGAGCAGATTAAGGTAGAGGTACAGAAACACTTGAAGATGGTCGGTGCGCCTATTAACCCTCCATCAGCTTCTGTCTTTGTAGCTGATTGTGAATGGTATGGAGCTTGTGCTCATAATGGAGGATGTTGCCAGAACTTTGGTAAGGTAGATATCTGGTCTGTGGATGAAGTGAACTTCATTAATCAAGGCTTCTCCAATAACCAACAGGGTTACATCAGCTACCGTAACTACCGGCAACCCCAACAACAAGGAAGCTTCCCAGAGCGACCTCCTTATAACTCCAGCATGAACCAGAATTAGAATAATCGGACATCTGGGTCGTTTCAAGAACAAAACCCAGGTAATCAACCAAGCGGAGTATACCAGCCACCTCACTGGAACCAGGGTAACTACGGTACAACACCTGGCCATTGCCAGAATCTGTACTTGAACAACAATTAACAAGGGCCACCTGGGTTCACCGAAGGACAACAACATCAAGGGTCAACGCCACAAAACACTAGGGAGAGCGAGATAGATAAGAAGCTCGACCTAATCATGACATGGCTTAACGACCACAATGCAAAGTTCAAAGCTCAAGCCGCCTTGAATCAAGACCAAATGGCTCAAGGTCAGAGGATGGAAGAACAACTCAACAACATAGCCAGACTCCTCTCTTTAGTACCCATGGGTCAGTTACCGAGCCAGACATAGCCTAACCCAAGGAATGAACATGTTAAATCCATCTCTACTAGAAGTGGCAAGCAACTAGCTGGTCCTACAGCTCCTGATCCAGTCATGGTTTCTGACGCTATAGCCATTGACATGCCAGAGATCGAGGAGGAAGATAAAGAAGAAGAAGAGGAGACAACTACCACGCCTCCTCAAAATCTTACTCCCGACCCACCTTTAGCTCCATACCAGCCAAGGATCCCTTTCCCCAAAGCATTGTTGAATAAGGCAAAGGATCACGACACCCAATACAAGAAGTGGTACTCGATCTTGAAGAACACGGAGATCAAAATACCCGTTACTAATGCCATAAAGAAGATACCACAGGTTGGGAAAGCCGTGACGAACATCACGAAAAACAAGAAGAAGGGAGAGTTGTCTTCCGTCTTTGTTAACGAGGAAGGTTCTGCCGATCTCTACCATATGTGTAACATCCCCGCCCAACCAAACGGTTTGGAACTCAAGTTCGGTTGTCTAGGGTGCTGGAATCAGTGCTCCTAAGGTCCCCATGAGGTCTGGGTCGTTCGTGTATGAGCTGTGTCAAAGTTACAAAGGGGGAAACAGTGCAGTGTAGAGTACACGGCCGTGTAGTGTGATACATGTCGTGTACCTATGATACACGGCTGCGTACCCTCGTTGCAGAACTTCGTCGAAAGTGGCAGAAAATACCACAAAGCCATGTGTTGTAGATACACGCCGTGTATGGTGACCTGACATAAAAGGATGGATTTTGCACGGAAATTTATAACTTCTCATTCCTTTCTCTCTCCCCGAAAAGCCATTGACGAACCACATTCGAGCTATCTTCAGAGGGTGATTCCGGGAGCTGTAGAGGTCGGAATTGAGTTTCGTTTGTTGCTATGAGTTCGTAACGACGGGGAGAAGAGATCGCTAACTTCAATTTCTGGTTTCGCGGCGTAGGTTCCGGTCAGTGAGGAAGGTTGGGGCTACGAGTTTGGAGTTGGGGAAACTTGATTTCTGAGAAACTAGAAGCGATTAAGCCTCGTCTTCTATTCCAGGTGAGGGCTTAGCATTGTGTAGGTAGGTTGGACAGTGTGAGGAGTTCTAATCTTGACTTAGATGAAACCTAGGTGATGCATGAAAATGAGGAGTGTAAAAGGGGTAAATTGTGTTGTGAATGTGTTGATTGATGTTGATGATTTTCGTGGTTGATTGTCATTGTTGCTTGCTGTGATGTGGGATTGGGTGTGGACTGAAATGAATTGACTAATGGATTGACATATAGATGAGAGTTAGGACGATTTGGGGAATGGGTGCAAGTGTTATAATGCTATGAATTGTCAGTTGTGGATGCAGGAGAGTGGCCCTGCCAATGTGGGGTCGCTATGAATAAGAGGAACAGGTGGGCGACCCCTAGACTCATGAGATGGCCTCCCCTGTACTTGCAGGTGGGGGTGGTCGGTGAGCTAGCCGGTTGCCTTGTTGAATGTCTGTGTTGTGAAATGTGGATATAACAGGAACGTGGAGTTTTTGGAATGAATTGTGAGCTTGGGATGTGATGTGGAAAAAGTGAATTGATGTGTGGATGTGAATGTGAAATATAGAGTTGGAAATGTGATGATGATGCGTGTATGTGAAAGTAGAACCGGAAGGAGCCCACACTGCCCCACCCGATATATTGGTTATGGAGTCTGATCCATTGGGGTGGATCCCTTGACATGGGTGTCAAGGGAGTTGATGAGATTGATGTTGATGATGAGAACGCGTTCCCCATGCGGTAGGGGAGCGCGAGGACTTCCCATGCGGTAGGGAAGTGTGTCGGCCGGCCGGTGGTGGTGTGGATAACTCCTTGGCGCCTAATAACTCACCTAGAATGAATATGTGTGCTTGGGTGTGTGCGTGTGCTTGTGGTGTGTATTGATTGTGAACGTGACTGGGTTGTGAATCACGTGTCGTGGAGGTGTGTGGTGAACTTATGTTACTATAATGCCTGGAATTATGTTATTTGGATGCTTAGATTGTGAATGAGAATGTTGAACTGACCTACGTGATCACCTAGACTGTTTAGGATGTTAAAACTTGGAAAGGGTTAAGGTCATGCTCCACTGTCGATGTCTTGTGCGAGGTTTGGAGCCACCCCTTTGGTTTAGGACAACGTGTAGGTAGGCCCAGTGGGTTCACTCAATTTCAATAGGAAATTCATCCCTTCTCCCTTTCAGGATCTCGTGGCTAGTAGGAGTGAGAGCTTGAGGGTTGATTTTGAGAAGTTTCGGACCGAAGCTATGACGTGAAGACTGGAGCCTACTTGGAGTTGACTTGTTCTTTATTTCAGTTGACCTTGGATATTTTGGGAGGGGGTTGTCATGGATTTATGTACTTGGGATTTATGATGGATTTTATGGGTTTATGATGGATTTGGGATTGTAAACAGTTTACATTTCATGATTTTACGGAGGCCTCTTGCGTTGACTTCCATTTTAAGTTTGGTTTTATTTGCATATCCGTGTCGATTTTCACTTGGTAATGCTCGGGATCGGTCCAACCATGGGTTTCACCGAGTTTATCCGGGACGGGTGTTACAAATGGTATCAGAGCCTGGTTTGTTGCTGTTGTACTGGTTGATTATCTCCTCTCTTTGCGGAGTAATTAACCCGTTGAGAGAGGGGATGAGACATCAGTACAGGACCGACTTTCCAGGGGGTTTTGACAAACTATTTTAAACGGGTGAGAAGTTTTGAAATGAGTGATGAATTGAGTTATTTGAAGTTTCTTGCAAGGTCAACTGAACTGTTTAAATGTCCTCATGTAGTGAATCCAGTCAAGCAATGGGAAGTAGGTCCACCGGGAACTCGGGGTACGGAGGAGGAGTTCTTAGGTTTCAGCCGAGTTTGTTGAAGGGGTGGAACTTTGGGGAGTTTAATGGAGAAGTGGTTGATCCTGAGGTGGCTGAGCGGTGGCTTCAGGAGTGTGAGTATAAGTTCCTGCAGATGGGACTTGATGAGGGGCTGAGAGTGCAGGCAATGACCTTCCTGTTTAAGGGTCACGCTTTAAACTGGTGGAAGTCGATGCCGCAGAGTAGGGTGGTTTCGCCAGAGATGGAGTTGGATGAGTTTGTGGAGGTGTTTCATGATCAGTTTTGTCCGGATCTTTGGCGTGAGAAGAAGGCCACGGAGTTCTTGAGCTTGGAGCAAGGTGAGAATACTGTTCTCGCATACTACATAGAGTTTACCTCTCTCTCTAAGTGGTATGACGAGCAGAACAATCGGGATAGGAAGCTCATCGGTAAGTTCAAGAATGGGTTGAGAGTGGAGATCCAGGAGGGCGTCACCACCGCTGATATGGGGAACCTTGTGTCAGTTAAGGCGGCAGCATTGGAGAGGGAGAAGTTGGAGAAACGGAAGAAGGAGGAGAGGAAGAGGAAGGCACCAGCCACGCCTACTCATGCGGCCACCCATAGCTACCCGGCCAAGAGAGCTCAGACCTCCTTTTCTGGGTTCAGGGGCAGCCAGTCAGCTCCATCGAGGGGTGTGTTACCTTGTTTCACTTGTGGCCGACCCAGTCATAAGAGTGTGGCTTGTCCTGCTCGTGGCGGTGGTTCAGTTCGTTCGGGGGAAGCGTCATCGGGACTTCCTATGTACGTGGCACTTGTGGGAAGCCTCACTTTGGGGTGTGTCACATGCTTAG
Source organism: Linum lewisii (assembly GCA_034768395.1). Classification (NCBI taxonomy): domain Eukaryota; kingdom Viridiplantae; phylum Streptophyta; class Magnoliopsida; order Malpighiales; family Linaceae; genus Linum; species Linum lewisii. Next base: position 53,935,091 of record CM068299.1, on the reverse strand, counting down.
GCCGGCTCCGATGACTTGTTACACATGTGGACAGCGTGGGCATAGGAGTCTGAACTGTCCAACTAGGAGAGCTACTCCGACTCAGTCTGTGGGATCGGTGCAGGGACCTAGAGCTCCGTCTGGGAGTTATGGAGGTAGGGGAGGAGGCAGCTTTGGTAGGGGAGCCTCAGGAGCTGGACGAGGAACGGGAGCTAATGCTACACCAGTGGGAGCTAGAGGGGAACAAGGAAGGCTTTATGCTCTTACCAAGGGTGCGGCAGAGAACGCGAACGACGTGGTGATCGGTATGATCTCCATCTTAGATCTTTCCGTTTACGCTTTGTTTGATTCGAGTTCGACCCATTCTTTTGTATCTGAGAAATGTTTGAGTAGCTTGGGTGTCGTAGCTAGTATTTTGGGTGCTATTTGGGGTGTAAGAACTCCTTTGGGGACCTCTGTGTGGGTAAATAGTGTGTGGAGGGGTTGTAAGGTGATAGTGGGAGGCGTAGAGTTATTAGCTTAATTGGGAGTGACAAATGGATGTGGATTGATTCTGCCTCTCGTTGAATTCGTGATTGTCTTGGCAGAGCAGAACTGCCTGGTCTCTCTATACTCTTAGCCTTGTCGTTCTTGGCGGTTTGAGAGCGCGTGAGAGGCGGTGGTTCATAAACCTGTGAACAACCTACAAATGACAAAAATAAGAAAAACCAGTGTAAAATCGAAGTGGATGGAAAGATGGAAGATGGAAAGTAGAAGAATAAAATGCAGTTCTTCTTTCAAACAATTAAAGAAGTCCCCGACAACGCGCCAATTTGATGAACGCTGCAGAACAGGTTTATCAAATAACTACTTAGCTAAAAGCTAAGCAGATCGTATTCCACGGGTCTTCTAATAATCGCCTACTCAAATGTAAAGGCAGATTACTCAGGTTTAACACGTTGTGCGTGGTGTGAGTTCCACGACTTCTATTCTAGAAAAAAAACAAGCAAATTAAAACTTAAATTAAAAGACAGATTGAAAGATTGGATGACTTAACAAAGATGACAGAAAAGCTTAGACTTCGAATCCCCTTAGTTTGCCAGAGCATTGGCAATCAACAGATCAGCGGATTTCAATTATCGTTCAATCAATTCTAAGAAACCACCATAACTCCTGACCCTTAGGTTTAAGACTGGCGAACGTTCGCTCTATCCGATCTAGCTACCAAGATTAATTAGCCGCCCGAGTACGGTCGCTTCTTGCGATGACTGAACTAACTGGTGGAATTACTAACGATTTATAAGTTACTCTTGTAGTGGATTAACCCTAACTGGTTCCTACGAAAGGCACACTCCAATGAATAGGTTAATTGTTGATTTGGTGTTTTAAAGTAAGGTGAGCATTCGCTTCTATCCTTAACTTAACAAAAATCTAATCTAGGTGATCAATCTAGACAAGAAACATAAACAACGACGAACAAATCAAACATGAAAGAGAAACTGATTGAACTTTGAATCTAATCATCGCCGATCCGTGACCGCTTTAAAGCCCTGGGTCACTTAGGGTTCATCTAGTCTAAGCTCTACGAGTTTAGCTACTCATGTTCATAACGACAGAATCAAAGACAGAAACAGAGTTCATCATGAAAAGGAAGAACAGATAGAAACTGTAAAACCTAATTAAGACGACTCTGGCAAAGCTTCGCACTCCGGTAATCTTCAATCCTAGCTCCGAGTCTCCGAGGTGAAGGGATGGCGTCACGATCTCTTCCTAGCTCTTCGAACTCTCAAACTCTGCTCTCTCGAACTTCTTAGGTCTGGAACTCGTGAAAGTTCTATTATGAGATGTATATTATTCGTCTCCCTTGAATTGGGCCGCCTGTTAAGTATTTATACTTAACCCTATTAGCGCCAGATTTTGCCTGGATTTTTCGGCGAAAACTTGATGAGTTTTCGCCAAAAACTTCTTTGTAAATGGTGGCTTCCGTCGGCTGATTCTCCTGTGATTCTGAAATCCAGAGTTTTCGGCGAGAACTTTGACTTCTCGCCGAAAACTTCCTCTTGCAAGCTCTGCCGATTTCTTCTAGACTTTTCGCCGAAAACCTGAGGGGTTTTCGCCGAAAACTGTAGTGTAAAATGGGCAGGATTTTGTTGACTTGATTGACTTCTTGGACTAGTTTCGGTGTGGTTCCTTGAGGTTCCTATGCTTTAGACACGTCCTTGGCTACTCTATTTGACGGCAAAAACCTATGCTTTCATGAAAACACTAGAAAACCATCAAATAGACCCGAAAAGGGCCAAAGTAACACAAATGGCACGAGAGTTGAGTGAATATTCGCTATTCTACCTAAAAACCATGTCTTAAGCCAAGAAATGTCGCTTAAATGAGGCTGATAATCACGTCAAATTGAGTGTCATCAAAATACCCCACACTTAAGCTTTTGCTTGTCCTCAAGCAAACTGAAAAGAACACGCTCATGTTCACAAATGATAAGATCGATTAAATTAGAGTTCAAGCATACACAATGAATTATTAGACAGATAATCCCTAGAACAAGAAACCTAACATGAATACTGATCAGCTAAACAACCTGGTCTCACTAAAAACTGCACACGACAAGAAGTAGCAACCAATCATGCACGAATTTGACCTGACCGACCAGACTCCTCACACAGGAAATATTTGGTCAAAGAAGAACTCTCACTCTCTGTGTTTAAGGACGTGTTTCTGCTCTCCATCATTTTTTGTTACTAAATTCTGTCATAAGTTTGCAATTCGACCACATCTCCACCACTGTGACAACACGAGGAACTAGTCAAGAAGGACTTCCCTGCTAGGACCGTAACGAATTCTACACTACAAGGGTTAAAATGAGATGGATGAAGGGAATGTATGATGATGGCTTTGGTGCGGTGTAGCTTTCGACTAACTTCCCTCGAATCTAGCCTATGGCTTCCTACCGTCTAACCAGACACGGGTGGAATAGTGTACGCTCGTCCTATGATACCCTCAAGCAACCTAGCACTTTATTTTCTTTACTCATTTTTTTTCAATTTTCTTTTGACTTCGTTCTTCCATATGTAGGGAGAAGAATGTTTATTGAACTGAACTATACACTTGAAAACTTTTCTGAACTCTTTTTCTCTATATATTTTTTGAATTTTCTTCTTTTCTTTTTTTCTATTTATTTTTTTTTCTTTTTGTGTTGATTCTTTCATTTAGTTGCTAGAGGGGTTTACACGACTGGACATAATAGCTAAGACCACCTGTTTAATGGCTATAGGAAAGTTACCACAAACTGACTTCCGGTAGGCTAATCTAGAACTACAACCACAGAGGATCAACGGGGAATGAAAGAATGGGGAATGGTTGTAATGTATATCGAACCGAAAGAACAAGCCAAGCTCAAGGGTTTAAACCTAATGGATTTTAACGTTAGGTAGGCTATCTGGCTTAGTAGCTGAATCTAGGTGCCCCTATCATTCTAGAACTCGTGTCATCGTGTGGTCTCAAATAGGTCTCATGCAAATTCTAACTCATTCAAGCAAACAAAAAACCACTCAAAAATAATTGAAATTGCAAGTTACGTGCAATGGATCAAAAGCTCACATTTGGTTTGTTAGTCGGATTCGGTCATTTTCATTCAATCAAGGTGACAAACTACAAGTGTGATTTTTAAAAATCTGTTCTGACCAGGCAATTTAGCATCAAAGTATACACGTTGGTTCTCAGGTTCTAGGTTAAGTAGTCTAAGCATCATTATGACAGATTGAACAACAACTTAACATCAAAAATCAAGAACCGAGCAATTTTAATGCTAGAGATACTGGAAAGGAAACACATAACACACAAAAACACAATCAAGGGCAATCAAGTTCATGCAAGGTTCTCTAGCATCCTACCCCACACTTAAATCGTTCTGTGTCCTCACATGACTAAAGCTAGAGTTGAGAGTGAAATAGAAGAACCTGGACCGAGATGATTGGTGTAGGGGATGAACTCGGGTCTTCGGAGCGGAGGGAATCGACCAAAGCGAAGTAAAAAGTGGTAGACCCTAAGCAAAGGGAATCTCCCAAACTACCTGCAAAACAAAAACAAATGAAAGATAAAAAGGAAACCGGGACAAGTGTCCCAGATCCACACAGGAAAAAGTTGGATCGAAATCCGAAAAGAAGAAATAAAAAGAAGGGACAAGGAAGAGGATACAACCCGATCACTGCTGGTCAGGTGCATCGGGAGGTGCAATGTGGAGGACGACGTTGACCTACCGCTGCCACGCCAGCTGCGCCTCGTATCTCTCGTCAGTGCGGCGCATGTGCTGTTGCATAATAACCCATCTGGCATCCTGAGTGGCGGTGTCTGTGACTCGCCACTCCTGGAGTCGCTCGTACAGCTCTCCAATATCAGCTGGATGCGGTTGGTGCTGAGGATGAGGCGCTTGGAATGGATCCTGGAGGGGCGACTGCTGCTGATATGCATACCCTGTCGGCTGCTGTGGCGAGGGTATATGATCGTCAAACACTGGCTCCGGCTGAGGAAGCTGCTCCTCAGAATCGTCTTCTTCCTCTGACTCGGTCTCCTGGTAGGGAGGAGGAGCTGCCGCCACCTGTGGACCAAGGTCCAACTGGAGGGCGTACTCGACCACTAAATCACCACATACGGTGTGTACTATGCATCGTGGGACGTCCGGGCCATATGACTGGCTGAGACCGAGGGAGATGATGAGTCGGCCTACAAAGTTGCCGCCAAGGAGTGAGCGAGGCGGCCTTGGCTTCTGGGTCTTCTGGTGGAATAGGCGTGCGAGCACCCATCCGGGATGAAGAGGATAAGCGTCCCAGATGGCACGTAGAAGAAGGAGCTCCTCTCTGATGATGTGGTGGCGGTCCTTCTCTGGAGCAAACAACAGGGACCTACGCCAAACCATATGAATAAAATGATAGAGAGGGTGAGAGAGTAAACTGACGGAGTTATGAGACGTCGTCTAAGCGTCTGGCACTCCTGTGATGTGGCTCCAGAGCGCGTCATACTCATCTCCTTTGCCCATGTTGTTCACCCAGCCGAGGTGGTGACCCTTGTAGTGCTCCCGGGGAATGCCGAGATGAGCTGCGAACTCATCGTAGGTAAATTCTTTGTGCACCCCGCCGAGGTAGAAGGAGATGACCTTCTTGTGCTGCCTCTTCTTGTGCTAATCCAGCTCGAATGGAGCCCAGAACTCTTGGAGTGCAACGTTGGGAAAGCTAGTAGTCAGGGTGGTCAGCTCCAGAAGTCCTGAAGGTGCCAATGAGTCGAGCTCATTCTGGTGCCAGTCCTCATCGTGCTCGAGGAGGGAGTCCATGGACAATGGTCGCACGTCGGCTCCGGGAACATGCTCGAACCTCTGGTAGCGCTCGAAGTAATGCACGGGCAGGCGGGCAACAGTGGGGTGATACCCGACACGGCCTGGATATGCTGGTGGAGGACCGGAGACGGCAGGTGTGACAGGGGCCGGAGCTCGGGAGCTAGAGGCGGTGTGTCGAGTCTCGCCTTAATCCTGCGCTCATGAGTGACATTCCTATAGCAAGAAACGAAACCGGATTAGTCAAACTAAGAACCTACCCCACACTTAGTAGAAAAACTCAATTTCACAAAGAAATGAGGAAAACCGAGTGGGGGTAACCAAAGCGAGTAATCGGTAAACATAGTGAATCACAAAGTACGCATATGTCTAGCCGGAATGTTCACATCACAATTAGAGCTCAGAAGTCAAACCGACATTCAAAAAGTCAACATTGGAACACATTAAACCCTAATCATGGCAATTACTAGCTCAAAGCGGGAAATAACGGCATAACATCAGCTCAGATAACCAACAAAGTGATACGAACGTGAATGAACAAACATGGCAGCCAAATGAGCAAAAACAGTGCATGGTCAAACCGACATTTCAAAGAAAGTCAACACCACAAAGAATCATTCTTTAAGCATAGCAACATATAATCGAATGGTTTCAAATTGCAGCACAATTCTCCCTAAGCATGCTAGAACAGTCCAAAGCAATCAGTTCACCAAAATTCTCACGAAACAGTCAGCACGCATATCGAGGTAGACCAAAAAAGTCAACCAAAGTCAACCCCGACGAAATACAGCATTCAATATGTCAAAAGACTCGAAATGAAAAGCTCTACAACTTACCTTGAAGCCATGACTGCTGAAAATGAACGAAAATGAGAAATCGACGAAAAACTAGGTTTTGGTGGAACTGGAGCTCTAGAGCTCCGATTCGGACGATCTACGGCTTGAAATGATCGGAAGAGAGAGAGGAATAGTGCGGCGGTGGTCGGCGATGGATGAGCGACGGAGATTTTAAAATAGGGGGTTTCATTCGTTCGAAAATGTGAGGGGGAGAGAGAGAAGACCGGGAAAAAAGAAAGGAAATAGGGGAAAATATTTTTTGGATTTTCTCAAATTTTTTGGCGAAAAGAAGTGCAATTTTTCGCCGAAAAATCCAGTTCAAAACATCTGCCGATTTTCAAAGTCAGTTTTTGCCGAAAAGTAGGGTACTTTTTGCCGAAAAGTTTATCAAAAATAAGTCAGAAAACACAGTGGGATTTAAAGAGCAGTTTTCACCGAAAAGTGAAGTGCTTTTCGTCAAAAACTTTGACATGCAAGTTTGAAAACATTTTCGCAATTCCGACAAACTTCAGAAAATCAAAATTAATTTGACAAAAATCGGAACAACCCTCAAACAACTTGTGATTGAAATGATGACACACAGACTACACACGAAAAATAAGAAATCATGCAAACTGACACTTTTGGCTCCCCCAAACCGACTCTAAAACAAGGAGTTTGACACAAATTAGAAACTGACTCCAGCCGTGGGTTGCCTCCCACGAAGCGCTCTAGATTAACGTCCTTGAGCTGGACGATACCTGGACGGTGTTAGGAGACATTCCAACTCAGGATCTTCTTAATGCTAGCGTCGGAATTCATGAAGTAGAGCTTCGGGGTATCTCTGTCGAGCGTGAATTTATTCCGTTAGCATGTATGAGCTTAGTACGTCCATCGGGAAGATAATCAGTGATCTTGAACGGCCCGAACAGTTCTCTTGAGAGATCATCCTTCGTGAGTGCTACAATGGAAGGAATGAGGATAGTCGGCTTTATCTTCTCCTTGACATTCGGCTTCATTTCACCGGGATCTGTGATCTTCGGCGTTTCCTTGGGAGATGCTTTTGGCTTCTCCTTCTTCACTTGCTCCAGCGTCGGTGTCTTGGCAGGGACTGGTGGTGTGGCTGGCTCGGAAGAGGGTGGCGGAGCAACTGGCCTCCAGACCATTTGAGTCTTCTTCTGATTCTTCCTCTGTAGCCTGCCAGGTTCCTTGCTTGGCGATGAAGAAGAGGCTTTCAGTTCCTTCTTCTCTTGCGGCTTTTGTGCCGAAGATCCTGGTTTCTGCTTGATAACCTATTCAACACCTGCAACAACAGTTGATTTAGAAACACTGGAAGAGACATCAGTAACGGAGTTGACCGGAGTTAACTCCACAGTTTCAACAACAAGACAGTGTGGTTCTTCTTTCATGGGAGTGTATTTCATACCGTCCTTAAGGCGGAATGTTATCGTTTCCTTACCAACCCTCAAGGTCAAAGAACCACTCGGAACATTGATTTGCATTCTGGTTGTTGCCATGAAGGGTCGACCTATAAGAATAGTAGAATCCTCCTTGCTAGTATCTATGATCACAAAATCAGCTAAGAAAGTGAAAGGACCACATTTAGTAAAACATCCTTAATCTCTCCTCTAGGCGTTTTCAATGATCTATCAGCAAAGACAAGTTGCATGCTAGTCGGTTCAAGTTCTCCTAGATTCAATTTCTCGAACAAACTCATAGGCATGACATTGACAGACGCGCCTAGATCAACCAACTACGTTCTATCTTAATATCTTTAATGACTAGAGGTAGCGTGAAAGAACCAGGATCGGAACACTTAGCTGGATATGGGGAGGAAGGCTTCTTGCTACGGGTGGTAGGGTATCCTTCTTTGTTTCCCCACATGCCAGTCTCGATCCTTGCGTTCGGCAGCAATGCATTCGGGAAGGGAGGCTTCTCGTAGTACGGAGCAAGAGGAGGATCATACTCCTTAGGCGCCTCTTTCTTTGCTTCCTTCTTCTCCGGAACTTCAGTGGTCCTGCAAAAGATAGAAGAAGTATCAGAATGTGAGTTTGTTGGGTTTTGAGTAGATACCATCTTAGCTTGCTCCTTTCTCGGATTCGGCTCGGTTTGGCTTGGAAGATGGCCATATGGTCGACCAGATGCTAGCATGCTAGAGATCTGGTTCACTGCATGCTCTATTCTTTGACCGGAAGCAATCTGCTCTTGGTTGAGGAGAGCTTGAGTTTTGAACTGACTATCATGATCGTCAAGTCTGGTGATGATCTGATTGAGCTTCTTGTCGAGGTCACTGACGTTGTTCTCCTTCTAATGTTGCTGTCCTGTATAAGTATTGTTCAGATATTGATTCTGGTGATTGCCAGGAGCAGTTCCATAGTTACCCGGATTCCGGTGCGGCGGCTGGTAGACACCTCCCTTCGGATTGTTTGGCTTCTGATCCTGAGCTGGACCAGTTGGTCGGCTATTCTGATTCTGGCCTTGGTTCTGGTTGGCATTGACATTGTAGGGAGGTCGATCTTGGAAATTTCCCTGTTGTCTGTAGTTGCGGTAGCCAACATAACCATTTTGATTTTTACTGAAGCCTTGAGATATGAAATTGACTTCTTCGGTAGACCAGACTTCTGCTTTACCAAAGTTCTGGCATCGGCCTCCGTTATGAGCGCAAGCTCCACACCACTCGCAATCAGCAACGTAGACAGAGGCCGATGGGGCTTGATAGGTGTAGAAGACTTCTTCAGATGCTTCTCAACTTCTGCTTTAATGGTTGCTTCAAGATCAGGCTTGCTCCTTGATCCTTCTGATTGTCGTTCCCAGTTCCTTGACTTGGAAGCACAGTTCGCGAAATGAAGAAGAGCAGTTTCAGGTGTGAGGGTAGTACAATCCCCTTCGGCTAGGGAATTGACCCATTTAGCAGATTCTTCATGAAGACCTCGAGCAAAGATTTCAGCTAACTGTCTCTGCTCGAAACCGTGGTGAGGACAGTTGTAGAGAAGTTCTTGGAATTCATTCCAAGTGTCATATAAGCTCGCTCCTTCCTTTTGAGAAAATCTAGCGATGCTGTCCTTGAAGGCTGTTGTTCTGGGAGGGAAGTACTCTTCGACGAAATCTTGAGCAAGAGTATCCCAGGCTGTGTAGTAACCAGGTGGTTTGCCATTGAGCCACCTCTTAGTTGCGCCTTTTAGAGAGAACGGGAAAGCTCTCAAGCATAGAGTGTTCTTGTCGAGATTCCCATTCTTGAAAGTGCCGCATAGATCAATGAAATCCGCCAGATGCGTGCACGGATTGTCAAGTGGCCTGCCTTCAAATTGTAAATCCCTAGAGATCATAGTCAAGAAAGGAATCTTGATCTCATAGTTAGGATCTCCTTTGATGCGTGGCACGGCGATAGAAGATCGAACGCTAGTCGCGCTCGGCTTGTTGTAGTCAGCCAGACTCTTCGGTGTGCCCAGTGGTGGTGGTGGTTGACCGCCTGGTGGTGGTGGTAACTGATCACCCATCCTAGGAGATGGAGGAGGTGAAAGTGATGCGGTGTATGAAGCGGATGAAGATGACAGTGAAGATGAAGATGAGGAACTCTCCCTCAGTTCCTCGATCTTAATTGGAGTGACAAATGGATGTGGATTGATTCTGCCTCTCGTTGGAATTCGTGATTGTCTTGGCAGAGCAGAACTGCCTGGTCTCTCTATACTCTTAGCCTTGTCGTTCTTGGCGGTTTGAGAGCGCGTGAGAGGGCGGAGGTTCATAAACCTGTGAACAACCTACAAATGACAAAATAAGAAAAACCAGTGTAAAATCGAAGTGGATGGAAAGATGGAAGATGGAAAGTAGAAGAATAAAATGCCAGTTCTTCTTTCAAACAATTAAAAGAAGTCCCCGACAACGGCGCCAATTTGATGAACGCTGCAGAACAGGTTTATCAAATAACTACTTAGCTAAAAGCTAAGCAGATCGTATTCCATGGGTCTTCTAATAATCGCCTACTCAAATGTAAAGGCAGATTACTCAGGTTTAACACGTTGTGCGTGGTGTGAGTTCCACGACTTCTATTCTAGAAAAAAAAACAAGCAAATTAAAACTTAAATTGAAAGACAGATTGAAAGATTGGTTGACTTAACAAAGACGACAGACAAGCTTAGACTTCGAATCCCCCTTAGTTCGCTAGAGCATTGGCAATCAACAGATCAGCGGATTTCAATTCTCGTTCAATCAATTCTAAGACACCACCATAACTCCTGACCCTTAGGTTTAAGACTGGCGAACGTTCACTCTATCCGATCTAGCTACCAAGATTAATTAGCCGTCCGAGTACGGTCGCTTCTTGCGACGACTGAACTAACTGGTGGAATTACTAACGATTTATGAGTTACTCTTGCAGTGGATTAACCCTAACTGGTTCCTACGAAAGGCACACTCCAATGAATACGTTAATTGTTGATTTGGTGTTTTAAAGTAAGGTGAGCATTCGATTCTATCCTTAACTTAACAAGAATCTAATCTAGGTGATCAATCCAGACAAGAAACATAAACAATGACGAACAAATCAAACATGAAAGTGAAACTGATTGAACTTTGAATCTAAGCATCGCTGATCCGTGACCGCTTTAAAGCCCTAGGTCACTTAGGGTTCATCTAGTCTAAGCTCTACGAGTTTAGCTACTCATGTTCATAACGACAGAATCAAAGACAGAAACAGAGTTCATCATGAAAAGGAAGAACAGATAGAAACTGTAAAACCTAATTAAGATGACTCTGGCAAAGCTTCGCTCTCCGGTAATCTTCAATCTTAGCTCCGAGTCTCCGAGGTGAAGGGATGGCGTCACGATTTCTTCCTAGCTCTTCGAACTCTCAAACTCTGCTCTCTCGAACTTCTTAGGTCTGGAACTCGTGAAAGTTCTATTATGAGATGTATATTATTCGTCTCCCTTGAATTGGGCCGCCGGTTAAGTATTTATACTTAACCCTATCAGCGCCGAATTTTGCCTAGATTTTTTGGCGAAAACTTGATGAGTTTTCGCCGAAAACTTCTTTGTAAATGGTGTCTTCCGTCGGCTGATTCTCCTGTGATTCTGAAATCCAGAGTTTTCGGCGAGAACTTTGACTTCTCACCGAAAACTTCCTCTTGCAAGCTCTGCCGATTTCTTCTGGACTTTTCACCGAAAATGTGAGGGGTTTTCACCGAAAACTGTAGTGTAAAACGGGGCAGGATTTCTGTTGACTTGATTAACTTCTTGGACTAGTTTCGGTGTGGTTCCTCGAGGTTCCTATGCTTTAGACACGTCCTTGGCTACTCTATTTGACGGCAAAAACCTGTGCTATCATGAAAACACTAGAAAACCATCAAATAGACCCGAAATGGGCCAAAGTAACACAAATGGCACGAGATAGAGCAGTTGAGTGAATATTCGTATTCTACACTAAAAACCATGTCTTAAGCCAAGAAATGTCGCTTAAATGAGGTTGATAATCACGTCAAATCGAGTGTCATCAGTGGTTCTTCCCTTCAACGAGTTCGATGTCATCCTTGGCATGGATTGGTTGGCTAAGTATGGGGCTTTGCTTGATTGTCGGAAGAAGGAAGTGGTGCTTCAGGTGGAGGGAGTCGGTCAAGTGGTGTTCAAGGGTGTACGAAAGAGGGATTCGGCACCTATGGGGCTGATTTCCGCATTGCAAGCTTTCTCTCTGATTCAAGAAGGGTGTGAGGCTTTATTGGATCAAGTGTCGGTAGAGCAGAATGAAGAGTTGGAGAAGGTGCCTGTAGCTCGAGAGTTTGCGGACGTGTTTGAAGAACTACCTGGTGCACCAATTGAGCGTGAGGTGGAGTTCAATATAGAGTTGGTTCCTGGAACCGCTCCAATCTCCATCCCACCCTATCGTATGGCACTGGTCGAGTTGAAGGAGTTGAAGGAGCAGTTGTAGGAGCTCTTGGATAAGGGGTTCATCCGCCCAAGTGTATCCCCGTGGGGAGCACCAGTGTTGTTTGTGAAGAAGAAGGATGGGTCGATGAAGATTTGCATTGACTATAGGCGGCTGAACAAGGCAACGGTCAAGAATCGCTATCCACTCCAAAGGATAGACGACCTCTTTGATCAATTGCAAGGGGCTGAAGTGTTCTCGAAGATAGACTTGAGGTCGGGATACCACCATTTGAAGGTGGAGGAAGGGTCGGTACCGATGACAGCCTTCAGGACTCGTTATAGACACTATGAGTTTCTAGTGATGCCTTTCGGTCTCACCAATGCGCCGGCGGCGTTCATGGCTCTCATGAACAAAGTTTTCCACGAATATTTGGATAAGTGATAGTTTTCATTGACGATATTCTCATCTATTCTAAGAGTGAGAGGGAGCTAAGAGTGAGAGGGAGTATGAGGAGCACTTGAGAATTGTCTTTCAGAAGTTGAGGGAGCAGCAGTTGTTTGCAAAGTTTTCGAAGTGTGCCTTTTGGTTGGAGGAGGTGTTATTCCTTGGTCATGTGGTGTCTAAGAGGGGAGTCGAAGTAGATCTGAAGAAGATCGAAGTGGTGGTTAATTGGTCTCCACCTAAGGATGTGTCGCAACTACGGAGCTTCTTGGGTCTGGCTGGTTATTATCGAAGGTTTGTTGAAGGATTCTCTACCATATCATCTCCTTTACATAAGTTGTTGAGGAAGGAGTCGAAGTATGAGTGGAGTGAGGCATGTCAGAAGAGCTTTGAGGAGTTGAAGAAGAGGTTCACTTCAGCTCCAGTGTTGACCTTGCCGGTAGAGGGCGGTGAGTATGTGGTGTTTAGTGATGCGTCATTGCAAGGGTTAGGGTATGTGCTTATGCAGAATGGGAAGGTGGTTGCTTATGCCTCACGTCAGCTTAGGGTGCATGAAGTGAATTACCCAACCCATGATCTGAAGTTAGCGGCGGTGGTGTTCGCCTTGAAGTTGTGGAGGCACTACTTGTATGGTGAGACATTCAAGATCATGACGGATCACAAGAGTCTTAAGCATCTTATGGATCAGAAGGAACTGAATAGAAGGCAAAGGCGTTGGGTGGAGCTTTTGAAGGATTATGACTGCACCATTGACTACCATCCCGGTAAGGCCAATGTGGTAGCAGATGCTTTAAGTCGGAAAGAGTTGGTGGATCTTAGGGCTCTAGGAGTGGAGATGCAGATGGATGATGTGGGAAGCTTGCTTGCTAAGCTTAGCATTAGGCATATGTTGTATGATAGGATTGGTGAGGAGCAGTTCAAGGACGCTACTCTAGTGGCTATTCGAGAGGAGGTTGAGAAGGGTTTGGATAATGGTTTCGAGATAGTTGAAGGATTGTTGAAGTGCAAGAGTCGTTTGTGTGTGCCGGAAGTGGAGGAGTTAAGGAAGTGGGATACTCAAGGAGGCTCACTCTTCGATGTATGCTATGCACCCCGGAACGACTAAGATGTACAGTGATATGAAGTTGAGTTTTTGGTGCCCGGGAATGAAGACGGATGTAGCTCGTTTTCTGTCGACTTGTCTAATTTGCCAAAAGACGAAGGCGGAGCATAGAGCTCCGGGTGGCTTACTGCAATCTCTACCCATTCTGGAGTGGAAATTTGCGGACATCACCATGGACTTTGTGTCGGGTTTCCCACCGACAAGGGGGGGGGGAAGGATGTTGTGTGGGTTATAGTAGATCGCTTGACGAAAGTTGCTCATTTCATTCCTATTCGGTTTAAGCCAAGCGTGGAAGAGTTAGCCAAGTTGTATATAGAGGAGGTGGTGAGATTGCATGGAGTTCCCCAATCTATTGTTTCTGATCGAGATCCGAGCTTCACGTCTCATTTCTGGGAAGGGTTGCATACGGCTTTGGGAACGAAGTTGAAATTCTCGACGGCTTATCACCCTCAAACGGATGGTCAATCGGAGATCCTTACTTTGGAGGAGTTGTTGAGGAGTTGTGCGATGGAATTTCAAGCTCCTTGGACTGAGTTGCAACCATTGGTTGAGTTTGCATACAATAACTCGTATCATAGTAGTTTGAAGTCTGCTCCTTTTGAGGCTTTGTATGGGAGGAAGTGTAGGACGCCTTTGTGCTGGGATGAGGAGGGCGCAAGAGTGTTGTCGGGTCCTCAAGTTGAGCAAGAGACGACTGATTGTGTTAAGGTCATCAAGGATAAGTTGAGGGCGGCTCAAGATAGGCGAGTGCGTATGCTGACAGTCGTGCTAGAGAGCTGAGTTTTGATGTTGGAGAAAAGGTATTTATGAAGGTGTCGCCTTGGAAGGGGCTGATGCGTTTCGGAAGGAAGGGAAAGTTGGCACCTCGGTATATTGGTCCCTATGAGATTCTAGCTAAGTCGGGTCCGGTGGCTTATGTGTTGGCTTTGTCGAGTGAGTTGGAAAGGATACACAATGTGTTCCATGTGAGTATGATTAAGCAGTATCATGGGGATCCCTCTCATGTGATTCAACCAGAGGAAGTGGAGATTGAGGAAGACATGACTTATGAGGAGAAGCCGGAAGCGATAGTGGACAAGCAAGTTCGGGTTTTGAGGAATAAGCGGATTCCGCAGCTCAAGGTGGTATGGAGGAACCACGAGAGCGAGTCGGCTACTTAGGAGACCGAGGAGAGTATGAGGAGACGGTATCCGGAATTGGTGGAAGCTTATGCTTCAGGTATTACTTTTCTTTAGTGTGTTTTCTTGTGATTCCTTGATGTGGTGTTGGTTCGAGGGAGCTAGGGTGTGCGTGGTGGCGGTATAATGTTGGGAGTGTTGAGAGTTGGTGTAGGATTGATGAGTATTTTGAAGGTAGGGCTGTGGTATGGTCGTTAGGAATTTCGGGAGTCAATATGATGCTTGAATTGCTGCAACTTTTGCTGTGATTTGTCAGTATCGTGTCGTAAAGATGAGTTAGGGATGATTTCGGGGACGAAATCCTTGAAGTTGTGGAGACTTGTAACATCCCCACCCAACCAAACGGTTTGGAACTCAAGTTCGGTTGACTAGGGTGCTGGAATCAGTGCTCATAAGGTCCCCTTGAGGTTTGGGACGTTCGTGTATGAGCTGGGTCGAAGTTACAAAGGGGGAAACGGTGCAGTGTAGAGTACACGGCCGTGTAGTGTGATTAATGCCGTGTACCTATGATACACGGCCGTGTGTTGTAGATACACGCCGTCTATCGTGACCTGACATAAAAGGATGGATTTTGCGCGGAAATTCATAACTTCTCATTCCTTTCTCTCTCCCCGAAAAAGCCATTGACGAACCACATTCGAGCTATCTTCAGAGGGTGATTTCGGGAGCTGTAGAGGTCGGAATTGAGTTCCGTTTGTTGCTATGAGTTCATAAAGACGAGGAGAAGAGATCGCCAACTTCAATTTTTGGTTTCACGGTGTAGGTTCCGGTCAGTGAGGAAGCTTGGGGCTACGAGTTTGGAGTTGGGGAAACTTGATTTCTGAGGAACTAGAAGACGATTAGAGCCTCGTCTTCTAATCCAGGTGAGGGCTTAGCGTTGTGTAGATAGGTTGGACAGCGTGAGGATTTCTAATCTCGACTTAGATGAAACCTAGGTGATGCATGAAAATGAGAAGTGTAAAAGGGGTAAATTGTCGTGGTTGATTGTCATTGTTGATTGTTGTGATGTGGGATTGGGTGTGGACTGAAATGAATTGACTAATGGATTGACATAGAGATGAGAGTTAGGACGATTTGGGGAATGGGTGAAAGTGTTATAATGCTATGATTTGTCAGTTGTGGATGCAGGAGAGTAGCCCTGCCAATGTGGGGTCGCTCTGAATAAGAGGAACATGTGGGTGACCCCTAGACTCATGACATGGCCTCCCCTGTACTTGCAGGTGGGGGTGGCCGGTGAGCTAGCCAGTTACCTTGTTGAATGTCTGTGTTGTGAATTGTGGATATAACAGGAGCGTGGAGTTTTTGGAATGAATTGTGAGCTTGGGATGTGATGTGGAAAAAGTGAATTGATGTGTGGATGTGAATGTGAAATATAGAGTTGGAAATGTGATGATGATGCGTGTATGTGAAAGTAGAACCGGAAGGAGCCCACACTGCCCCACCCGAGATATTGGTTATGGAGTCTGATCCATTGGGGTGGATCCCCTTTGACATGGATGTCAAGGGAGTTGATGAGACTGATGTTGATGATGAGAATGCGTTCCCCATGCTTGGGTGTGCGTGTGCTTGTGGTGTGTATTGATTGTGAACGTGACTTGGTTGTGAATCACGTGTTGTGGAGGTGTGTGGTGAACTTATGTTACTATGATGCTTAGATTGTGAATGAGAATGTTCAACTGACCTACGTGATCACCTAGACTGTTTAGGATGTTAAAACTTGGAAAGGGTTAAGGTCATGCTCCACTGTCGATGTCTTCTCTTCTGCAGTGCTCATCTCCTCAACCCTAGCAAAACAGATTCAAGCAGAATCACGTGTGCATCAGCAAGCTGGGATAGCGCAGTAGGAACAAAGTGCATCAAACGGGAAGAAGAAAAAGTTGAATAGTCGTAGTGAGTATCTAGTTACAGTCGGTGTGAAGATTCAGAAACAAAGTTATGACCTAAAGAGAGAATTTCAGGTTTCGGCAGTAATACCTGAGATTCCCAAACTCTAGCGTATCGTACTGCTACTGATTGATACGGCCAAAGAATTCAGGGCCCGCAACGATCAATGGAAGAGAGGAGGAGGAGATGGCACGAACGTCGTGTTGATCGATGACTGAACCCTTGTTTAGGTTTTAGCTTTTCTACTGTCTATTAACCATGAGATTATTTCCTAAGACTAAAAAATCTTTTCTTTATTTTCCTTCACCGATATAAAACTCCGTTTTTATCCCGCCGCGAAAGAAAATAGAGCCTAAGAATATTAGGGATGAAAGTAAAATCATATTGGTTTGGGATTACTCGAATCAGATTTATACTCGTGTGAGTTTGAAGTGCCCGAAACTCGTTTGAGGTCAGGGTTTAAATTAGAAATTAAATAGTTAGGGTACCCGTAACTCACTCAGGTTATATCTGAACTACTCGAATTATTCAAGTCATACCGAAATACCTAAAACCCAAAACCACAAAACCCTGTTGAAATTTATAATGATTTGGGCTCAAATGGTCAGGGGTTGCGGACTAAGGCATAACTAATCTTTTAAGTAGTGAATATGCAGGCCAACCCTAGTGCATTTTTAAGTCCAAAGTCATTTCCCAAAGAGGTAAAGACGATCACATACTCCCTAACTAAATAACTAACATTCATTTGTTGCTTTAAACGATCAATATTATATTAATTAACCAACAACAAGAGTTGTTACGTTGTTGTTGATGGTATTTGTGTCTGAAACTAGAGCACTTGTTACGCTTCTGGCTAGCCTCAAAGTTTAGTGGGGTTTTGGATGCTAGAAACTAAATATTTAGGACTCAATTTCGGGTATTCATGGGTACTCGGTCCCGTTTGGGGTTAGGGTACCCAAAAGGGTTTGAGGTTCTTAATGATTTTCACACTTTTTTCGAGTTCAGATACCCGAAGAGTTTGGGTTCGGGTACCTGAACTCGCCCTATCTCCAGCCCTACAGAAGATAGTCAGTGGGAGACGAAGAGATAACCATACATAAGAAAATTAAGTGACTGCTCAAGCCGGAAAGTTTACCACTCCTTGGTTGAGAGAATGAAGCACATAGTGAGCCACGTAATGAGTTACTGTTTTTGCCGCTCTCGGGACGACTGAATGACGCAATTGGTCGAAGACTCCAGGAAGTTGTAGATGTCACGAACCAAGCCACCTCCTTCACGTGAGAACACTAATCGCTTCAATACCACATTTAAGACTTGCTCCACATCCCCTTTAATATCACTACTGTAACGAACCGTCCCCGGTTAGTCATTACTGAGAAAAATCATTGAAAATGGATCAAACCATGTTGGTGTAGGACCTATGATTGTTCGGATGTAAATGTTTGTTTGCACAGGTGCAACACCCGTTTCAACTTGTCATACAACAAACGTTCTATCATGGCAATGAGCGTTGTTCCTCTCGAGGGTAACGAGCGTTGTTCATGCGTAACGGCCGTTGACGTCTAAGTTGCAACAACCACCACTGCAACTTGCAGGTTAAAAAACCTGAAATCGGGGAAACACACAACAGTTCTAAAATCTATTTTCTCGATTTCTGAAGCCCCCAAAGGCGATAGAGGATGGTTTTTAACGAACTAAAAGTTCTAAAATCTAAGGGAAAACTTGAGGAAGCTCAGAGAACAATCATTGGCGATCACTCAGGCTCAATTCAATCTTCGATTTAAGGTAAAACGAGGAATAAGCAATGCAACACATGGACGCTTAGCTCATGTTTAGTTTATTGGCTCTTCTTAGAGTTTGTACTAGAGTTTAGGGATTGGAAAATTGGTGTAATTTGAAGAGAATTCGTGAACATCTTTTTTTGTCGAGGCATTTTGAACTTTGCACTGAAATTATTCTTCTGTCAAAGTCTCTTCTCTGCTTCAATTTTCATAAGCAATAACCAGAGGAGAGGTATATGAATAAATCCATAACCAATAATCTGATACTTGATATCGACAACCATTGATTTGCAAAATGGAAGAGCATCTGAAGATTTACAACGCCGTTGCCTACAAAAAAGGTTTACATTATGCTTTAATAAAATTCACTCAGTCAGTGAGTCAGTTAGTCAGTAAGTCACTCTGCTTCAAGTTCAGCACCAAACTGCTCCAGCCGCTGGGCGTCAGCATCATAATCACGCACCATAGCATGATTAACCACTCCATCATCTTCGCTTGCATGTATCTGTCGACCCCCAAACCTGCACAAATATTGTGCATATCATATTAATATATCATCAATCCAATACCTCATTGCAGTTTCATCCTATAAAACCAGACATCATTTGCACTCGAGATGAACCCCAAACTACTACAATAAACACATCATCATCACAATCATTGTACACCATGCCATTGTATCCCTGTATCATTACAATATAAACATAACTCTTCAACTGAGAAAGTTCAGCAGAAAGGATGACTGGATAAGATTAAGCAAATTTCGCAAACAGATAAACAACCTTGTCAATCAATACAATAATTCATCAAATTCAGAAATACGCTGATGCAAGATATGCTTTTCCTCTCTATTTCAGTAGACTTGCAACCAACAGAATTGGCAGAGTTGAGAAATCCAACCAGCATTTCCTTGTCTATAACATGTTGTTCAATAACCTTAACCTAGGATGAATAACAAACATACCACCGTCCGTTCATCATTTCTATGCACTTTTGCCCATCCTTCCTGTCCTTAAATCTCACCAGAACAACCCCCTGAGGGTGATTTACACAGACCTGTACAGGGAGGAACAAAAGTGATCAGACAAGATTAAGCACGACTAATTTTGGAAGAGGATTCCACCAATATAAACATACGAATATTCCCCAAGAAGAAGTTCGTTATGACAATAAATACTTTTGGCCAACAAGTTCAAACAATATTAAACTATCAAGAATAAATTATTGGAAGGCTTCAATTTCTTAAAATTTCACAGTGGCTTTGCACTTTAAGCATTTCCTTCAATCTGAAAATGAGAAACCTTAAAAATCGAAAATCACATTTAAGCCACTCAAAGCTAAAAAGATCAGGAAATATAATTGGACGATAATGACGGAGAATTAAGGAGAAGGCCCTTGAAATCCTTAATTATATGATGAAAAATTCAGTACAATAACTCAAAAGATACAACCCGCAGATGAAGAAAGCATCACACATAGTAGTATAAACTAATCAAACTACATCCTTGACAGGACCAGGTTATCAGGTCTGGAAGCAGGTTACGGTGTATGTGGCATTGACATAAGAAACATCAACAAGACTACTAAGCCTACACCAAGCAAGCATTAAAAGCTTGGTCACTACTCCAGCTACTTTTTGTAACATGAACCCTGAATATGGCTTCACTGCCTACACAAAATGACCAGAATAACAGGGAAATTAGTTTCCAGACAAGAGAAATTCACAAAATATTCTATCAAATTGGGGAAGACAGTTACTTTGTTTCATCT
This sequence comes from Linum lewisii, assembly GCA_034768395.1. Classification (NCBI taxonomy): domain Eukaryota; kingdom Viridiplantae; phylum Streptophyta; class Magnoliopsida; order Malpighiales; family Linaceae; genus Linum; species Linum lewisii. Next base: position 53,914,971 of record CM068299.1, on the reverse strand, counting down.
GAAATAGTACAACTGATACTGGTTACCAGTGAAAAGTAACCAATTTGGTAGCTGCCTAATCTTCCTGCTCCTTAACTTCACTATTAACTCTAATTGCTCATATACTAACACTCGCCTTCAACCTGGTGGATCAACAGTCCGCACCCACATCTTGTTTATTTTTCAAATGCCACCTTACTGAGACCCTTTGTTAAAAGATCAGCTACATGTGACTTCTAGGTACATAGAAATTAGAAAGTACAAATTAACCCACTATCAATTTCTCATTAGTCCTGTTATGTTGGACAACATCCTGAACAATTTTGTCAAAATAGAACTGCATAACAGCACTCTTATCTTTAGGTCTTCTAGCACCAACTTCAACCACAGTAGCTCTCACAGATGCCGTGTGACATAGCTCTAAACTTTGCCTCAGCTTGAACTGGCCACTACCCTCTGTTTAGTCCATATATTTGTAGATGACATTATTGTCACAGGAATTATCCTGTGGAGAGGAGAATGTGTTACCTTTCAATTTCATTGTAGCTGTAGAACTAGGATTACTTGATTATTTTCTTTAGGCGAGTTCTTAGCAGTTGGGATTTATTAAGTTTCCTTGTTTAGTAGTGAACTGATTAGAACTATTGTATTAGTATTAATATTAGTTTACTCTTCATTTTCAGATGTCCAGCGCCTATATAGAAAGGCAACTTCGGCTGTATTGAGAATTATGATGAATAGTATGAATAATGGTGATGGTTTGTCTTCTGATTAGGGATCCTTAACATATTTCCAGGAGTTGTTCCCATGTTTAGCAAGCTAAACCAGGTGGATCTTCTACTCCATTAACACATCAACAGTATCAATCCGTGGAATTTCTTTTAGTCATAATGCATCATATCAACAGGCTTCTTGGGGATGAACTGACAAGAAAATGGGAATGACTCAAACCAAGTTCTGTTCTTCTGCAGTGTTTCCTGGGATTGAGGATGTAGTTACAGGCTGGAATTTCAACTTGCCACAAGGAGGAGTGGTCAGTTGGGCTGTAAACCAATAAGTTCTCCTATTGACCCTAATAATAAACTCACTACAACCACAGGTGCGGATGTGGTTAGTAAGGACATATATCAGAGGTTGGTTGGTATGTTGAAGGCACAACATTTGCTCGCAGTGAGTCAATTTATGCATGATCCTAGAGAGCCTCACCTACATGCAGCCGTAAGAATTATGCACCATCTAGAACAATCCATGAGGAGGGGCTCCTTACAAGGGGAATATCGGCAATATCATCCTAGAAGCCTGTGCAGATGCCAAGTCCGCGCAAGTTCAGTTGTTCATAGGCGGTCTACAATCTGGATATTGTGTTCTCTTAGGAGGCATTCTGGTTATGGAGAAAATTGAGGGATTTGTGGCCAGGTCAACCATGGAGGCAGAGTTTACAGTCATGGCATGTGTGGTTGCAGTTTTTTTTTATGAATATTGCAGTTGTTTTTCGTCAACACTACATCGTAGGAAAGGTTCGGCCATGACGACCAGACTTTGACAGAAATTTAAGAAACCTTGGGAAGACAATGGAGCAGATTCTCAATGGATTGAGAGATCTGTACCATGTAAATTCGAGGAAAGCAGAGTTCTAAAGTTGTTCCCTTCATCTGTTCCAAGATGATGCACACAAAATGAAAAGAGACAAGTGAGAAGAAGATAAACACCCACATGTCAAAAAATTGAAACCCTTTAACATTAATACACACATACATCGCGACTGGAAACACGGAACATAGTTAGAAGGATGAAAAGAATCTATAAGGAATTTGGTTACCTTGACAAAATCAATTGGACCCAGCTTTGAGCATTCCTCTTTCACATCCTCTTCTAGCTCAGAACACAGATTTTCATCAGCCTACAATAGCAGAATTATAAGATTGTTTCTGTGTGTTTCATGAGACGAGCATCAACAATATGTTTCTGACCACATTATCTACTGAACGAAAAAATAAGCGATGCATGTTTGCAGCTAAAAGTTCCATACTTACCCTCATCTCAGCCGGGGCAAACATGTACCGCAAAACAACAGTAGAAGGAATTGAGATCTTGGCATCATCACGCCCACCTTTATTTTAGAGCAAGAAACGCGTGTCAAGCACTGAAACAACCCAGCATTCCAACATACCATATCGAATCATCAAGTGGTTAGTCAAGTAGAAGAACTGAAATAATTTAAACACAACGGAATGGTGACCGACAGTTTGTTCGAGTTCATCAAGCAAGCTGTTATTACACAAGCATTGAAACAAAAAAATGTATATGTCAAGTAACATAATTACTTTCGTATCGGCAACATTCTAACTGTTGCCTGTGTCACTAATAAATGATAAAAACCATACAATCAGAGACGGAGGAGGATATAAATAACCACACCTACAAAACCCAGGAGCATTGCTGAGTAACTGAGACAGAGCATAGCAAAGGAAATAGCACTCACCCCACCCAAGAATCCTGTTCTCAACCTTTTTCAGTTTCTTCTTCTTGTTTCCGTCTACCTTTTTGGAAATAAATTTATCCCCTGAATTAGTAGCAACAATATCAGCCAATCATACAGTGACCCACAGCACATTTGACAGTGAAAATTTATATCTCAGAAAAGATATCTGGTGCCTAAGTTATAGGAAACGGAACAACAAAAGACATCACTATCATAGCCTAGCCAGTAAATTTTGAATTAAACACTCATTTGGTACCTTTCTGCTCAAATTTTGCTCTGCTGACCGACATGAGGGTTGTACCACCAGGACGTAAAGGTGTTCCATCTAATATTTGTAAAGCAAGGTCAACTGAGGGTTCCTAAAATGAAACAAAGGAAACTGTAATCAGCATAGAAAAAGAAAATAAATAAAGCATAGTACTGTCACCTCCAAAGCACCGAAACAAGCTGAAGAGCAATCAAATTGCCTTTAAGTATGTAACTAATGCATCTCCTTTTACTCGTCCTGTCTCTCTATCCATATAGATCTTCAGGCGAGGCTTTTTTGTTTCAGGATCCTGCAGAATTCATAAACCCAAAAGATTAATGCCCAGAAGTTGCCAATTTTAGGGATACTACCCCCCGAGTATAATTAAGTCCATCACTCAATGCTAATTATTTAGGGACTGAATGATTCCCAGAGTTCTGTATATCGTATTATTGAGATTGAGACACTATTTAGAGTCCAGTAACAAACCTACCTTAAGTAGGAACTTATAAAATAGGTAGCTTTCTAAATAAGAAGACTAAACAATGGAAAGAAAAATCAATAGAATATTGATATTTATTTAGCGGTATCTCTACACTCAACATAATTTAAGTCCAGATGATGAATAAAACCTTGAAAGCAGAGGTTAGTCTAGTAAATCAACAAGAGAATCTAAAACTCATTATGCTGCTTCATTTATTCTATTGCCTCCCAAACCTTATGCCAAAGCATGACGTATAAACACAGCTTAAGGAGTACTATACTACAGAAAAGATTCCGAAGAGCATCCATGCATTATTTCCTTCTGAAACAAGCAAGATTAAGAAAAAATCAGTAGTACCTCCTTAATTATTCCACATTTGGAGAACACTTCAGCCACCTAACATAACATTCACCAAATTAGTTTCATTTGTCATGAATTAAAATGATCACTGTATAGTGAATGAATAAATTTGAATAGAACACTAGATAGTGAATAATACTTCTTCAGGAGTGACATCATCAGGCAACCCAGTTACATAAACATGTGTATTGACTTTTAATTCAAACCAACTATCAGGTGGCTTATTTGCTTCCTGCACAAGCAACCAAAACAAATAAATGGGGAAGGTGGTGATGAACAGAAGTCAAGAATCACCAATCAGAAACAGACTACAACAATGTATGTCTAATCGACATATATGAGGCAGCCAACATGATAAGTCAATATTATTGATAGTACATAGATAAGAGAACAAATTAAAGGAACACCTTCTTCTCAACTGGCTTATCCTTCTCCTCTGTTTGTGTTTCCTCCAGTTTCCTTTTTCCATTATTCTTTGATTCTAGTATTTCATCAGCAACCACAAGCTCTTTAGATAGAGATGCATCAGCAGCATTCAAGATTGGAAAGACTTCATCTTCCTTTGAGAAAGTCATATCTTCAGGCCGATATTGATCATCTATACTTGTTACATCTTCCTAGAAACCATCAAGAAGAGGTAAACTACTATCAAGTTTTTAATTCATGCGGCACAATATCAGCAGGGAGGTAAGGTGACACTGGAGTAATAGCTGCAAGTACCAACCATAACACAAAAGAGAAACAAGAAGAAAACGATGATGAAGACTACTTAAGTAGTGTCGCAACTACAAGCTCATCCTAACCACCACCTTGACCAAAGGACAGATGCAAAAGAATAGGCGAAGAAGATCCACTCAACTAACAATGATATATCCAAGACCAAGAAACATATCTAGTAGTTAATTAATATTCTGAACTTAAACTCCTCAACCATACATCAATTTGTCAACCTACCCAGGCTCTTTAACTATGTCCAATTAATCAAAACAGAAAAAGAGCATCACCAAGGACAGCCTCATGAAAATAAACAGGAACTCAATAATTGTCAATAGACAAAGTTAATTATATGAAGTTAGTATCAATTTTGGAGAAAAACAATTGTACAATACATCCATTGATATGGCTAAATCCAAATACTAAACAGTCAAAAAGCACTATCACTGTAGTGGAAAAATTGGATTGTATCATTCCGAAACCGTGTATACAGATACCTAGCATGAATCCAATTTCAAATTTATAGCACTTGACATGCAGCTATATAATATCCATAAACTTTGACGGCAATGCATGAATCTGCATTCAGCAGACATTCAAGTTCTAAACAGTACCTCAAGGGTACAGAACATACCAGATTGGGAACAGTTAAAAGTTAGAGAGGAGATAAAGAACAAAACAAGCGAAATATTACTTCAAGGTATTGTTCTCATCTGCAGACAACAGACATGGTAAGTTGAAACAATACAACAGACCTGAGGAACCCACACTCTCAAACTTCTATCCCACTTGTATGTTGTCCCGTCATCATCTGTGAATTCTTGCTCACCCTCCGGAGGGGATGATACAACTGCATCATTATCAGTCTCAACTGTGCTCGCGGCATAACCATTTTTCAACTTTTCTGCTTCTGCCTCACTGACCTCTCTCTGCCATTTCTCAAATTCATCCTCATCATCACCAGTAGGGATGTCTGCAACGCTAATCCTGTTGGTGGCTTCTGTACATAAAAGAAAGAGTCAAGATTCTTCTCTTAGTTGAGTTCTTGTTTTTTAAGTAGAACGAGTAAATACATAACCCTAAATAAGCATCCACCTGCAGCAGAGAAATCTGATCCTTTTTGAGCAATCAACTCAGGGACTGATGATAATGGATTCCATTCGCTTCTTCCCTCAGACCATACAAGCGTATTTTCGAGGAAGTAGCCACTTAAGAAATGCTCTGTTAATGCAAAGTGAAGAAAGAAATTAGACGGAGGCATTTTAAACAAACTGACATTCAGAAGATGGAACAAGTCCAAGGTCCAACCAAAGGACTTAAGTTATTAGTTCTCGAAGTTTGTTATCCTATGCTATTAGACTTCAACTAACCTGAGAGAACAAGGCAATGGAAGAAAAGTAAAGGAAAGGAAAGACAAGAAATGCACTCACGTTGGAGCTCAGAAGATGTATAAGGTCCCAGTTGCTGTTGATCATCACCAAGAACATACCAATACACAACTTCAGCCATAGAACAACAGCTAAGAGATTTCCTGCAGTTAATGTAGTAGACAATGTTAAAAAATGAATGGAAGCTGAAGAGGACAGAAATTCCACTATGTGTACTGTCGACGAAAAGTTCTTGAGGAAATGCAGTGTGGGAGGCGCAAATCAAAATGAATTAATGAACAAGCTGAAAGAAATAGTTTCCTTAGTAAACAACACGGATGTGTGAACTGAATCGAAAACAACAATCTGTGGGAATTCATGTTGGGTTTGTTTCCGTGAAATGACAAAGCTAAAAGGTGCTAACTGCAGGAACCAAACAAGTTGGTAACCACTGGAGAATTCAGATTGCCAGAAGCCAAGGCTGGAACTGCTAATAACTAGTAAGAACACATCATTCTAACCGTATCTATGACCCTAAACCCTAAGTATTGTGAGCAAAGAAAGTAGAACTGAAAAGAAGCAGTCATAGGGACGTAGTTAGATAAGACTGTGAGACATAGTTCCCTAATCCAACTGAATATATTGATCAACCAGTTGCCCTAAAAAATTGGAACTAGATCATTGTCGATTTCAATTCAGGAGCTGATCGGAATCTCCGGAAGAGGAACAAAGTCGACGACCTAAAATTTGGGGATACCCGTCACGACTAAACCCAACGGAAGAAAATGAATGGAGGAAGATGGAAAAAAGCTCGTCGAAGTCGACAGAGCAACGGAGGGAAAAGAGGACAAAGGAAGAAGACCTACCTCCGATGATGCGCCGTCGACGCTTGGTTCCCAACCGGCGATTCTTAGGCACACTGTTGAGGTTGAGGAAATCTCAGACGTGAGAGCTGCTTCGGTGAAGAGTTGCGGAACGATGGAAGGTATTGGGAGAAAGAGATTAAAGTCATCATTAATGGCATGTAATAAGCCAAAAAGAGAAGGGGCATATTTGTTAATTAATCTCAATATCACTCTTGCCTTTGAGAAATTCTCTTATTAAGACATCTCTAATGCATTAGCTAAAAATGCTATTTTTTAGGCTATTTTTTTAATTTTTATCCATAGAAAAGTGAATATGCTCCAATACTCTTTGTCTAAATTTAACTTTGGCTATTTACATAAATCTAAATTAGTGTTAATCTTTACATTCTTTTAATAATTGGTTAATCATATGTACGAATATATTGTTAATTAATTACAACGAACATCCCGATGTAATTTTTTTTTCATTCGGATGAACTTTTCTTTAACAAGGGTACAAACATGGATCCACTCGCGGTTGTATATGGATCGACATGGTACGAGGCTACGATCCTATCTTTTTGTTCTTGGAACCAATCCCTAGTCCTCCTCGGACTAATTACTCTAGAAAGATCCATACTCATTATCTCCATATCATGTTTATTTTTTCTGTGCTTCTCTCGATCTCTCTCAGTCCTCTCTAGCGAGGGCTAGTCTTGCATACGTGTTTGAATTTTCTGTCAAGTGAGTCATGCTCTTCTCCTAAGCCGCTACAACGTCGGGTTCGACATTTTAGTCTATGACATGGTCGAAGGAAACGATTCCATCGGTGAAATGGGTGCTATGGGGACCCATTAATCATTAGATAAGTTCAAAAGAAAATATATTAACTTAGTGAAAAATAAAATATATTAGCTTAGTTAAAAAAATACATTAAATTAGTTAAAAATAAAATATATTAACATAATTCAAAAAAATTACTTTAAATACACATTAATTTAAATATACATTAACTTAGTCCAACCAATGGCCTAGTGCCATGTGGAATCCACTATCCTCATGGCTTCTTCTTTTTTCTCTACATATGGTGGTCCCCAATTTACCCATTATTGCCAATTTTCCCTCATCTTTCTCTAAATATACATACAAATATACACATTTTACACAATTTGCATTTTTAGCCAATGCATTGGAGGACACTTTTGCTAAATATATCCACTTTTTAACCATTATACACTAGCATTGGAGATGGTCTAAGGGTGATTTCAAACTCCCCTAATTTATCACCCATTACCGAGCTAATTAGGACAAGAAAAACATGGGATTTTTTACATTAATAATACATAATAATTAACTAATTACCAAACTAAACCTATTTTAAAACTATTTACGAAACTATGGTTGTTTTTATTACTTTTGGCCGCAAAAGTATGTATCAGAGCCATACACGGCTGGAAACGATATACAAAGAAGCACACGGCTGATGTGGAGCCGCATGCATGTGCTACATGGTACTTTTGTTGTATCTTGAAAATAGAAGGTTAAAGGTTGTTTGTTTGTTTAGTTTTTTTAGGTGTTTATTAGTTAGTTAGTTAGTTAGACCATGATTTTTTAGCTAATTAGAAAGAAAAAAAATTAGTTAGTTAATGAATAAAGATTACATTAGGGGTGGGTGATAAACCTGTCGTTGACGATTCAAACAAATAACTAACAAAGCTAACAAAAGCTAGGGTAGATCGTATTCTGAGGGTCTTCTAAGATTGACTACTTCAAAACTAGCAAAATACTCGAATGCAAACAAGTTGTGCGTGGTGTGAGTTCCACGGCTTCTAATTCTAAGAAATGCAGAGAAATTGAAAATTAAACTAAAGCAGATTGGAAATTAGGGTTTGAAAACAGAGATGACAAACGAACTTAGACTTTGAATCCCCCTTCGTTCCCCAGAGCATTGACAATCAACAGATCAGCGGATTTCGATTCTCATTCAATCAATCACTAAGACACCACCATAACTCCTTACCCTTAGGTTTAAGACCGGCGAACGTTCGCTCTATCCGTTCTAACTACCAAGATTAATTAGCCGCCCGGGTACGGTCGCCTCTCGCAACGACTTAACTAACGGGTGTAATTACTAACGATTTATGAGTTACTCTTGCAGTGGATTAACCCTAACCGGTTCCTACGAAAGGCACGCTCCAATTATAAGGTTAATTGTTCAATTCGATGTTCTAAAGTAAGGCGAGCGTTCGCTTCTTTTCTTAGCTTAACAAGAATCTAATCTAGGTGATCAATCCAGACAAGAAACATGAACAATGAAGAACAAATCGAACATGAAAGAGAAACTTATTGAACTTGAATCTAATCACCGCCGATCCGTGACCGCTTTAAAGCCCTGGGTCACTTAGGGTTCATCTAGTCTAAGCTCTAACGAGTTTAGCTACTCATGTTTATCACAAAAGAATCTAAGACAAAGAAAAAGTTCATCATCCAGAGGAAGAACAGAAAAGAATCTAAAAAACCCTAATTCAGACGACTCTGACAGACTTCGATCTTCCGTAAACCGCAATCCTAGCTCCGAGTCTCCGAGGAAGAAGGGATGGCGTCACGATCTCTTTCCGCTCTTCGAACTCTCACTCTTCGCTCCAGAACTCCAGAGAATCCTTGGAAATCGTAATTATGAAAGTATATCTATTATGGGCCGCCGGGTTAAGTATTTATACTTAACCCTAATTAATCCGGATTTAACTGATATTTTCGCCGAAATTATTGAGGAATTTTCGGCGAAAATTTCTTTGCAAATGAAGGGTCCGCTGGCTGATTCTCCCTGAACTTTCTTCTCGGTTCGAAAACTTCATCCTTTCGCCGAAAGTTTCCTTAAGTTAACAACAACCAATTTGTGAACATATTTTCGCCGAAAATACAAGGGTATTTTCGGTGAAAATTCCTTTGTAAACCGGGCAGGAATTTTCTGAACTTTGATTAACTCCTTTGATTGATCCCGGTGCAATCCTTCGAGATTCCAGCGCCTTAGACACGTCCTTGGTTACTTATTCGATGGCAAAAACCTGTGCTAACATAAAAACACTAGAAAACCATCAAATAGACCCGAAACGGGCCAAAGTAACACAAATGGCACGAGATAGGGCAATCGATTGAATATTCGTTATTCTACCCTAAAAACCATGTCTTAAGCAAAGAAATGTCGCTTAAATGAGGCCGATAATCACAGCTAATTGGAGCTCAATCAACCACAATGAATTATTAGACAGCTAATTCCTAGAACAAGAAACCTGACATGTATACAGATCAGCCAAACAACCTGGTCTCACTAGTAAACTGCACACAACAAGTAATTAGCAACCAATTATGCACGAATTTGACCTAACCGACCAGACTCCTCACACAGGATATATATAGTACAATGGGAACTCTCACTCTCTGTGTTTAAGGACGTGTTTCTGCTCTCAATCATTTTCTGTTACCGAATTCTGTCATAGGTTTGCATTTCGACCACATCTCCACCACTTTGACAACACGAGTATCTAGTCAAGAAGGACTTCCCTGCTAGGACCGTAATGAATTCTACACTACTTGGGTTTATGATGCGATGGATGATGGGAGTGTATGATGATGGCTTGGTGCGGTGTAGCTTTCGACTAACTTCCCTCGAATCTAATCTATGGCTTCCTACCGTCTAACTAAACACGGGTGGAATGATGAACGTTCGTCCTATGATACCCTCAAGCAACCTAGCACTTATTCTTTTTCTTTACACGATTTTTTTTTTTTTTCTTTTGAACTTTTTCTTTTGACTTCGTTCTTCCATTTGTAGGGAGAAGAACGTTTTATTGAACTAGAAACTTTGAAACTTTTCTGATTTTTCTTTTCTTCACTTTTTTTTTCGAAATTTCCTTTCTTTTCTTACTTTACTCTTTTTTTTTTCTTTTGTGCCGATTTTCTTTTAGTTGCTAGAGGGATTTACACGTCTGGACATATTAGCTAAGACCACCTGTTTAATGGTTATAGGCAGGTTACCACAAACCGACTTCCGGTAGGTCAATCTAGAACTACAACCACAGGGGATCAACGGGGAATGAAAGAAATGGGAAATGGCTGTAATGTATTATCGAACCGAAAGAACAGGCCAAGCTCAAGGGTCTAAACCTAATGGATTTATCGTTTGGTAGGCTATCTGGCTTAGTAGCTGAATCTAGGTGCCCCTATCCTTCTAGAACTCGTGTCATCGTGTGGTCTCGAGTAGGTCTCATGCAAATTCTAACTCATTCAAGCAAACAGAAAACCACTCAGAAAGAATTGAAATTACAAGTTACGTGCAATGGATCAAAAGCTCACAGTTGGTTTGCTAGTCGGATTCGGTCATTTTCATGCAATCAATGCTACAAACTACAAGTGTGATTTAAAAAATTCTGTTCCGACCAGGCAATTTAGCATCAAAGTATACAAGTTGGTTCTCAAGTTCTAGGTTAAGCAGTCTAAGCATCATTATGAAGGTTTGAACAACAACTTAACATCAAAAATCAAGAACTGAGCTGTTCTAATGCTAGAGAGACTGGAATGGAATCACGAGGCACGCACAAAACACAATTAAGGGCAATCAAGTTCATGCAAGGTTTTCTAGCATCCTACCCCACACTTAAATCGGACTGTGTCCTCACAGGACTAATTCTAGAGTTCAGAGTGAAGTAGAAGAACCTGGACCGAGATGATTGGTGTAGGGGATGAGCACGGGTCCTCAGAGCGGAGGGAATCTACCGAAACGAAGTAAAGGGAATCTCCCTACTGCCTACAAAACAAAAACAAATGAAACATTAAAAGGAAACCGGGACAAGTGTCCCGGATCCACACAGAAAAAAGTTGGATCGAAATCCGAAAATAATAAATAAAAAGAAAGGACAAGGAAAAGGACACTACCTGATCATGGCTGGTCAGGGGTGTCGGGGGGTGGAAAGTGGAGGTGCTCGCCGAGCTGACGTTGCCACGCCAGCTGTGCCTCATACCGCCTGTCGGCGCGGCGCATATGCTGCTGCATAATAGTCCATCTCGCCTCTTGGGTGGCGTTATCGGTGATGCGCCACTCCTGCAGTCGCTCATACAACTCACCAATGTCCGCTGGGTGTGGTCGGTGATGATGGTGAGGCGTCTGGTATGGATCGGGAATGTGCGGCGGCGACTGGTGAGCATACCCTTCCTGGTGATGTGGCGAGGGTATATAGTCTTGGAATTCTGGCGGCGGCTGGGGCTGCTGCTGCTCAACATCATCTTCTTCCTCCGACTCGACCACAGGCTGGAGTGGAGGATCTGCTGCTACTTGGGGACTGAGGTCCAACTCTAAGTCGTACTCAACCGCTAAGTCTCCTCCAACAGTCCTAACTTGGCGTCGTGGAATGTTCGGGCCATATTCATGGCTGATGCCGAAGGAGATGATGAGTTGGCCTATGAAGTTACCTCCCAGGAGTCTGCGAGATGGCGTCTTCCTCTTGGTCTTCTGGCGGAAGATGCGAGCAAGCACCCAGCCGGGGTGAAGAGGGTAGCTCTCTCGGATGGCTCGAAGAAGCATAAGCTCCTCCTTGAGGATATGGTGGTGATCCTTGTCTGGAACATACAAAAGCGATCTACGCCAAACCATATGAATAAATTTAAAGAGTGGGTGAGAGAGGGACTTAACTGAGTCGTGGCCCGTGAGGTGATCACCAGGCACTCCAGTCATGTGGCTCCAGAGCGCGTGGTACTCCTCGTCGTCATCATCGTCGCCCCAGCCGAGGTGATGTCCATGATAGTGCTCGTAGGGGATGCCTAGATGAGCAGCAAACTCATCGTAGGTGAGTGTCCTGTACACCCTGCCAAGATAGAAGGAAACAACCTTCTGGCCTTGCCTCCTCTTATGCTCGTCCAGATCAAAGGTCGCCCAGAACTCCTGAAGGGCGATGTCTGGGAAGTCGGCAGCTATGGTGGTCAGCTCTAGGAGACCGGCCGGTGCTAGGGCGTCATGCACATTCCGGTGGTAGTCCTCGTCGTGCTCGGATAGGGACTCCATGGAAAGAGGGCGCACGTCAGCTCCACGAATGTGCTCGATCTTCTGGAAGCACTCGAAGTAGAAGTCAGGTAGACGAGCTAGAGTGCGATGGTATCCAGCCCGGCGGGGTAATGCTGGAGGAGGGCCCTGAACGGCGGGAGTGACGGGGGTGGCAGCTCTTGAGCTCGAGGCGCCATCAAGTCGCGCCTTAGTCCTGCGCTCATAAGTGGTGTTCCTAAAACCAGATCAGTTAAACTAAAATCCTACCCCACACTTAGTAGAAAAACTCAATTTCACAAAGAAATGAGGAAAACCGAGTGGGGGTAAGCAAAGCGGAGTAACCGGTAATCATAGACAGTAAAATACATGCTTAGGAACAGCCAGAATCGGATAAGCGCAATCAGAGTTCAAAGAGTCAAACCGACATTCAGAAAGTCAACATTATAGCATAATGAACCCTAATCATGGCAAGACTACCACAAAGCGGAGAACGACGGTAAAATATGATCTCAGATGGCAAACACAATAATCTGAACGAGAATGAACACATACGACAGCCAAATGATCAAAAACAGTTCATGGTCAAACCGACATTTCTCACAAGTCAACAGCACAAAGAATCAATCGTATGCAAAGCAACACATGATCAAATGATATGGAAATTAAGCACGGTACTCCCTAAGCATGCTAGAACAGTTCAACAAGTTCAGCTAACCTAGTTCACATGAAATCAGTCGGCACGCAAATCGAGGCAAACCAAAAAGTCAACCGAAAGTCAACCCCGGCGAAATTCAGCAATCAATATGTCAAAAGATTCGTATTGAAAAGTTCTACAACTTACCTTGAAGCCATGGATGCTAAAAATGAACGGTTGGGGAGAAATCGGTGAAAAACTCTGAAAACAAGGGTTTCGGTGAACTGGAGTTGTAGAGCTCCGATTCGAACGTTCTAGGGCTCAAAACGATCGGAAAAGAGAGCAGAGTTGAGCGACGGCGTCGTCGGTGGCGGCAGCGGGAAATGGCGGCGGCGGAGGAAAATGAATGGGAGGCGGCGACGATTTTGAAAAACAAAGGGGAGGGGGTATTTTTCGGATGTTGATTCGAAAATGAAAGAAGGAAAGTGGAGAGAGAGAGAGGAGGACCGGATTTTTAAGTGAAAAATTGGCTGATTTTCAAAGGGATTTTCGGCGGAAATAAATGAAAATTTTCGCCGAAAATAAACGTTCAAATGCACTGCCGGTTTTCAAATAGATTTTCGCCGAAAATACAACAAATTTTTGAACTGAAAATATGAAACAGGGGAATGGTTTCGAAAATTCAAAAGGCGATTTCGCCGAAAACATGGGTGTATTTCGCCAAAAATTTTGAACTACTCGGGTGAAAATATTTTCGCAAATCCGGCCAACTTAAGAAAATCACAGTTAAATCCACAAAAATCGGAACGACCTCAATCAACTTGCGACTGACTCTATGACACACAGACTCTACACGAAAAATAAGAAAACAAACAAACTGACACTTTTGGCTCCCCCGAACTGACTCTAAAACACTAGGGTTGACACAAAACAAAAATGGACTCCAGCCGTGGGTTGCCTCCCACGAAGCGCTCTTTTGTTAACGTCCTTGAGCTGGACGATACCTGGACGGTATTAGGAGACATCCCAACTCAGACTCTCCTTAACGCTCGCGTCGGAGTTCATGAAGTACAGCTTCGGGGCTTCTCCGGTAAGCGTGAATCTCTTCCTGTTCGCGTGTAAGAGTTTGGTACGTCCATCGGGAAGATGATCGATGAACTTGAACGGTCGAACAGTTCTCTGGAGAGGTTATCCTTCTTGAGTGTTACGATGGAAGGAATGAGGACTGTCAGCTTCGTCTTCTTCTTATTCTCCGGCTTGTTATAACCAGGATCGGTGATCGTCAGTACTTCCCTAGGAGATGCTTTCGGCTTCTCCTTCCATACTTGTTCCGGCGCCGGTTTCTCGAAACGAATTGGTGGTGCAGCTGGCTCGATGGAAGACGGCGGAACTTTTGGTCTCCAGACATTTGGGTCTTCGTCTTCTTGTTCTTTCCCCGAGGTCTGCTAGGTTTAGTGTTCGGTGGCTTAGAAGAGGCTTGCAGTTCCTTCTTCTTCTTGGGCAGCTTCTGAACAGAAATTTCTGGCTTCTTCTTAGTAGCCTGTTCAATACCTGCAGCAACAACTGATCTAGAGACACTGGAAGAAGCATTAGTAACTGAGTTGACGGGAGTCAACTCCACAGTTTCAACAACCAGGCAATGAGGTTCTTCATTCTTAGAGTCATATTTCATGCCATCTTTAAGACGAAAAGTTTTCGTTTCTTTACCAACCCTTAGAGTCAAAGAACCATTTGGAACGTTAATATTCATTCCAGTAGTAGCCATGAAAGGTCGACCTATGAGAATGGTAGAATCATCTGTACTAGTATCCATAATCACATAGTCAGCTAAGAACGTGAACGGACCACATTTAGTAACAACGTCTTTTATTTCTCCTCTAGGGGTTTTAAGTGATCTATCAGCAAAGACAAGTTGCATAATAGGTGGTTCAAGTTCTCCTAGGTTCAACTTTTCAAACAGGCTCATAGGTATAACATTAACAGACGCACCAAGATCAACCAAACAACGCTCAACCTCAACATTGTTAATAACCAAAGGTAAAGTAAAAGAACCAGGATCAGATAACTTAGCTGGATATGGAGAGGCAGGTTTCTTAATACGAATGTCAGGATATCCTTCTTTATTCCCCTTCATGCCAGTCTCGATCCTTGCATTTGGCAGCAATGCTCGTGGAAAAGGAGGCTTCACGACGTACGGTGCAAGAGGGGGATCATCCTCAATAGGCGCCGGTTTCTGTTCTTCTTCTTCCTCTGGAGTTTCAGCGATCCTGCGTAAGACAGAACAAGCATCAGCAATTAAGTTTGGAAGTTTCCGAGCGGTTACCATCTTGGCTTGCTCCTTTCTCGGATTCGGCTCTGTCTGGCTTGGAAGTTGGCCAAATGGTCGACCAGATGCTAGCATGCTAGAGATGTTGTTCACGGCTTGCTCAATTCTTTGTCCAATGCTATCTGTTCTTGATTGAGAAGAGCTTGAGCCTTGAACTGACTGTCATGATCATCAAGTCTGGTGATGATCTGGCTGAGCTTCTTATCCAGGTCACTGGCATTGTTCTCTCTCTGATGCTGCTGCCCTGGATAGGTATTATTCAAGTATTGATTCTGGCGATTGCCAGGAGCAGTTCCATAATTACCCGGATTGCGATGCGGCGGCTGGTAGACACCTGCCGGTGGATGGTTAGGTTTCTGATCCTGAGCTGGACCAGCTGGGCGATTATTCTGGTTCTGGTTATGGTTGGCGCCATTATTGTAGGGAGGTCTGTCTTGATAGTTCCCTTGCTGCCTGAAGTTACGGTATCCAGCATAACCATTCTGATTATTAACGAAGCCTTGTTGAATGAAATTTACATCTTCGGCAGACCAGACTTTGCCTTACCAAAGTTCTGACAACGGCCTCCGTTATGTGCACAAGCTCCACACCACTCGCAATCGGCAACGTAGACAGAGGCTGCCGGCGGCTTGATCGGTATGGTAGACTTCTTCAAATGCTTCTCTACTTCTGCCTTGATAGCTGCTTCGAGATCTAGCTTGCTCCTTGATCCTTCAGATTGTCGTTCCCAGTTCCTTGACTTGGAAGCACAGTTTGCGAAGTGAAGAAGAGCAGCTTCAGGTGTGAGTGTAGTGCAATCCCCTTCAGCTAGAGAATTGACCCATTTGGCAGATTCTTCTCGAAGTCCTCGAGCAAAGATTTCAGCTAACTGCCTCTGCTCGAATCCATGATGCGGACAGTTGTAGAGAAGTTCTTGGAATTGATTCCAAGTATCATATAAGCTTTCTCCTTCTTTCTGGGAGAATCTGGCAATGCTGTCCTTGATGGCGGTTGTTCTGGCAGGAGGAAAGTATTCTTCAACGAAATCCTGAGCCAGAGTATCCCAATCAGTGTAATAGCCAGGTGATTTGCCAGTAAGCCACCTCTTAGCAGGGCCTTTCAAAGAGAACGGGAAAGCTCTCAGACAAAGAGTATTTTTGTCGAGGTTTCCGTTCTTGAAAGTACTGCAGAGATCAAGGAAGTCTGCAAGATGAGTGTACGGATTGTCTAGGGGCCTGCCTTCAAACTGTAAATCCCTAGAGATCATAGTCAAGAATGGAATCTTGATCTCATAGTCAGGATCTCCTTCAATGCGTGGAACGGCAATGACAGATCGAACGCTAGTCGCGCTCGGCTTGTTATAGTCAGCTAGACTTTTCTGTGCAGGTGGTGGCGGCGGCGGCGGATTACCATTTGGTGGTGGTGATGGTGGTAATCGATCGTCCATGGCAGGGGATGGAGGAGGTGAGAGTGACTCGGTGTACGAAACGGATGAAGGTGTCGGTGAGGATGGAGATGAGGAACTCTCCTTCAGTTCCTCGATCTTAATCGGAGTGATGGGTGGATTGGATCTGCTTCTCTTCAGAATCTGTGATCGTAGGGGTGGAGCAGAACTGCCTGGTCTCTCTATACTCTTAGCCTGTTCGGTTTGAGAGCGAGTCCAAGGACGATGAGGCATACACCTGTAAACCTACAGATAACAAAGACAAACAAAACCAGTGTAAAATCGATGTGGATGGAAGATGAAAGATGGAAAGTAGAAGAGTAAATTGCCAGTTCTTCTTTCAAACAATCAAAAGAAGTCCCCGGCAACGGCGCCACTTTGATGAACCTGTCGTTGACGATTCAAAAAATAACTAACAAAGCTAACAAAAGCTAGGGTAGATCGTATTCCGAGGGTCTTCTAAGATTGACTACTTCAAAACTAGCAAAATACTCGAATGCAAACAAGTTGTGCGTGGTGTGAGTTCCACGGCTTCTAATTCTAAGAAATGCAGAGAAATTGAAAATTAAACTAAAGCAGATTGGAAATTAGGGTTTGAAAACAGAGATGACAAACGAACTTAGACTTTGAATCCCCCTTCGTTCCCCAGAGCATTGACAATCAACAGATCAGCGGATTTCGATTCTCATTCAATCAATCACTAAGACACCACCATAACTCCTTACCCTTAGGTTTAAGACCGGCGAACGTTCGCTCTATCCGTTCTAACTACCAAGATTAATTAGCCGCCCGGGTACGGTCGCCTCTCGCAACGACTTAACTAACGGGTGTAATTACTAACGATTTATGAGTTACTCTTGCAGTGGATTAACCCTAACCGGTTCCTACGAAAGGCACGCTCCAATTATAAGGTTAATTGTTCAATTCGATGTTCTAAAGTAAGGCGAGCGTTCGCTTCTATCCTTAGCTTAACAAGAATCTAATCTAGGTGATCAATCCAGACAAGAAACATGAACAATGAAGAACAAATCGAACATGAAAGAGAAACTGATTGAACTTCGAATCTAATCAACGCCGATCTGTGACCGCTTTAAAGCCCTGGGTCACTTAGGGTTCATCTAGTCTAAGCTCTAATGAGTTTAGCTACTCATGTTTCTCACAAAAGAATCTAAGACAAAGAAAAAGTTCATCATCCAGAGGAAGAACAGAAAAGAATCTGAAAAACCTAATTTAGACGACTCTGACATACTTCGATCTTCCGTAAACCGCAATCCTAGCTCCGAGTCTCCGAGGAAGAAGGGATGGCGTCACGATCTCTTTCCGGCTCTTCGAACTCTCACTCTTCGCTCCAGAACTCCAGAGAATCCTTGGAAATCGTAATTATGAAAGTATATCTATTCTGGGCCGCCGGGTTAAGTATTTGTACTTAACCCTAATTAATCCGGATTTAACTGATATTTTCGCCGAAATTATTGAGGAATTTTGGCGAAAATTTCTTTGCAAATGAAGGGTCCGCCGGCTGATTCTCCCTGAACTTTCTTCTCGGTTCGAAAACTTCATCCTTTCGCCGAAAGTTTCCTTAAGTTAACAACAGCCGATTTGTGAACATATTTTCGCCGAAAATACAAGGGTATTTTCGGTGAAAATTCCTTTGTAAACCGGACATGAATTTTCTGAACTTTGATTAACTCCTTTGATCGATCCCGGTGCAATCCTTCGAGATTCCAACGCCTTAGACATGTCCTTGGTTACTTATTCGATGGCAAAAACCTGTGCTAACATAAAAACACTAGAAAACCATCAAATAGACCCGAAACGGGCCAAGGTAACACAAATGGCACGAGATAGGGCAATCGATTGAATATTCGTTATTCTACCCTAAAAACCATGTCTTAAGCGAAGAAATGTCGCTTACATGAGGCTGATAAGCACGTCAAATCGAGTGTCATCAGTGGGCATTCGGCCGCTTCGCACTGCACCGAGCCGCAATTTTTTTATCCGCACCGCACCGAACCGCATTATGAATAATACGCGGTGCGGTTTTATTTTCATGCTAGTAGTCTGCGGTTCGGTTGAGTCGCAACCGCGATTTGGCGGTTCAAACCGCAAACCGCAAATCATAATTAAACCATGAATTCTGGATATACTCAATTACAGCCCACAAAACTCAGAAATTGAAATCTGCATTACAACATTAGCAATGGCGATATCCTATCTCTAATCGAACACCTCTCTATCCGCAATGAGGGTGAAGGAAATGCACCCACTCCGCTGCACCTCCCTCGAGTCCGCTGGAATCGGAGACCAGTCGCCGGAGCTCGCCACCGTGTTGACCTGCGCCAGATCCCTCCCGGTGACGCTCATCGGCGGATCTAGAGACGAAGATTCCTCCGAGTCGGCGGCCGCGACGGTGGCTGGAGTCCTCTACAAGTGGACCAATAACGGGAAAGGCTGGAGATCGCGGTGGTTTCTGTTGAAGAACGGCGTGCTCTCTTACTCCAAGATCCGCCAGCCGGAGAACCTGAATCTGCTCGCGCTGAACGAGGACATCAGGCTGATTGGCGCAATCTCGACCAGCCGGGAAGCCGGCTTCAGAGGATGGATAGTGGGAGCTGCAGTAGGAGGAAGCAGGAGAAGAAAATCGTCGGCATTGTTCATCTGAAGGTATTAAACATTTTCAAGTTGAAATTGAAACCTAGAAGAAGGTTATTAGCTATGAAATGACAAATCAAAGACTGAAACATTGAAAATTGAAAACCTGCAACCCATTCATGTAAAATTGAAAATGCTAGAACCTAATTCAATTCAATCGAATCAAAGAGCTAACCAGTTTGGTCAAAGCTCTGAATTGAAATCCGAGAAGAAGGTTATTAGCCGATGGGTTTTCGTTTTGTTGTTTTCCTTGCTTCCTTCAATCTGCATTAGCAATGGCGATTAGAGATAGGAAATCACCATTGTTTTGTTTTTGCGGTTTGTGGTTTAAACCGCACCGAAACCACCAATATTACGGTGCGGTTTGAACCGCAATATATACGGTGCGGTTTCTTGCGGATTTCCATCAATGAGGTGCGGTGCGGTTCAAACTGCACCGTTGCCCACCCCTAGATTACATAGAATACCTAATTAATTAGGTTCTCATGTTTTGAAAGTTGCCGGTTGTAATTAGTTGCGTGGTTTTGTCGTATTTTGAAAGTTTTCGATATGATCGGCTACCTAAGGAGTGGAATATACAACTGTTCACTCTTCGGCCCGACGAAGAAATGAATCATACCTCGTTGTGAGTATGATCGGCGGTTACCTCAGGAGTGAGATCTACAATCGTACACTCTCCGACCCGACGAAGAAACCAATCATACCTCGTTGTTGATATGATCGGTTACCTCGGGAGTGGGATCTACAACCATCCACTCTCCGGTCGGACGAAGAAACCAATCATACCTCTTTGATTACCTATAATGTAACTAACAAAAACACGAAACTAATTACAACCGACAACTTTCAAAACATGAGAACCTAATTAATTACGTATTCTATGTAATCTTTATTCATTAACTAACTAACTAACTAACTATTTTCTAATTAACTAACAAAGCATGGTCTAACTAACTAACTACTTAACACCTACAAAAATAAACTAAACAAACAAACAAACAAACAACCCTTAACCTTTTATTTTGAAGATACAACAAATGCAACATACAACACATGCACGCGGCTGCACATCAGCCGTGTGCTTCTCTGTATATTATTTTCAACCGTGTATGGCTTTAACAAGTACTTTTGCGGCCAACAATAATAAAAAGACCATAGTTTTGTAAATAGTTTTAAAATGGGGTTAGTTTGGTAATTAGTTAATTATTATGTATTATTAATGTAAAAAATCCCAAATGGCTATTGATATTTAGCATGTTATTCGGTGCTATTGAATTCAATAGCACCCTTACCAAACAACCCCTAAGAGATTTCCTGCAGTTAATGTAGTAGACAATGTTAAAAAATGAATGGAAGCTGAAGAGGACAGAAATTCCACTATGTGTACTGTCGACGAAAAGTTCTTGAGTAAATGTAGTGTGTGAGGCGCAAATCAAAATGAATTAATGAACAAGCTGAAAGAAATAGTTTCCTTAGTAAACAACACAAATGTGTGAACTGAATCGAAAACAACAATCTGTGGGAATTCATTTCCAATCAACACACAAAATACAAGTTAACTACCGAAAAGCATTCCAGCCAACGCTCGACAGATGAGAACGAGCATATTTCATAAGAAAAATAGGGTGGAGAGAGAGATGAGAGAAAAGAGTAGAGAGGAAAAAAGGGGGTTGAGAGTGCTTCAGGGGTGGATTTTCGTTCTTCTTTGGGGGGGTTCTAGATCTAGGTTCTCGGATCGGTTGTTGCGTTCTTTCAAAACCAGGGGAAGAGAAGTCTCTATCTTTTCTTCGATCGATTTGCTAATGCAGATTTTAGGGTTGCGGTCTCTTACTCAGGGAAGGAGCATTTTATTTATTTGGATGAAGCGTTGCTACGGTGGCTGCGGGATGTGCTGCAAGGCTTTATGGAGAAGGGATGGAAGGATGTGAAGAGAGTGTATCCGAGAAGTGGATCAAGATCGATTCACCTAGATAGCTTTATGCTTTGGGAGGTAACTTTTCTGAGGATATTGGAAAAATGTGGCAATGGTAAACAGTTATTCGTCTTGCTTCCAGCGGACGAAGGTCAGCTT
Source organism: Linum lewisii (assembly GCA_034768395.1). Lineage (NCBI taxonomy): Eukaryota > Viridiplantae > Streptophyta > Magnoliopsida > Malpighiales > Linaceae > Linum > Linum lewisii. Next base: position 53,893,353 of record CM068299.1, on the reverse strand, counting down.
GGTTGGAGCTCGTGGCTTAAGTCGGTAAAGAGTGTATTGCTATCTGAGAAGGGAGATGGATCAAGGTGTCCTGGGTTTGTTCGCTCTTTTGCAGAGGCTGTGGGCAAGGGGGCTGAATTGGTATCTCTGACCAAAGAGAATCATCATATTAGTAAAAATTTGAATGGTGGAGAGACAACGATTCTAGAAGTGGGTGGGGATGCAGTTGAAGCTCGAGCCAGGAGGCTCAAGAAATGGGTCCTTGTTTCCTTTAATTTAGGCGTTAAAGGCTTTGTAGCTTGGGGAGAGTTTCAGAAATGGCTAGGAAGGTGGTGGGGGTTCATGAGGCTTGGGAGAAGAGGAGACTAGGAGACGATTCGTGGCTAATCGAGTGCGAATCGGAAGAGGCTGTTGATAGAATTGTTGAGAGGGGTTCTTGGGTTTTCAGAGGTGCTCCAATGGAGGTTAGTAAGTGGTTTCCCGAGGCTGGTAGACTGAGCTCGTTAAGGATTCAAGGCACAAGATGGGTTCTCATATTCGGCATCCCGGTTCATTTAAGATCAGATGAGCTCTTTCGTGAAATAGGTAAGGTGTGTGGAGGTTTTATCGTCTGCGAAGAAACAGGATTTTCGGCTATCCGGATTAAAGTTGAAGATATAGGTTTATGCCCGAAAATAATTGTTTTGAAGGATGGAAGGTCTCGCTTCACGATTTCGGTGGTGGTAGAGCCCTTTTGTCTCTCCGAGGCGGCGACGGGGAAGAGACCAGCGACGCCATCTTCTTCTTCTTCTTTATCGCTGTCGGCAGAGGTAAGGTGGGAGGTTGGTGAGCCAAGTGGGAAGAAGACAATTAGGGTTCCAAAGGGGATTGGGGGCCCAAGGCCCGTTTCCTCTTGTGGGCTGGTAGAATTGGAATTTATTAAATGAATGGTTTCTAAGCCCTTAGTTGCAGAATCAAGTTGGGCCCCTAATGGGCTGCTTTGTTTGGATTTAATTAATGGGGGCTCTTGGACTTGGGGCCTTGGGAGAGGTTTCTAGTGGGCCTTTCATTTTAGAAGGAAGTGGCGTGGGGCTTAGTACCGAAGGCTCCCAGGATTTTGTCTCAAGCCCTCTCCTAATTTCAAGAGGCACGTCTTCTGTTACGGGGGAATTAATTCAAGAGGGAGTTGTTGAGCCTGTTTTAGAAAATGATGTCGATGACGATGAAGTCGAGGGTGAAAAGGAAGCGAAAACTGGAGGAGAGAGTGTTGGATTTAACGAGGAGGGTGAAGTCCTCGTGGCTAAAGGATTAGAGTTGGCAGCACTATTCAACCTCCAATGCAACGGATCGAGGGAGGAAGCGGCAGCTCAAGTTGTTGAAACAACTCACGAGGTATTGCGTAGGAGGTCCAAATCTTTGCCTCGGTCAAAGAAAGATTTGGAACTCCGCAGAATAGAGTGGAACTTGGTTGAGGTAGATTCGGATGCTCTCAACTCAACCCGTAAGTCCAGGTATGATCTCTCCCAAAACTCATCCAATGAATCCTAGAATCCTGTCTTGGAATGTGAGGGGCCCTAGGGATGTTTCCAAACAGTTTAGGATTAAAGCTCGTATTAGGGATATGCGGACGAATATTTGTTGCTTTCAAGAGACTAAGTTAAGTGAAGTGGACAGATTATTGGTGTTTAGGCTGCTAGGTAGACGTAGTTGGGGTTGGGAAGCGGTCGGTGTGATTGGCTCAAGAGGGGGTTTATTGACGGTTTGGGACGAAGATGTGGTACAGTTAGAAAACCTTTGGGAGGGGCGTTTTGTCTTGGTTACCATTTTCAGATCGGTTTCTAATGACTTCTTTTGGTCTCTGTGTAACGTTTACGGCCGGTTAACTTGGATGATAAGGCTGAATTTCTCGAGGAGCTAAGAGGGGTCTTGAATTGGTGGACTTTTCCAGTGTGTGTGCTTGGGGATTTCAACATGGTTAGAAATTTGGAGGAGGTGTCCAGTAGAGTTAGGTCTCAAGGGGAGTTGGTGATGTTTAACAATTTTATTGAGGATTGTGGGCTTATTGATCTCCCTTTGGGAGGAGCGTCCTTTACTTTCTCGAATATGCAGGCAGAGGCGACTTTATCAAGGATCGATGGGGTTTTGGTGTCTTCAAGTTGGGAGGATTTTTTCAAGGACTGTAGTTTGAGAGTGGGTACGAGGACATGTTCAGATCATTGTCCTTTGATTCTGGATTGTGTCCTTGGAAGGATCGTGCGGAGGCCTTGGAGGTTTGAGTTAATGTGGTTAGATTTTCCAGAGTTTGGGGAGGTGATTCGTGATCTTTGGAGAGCTCCAGGGCAAGGGACAAATGGTCTCTTTAGGCTTGCTTTCGAAACTTAAGAGACTTAAAGGGGAGCTTGCAAGTTGGAACATCGACACTTTCAAGAGGAATGAAGTTGTGATCAAGGAGACTTTGGCTAACATTTCGGCTTTGGATAGACTCGAGGAAGAGAGCAGGTTGAGCGATGAGGATAGGTTGGAGAGATGCCTCTTGAAATGTGATATTGATAAGTTGTGGAAAAGGGAAGAGATCTCTTGGAAACAAAAGGCTAGAGACAGGTGGGCCAAAGGAGGTGATAGGAACAAGGCCTACTTTCACAAGGTCGCGAATTTCAATAGAAGGCGTAATTTTATTACTTCTCTGAAGATTGGTGAGGAAGTTGTTGATGATAAGAGCCGTCGCAACGGCTATGGTGGATTTCTATTCCAATCTCTTGGCTGAAAAGAGGAGTAACCGACCTTTTCCTTCGTCTTTGGGCTTCAAGCGCATTGAGCGAGGGGACATTGATGCCCCCATCCGGCCTTTCACTGAGAGGGAGGTTTGGGAAGTGGTTCGGAAGAGTGCTAGTGACAAAGCTCCAGGCCCCGATGGGATTTCTATGGGTTTGCTGAAGGCACATTGGGAGGTTTTCAGGGATGATATTTTGACAGCGCTTGGAGAGTTTTGGAATTTTCAAGAGCTTCCAAAAGCAGTTAACAGTACTTTCCTTTGCTTAATTCCCAAGATGGATTCTGTTGAGGACATACGACAACTGAGGCCGATTAGTTTGGTTAGCTCCTTTTATAAGGTGCTATCCAAGTCCTTGACGGCAAGGTTGAAGATGGTAATTCCACAGTGTGTGTCGGTCCATCAATGTGCCTTTGTGGATAAACGACAGATTTTGGACGCTTCTCTCATTGCAAACGAAGTCATCCACTCTAGGAGGAGATCGGGAAGAGCGGGTTTGGTGATTAAGTTGGATATTGAAAAGGCCTATCACCATGTTAGTTGGGAATGTCTTCTCAAGATTTTGGGAGAGATGGGGTTCCCGTTGACATGGATTAGATGGATCAAGGAGTGTATTTCTTCTGCGTCTTTTTCGGTTCTTGTGAATGGTGAAGCCAAAGGATACTTTGCAAGCTCGAGAGGATTGAGACAGGAGATTCTTTGTCTCCCTTTCTCTTCACCCTGGTAATGGAGGTTCTCTCGTTGTTCTTCTCTAAGGCTAAGGAGGCAGGCCTCTTCAAGGGTTTCTTTATGAATGATGAGGAGAGAGCTAGGGAGGTCCATCATATTCTCTTTGCAGACGATGCTAATGGTGTTCTGCGATGCTTGTATTGACCAGGTCCGTCAGATCATTGCCATCCTCATTTGTTTTGAAGCTGTGACTGGGTTGAAAATTAATGTCCATAAGTCAGTTATTTACCCTGTTGGTGAGGTGGTGGACGCTCAAAGGTTTGCTGATATTTTTGGTTGTTCTCTTGGTTCTTTTCCGGCGTCATATCTTGGTCTCCCGCTTGGGGCGGTCTCCTCGTCTAGTCAGATTTGGGAGCCAGTGATGATGAATGTTAGGAAGAGACTTGAGTCATGGAGGGCGAAGTTTCTTTCTTTTGGTGGTAGGGTTACTCTGTTACGAAGTGTTTTGTCGCAACTGCCTATCTACTACATGTCTCTGCTCAAGGCGCCTATTGTGGTTATTTCTGAGATAAAGAAGATTCAAATTAGATTTCTGTGGGAAGGAGTAGGGGTGGATCGAAGGCCTCACCTTGTTTGTTGGACCATGGTTAAGGCTCCTAGGAGAAGGGGGTCTTGGTGTGTTGGATTTGCAGTGTTTGAACACATCTCTTTTGGGAAAATGGGGGTGGAGATATGCTACGGAGAGGAATTCTTGGTGGCGGAGTTTGATGGTAGATAAGTGTGGAGTAGGAAGGTCGGAGTGGAATCCAGTCTGGAATCTGCAGGGTGCAAGTTGGTCGGTTTGGAGAGATATTGTCAAGATTATTCCCAAGTTTTGGAAGTATGCAACGATTGATCCGGGGGTGGGGGTGTGTCTTTTTGGTTTGATCCATGGGTGTCGGGTGAGTGTCTTGCTGTCAGGTTCCCTAGGATTGCTGCTGTCGCACAATCCAGGGGTGCTCTTTTATCTGACTCTGTTGTGGTGAGTGACAGGTACATTTGGAGTTTCTCGCTGACAATTGTTCTCCGAGGTGGAGCTGAGGATGAGAAGAAGAATGGTTACCTTCTTATAGGAGATTCTGACGGGATGGATTAAAGGTCCACCATTCCCTTTGTGGGACCTCGAGACGTCAGGTGTTTTTTCTGTGAGATCTCTCTATCGGATTCAGCTCCAACAGAGGTCTCCAGGGTTGTCTGAGTTCCCAGGTTCGTTGATTTGGTTGGGGGATGTCCCGACTTAGATTTCTGGTTTCCGTGGCAAGTTTATCATGGGAGCATTTCGACCTTTGAGAATCTCCAGAGGAGAGGTTTCATTGGTCCAAATATTTGTGTTTTGTGTAGAGCCGACCTTGAGTCGGTGTCGCACTTGTTTTTGTCATGTCCTTTTGGTGTGCAAGTTTGGACTACGTTTAGTTCCAAGCTTTCCATTTGGGGTCCGAATTTTCGGGAGGTTCGGGGTTTTATTCTTGAGTGGAAGTCTAGGAACTTTTCTAGTAGTTGGAGGAGGTTTAGTGAGAGGTTGATTCATGCTTTCTTATGGTCGGTTTGGATCGAAAGAAACAATAGGATCTTTAGGGATTGTGCTAGGACAGTAGCACAAGTGGTGTGGAAGGTTGCGTGGTCGATAGGACGGGTGGCTGAAAGTGGAAGGGCCTATTTCTGATTCTGAGTTCCGAAGTTGGATGTTACTCTGGAGGCCGGTTTTTGATCCAGGTTAGGGGCTTAGTGGTTTCCTTGGCCGAAATTGATCTTGTTCATAAACGATTTTTCGGCTCTTGTTTTGTGTCTTGGGTCCTGGTTCATTTGCCTTTGTTTTCATTACCCATACTCTATTTGAGTGAGTTGGGGTTTGTTTCTTTTGTTTGGGGCTTAGCGGCTGATCTGTGTCACACAGTGTTGTTTGGGGTTTTTGTTGTTGGACAAGTGCTTTGGGCAACTCAAAGGCACTTGGGGACACTCCTTGTATAGACCATTTCCTTGTGCATCTTGATATTTATGGTGAACACTCCGGTGCACCCACTAAAAGTGGGTGCACCGGGTACACCCACTAACATTTTGATAGATAAACATGTTTTTAATATCTTTTTTTTAGTATAATAATCTACATGTTGTTAAAGGATATATAAGACGATTTGAACAAAAAACTAATTTGGTAGAGATGATAATCTATCATATTGAGAAAAAATGCAGCTGTAGAAAGAAACCTGAAGAACAATAGGTATAATCTTATACTATGATGACTAAAAATTGTAATTAAGCTCAATTTAGACTTATTAAGATTAAATCTATTTTTTTTATCCGGGAGATTAAATCTATTGATATAAACGATTAGTTCAATAGAAATATCACTCTAGATAGCACAAACGTCAGTGGGTGTACCCGGTGCACCCACTTTTAGTGGGTGCACCGAAGCGTTTACTGATATTTATATATATGGTAAACGCTTCGGTGCACCCACTAAAAGTGGGTGCACGGGTACCCACTGAGTTTGTGCTATCTAGAGTGATATTTCTATTGAACTAATCGTTTATATCAATAGATTTAATCTCCCGGATAAAAAAAATAGATTTAATCTTAATAAGTCTAAATTGAGCTTAATTACAATTTTTAGGTTCCGTTCACTATCAGTTATTATTATGGAAATTATATAATTAACTCAAATAATTCTAAAAATTACTAAAATAGGTGTTTAGTTGTAAATTAAAAAATGCAATTATATAATTATTTGTTAATTTCGGCCTAATTATAAAAGTGAAAAAAGCTGCTTTTGAAAATTTTATAATTTAGATTATGTAATTGAAAGACAGGGAATTATGCATATTTCATTAAAACTGACCCACTTTTCAAACCCCACTCCCAACCAAATCCCAACAGACAACCAAACAAAATTTACAAAATCTTTTCAACTATCATCCCAGCTGCAATGGTGTCCTGTGCTGCGATTCAAAACGCTGACTCGTGGTCTGATTTCTCATCAGTCTTCTCCTTCAGCACAATGAGGTTGATGCTCTGCTTTGGCGGGTGAAGAAGAAAGAAACTTAAGAGAGAAACAACATCTAATATAACCAACCCACATTACCTACCATCTCAAGTGCACGCTAACCTTCCAGCTGCCTCCGCTCTTGATGTTCGCATCCCAGCTCTGAATCTACGGTGGAATTAAGACCACGGCCCAGGACATCATTTTCCGACCCTCTTCGAAAATCAATTAGTCTCTGCACAAACCCAACCTCTCCTCTTTTGCCAGTCGCTCATCTTGCTCTCAAAATCTGTGTGCTCACCCATTGTAGAAACTTCTCCCTTGTCATCACCTTGTGTTGACATCTTCTCCGGAACACACAAGCATCGACCGATTTAGGGATTTCCCCTCTGCTCTCCATAATTCCGCCCATGTCTGAAACCGTTGGGCAGCAAGCATCCACCGATTGCATGCGAGGAGGATTATCGGTGGGTTTATGGGGGAGGGATTAGGAGTTTAGGGATAGAAAAGTAAGCAGGTTCAGTGGTAGGGGGAGATTACAAGTGAGGATTAATTAGATCAAAAGTTAGATCAAAAGTTGAAATATGTCTGAACGTGGCACACGTAGTAATCATGCATCCCTCCACTTGTGATGCTTGCTCTGCCATTTAATGATGCCCTTATTGATATTTTATTTTTACATTGACAGGAAGCAAATAAATGGAGATGTAACAATTGGAGCCGTATGGTGAAATGAACAGACATATACACTTAACTAATTAGTGGATTCTATCATATATGTGATTTGTTAAATTTGTCTCATTTTTAGGGTATATTTCTCATTTTCAGAAGATTAGACGCCAAGGTGGACCTAAAGATCATGAAAAACTCTTCAACTACAAACGTTCTGGTCTTCGCAATGTCATTGAACGATGTTTTGGTGTTCTGAAGAAAAGATGGTCAATCTTGAAAACGATGTGCAGTTATAGCTTCATCAAACAAACAAACATTGTTCTAGCATGTAGTGTGACTCATAACTTTATTCGGATGCATGCAGGGGATCCTATTTGCTGAGTTTGAGAGATGATGCAAGCGAAACAGTGATCATGGCTCTATAGATTGGACGTCTTCATCACAGAGTGCGGAATGGCTTCTAAGCGTACGGATTGCAAATCAGAGTAGATGATGAGTGTGCTAGTAATTAGTGAGTTTAGACGAGTGTTTATGTGATTCACTTGAATTCTAGTTGTAGCATAATTTATAATTCAACTAAGTAATGACACAATTATTATTATAAATATATAATTTCATAATTTACAAACACCAAGTAAACAGAATTTCAATTATGAATTATAATTATGTAAATTTTAAAATTCTCATTATAAAATTTTAGATAATTTATAGTGAACAAGGCTTAGTATCATAGTATAAGATTATACTATTTTCTTCAGGTCTTTTACACTGCATATAAAAAAAAAACACAACTCGAGTTATTCAACAAAGGCCAAACAACATTCTTCTAGCATGTTTAAAGCCAGAAATGGTTATAGCAACAAGACATTTCAGTAAAATCCCTGGACTCCAAAAGAATGTAACCAATCACTTTCATTTTTTGCATCCACGATAAGCCCTTTAGATTCAAATGTTGTTCAACTAAACCTCGAAACATCATTACTTTCAAATTCGCGACAACTTAGGAAACTTAGGGTAATGGACGAGTGTACGAAATGAAAGAGTACAACAGCAATAGAGAAAAACCTCACATGCATGAGGAGAAGAGGCAAAGAGAGAAGAGACTCGCCTGAAACTGCCGCTGGTCTTCGATGAATGATGGATGTTCGCCACTGGTAGAAGACTGGAAGAGGAGGAAGAGAGAGAGGGAATTAGACCTTCCACCGCCCGCGGTCTTCGTTGGTATCGTCGTAATTGACGGAAAGGAGAGGAGAGGAGGAGAAAGATATATACGACCTAGAGTTAAGGTGCTAAACTGCTAGTGGTCGGAGAAGGGGGAGGGAGGCCGTCATCACATCGGTATGAGAAAGGAAAAGAAACTTCCCGATCTTACCCTCACCCTCAAGCTCAGCCCAAAATGATGCGTTGGACTACTACCGGGCATCGGGCAGTAACTAGGGTCGTATAATGGAACAGGTTCGGGTACCGTACCTGTTTGATACCCATACCTGATACCGGAAAGCTATTTTGAATCTTATATTCGTTCAGGTAGTGGGTATCCATTAATCCAAATGAGTATTGTCAAGTTCAGGAAAAGATACCCGATAATCCCAAAATTAAAATTCAATTTATAAGTTTCAAGCAATACTATATCACTGATGGTCAAGAAGGCCCAAAAGCCAATATCTCAGCTTACATATCGTAAGTCTGGAAATAACCATGATTAGAGTTTGGTTCAGAAGATTCGATATGGTTCACTTCTGAACAACAGTCGAGGGCAATTGATAGGCCCTAGCTCAAGTTCTAGAGAGGCTCAAAGCCAACTCCTCAAAGCCCATGAAAGGTTTCCAAGGCACTTCTAGGGTTTCTAAGGCTCATCTCCACCATTGATCGACCAATGACCGAGATCATCCCAATGCAATATAAAAGGCCAAGGGCATCACCCCATCAAGGGGGACACGAAAAACAACACCTTGAGAGCTAAGAACTCAGACAACACGCCCAGTCTCGCGTCCAGATATCCACAACGCTCCAACTGTCGGGCGTTCACATCGCCACGACGCTCCAACCACGGGCGTCCAAACGGCCTTGGTGTGTCGAGCGTACGCTCAACCCCATCGCTTCAGCCATTGGGTGTTCACTCAGTCCTGGTGCTTTCGTCGTCGTGCGTTCGCACAAAACATCATGTCTTACCACTTAGCGGCCACCGCTAAGGTTAGTTTTATACTCCCTACCTTATACTCCTAGTCCATACTTCATGAAACACTTAAAATATATTTACTCATACATGTCCTCCCATAACAAACTGAGGTCCACCCGAGGTTTGTCCGCTTTTGCACTTCTCACTCATCGCCTTGGAGTTGGTCAATCAGTACCCCGAGTGAGCCCATATAAATTTTTTTTTTGGCAAAGAAATGGCTTATTTCATTAATCATCAAAGGTTCCAATAGCGAGAGGCAAAACAAAATACAATTGCAACAAACTTAATCAGCGTTACAGCCTAAGAGGCTTTGAATCCAATTAGGTTCCAGCATGTGAGCACACTCCTTCCTAGCAATTTTGTCCGCTGTAGCAACCGAGGGTCACCTGCAATTCACAATGGTTATGTTGGGAGCCTGCAGCAGAATCTCCCTAATTTCTTCAATGACAACTGCACACTCCCAAAGGCTGTCTCCATTCATTGCATAACACTAACAACCTTCCTACAATCGGACCAAACTTCCACCTCAACGCTTTCCCTCATCGCAAGCTTACACGCCACCAGAACTGCGTATGCTTCCACGCAAATTGGACCTCTACACAAAAGACGTTGAGCAACACCATCAACAATTTTACCTTCGGGATTCACAACGATGACCAAAACACCTACCTTCTAGCTTATCGACATTTGGTATTCTTGTTGTTGGTGAGAATGCTCCCCGTCACTAGTTCCTTCTCTTCCATTTTGTCTCTCAATTACTTACCTACTCTTCTCCCACAAATTAATTTCCTTGAAGTTCGTGGGTATCACATTTTCAAAACTCAGCTTGTTCCTTGTCTTCCATTTCACCCAGCAGAGGGCTGCTTTCATGCTCCTTTCCCCTTGACCTTCTCTACTCAGCTCCTCAAGCCATTCTGTCACCGCCTGCTGACTATTTGGGGGAGTGATAGCCGACATTAGCTCCTTCCAGATATCCTTCGTCACCGCGCAATCGAACAATAAATGGAAAGTCGACTCATCTGTCTATTTGCAGCACATGCAAAGTGGGTTCTGAGCACATTTTTCCTCATCAAATTTCCACGTGTCGGAACAAGATTCGAGCAATCCTCCAAGCAAAAAACTTAACTTTCAGAGGAAGGGACAACTGCCAAATCCATTTCCACTGTAATCTTTGGTCTCCTTCACCCCCGCTGCCTCGCTTAAGCATTTTGTAGCATGATATAATCGTGAAAACGCCATTTGTCTCGTGATGCCACGCCCATTTTTCTCTCATGTTGGGGGGGGGGCTATGGGAATTCTTCTAATCTCTCGAATCACTGCCTCCTCAAACCTTTCCCGTAGTTCAATGATATCCCACTCCCTTGTACTCTGGATAATCAAATCTGCCACCCTGCAGTCTGAAACTCCATTTGTACTATTTCTGAAATTCTCCACTACTGGCAGCCAAGGATCCCCTATCCATGTATCCCATTGGTGGAGCTAAGTGAAAGAGGAGGGGGTGCAACTGCACCCCCTTGAACAATTTGAAAAAATTTCATTACATTTTTCAAGCTTGCAATCTCATAGTACTAGAAATAAATTTATAGCCCCTAAACCAAATCACCAAACAATATTGTTCCAACCCACGTGTAATAACAGGGGTGGAAATTGGGAGGTAACGGGAGCCGGTTCCCGAATTTCAAGTTTCATTTTCATTTCCAAATTAAATACGAGAATTTTATTCGGGAATGGGAATTGAAATTCGGAAATCGAGTTCCCAAGTTAGACAAAAATAACTAATTTTAATACCAAACTTCTAATTAGTTATTGTTATGTTAAATGGGGTGAAAGTATGGGAACAAGAATCGAGAATTCCTGAACATGTATTGTTCTTCCCGAAATTTTACAGGAACGAGATCTCGTTGACAATAAAATATGGGATTCGGGGTCCCATTCTTGTAAAATTAAATTGTCGTTCCCAAACTTCCACCCCTACATATAAACACTCTTTAACAATTAAAGATCTAATATAACTTCAAATGTTAGAAATAAACTATGTAAATATGTAATAATGATCGATCTTTAAAACCTGGTAAACAAATAGTGGTTTAACGACACATTGATGATATATATTAAACAAAATTTTTGTGCTAAGGGAGAGGGCTTCAATCTAAGCTCCTTACTTCAATTTGCACCAAAAGTAGCTAGGTTGATGATGGATTGGCGATGGAAGGAAGATGAGAGAAAGGGTTTCGGCTGTGCTCTGTATTGTCGAATGAAAACTGAATAATGAATTGTTCTCTTCTTCGTCGAATGATCAGCTTCAATAGGACTGTCGGTTTTGCCTAAAGTTTTCGCCGAAACTTCCTTCGAAAACCTCTGGCTAGCTCATCACTTACAAGTTTTCGGCGAGAACTTTACAAGTTCTCGCTGAGATCTTCTTTGAAAACTACACTGCAGCCTCCTGGAAGTTGATGGTCGAATCGTTTCGACGAAGACTTGAGGTTTTCGCCGAGAATTCCTTCAGGAGCATGTGTAGAAATCCCGAACTTGCAACGGTCCTATCTCCTCCGTCCTAGCTCTAATTGACCTCCTGTTTGCTCCTACGTGCTCCTTGTTATCCGTAATTCGATGCCATAACGTGAAAATGCACAGAGAATACTCCAATAGACCACGAATTTGGCTCCAAAGTGACAACCCAACAAATGGACACTTTGCACAAAACATCAATAAAAGCACATAGAGCAAGGCATAATGAGATCAAACATGGGGGATCCTTAGGCTAATCGAGGGCTTAAAATGAGGGTAAAATCATCACATCAACCACCGCCTCATGACAACAAGGATAATGAGCTGGATAAGAAGCTGAACTAGATCATCTCTAGGCTCGATGATCATGATAGCCAATTCAAGGCTCAAGCTCTCCTTAATCAAGAGCAGATTGCTCAAGGTCATCGAGTAGAGAGCCAAGTAAATCACATAGAAATCATGATTGCTAATGCCATGCCCCTTCGGCCAGTTACCAAGCCAGACTGAGCCAAACCCAAAGAAGGAGCAGGTCAAGACCATCTCTACTCGAAGCTGCAAGAGCTCAACTACTACTACCTCTTCTGATCCGGTCATGACCCATGATGCCGTAGCTATTGATATACTGGAGATAGAAGAAGTAGAGAAGGCTGCCCCGCCACGTCCTACACGAGCTCCGAAGCCACCTCTTGCTTCTTACCAGCCAAGGATCCCATTCCCGAATGTGTTGCTAGGAAAGTGGATCGAGCAGATCAGCCAGAAGAAGAAGAAGGAGGCGTCCCCCACTCCTTCCAAGGAAGAATGCTCCGCCATCCATGGCCAGAAGTCCTCCATACCAATCCCAGCTAAGTGCTCTGATCTTGGTTCTTTTACTTTTCCTTTGATCATTAATGACATTAAGGTTGAACGTAGCCTAGTTGATCTAGGCGCATCTATAAATGTCATGCCATTTTACCTGTATGGGAAACTGAACCTAGGAGAACTAAAATCAATAAGCATGTAATTAGTTTTTGCTGATAGGTCCATGAAAGCACCTAGGGGATTAGTAGATGTCATTGTTCGATGCGGGCCTTTCGCTTTCTTAGCTGATTTTGTGGTTATGGATACCCGAGAGGAGGATGTTACTCTTCTCCTAGGCCGACCTTTTATGGCAACATCCGGGATGACAATTAATGTCCCGAACGGATCGTTGACATTGAGGGCTGGTAAGGATAGTGTAACATTTCGTCTCAAGGACGGTATGAGATACATTCCCAAGGAGAAGCTCATTGTTTGTCGGTTGAAACTGTGGAGTTGGCCTCGGTCAACTCCGTTACTAATGTCATTCCAAGTGTTTTCCCCAAGATATTTGTAACAGCTGCTGAACAGGTTATCAAACAGAAGAAGAAGGAGCCAGCGGAGAAGCCTAAGAAGAAGGAGGAACCGAAGGAATCCTCTTCTAAGTCGCCACAAGCTAGAAATCCTGGCGAATCCAAGAAGAAGAGCAAGGGGAAGACAAAGATGGTATGAAAGCAAATTGCTCCGCCACCATCTACCGAGCTAGTCCCTCCAGCTTCCTCTACCAAGCCACCGGAGAAGGACGTACATCCTGAAGATCTATTCGGACCCTTCAACGTGACTGGCCACTTTCCCGACGGGCGAACCAAGCTATCTCACGCTAACGGGAAGCATTTCACACTTATTGCAGGTACCCAAAAGATATATTTCATGAACTCCGATACGAGCTTAAAGGAAATCCTGAGTTGGGATGTCTCCTGATCGCCATCCAGGTATCGTCCAGCTCAAACGTTAAGCAAGAGCGCTTCGTGGGAGGCAACCCACGGCTGGGGTCAGTTTTCAAGTTTTTGAGTCAGTCGTCGTGGTTCAGGGGATCCAAAAGTGTCTTTTGTGTGGTATTTTATTTTTCTTGTGTGTGTTGTGTGTTCTCGGTTCAATTCCAATTTATTTGGGTTTTTTCTGATTTTTTCTAATTTAGTTTTGATTTTTCAAAGTTTACCGGAATTTCTGAAAAGTTGTTTTGAGCTATAGGTCAGAGTTTTCACCGAAAACTTTCACATTTTCGGCGAGAACTCTCGTTTCAAACTTTCCAGAAGATTTTAAACCTGTTTTCGATAAACTTTTCACGGAAACTTTCAAAGTTTTCGGCAAACACATTTTACAGAACCGACAGACTGTTTGTCGTTTCATTTAGTCGTTTTAAAACAAGTTTTCGGTGAGAACTTTAAAAGTTTTCGCCGAGAACTTCAGTCAAAAGTTTAAAATCCTCCCCTTATCCATTGGTTTGTACAGTCCCCCCATTTCACCATCTGTTTTCGCCGAAACTCATAGTCGCCACCGCGCTTCTTTTCGTTTGCCACCCATTTTAAGCCACCGCCACCGCCGCTCTGTTCCCCTCCTTCTCCCGGTCATTTCGCAACCTATATCGTCCAAATCAGAGCTCTAGAGCTTCGGTTCCGCCCGAAACGAGCTTTTCGAGTTTTTGCCAATTTCCTTATTCTCCGTTCATTTTCTGCTAAAATGTCTTCAAGGTTAGTGGCTGGGTTTTCAATTTCAAATCTTTTGACATATAGATTGTTGAATTTCATCGAGTTTGATTTCAGTTGACTTTTCGGTTCACCTCGGTTTGCGTGCCTGCTGTTTCAGTGTGAATTTTGTTGAATTGTTTGAACTCCGATGATCTAGACTATCTTAGGAGTGTTTAACCATGATCTTGTGCCAATCAAATATTGTTTGCTTGTCGGTTGTTGGGTTTTGATTGATGTGTTGACTTTGTGTTCAATGTCGGGTTGACTTTGCATGCTGGCCGTTTCGTTGCTATTTCATCCTTCCAGATGCGTCTCCCTTGCCTATTGAATTGAGTTGGTTGTGATTTTTGCTTACCCCAATTTTTTTCCCTCGAGTCTTTGTGGGATTGAGGATTCTGACTAAGTGTGGGGTAAGGCTCCTAATTTCTAATTAAGGTTTGCTTTGAGCTTCTCTTTTCATGAACCTAGGTAAGTTTAAGACTACTGGAGCTGATAGAGAGAGACGGACAAAGGCCAGACTGGACAGAGTTCAGACCTCCACCTCATCCGCCCCAAAGACCGTGACTCCGGACTTCATAGCCCTAGCCACACCCACCCGGAGATCCCTGCCTCAAGCACACCAGCTCACAACACCACCAAGGACCTCCATCCGTTCATCGCCTCCCTTCCTTCGACAAACCTGGAGACCTACAAGAAGATCAAGGATATTCCCCCGGCCCAAGTGGCAGCCCTCTCCTTGGACAGCATCAAAAACAACAACCAAGAATGGTACTCCAACATCGACCGCGCCCTTGAGCAAACCGGATTGCGATCTCTGACCACTTACAGCTCCCCCTACCCTCTGGTCGCCCTACAAGAATTCTAGAGCACGTTCGAGCTCGACACTCACAAGAGCCGACACTCCAAGGTCATCTCTTTTCGCCTCGCGACTAGAACCATGACCTCACCTAGAACGAGTTCGCCGATCTCCTCGGTATCCCGGCCGAGCACTACCTCAACCACCGCCTTGGCTAGGCAAGCAACAAGACGACAGATCCGGTCTTTGACGAGCTCTGGAGCTTCATCACCGGACAGCCGGGTGTAAAGTCCAACAACAAGAACTATGTGAGTATGATCTCTCATCCCCTCTTTCGATTTTTACATTACGCTTGGCGTCGCTCTTTGTTCTTTGCTTTAGAGAGAAACGGCCACCACATTTCCTCAATCAGCCACCTCGTTGTCACGCCCGGTAGCGGCACAATAGTTCCACAACATCATCAAGATCTAAGGACGAAGAAGAGCTTGATGACATGATGGCGGAACCTAAGCCAACTCTACCAGGGCATCACGATAGTGGAAAGGGCGGACGGATGAGAAAAAAGTGAAATCAATGATAAAGTAAGAGAAAGAGGGTTAAGAAGACATACTCATTTGGGGAAGAGAGGTTGAGGAGCCATCTGAATACATCATGGCGGAAAGATGATGAAGGTATGGGTTGAAACTAGGCGGACGCTCTAAGGATGGAGGCTAAAATCTCGAGGGCGGAAGCTGAGATCTCAAGGACGGTGGCTCTTAAAAATTACAGAGGGGAGATGTGAAGAGCATTGGGGGCAGGAGCAGCCTCCTTTATAGGGAAGTCGGGGAAGGCGAAAAGACACGCCCGATGAAAAAGGGACATGTGGCCCCTCATGAGGGGACGTTTCCCCTCCCCCTAACCAGAGACCTTACTCTCTCATCATTATCTCTTATGCATGCCAACCGTCATCGGGAAGCAATAAGGTTAGATATGGAGGAGCACAGTTTCCAAGAAAGATACATCCAACGGGTGGATTTGCACAAGACATGAAGGACCCAAGTCCTTTAGGGCGGGAAGACGAAACCGCCCTAATGCTAAAGCATGTCTTCAGGGCGGGTAGCTACTGCCCTAGATAAATCCCTTTACGGAGCAAGAGGGATTGCATTCAACGGGCCTCGAAGGAAGTTCTAGAATGATAGACCAGACAGAGCGCCGCTCTATCCACGCTAGGGGGCAATTGATGGACACTCGGCCCAAGGGTCCTCAAGACCATAAATCGATAGCACGGATAGGTTCGTCTGTTCACTAACCTACCCGTGATAGGGGCAATTGATGGGCCCCTGACCCAATGATCTTAGGACACACCAGGAAGAAGCCATTATGGGCATCACAGCTAGTGTCAGGGCGTCAAGCCCTGACGCCTTGGAACCAACCTCCTCCAGTCTAATCAAGGAGACGTAGTTATCAAGGCAGAGGCAACTATCACTACAAAAAACGAGAGTTTAGCGTCGGTCAAAACCGCGCTTTAGCGTCGGTCATTACCGACGCTAAACTATTTAGCGTCGCTTACAACAAGCGACGCTAAAAGTAGCGACGCTAAATTTTAGCGTCGGTTCTTCTACGACCGACGCTAATATTAAACACCACAAACGCGAACCGACGCTAATATTAAACCACGACCGACGCTAATATTGAGCTGACCGAAATGAATCGCTGACCAACCCAATTTTTTTTTGTTTTTAATATTCATTTTATATTTTCCTTTTCAGATTTGGTCACTCCATTTTCCAGTTATGCATCTTGGTCACTTAGATTTATTAGGTCATCCTTTTGGTCACTTAAATTTATTATGTCATATTTTTTTGGTGCTTTTAGATTTATTAGGTCATTTTTTTTGGTGCTGGCGGCTGCAACGGTGGCAGCGACGGCGGTGGCGACGATGGCGGCGACGGCGGTGGCGATGGCAGCGACGACGAGAAGAGAGAAGAAGAGACGAAGAGGAAGAGTGGATGAGAAGAAAGGATAGGAAGAGGAAGAGAAAGAGGAAGAAGAGGAGCTGAGATCAGAAAAGGAAGAGAGAAGCTGGAGAGGAAGAAGAAAGAGGAAAAAGAAGAATGTGGTCAGAAAAAGGAAGAGGAAGAAGAAGGCTGGAGGAGGAAGAAGGAAAGAAAGAAGAGGAAGAAGGATCAGAAAATGGAAGAGGAAGAAGAAGGTTGGAGGAGGAAAGGAAGAAGTGAAGGAGAAGATAGGAAGAAAGTGGAAGAGGTTAAAAGAAGGTTTTAGGGGGGAACGAGAAGGTTCGGAGAGATGTAAGTTAGGTTAGGCTGGCGGCTGACGAGGTTAAATTATCTATCATGTTTTAGGCGTCGGTACGACGTAAAATGTCGGAACCGACGCTAAAGCTGTTGGCTTCTTCGACGAAACCATTAGCGTGGTTATCGACAGTTTTAGCGTCGGTCGATACCACCTAAACCCTGGTCAACCGAGTAAGTTAGCGTCGTTCCTACTACCACGAACCCGAGCACGCTAAAGGCCTTTTTTTTGTAGTGTATCCCCTGACAATGGCCACGCCACTGATGAGATGGGGCCCATCCAAGGGTCCCTCTTCCACCTCATTCATGGTCCGTCGCGATGATGACATGTGGCACAAAGGCTCTAGCCATGAAGGAGTTATAAATAGGAGGTCCCCCACACAATGGATGATACGATACACCTAGACCATACGCTCGATACTGCACGCTCACACGATGCACGCTAAAGGCTAATAGAGCACACGCCCGGGTACTTCTCTGTTATCCACTTCTCTCTTCACTCCATATCCCTATACGCCGTCACCTTTCCTAACATCTCTCCCTCACTTTGCAAGGCACACCCGCTCATAGCAGATGAGAAAACTAGACGTATTGATTCAGCCATCCTCGGTTGAACCCTTGTATTGAACGGCCATCAAGGCGAATCACATGTGTGGTCCTTTGCCAAAAATAACATGTGATTGAGTAGATCTACCACCTCTAAATTAATAGAATAAAATTTCAAATATCGTTCTTCTGAGATATTATAAAACAATTCATACACATATATTTGTATGTCATCAAACACATTAGCATTTTTTGCAAATAATTTGTTATGTTGGACAAAATTAATAAAACTACTGAGTTGTAAAGGTTTAAGTAGATGTATGTATTATGAAAATCTCAACACTTGTGATTTGGAAAAAGTTGGAGCATTTTAATTTTAAATCCTAAAATTTCCTAAAATATTGTTAGTCTCTACTAAGGGGTCGTTTGTGAGGGTGAGTTGGGACGGTAAAATTGGGATGAATTGGGGTGTCGAAATAGACCGTTTGGCAGGGTGAATTGAAGGGAGAATTCAAATTCTCCACCGTGGGCCCTATGGAGAATTGGGGGTGTGTTTCAATTCTTCAATGGAGGGAGAGAATTGGGTTACTTTTAGGGGTTGTTTGTGCTATTTTGAGATTCAATCGTTTGGATGAGTGAATGTGTGAGATTCTTGGACTGAGAAAATAAATATAAATAAAACAAATAAAACAAAAGAATAAGACAAATACTAAAATGCCCCAACTTTAATCCCTACATCCCCAATAATGATGACATTTTTGTCATCCTACTTTGAATTCACCCTAGAATGTGAATTCTCACCTTGTCATCCGAGAATTCGGAGGGGGGGGGGGGTCAGAATTCTAGGATGAACACACTTCTAGAATTCAATTCTAGGCAATTCTCAGCATTTTTTTGCGAAACAAACGATAGAACTGGTTGAATTCTAGGATGAGGCCCAATTCTAGGCAATTCTCACCCCTCAATTCTCTTGCACAAACGACCCCTTAGTATTTTGAAATTCATTTTTATTTATTATTATTATTATTATTATAATATCAATTCTCCAACCCCACAATCTCCCACATTCTCTTCTCCAAACGATATACTTTCGAAATAGACAAATCTCTCCAATTCTCCAACTAATTTAGTTCTCAAGCTAATTCAATTCTCGCTTCCCCAATTCCACCCGTAAAACAACCCTAAATCTAGGCCTTTGATTAATACTCTCACTTTTCCTAATGCCGACCTCCAAATAGTATCTTCTACCAAAATATAGAAATGAAAATTCTATAAAGTGCTCAAAATTCAGTTTCAGTTCCAATCAATGGACCATTAGGGCTTATGAATTTGATGATGTGTAATTTTGAAGTGAAGTGTGCCTCACCTCCAACACCATCATGTTCGATTATTAAAAGCACATTCCCATGGCTGACAATATCTGCACATTGTACACTTGCCCTTTCATTTCGATCCCATAGATATCTCTTCCAACCCTTGAAAAATACATGAAGTAACCTATGAGAAATTAAAGCTTCTTCATCATGCTTAGAATAGAAACATGAGCTAACTTCTAACAAACTCCTCCACCTTGATGACTAATCATTCTACAGATAAGATAACTCGTTATACCGCCCATGTCTTCACCGAAGCTTAGCACTCTCAGCTTTTAAATCCAAATTCCTCTTTGAACATGAGGAGTTTCCAAGGTTAAGCATTAACTTTGGGATATCATGACTAATTTTAGTAAGGTACTAATCAAGTTTAGGCCTTTAGGGTGCATACGAATTAAAAGGTGAATGTTAGCCTATAAATAATATTTAAATCATTTGATCAATCTAAAATTTAATAAGAAAAGACTAAAATGTTTTTTTATTAGTAATTATATTTTCATTTTTATTTAATTAATTAGTGGTCATTTTGGCCACTAGTTGTTGTTCATTAGACCTTTATTGTCACTGCAATCAATCATTAGACCTATGTCATCGAATGTCACTATCGTTTATAGAAATTCACAAATCATGACAGGTATAAAATCTTATAGTTAATCACATAAATTAATGTCAAATTCCATAACCATAGCTGGAAATTCACAATTGATTATAGCGTCGGACCCTCGATGAAAAATTACAGGAGATGAGTAGAGTCAATAGCTACGCACTGAAGTTTCACCGAATGGTGATCAAGGACGACATATTATTAATGTAATTAAATAAAATAAATTGTAAATTCTAAAAACAGTGAAATAACGAACTTGCATATGAAACATTGTGGTAAATCTTGGTTTTTTCGCTTATATATACATGATCGACAAAGTCAACTAGGTAATGTAATTAGATGAAGCTATAGTATGGGTTAGATGGAGTTTTTGGTTATCTGTCTTTTTGAGTTGTCTTGTGAAGGACAAATTAGCGCCCGGGAATATTGGGGGAAAGCTAGAAATTATTATTATTATTATATGAAAAAGAAATGAAGACAAGTTGTAATTTATTTCATTTGGGACCCAACCCAAATTGAGAGACACAAAGTTTTGATTATCAAGGTCAATTGGAGACACGTTACCAACCTCAAATATCAATCATCATCTATTATAATATATATAGGAATATAAAAGACCACCCCTTTTATTCCTTCTCTCCTTAAGTGTAGGGATTCCACCAATAAAGAATTTTTATTTTCTCTTTTATTTTTACAATTTTTTTTTTCCAATAACAACTAACACAAATAAATATGATTTTCAAATAAACTAACTCCCACGTTCACATTTTTTAAAAAAATCCCTCTGTTTTTTATCTTATCATTTAGAGTATATAATAATTTTTAACATTCTTTTATCTTGCCTGCACAATTTTTAATATAAAATTCTATACTTTTATACCAACCAAAATAAGTAAAGCCATTTAAGTACACTTCAATAGGTATCTCCAACATTTTAATTTACAAAAGAACGATAATGGATATTTTTAGCACCTAAAAATTATAAATCATATCTAGCATAGTCTTGAATTCAAAAATATTGATTTTATTATAAAATTAGTCATTTTCGGTAATGCATCTTTCGAAAGTGTATTCATTCAATAGAATGATTTATTTGAAACATGTCATCAAGAATGAATGATGAATTTCCTAATTTCATCAGATAAAACACTATTCGAGAATACATCATTCTCAAATGCATTTCTAGGAATATGAATAAATTACATGTATTCATCAACAATGTTAATTAACATTTCAAATGAATCAATGTTACATAGGTGAGTCAAGTGTGTAAAAATATAATTATGTAAAATAAGATATTCACTACACATTTTTTGCATTCACTATCCAATCATGCCAAGATATGCAACCTCATTTAGTTAACTATGTTTTCTTAATTTATTTTCTTTTCTCTCTTCACCATTTTTTTAAAAATGTTTAGTTAATCAATCATATTTAAAGATTATTGTTTGTAAATTTTCTTTCTTCTGTTTCTCGAGTTTTGATTTTTTCATTTTTTAGGAGCCCTACTAAAAACTCAAATTTTAAACAAAAACTTTTAATGAAAAAACATATACTCAAAGACACTACAAAACCATAATTTTCATTAAATACATGATTTTTCAAAACCTCAAAAGACAAAAGAAAAATGACCCTTGAATTATTGTAAAGGTATCTTGATAAAATATTATTATTATTATTTGAATTATAACATAACAGAGAAATGAAAGGCAATGTTGTCCGAGGAGAATAAATAGACACGGGAAAGTGATTTTCTAATAATTCTCCATATATGCAGGTGTCTTTATACATGAGTGAATTTTATATTTTAAGACATTCGTTTCACTAACATAGGTTATTCACTATTATAAAATCACCAATGATGTTCATGAAATTTAACCAACAATCTTTGTCCAAATGTGATTACATGAATAGTAGTATAGAAGGTTTAAATTCTACCATTTTATCATAATCTTATGATTTCAGAATAAGTGAAATCATTAATTTACTCATGCATCTATAATGAGTGTGTATACATAATTACCCGTTGCAACATTCCATATTAAATTTATTAATATTAAAAAAAATTAACGATAATTGGCTACTTTGTAAACATGGCAATTATACCATAATCACGGTTATCCGTCCTAACTAGAACCAGTCAAATAGGATATAATTTGAATTAATCGAGTATTTTTAGGCTATGGGTGAACCCCAAAAAGCATTACGTGTGGGTTTGAGTAGAGTATGAAATGTGTATAAAATGAACCTCAACTAGCCAATCGAATTCCTTTAAAAATGTTTTTATGATAAAAATTTTTATGCTTATAATATCTAAGTATTTTACCTTTTCATAGATATAACAAAATATTTGAGTAATATATAATTTTACTATGGTTTATTAGTGTTTTATAACGTTTGAGTAAAATGATAAATTTTGTAAATTTTAAACCTTAAACTGATTTTTTTTTGTTATGATTATAACCAAAATATGATGAGTATGGGTACGGTATGAACTATACTACCTGAGAGACTATTTATGGTGGTTATTACCCGAATTCGAATTTACAAAGGCTATTTATCTTTAATTATTATTTTTGTAAAATATTTTTTATTTTTGAATTACTCTCATATTATTTTTGTATGAATGCTCTTTTAATATCCGAATTATGAATAATTGTGTATAGTTTAACGGAAAAAAATTAAGAATAATTACACCTAAATTCGTATAGTTAAACAAACTGAAGAGTAGTTTGGTCGAGCATACTTTAAAATAATCATCCTCTCACGCAAATAAAATAAGTACTCACTATTTGAGATAATTAATACCTTTAAATAAGGTACAAATTATTTATGAAAAATAACACTTTATCCCCCCTCTACTTTGCCAACTTAACATATGGCTCTCTACATTATAAATCGTTCTTTTTAACCTATCTAACTCATTAATAAGATTGTGATGAATTTTTTTCTAAAAATAAATAAATAATAATGGTTAAAATCATATAAGATTCATTTTAAGCGTGCGCCCGCCAACGGGCGGGAAAAAAAGCTAGTTATTATTATATAATAATAATAATAATACATTAGCAGAATAGAATAGAATAGAATAGTGTGTAGAACCCTTTTTTCCATCATTGAGATCCCAAGTGAAGTCTCAAGTTACAAGTGTACAACATACATTACTAGTGTTGGCCAGCTTGGAGTATGAAACTGAATCTTTTGACTCTTGAGGAGGCGGATTTAAAGTTGTGATTAGGTTAGGTAGCCACTTTTGGCCCGAGGCTGGAGCGTCTCTCTGTTATCTGTTTGAAATCGTTTTCTAGTTGACTTACATTACATCACTAGCCTCTCTCTATCTTTTTCAAGCCTCCTACAAACTCCAAGAGAGCGGGGGCCACGTTACCGTTATCATTGTCTACTACTCCCCACCACTCCACTTACAATCTATTATATATTTTGAAACATTTTTCTATGCAACAAAGACTTATTATTTGTACACCATTATTAAATTATTTATATTCTACTCCCAAATCCCAATCAAGGAGATCCATATTCAATCTCTAACCATCTAAACCTCACACGTTTGTAGTCTTGTGCTAGCTCTAGTTATCTCCTCTTTATGGAATGCTCAATTCTGGATTTTTTAATGCTAAGATTAACTGATTAGTGATCCGCCCAGTTTGGTTGTTGGACCAATAGAGTGATTTAATTGGAGGCTAATTGTTGGAGATCATTATTGATGTGTTGGATTTCGTATGACAGTTCCTTGCAAGGCAGATAACAATGGATTTAGTTAGTGTTTGTAAGAGAGTATTTGTAGGGTGAAAGCATAGAATGAGCGGGTAACATAGAAGTATCAGGATCAACCCTGTAGTGAGGGTGTATGTCCACAGCCTTTTGTGTGCAGCGTGAGGCCGTGTAGTATTAGGTGTGTGGTCCTAGTGTGTGTCATGCCATTTACTGAATGGATGACTCGGTATTTATAGGGTCATGGTGGCATGGTCCGACTCTCCACGTGTCAACCTTTGAGTGGGATAATGTTGGAGGTGTCATCTTGTTCGTCGGATGAGAACCTACCTCGTAGGGGTGGTTGGTGTCAAGTTCGGCAGAGTGGCATGTCCTCCGAGGGTTGACTAACTGGTTTGATAAGTTTCGTAGACCAGTTGGTGGCTGATGGACAGACGGGCGCCTTACTATTTATGAGATAGTACGGGGGCTACCCCCATCATCTTTCTCGGAGCAGGTCACCATGGTGAATGGATGGCGAGGGCGAGATGGATCGCCCTGAGGGTCCATGGGCGTTTGGACCAATTGCCGCCTAGTTTGGTTCAGAGGCGACCCTTGTGATTTCTATATCGTACTATGAATTGTCTATCCCCCATCATCTTTATTAGAGCAGGAGGGCGAGGGCGAATAGGATCGCCCTTAGGGGTTATGGGCGTTTGGCTGGGGGGGGGATCAATTGCTCCCTAGTACGGCTTAGAGGTGGCCCTCTAGGTCGTACTAATGAGAAGATCTCTGATGCACGTAAATACGAAAATTATATCACTTTTCCCCCACACTTAACCACATTTTCTAGATGTCTTACACCCCTTTTCATGATTTTATTCCTTTTTACTTGTTTTGATATTTTACCAAATTATGGTGACTAGGGACTTTCACAATCCATTTTTAATTGGTTTTTGAGTGTTTTAATGTTGTTTCAGGTCACATGGTTGGAGGGGGTTGCGAGAGCTTTCACCCAGTTCAAACGATTAATCATTTGGAGGTTTGAAGCTTCTAGAGTGATCGCATGAAGTTGGCACCTAGGAAGAACCACAGAGCGGCTCGATTACTCACCGCGGACGCGCATTAATTACGCGCGCTCACCGTCAAACTTTTTGGGCAAAATTGGCGACTAGAGGCCTTTCGACCCACGGTCCTGACCTCCGCGCACGCGGCCTCCCAGTTCCAGCGCCCGCGCGGCCACCCGCGGTCGCGCCCCCTGGATTCAGCACTATATAACGCACGACTTCTTTAGGAGAGTTTGACTTTTTGAGTGCCTCCAAGGCTTCTTGACGAAGGAAGAAGGTCTCCACCTTCCCCAAGGTCTCCATCCATCCCAAGACCATTCAAGAGTTAAGAATGTCTTCTCCTCTTAGGCCCGCCCAACCAGACGCGTTAGAACTCGAGTTCCTGTGATCGAGGCATTGGAAGTAGTGCTCTTGAGGTCCCATCAAAGTTTGGGACGTTCGTGTTTAAGTTGGATTGAAGTTACAATCAAGCATGTTGTATAGTGGGAACAACACATCGTGTAGTTCTACTACACGCCGTGTGTCTTCAAGGTACATGTCGTGTATCTTTGATACATGACCGTGATGTATTTCATGGGAACCACGGTTGCGAATGCTTTTAAAATCACATGACCGCGTAGTTGTGAAACACGCCGTGTATCATACAACACGTCGTGTTGTTTGACCTGCATATAAAAGGGCGGAACTTGACGGATTTTTATAATTTTAATCTCTCTCTTTCTTCCCGGAATCCTTTTGACGAACCAAGGTTGTTCCGACAGTAAACCTTGATTCCAGGAGCTACGGGTGTCCGATTAAGGCGTCGTTTCTTCCTGTGCATTCCTGGCGACGAGGAGAAGAGATCACTACTCTTGGTTTCTGCCATTTTGCTGCTGGGTGCTGTCGGCGAGGAAGGGAAAAGCCACGTTTTACAGGAAGGGGGTTTAGTTCGTTTGGGATTCGAGAAGTCGTTTAGAGCCTCGTCTTCTTGTCAGGTGAGGGTTTAGCGTCGATAGATAGTGACTGGAAACGTGAGGAGTTGTAACCTGGCCTAGATGAACTTAGGGACTGCATGAAAATGAAAGAGAGTAAAATTGGATAACCGTTCTGTGATTGCAAATTGACTGATTGATGATTGATTGTCGTGGTACCTTGTCATGGGGTTAGGGAAACGATTAATAATGATGTTAACGGATCAGAGTTAGAAATGAGCGATAGGGTGAACGGGTTTGTGATCTTGTGAAATTACAAATATATATATATATAACACTTCGGTACCCATGTGTATCGGTACCCTAGCTAGCATAGAATTCACATTTCTATACTTTAAAACTCAAATAATGAGTCCTAAACCTATTGCAACAAACCCTGAGCGCTACTTAATAATGCTAACCCCCTAAACACTAAATCTTAACCCTCAAACACTACGTTATAGACTCAAAACTTTAAATCGTATTCCAAACTCTAACATTTGCCAATAAGTCCGAATTAAAAGATCATAAACCCAACAAATAAACTCGAAACTCCTAACACTATATCCTAACCCCTCAATACTATACCAAATCCTTCAAACTCCAAAGTTCAAACACCAATATGACAGTAGTTTAGTGTGATGGGGTACTGATACCCCATGGTACCGAAGTGTTACCCACACATATATATAGACTTTTTATGCTAGCTAGGGTACCGAAGTGCTCAAATATATATATATATATATATATGGTGAGCACTTCGGTACCCTAACTCGCATAAAAGTCACATTTCTATATTTTAAAACTCAAATAATGAGTTCTAAACCTATTACAATAAATTCTAAGCGCTACTTAATAATGCTAACCCCCTAAACATTAAATCTTAACCCTCAAACACTACATTATAGACTCAAAACTCTAAATCGTATTCCAAACTCTAACATTTGACGATAAGTCTAAATTAAAAGATCATAAACCCAAAAAATAAACTCAAAACCCCTAACACTATATTCTAACACCTGGACATTGAACTAAAGCCCTCAAACTCCAAAGTTCAATCACCAAATACTACAGAATTTTAATGCTAGGGTACCGATACCACGGGGTACCGAAGTGTTACACACACACATATATATTGTGTGTGTGTGTGTGTGTGTGTGTGGAAACGACATCGCTCCTGGAGCACCAGATGCTCCCCTCCCCTCTGTTTGAACCATTCAAGGAGAATCTCATTCGTTCATTTGGAAGATCTAATCTGAGCCATCCATACATAAATTAATTTTATAATTTAAATGAATGATAATTAAAATAACTGAAAGGTCACTCAACATATTTCATATAAATAAATAACCATAACTCTTTAGGGGTCGTTTGGTAACAAGATATTGATATTGATATCAGCAGATATCATGATATTCGAGTTATCACTGTTTTTTTCGTACCACATATCAGGATATTTGGGGGAAAAAGTAATACAATATCACTCCACACATATTCTACTCCCCCCTAGAATATGTGAGGGGTGATATTGATATTACTTTTTCCAGACAATTTTGCCCCATACTTTAATTTCAAATTACACTGCCATTAATCATTACTCTCAACACCAACTATTTTTCTCTCACCAACACTTGAGGGTATTTCTGTCATTTTCACAATTAAGTCACTTATCTCCACCTAGAACAATACCACTACACCAAACAATGATATCATGATAATTGGCTGAACATATCAATACTAATAACATCTCAATATCCCCCTAATCTCAATATCCCTACATATCATTTTTCCAAACGACCTTATATGTTCAAATTAGTTTTACCACGCCAAATTAAATTATGATCATCATAATAATACAAATGCATATTAAATATAATTATTTTGTAACTTGTTAAATCACTTCACCCTTTTCAAACATCCATCCAATCCATACCTTTAGTCAATCAAACTTAACCACCCATCTTACTCACTCATCCCTACTAAGTGTATGATTTTACTCACCCAACTCACCCAAATCCTATCACCTCATGCAACACGATAGAATGGGGGTTTCCAAAACACTAAGAACCCTAGAATTCCATTTCTGCAATCACTCTTAGTTCATTATCGTTTCTCCTCCTCATTCTCTTATCATTTCTTCACCTCTCAACTTCATCCTATTTCGTTTCTGGAAACCGCTCTCCCTGGCGATACTTGCAGTCGAGTCATTTCAGTTTGTTATCAAAAGGCAAAGCTTATTTTGTTTGTCTGACACCAAATTCCTCTTGCAAAAATCTACCCAAATTCACATAACAGATGGCTTCAACCCGAATTCAACGGCAGCATAACAGATGGTGACGATAACATCCAAGTGGTTAGATTCGGGGAGAGAATACACCTGAAATTTGAGATAATCCACGACCTGTATGAAATTTCCCTCTTCGTTGACATGGCCTAGTACTCTCTTCGCTTTCTCTCACTCGTTGCCCTGCTAGAAAGCTCCCCTTGGTTGAACCTTCCTCCCAAACTGCATCTCTCTCGATTTCCTTTGAGAAAACCTTCAGCTTGGGAGCTTGAGTCCCGCCTTCCATTCCCCCACCTATTCTCTGCTCGGCCGGCCGACCCAATCTTGACCGCAGCGACGGCAACCATCGACAGGGAGGGGAGTTTCCACAAACGCCAGCGGCTGAGGTTTAGATGTGACGAAATGGGGGAGAATGAGGAGAAGAAAGGATAATGGCCTCAGAGTGATTGCAGAAAATCGAATTTTAGAGTTCTTGAGAGTTTTGAATAGTGCCCTTATCTCGATTCTCGGGTTGCATGAACGATAGGAGTTGGGTGAGTTGGTTCGAGTTTGTTTGCAGATAAAATCAAACACTCAGGTGAGATGGGTGAGTTTGTTTCTGTTAGATTATGGATGGATGTTTGAAATGGGTGAAGTGATACAAATACAGTGACAAAATAATTGTACTTAATATGTATTTGATGTTCTTATGATGATAATAATTTAATTTGGTATGGATAAGACTTACTTTGTTCATAAAAATAAATAGTCATGATTATTTTTTTATATGAACAAAGTTGAGTGACTTTTTAGTTTATTTTAATTTATATATATATATATATATATAATATATATATATAATATATATATATTGTCAGTTGTGGTTGCAGGAGGGTGGCCCTGACAATGTGGAATCGTCCTATGAATGATGAACATGAGGGTAACCCTAGACTTGCGACATGGATACCTCTGTATCTCTCATGCAGGTGGGGTGGCCGGCAAGCTAGAAGTTTACCCTTGTTGTGATTATGAATCGTAATGTGGAACTGTATGTGGATTGTGGAAAATGGATGAGTTGTGGTTACGTTGTCGAGGTGGACTATATGTGTTGTTGAGGAGTGGATATTGGATGCATTGTAATTAATGCGATGGTGTAAATGGAATTGAAACAATAGAATCGGAAGGAGCCAACGTTACCCCCAAAGAAATGTGATTAAGTCTGGTCTACATGGGTAGATCACCTTGGTCGGATACCAAGGATTAGTTAGAGTCTGGTCTACATGGTTGGACCACCTTGGTCAAGTACCAAGGATTAGTTGCTAACTTTAAGAGAGAAATTGTGAATGTCCATGGAACAAGGATCCGTTGAGGATGCGTCTGGTTGTGATGGCCGGCGGGGTATCGGGGGAACAACTCCTTATGGCGCCTAATGAACTCACCTAGTTAAATCAGTTGTGAAATGAGTGTGTGTGTGTGTGTGTCGTGTGTGTGTGTGTTGATTGTGATTGAGAGTTGCCATGTGATGTGTTGTTGAACTGTGTGGATGATGATCTCTTTTATAATGATGGTGATATTGTAGATCATGAATTTTGAACTGAGAACTGCACCTACGTACCTAGACTACTTTAAGTTAATAAACTGGTTAAGGTTGAATTTGGTTCCACTGTCAGTATTTCGTGCGAAGTTTAGAATCGCTGCTTTTGGTTAGGTTCGACGCATAGTTAAACCTAGTGGGTTCACTCAGTTTCATTTGGAAGCAGATTCCCTCCCATTTCCCCTTTCAGGTTCTCGTGGTTAGAGTGAGTGGTGTTGGGGTTCAAGTGCTTCGGTCGAGTTCAGAGAGGTTGCTGGTTGGAGCTATGATGTGAAGATTGACGTTCTACTTGGAGTTGATCGTTTCTTTAGTGTTACGTTTCAGTTGACAATTGTCGTTTGGGAATTTTGTAACCATTTGAGGATTGATTTTGGATACATCGAAATTCATTTATTGGAGGCCTCCTTTTCGGTTTATCAAACTTTATTGGTGGTTTTCCACTTTCTTTTATTGTACTATCTTTCTAGTGATGCTCATTACCTATCCAACCACATATTTACCTGGGTTGATTCAGGATGGGTGTTATAGTCTTCTTCTCTCTTCCAGGCACACTAGACCTAAGGTTGGGGTAAGGGGTGACTCAATGGGTGTAAGGGTAACCATGAGGTGTAATTGAGTGGATGGGGTTGTGTATGCAAGACCAAAACTCTTCTTATGTTTATGCAAGTTTCTCTAGTTCCAATTTCATTCTCTTCTTGTGCTTGGGATGTTGATGGTGAGATATGCATCTTTGTAGTCTTGAGTGTTGAGTCATTGGTACCCCCTTTGTTTTATCTTGTTTTGTGTTTGTTTAAGTTCTTGTTTTGCTTCTTTTATTAGCTTGTTTTTTTTATTGTTAATTTTAAGAGGCGGAATCTTCACCCTGTTTGTCTTTTTGTTGCTTGCATGTAGGGCGACTTGGAGGTCTTCGAGAACGAATTCGAGGACTAATTTGAAACCTCCTCGGAATTCTCTCTCTCGGACTAGAAAAGTGACAGCGAGGACACTTTGAGTGCTATCTCAAGTTCTTTATACTCAGAGATGGCTCAAGAAAGAAGGACTCTAGTGGAATTTACCAAGCCGCTAGTGGGAGAGTAAGAGGGAAGTGTTATACCGCCGATAATTGGAGCCGGCCAATTTGAGCTCAAAGGACATTACATCAATTTGTTCCACAATATGTGCATCACCCTTGATGTGAACTGTTGCAACAGTGGGAAGACGACCCTTAAACACTGCGAGCTGATCTCCTAGCACTCGTGAAGAACCTATGGAACCGGATGGAAGAGGACTTTGACCCACTAGCTATAAAAAAGCTAGGAACCACAAGTATCAAGTCGATGCCGCCACGCCAAGAGATGGATGCTCTTGATGATAAGTCAATCCTTAAGCAATGCACAAGCACATACTCCAAGGGTTTTAGAAAAAAGTTCTGAAGGGGGTTTATTGATTCATAAAAGTTGTAGGCCGGCATCTATCTTGCTTTCGCCCCTTGTTGAAGATTTCGAGTTCGTTGGTTTCGTGCCATATATTGTTGTCGGGTTTCATCATAGTCATTGACGTGGTTCACATCAGTTGGTATCGGAGATTCGGTTCAAGTTAGAGACATACTTATCTAGTTTCCGGGTTTTCTTGGATTCAAATCTTTTATTTTGTTTTATAGTTTGATAGAAAAAAGGAAAAAAAAAACATAGAGAATAGGAGTTTTTTGGATTGTTAGAGGTTATCTTAGATTCATATCTTTTATTTTATTTCATAGTTTGATAGAGAGAGGAAAAACATAAAAAGAAAAAAGGTTTGAGGAAAAAGAAAAAACATGTTTGGGTTTGTTTGATATTACTAATCGTTTGATTAAGTGTGCAAATGAATGGGGATTTATTCCATAGTCGGTGTGATCAAGAATTTTTTGTGCCAATTTGTCTTTGACGAATGGAGTTGTACTAATGTTGTTACTATATCCATTGTTCAGCAATTGGGTTTTACGAAGATGAAGCATCATCAACCATATAATGGTGGAGAGTGGCGGGTGATGGATCAAACATTGATCTCTTTCCGTATCGGAAAATATGCTGACGAGGTGTTGTGTGACGTAGCGCCTATGGAGGATGTTTACCTACTTCTGGTTAACACATGAGAATTTGATAAACGAGCTATTCGAAGTAGTGAAACTGGTAAACTTTCTATCAAAGTTAATTCGAAGAAGTATACATTGGTGCCACTAACGCCTGAAGAAGTACATGAAGAGCGATTGTGTCAGAAGTAGTTGCATGAAGAAAAGAAAAAGGTGAAAGAAGAGGAGCAAGCTCAAGCCTCAGGTCCGATAATGGAGAAGCCAAAAGAACGTGAGATAATTTCTATCCATGAAACCATCCTTCATGAAGTCGAGCAAACTACTTTTGATGAGATCCTTTCTTGTCATGGCGAAGAAGAGAAATTGAGTGGTGTTGTTGAGGTTTAAGAACACATCGAGTTTGTGATACCCATCACTGAAGAATTTGTCATCCAACAATCGTTGTCTCTATCATATTTTGTGTCAGACACCTCACCGATGTTGTCTTTATCCTTGTTGAATAATTCGAAGATGAATGTGCATTACATGTTTGAAGGACATGTCATGGTGGTTCAAGGAGGATTTGTTGAGGTCGTGGAAGGGAGTATGGTCAAGAAGAAAGCTCATGAGGTAGCGTTTAGAGGATTCATAAAGCTTGTATTTGATCCAGGAGGGTTTGAGGAAGAATCGTTCTAAAGAGGGAGGGGATGATAGAACTCGTCAAGATTCTGCCCAGTTTAGTATTTCGGTCATAACTATTTACTCAGGACTTCGATTAATGCAAGGTTAGCGGGGTTGCAAAGAAAATTCAATTACCCTTCCATCCACATATCATGGGCCGTCATATTCGAAGGGAGCAGGGAGATATGTGTGTTTAAAATGGATGGACTATATACTAATAAAAAAACTACTTATTAAGTAGTTGTCTTTGATTAAGGTTAGTTCATTAAAATATTATTTTTATTACCTTTCCATGTAGGAATATGTTTGTTTTTATTTTTCCTTAAACCATTGTGATTCTTGTGTAAAACCTATATAAAGGCTTCCCCACCCTTTGTTTTAGGCAGAGAATTTTGATAATAAAGTTTGAGTTTTTAACTTGTTGAGTTTTTTTAACTCGTTAGGGTTCTTTGAGAGTGTGTAGATTTATACTCGAGAGAGCGACAGTCCTATCGGCGAGACATTCATCCTCGTTCGTGGTCGGCATATATCTTACTTCTGCCCCTTGTCGAAGATTTCGAGTTCATTGGTTCTGTTCTATATATTGTTGTCGGGTTACGTCACAGTCGTTGGCGTGGTTCACATCAGGTGGGAACACTGATTGCCACATCATTAAACACTAACAACGGATATTTAACAGCGGCTAAAATATTCCGATGTTAGGTTCCCCCCTCCACCAAATGAATTCCCGCGAAGGCAGGATATATTGGTGCGCCCCTAGATCCAATTGCTAAAATCGGATAGCTGTCCGCTGTTCTAACAGCGGATTTCTGTCCGCCGTTAGCCATCCAATGTTGAAGTCTATGTTTGTTGTAGTGCACACCCTTTGTGTGAAGGTACAAGATTGACCATATGTGCTTCGTTGATGACTTGATAGTCATCTCCAAAGCCAGTGTTGAGGGTGTGAAGGGAATCACTAATGTCCTGAGAGAGTTTCAATCCTACTTAGAGCCTCATTTCAACCTGGTTTAAAGTGAAATAGTTCTGGCAGGTGTTACGGAGGAGATGGTTGCTAGTATTTTTAGGGTGACTAGTTTACAAAAAGGTGACTTGCCTTTTAAGTATATTGGTGTCGCTTTAGCCTCTAGTAAGATGCATAAAGTTGATTGTAAAGATCACATTAACATAATCACGAGCAAAGTGACTAACTGGAAAGTGAAAAGCTTATCCTATGTTTGTAAAATACAATTAATCCAATATGTGGTAGGGGATTCTCCAACATTGGATGTTAGACTTTATGATCCCAAAGTTTATCCTCAAAGAGATTGAAGTAATCTGTAATAAATCCATTTGGGGGAACATGAGTGTGATGGTTGCTTGGAAATATTTGGCCTTGCCTAAGTGTGAATGTGGTGTAGGTTGGAAGGCTTTACATACCTGGAATTCTTCTAACATATTGAGACATTAATTACTTACTAGGGGTGGTTCTCTTTAGGTGGCATGGATATATAAAGACATAATTAAAAACAAGGTCATTTCGGACCTAGAAATTGGTTTAGGATTTTGGAGGAGGAGAATTATGAAGATGAGAGGTTTAGCAAGAACTTTTATATCTATAGAGTCTTCTTTAGAATGGATAGGTTCTTCTTGAAACAAGTAGGGAATGACATTCGTCCTAAGGGCACTATTGTTTGCTGACATGAAACTGTATGGAAGGGACTGACCATCCCTAGCAACAATTTCATTGTTTGGCTTATGTTCAATGACAAGATGGTAGTAAATGAAACTATTGCCAACTAGGGTATTACTTTGGTCATTGGTTGTGTGTTTTGTGATATTGGTATAGACAACAAAGCTCATATGTTTTGGGACTATGCCTTCTCGTGAATGATTTTGTTGAATCTCTTACCTGATATTGACATTTTCGATTGAGACTCTATTCTGCAGTTTGTATGTAAATGCTATGCATGTTCACTAATAGCTTATTAGGTGAAATGACTTATTCAAGGTTCTATAATGGCGGGAACATTGCTCAAGGTTCTATAATGGTCGCAGACAAACCCCAAAAGCTATTGTGAAGAGAATTCGCGAGGATATTAAATACATTGCATCAGAAAGTGTGGATGAGCAGGCTAGCTTAGTTATTTTATAGTTTTGTTTGTTTTTAGTCTTTGAGTATTTGGACTATGTACAAAACTTACTCTTCATATTGATGAAATTAAAAATCTACGTTTTCATAAAAACACATAACAAACAATGTGTAGTTCTAACTTCGAAATAATTTTAGTTTAACAAGATAATTTTAAAGGATGCAAATTACTTTCTATTTGAAACTTTAAATCTTGGCATGTACTTTCCATAACAATAAGTTGATGTTGATCAAAAGACCAATTATAGAATTATCTTCAATACTTTTAGAAAGTGTGTAGTCATAAACAACTATAATATACGAGTTAAATTTTTAACTACTATAATAATAACTAGCATTTTTTTCGGCCGCCCTATTGGCGGGTTTGAGGGAAAAAATATTCTTATTAAGGAATATAGTCTCTCTCATCAATTAATAACATAAATTTAATACAAAATATTGATTAACATTAGACGGAGATGCATATAAATATAGTATTGACGAGTTAGAGAAAAAAAAGCTCTAGTTTCTCTGATTTCTTGCTGTTCCGTCCGGCCATGTCGGAGGGTGATCCCGGCGGTACGCCGGTCAAGGTTGTGAAGCGTGCTCGAATCGACGGCTCGGGGGAGGAGATTCGTGCGGATTCAATGCAAACAGAGAGGAGCAACCGGCTTCGCCACCGGTTGGCGCGTCGTTTAGGGACAAAGTTGCTGGGTTTTGGGGGGTTGATGATCCGGGCATGGTGTATCTCAATTCTGATGAATCTGACGGTGATGATGAAGAGGATGACCCCCGTTGCCCTACCATCCGGATCCCGGAGGATGGGAAGATCAGGGTGTGACGGAAGTTCAGAGACGCGATCATCATCAGCACATTGGGGGGGGGGGGAGTTCTCCTTTGCGTTCATGAGCAGAAAGATTCCCCAGATTTGGGCCAAGAAGGGGGGTGTTAGTGTTTCGGATGTGGGATGGGGTTACTTTGTGGTGAAATTCCAGTCCTCAGAGGATTATGAGAGGGCCATGTTTGGTGGTCCGTGGATGGTTGCTGATCACTACGTTGTGATTGAGAATTGGCGTCCTTATTTCGTCCTGAGGAGTTTTCCTTGTCGAAGCTTCGGGTCTGGATTCGTCTCCCGGGGTTACCTCTGGAATATTTTGATCTTGGTATCCTCACAAGAATCGGTGATCGGATTGGCAAGACGGTGCGAATCGATCATACCACTCTTGAAGGATCACGGGGCAACTATGCGCGTCTTTGTGTTGAGGTTGATCTTTCTAAACCGCTGTTTTCAAAGTATCGGTTGAGGCGTCGAGTTCGAAGAATCGAGTATGAGGGGCTTCACACAATTTGTTTCCTTTGTGGCTACTACGGACATGAAGAGGCCGCTTGCCAGGAATCAAAGAAGGATGTTCTGCCTGAAGCGATGTCGACCTCTTTTTCTAATCCTGTGTTCAAAGAAGTGAGTATCGAGGAGGATCGGCCGGAAGTCGAAGAGGATTTTGGCCCGTGGATGATGGTTAGAAGACAGCACCGTCGTTCGAGGGTGACTAGCGTCTCTGCCAGATCGTCGGAAGTCAAACAACCACCTGCGGAAGGGCTGCTGATGTACAAGATTTAACTCACAACAATCAAGGTCGTATTCCACGAGGGCTCTCTCAAAAGCTAATACTCACACGGTTCATGGACGGTCTATTCATTTAAAATGAGTTTGGTTTGAAAGAAATAAAATCAAAAACATGAAGGAAACTAAAGCAAGGAAGCAAAACAAAATGGTGAAAAACAAAGATAAGGAGGTTCACTTGGAAAGATAGTTTCATCATGCTCAAGAGGAACAAATGCACAAACAAGCCAAACATGATCGAGGTTGCAATCGAATGACCACACAAATCCCTTCTATAGACTCAATGCACTCTCGTCGCACTAAGTCCCTATCCTAGAACCACTCAACCTAGGCTCCCGCTCTCAAGCTAAGTGACTAAGGATGCATTAAAGGTGTTTGATGAAATGCCAAGCTACAAAACCCTCTCCTATGATACTATGACCACTAGGCTAGACACCACACTCTCATGTCAATGTCCTAACACTAAGAGAATCATCAAAAGACTAATCAAAGTTCAATTGAATGAAAAACCTAATGCACACCAAGTGTTCGATAAAATGCACAAGTGAGAAATCATGCAACTATGGTTGAATTGAGATGATCTAATCTCTTAGAACACACTCTCTTCAATCCCTAGACCTACAAACCATGTAATCTAAGCACTCTCATGCATTACATCACAAAGGATAGACTAAATCAAGCACATAACACAATTTGGAATTAACAACAAGTCTAGAGATCATCTTCTTACAATCCAAGATCAATCATGGCATATTTGTACAATCAACCTCTATCCTAGCATAACTATCTATCAAACCAAGAAAACCTAGGAAATCAGCCACACATGGCCAAGGGAACAAAAGAGAAAGAAAGAGAGATGGTCACCAAGAGCTCCATGGCAATCCTCTTCTTGCAAGCTCCTCTCCCAAGGTTGTGGGCTTCAATCCAAGCTCCTCTACTTTGATTTGCACCAGAAATAGCTAGGGTTGATGATGGATTGGTGATGGAAGAAGGATGAGAGAACAGGGAGAAAGGGTTTTGGCTGTCGAAGGTGTGTTATGAATAATGAATTCTCCCCTTAAAATTTCACCGCCTTCACTTTAAATACTCTGCTGGAATAGCCCTGAGTTTTCGGCGAAAACTTCCCAGAGTTTTCACCGAAAATTCCTTTGAAAATCCCTGAGCTGGCCTTGCATTCCTTCATAGATTTTTGGCGAAAACTCTGTAAGTTTTTGCCGAAAATATCTTCGAAAATCTCACTTCAGCCGTCTGTAATACTTTGACACAAACTTTTCGGCGAGAATTTATAGTTCTCGCCAAAAATTCCTTGAGGAGCAAAACTGCATTTTTCCCAATCTTGCTAAGGCTATAACTCCTCCGTCCTAGCTCTGATTGACCTCCCGTTTGATCCTACGTGCTACTTGTCACCAGTATTACGATGCCAAGACCTGAAAATGCCAAGAAAACAAAACCAATAGATACGAAATTGGCCTCAAAGTAGAAACCGGACAACAAATGGACACTTAGCACAAAACTTCAATAAAAGCATATTAAGCATGGCATTTAAGGATCAAACACGTGCATTTCATAGGTCAATCATAAGCTAAAAATGCACTAAATAAAGGCACATCAAATTCCCCTACGACTAAGCTTTGCTTGTCCTCAAGCAAATGAATTAGAAAACATCCAAGTTCACAAATGACAAGATCGGTTGATGCGTGAGATTTAACTTCACAACATACAAGGTCGTATTCCACGAGGGCTCTCTCAAAAGATAATACTCACACGGTTCATGGACGGTCTATTCATTTGAAATTGGTTTTAGTTTGGAAAGGAAATAAAAACATAAAAGAAACTAAACAAGAAAGCAAATCAAAAGGGTGCAAAACAAAGGTAAAAGAGGTTCACTTGGAAAGATAGCTTCATCATGCTCAAGAGGAACAAATGCACAAACAAGCCAAACATGATCGAGGTTGCAATCGAATGACCACGCAAATCCCTTCTATAGACTCAATGCACTCTCGTTGCACTAAATCCCTATCCTAGAACCACTCAACCTAGGCTCTCGCTCTCAAGCTAAGTGACTAAGGATGCATTAAAGGTGTTTGATGAAATGCCAAGCTACAAAACTGATGACACTCGATTTGACGTGATTATCAGCCTCATTTAAGCGACATTTCTTTGCTTAAGACATGGTTTTTAGGGTAGAATAACGAATATTCAATCAATTGCCCTATCTCGTGCCATTTGTGTTACCTTAGCCCGTTTCAGGTCTATTTGATGGTTTTCTAGTGTTTTTATGTTAGCACAGGTTTTTGCCGTCAAATAAAGTAGCCATGGACGTGTATAAGGCGCAGGAACCTCGAGGAATCAAACCGGAATCGACCCAAGGAGCCAGTCAAAGTCAAACAAAATCCTGCCCGAGTACAAAGAGATTTTCGCCGAAATTGAGCTTGCATATTCGGCGAAAATATTAGTGCATTCAGACTGGTGCCAAGTGAAGGACATCTTCGGCGAAAACATTGTACTCTTCGGACCGAAAATACAAGGCAGAGAAAGCACTCCCGAACACAAAGGAATTTTCGCCGAAATTCTTAAGGAATTTTCGGCGAAAATAATACACTATTCCGGATCAGTTAGGGTTAAGTATAAATACTTAACCCGTCGGCCCAAAACAAGAGGAGGACATTCGATACAATCATAATTTGCAAAAACACAACTTTTCGAATCAGAATTCTCTCAAGTTCTGGAGCGAAGAGTTGGAGTTCGAAGAGCCGGATAGAGATCGTGACGCCATCCCTTCAACCTCGACGAACCGGAGCTAGGAGTGTAGATTACCAAAGATCGGAGTCTGTCAGAGTCGTCTGAATTAGGTTTTCAGATTCTTTTCTATTCTTCCTCTGAATGATGAACTCTTTCTTTGTCTTTGTTTCTTCTGTAATGATCATGAGTAGCTAAACTCGTTAGAGCTTGGACTAGATGAACCCTAAGTGACCCAGGGCTTTAGAGTGGTCACGGATCGGCGGTGATTAGATTCGAAATTCAATCAGTTCTTTTTCATATTTGATTCGTTCTTCATTGTTCATGTTTCTTGTCTGGATTGATCACCTAGATTAGATTCTGGTTAAGCTAAGGATAGAAGCGAACGCTCGCCTTACTTTAGAACATCGAATTAAACAATTAACCTTATAATTGGAGTGTGCCTTTCGTAGGAACCGGTTAGGGTTAATTCACTGCAAGAGTAACTCATTAATCACTAGTAATCGCACCAATTAATTAAGTCGTTGCGAGAGGCGACCGTACCCGAGCGGCTAGTTAATCTTGGTAGTTAGAACGGATAGAGCGAACGTTCGCCGGTCTTAAACCTAAGGGTAAGGAGTTATGGTGGTGTCTTAGTAATTGATTGAATGAGAATCGAAATCCGCTGATCTGTTGATTGCCAATGCTCTGAGGAACGAAGGGGGATTCAAAGTCTAAGTTCGTCTGTCATCCTTGTTTTCAAACCCTAATTCCCAATCTGCTTTAGTTTAATTTGTTTTAATTTTTCTGCATTTCTTAGAAGTAGAAGTCGTGGAACTCACACCACGCACAACGTGTTTTCCTTCGAGTATTTTGCTAGTTCTGAAGTAACCAATCATAGAAAGCCCTCGGAATACGATCTGCTATACGCTTTTTCTTAGCATTAGTAGGCTTTATTTGGTTGAAACGTCCGAACAACGACCGGGCGGTTCACCAAATTGGCGCCGTTGCCGGGGAACTTCTTTTGATTGTTGAAAGAAGATCTGGAAATTTATTCTTTCATTTTTCCATCTTTCATTTTTCCATCCACTTCGATTTTACACTGGTTTTGTTTGTCTTTGTTATCTGTAGGTTTACAGGTGTATGCCTCACCGTCCTTGGACTCGCTCTCAATCCGAACAGGCTAAGATTGCAGGGAATCCGGGCAGTTCTGCTACACCTCTACGATCACAGATTCTGAAGGAAGGCAGATCCAATCCATTCATCACTCCGATCAAGATCGAGGAACCGAAGAAGAGTCCCTCATCTCCGTCTTCACCGCACTCTTCATCCGCTTCATACACCGCATCACTTTCACCACCTCCATCTCCTACCATGGACAATCGAGTACACATACCACCACCAAACGGCGATCAACCACCGCCGCCACCACCACCTGCACAGAAGAGTCTAGCAGACTATAACAAGCCGAGCACGACTAGCGTTCGATCTGCCATTGCCGTTCCACGCATAGAAGGAGATCCTGCCTATGAGATCAAGATTCCATTCTTGACTATGATCTCTAGGGATTTACAGTTTGAAGGCAGGCCCCTAGAAAATCCGTGCACTCATCTTGCAGACTTCCTTGATCTCTGTAGTACTTTTAAGAACGGAAACCTCGACAAAAACACTCTTTGTCTGAGAGCTTTCCCGTTCTCTTTGAAAGGCGCTGCTAAGAGGTGGCTTACTGGCAAACCACCTGGCTACTACACTAACTGGGATACTCTTGCTCAGGACTTTGTTGAAGAATACTTCCCTCCGGCCAGAACAACTGCCATCAAGGACAGCATCGCCAGATTCTCCCAAAAAGAAGGAGAAAGCTTGTATGATACTTGGAATCGATTCCAAGAACTTCTCTACACCTGCCCTCATCATGGATTCGAGCAGAGGCAGTTAGCTGAAATCTTCTCTCGTGGACTTCGAGAAGAATCCGCCAAGTGGGTCAATTCTCTAGCTGAAGGGGATTGCACTACACTCACTCCTGAAGCTGCTCTTCTTCACTTCGCAAACTGTGCCTCCAAGTCAAGGAACTGGGAGCGACAATCTGAAGTATCAAGGAGCAAGCTAGATCTCGAAGCTACCACACCGATCAAGCCACCGGCAGCTTCTGTCTATGTTGCTGATTGCGAGTGGTGTGGAGCTTGCTCACATAATGGAGGCCGTTGTCAGAATTTTGGTAAGGCAGAAGTCTGGTCTGCCGAAGAGGTAAATTTCATACAACAAGGCTTCGTCAATAATCAGAATGGTTATGCTGGTTACCGTAACTTCAGACAGCAAGGGAACTATCAAGACAGACCCCCCTACAATGCTGGCGCCAATCATAACCAGAACCAGAATAACCGTTCGGCTGGTCCAGCTCAGGATCAGAAGCCTAACCATCCGCCGGCAGGTGTCTACCAGCCGCCGCATCGTAATCCGGGTAATTATGGAACTGCTCCTGGCAATCGCCAGAATCAATATCTTAACAATACCTATCCAGGTCAGCAGCATCAAAGAGATAATAATGTCAGCGACCTGGATAAGAAGCTCAGCCAGATCATCACAAGACTCGATGATCATGACAGTCAGTTCAAGGCTCAAGCTCTTCTCAATCAAGAACAGATAGCATCTGGACAAAGAATTGAGCAAGTCGTGAACAACATCTCGAGCATGCTAGCATCTGGTCGACCATTTGGCCAGCTTCCAAGCCAGACAGAGCCAAACCCGAGAAAAGAACAGGCTAAAATAGTAACTGCTCGAAAACTCTCGAACTTAATTGCTGATGCTTATTCTGTTT
This sequence comes from Linum lewisii, assembly GCA_034768395.1. Taxonomy (NCBI): domain Eukaryota; kingdom Viridiplantae; phylum Streptophyta; class Magnoliopsida; order Malpighiales; family Linaceae; genus Linum; species Linum lewisii. The sequence goes on along the minus strand of CM068299.1, from coordinate 53,851,896 downwards.
TACGCAGAATCGCTGAAACTCCGGAAGAAGAGGAAGAAGAAGAACAGAAACCGGCGCCTAAGGAGGATCCTCCTCTTGCACCATACGTCGTAAAGCCTCCTTTTCCTAGAGCATTGCTGCCAAACGCAAGGATCGAGACTGGCATGAAGGAGAACAAGGAAGGATATCCTGACATTCGTGCTAAGAAACCTGTTTCTCCATATCCAGCTAAGTTATCTGATCCTGGTTCTTTTACTTTGCCTTTGGTCATTAATGATGTTGAGATTGAACGTTGCTTAGTTGATCTAGGAGCATCTGTTAATGTTATGCCTGTGAGTCTATATGAAAAGTTAAACCTAGGAGAACTTGAACCGCCTAGTATGCAACTCGTCTTTGCTGATAGATCGCTTAAAACCCCTAAGGGAGAGATTAAAGACGTTGTCACTAAATGTGGTCCGTTCACGTTCTTAGCTGATTATGTGATTATGGATACTAGTACAGATGATGCTACCATTCTCATAGGTCGACCTTTCATGGCTACTACTGGAATGAATATTAACGTTCCAAATGGTTCTTTAACTTTAAGAGTCGGTAAAGAAACAAAAACGTTCCGTCTTAAAGATGGCATGAAATATGACTCTAGGAATGAAGAATCTCACTGCCTAGCTGTTGAAACGGTGGGGTTGACTCCGATCAACTCCGTTACTAATGCTTCTCCCAGTGTCTCTAGATCAGCTGTTGCTGCAGATATTAAACAGGTCATTACGAAGAAGCCAGAAATTTCGGTTCAGAAGCCGCTTAAGAAGAAGAAGAAGGAACTGCAAGCCTCTTCTAAACCACCGAGCAGACCTCGAGGAAAGAACAAGAAGACGAAGACCCAAATGGTCTGGAGACCAAAAATTTCGCCGTCTTCCACCGAGCCAGCTGCACCACCAATTCGTTCCGAGAAATCGGCGCCGGAACAAGTATGGAGGGAGAAACCGAAAGCATCTCCTAAGGAAGTACTAACGATCACCGATCCTGGTGATACCAAGCCGAGGATTAAAGAAAAGGAGAAACCGACAGTCCTCATTCCTTCCATCGTCACACTCAAGAAGGATGATCTCTCTAGAGAGCTGTTCGGACCATTCAAGTTCGTTGATCATCTTCCCGACGGACGTACCAAGCTTTTGCATGCGAACGGGAAGAAATTCACGTTTACCGGAGAAGTCCCGAAGCTGTACTTCATGACCTCCGACGCGAGCGTGAAGGAGAATCTGAGTTGGGATGTCTCCTAATACCGTCCAGGTATCATCCAGCTCAAGGACGTTAATAAAAGAGCGCTTCGTGGGAGGCAACCCACGGCTGGAGTCTGTTTTAATTTTTGTTGAACTTGGTATTTTAGAGTCGGTTCTGGAGAGCCAAAAGTGTCAGTTTGTTTGATTTATTATTTTTCGTGTAGATCTGTGTGTCATAGAGTCAGTCGCAAGTTGATTGAGGTCGTTCCGATTTTTTTGGATTTAACTGTGATTTTCTGAAGTTAGCTGAATTTGCGAAAATATTTTAAACCCGAACAATTCAAAATTTTCGGCGAAACCACCCTTGTTTTCGGCGAAATCGATTTTCAATTTTCAAACTCAATCTCCCTGTTAATTGTTTTCGGTTCAAAAAGTTTTTGTTTTCGGCGAAACCATTTTAACTGATATTTTCGGCGAAACCGTACTATCATTTTCGGTGAAACCGCCTTCGAAAATCCGGCAGTCCATTTTAACTGATATTTTCGGCGAAACCACCCTCCTATTTTCGCCGAAAATAATTTTGAAAATCACCCAAATCTTCCTTTAAAAAAATCCGGTCCATCCCCTCTCTCACCTTCACCCATTTTCGTTCAACTCACCGAAACCCCCCTTATCTCTTTAAAATCGCCGACCGCCTTTCACCATTTCAATCCGCCGTCGCCGCCGTAACCCGCCACCGCCGCCGTCGCGACCACCGCCGCTCCCTCCCTTTTCCTTTTCCGATCCCAACGAGCCCTAGAACGTTCGAATCGGAGCTTTGCAGCTCCAGTTCACCGAAACCCTCGTTTTCAACGTTTTTCACCGATTTCTCTCAACTCGTTCATTTTTAGCAATCATGACTACAAGGTAAGTTGTAGAACTTTTCGATACGAATCTTTTGACATATAGATTGCTGAATTTCGTCGGGGTTGACTTTCGGTTGACTTTTCGGTTTGCCTCGTTTTGCGTGCCGACTGTTTCGTGTGAACTAGGATTAGCAGAACTTATAGAACTGTTCTAGCATGCTTAGGGAGTTCCGTGCTTAATTTTCATATCATTTGAGCTTATGTTGCTATGCATACGATTAATTCCTTGTTAAGTTAACTTTTGTGAGAAATGTCAGTTTGACTTTGAACTGCTATGATCATTTGGCTGTCTGATGTGTTCATTCTCGTTCATATTATCGAGCTGCCATTTGAAATCATATTTTACCGTCATTCTCCATGTTATGATAGTCTTGCCATGATTAGGGTTCAATATGCTTAAATGTTGACTTCCAAAATGTCGGTTTGACTTTTTGAACTCTGATTGTGCTTATTCGATTCTGGTTGTTCCTAAGTATGTATTTTACTGTCTATGATTACCGGTTACTCCGCTTTGCTTACCCCACTTAGTTTCCCTCATTTCTTTGTGAAATCGAGTTTTTCTACTAAGTGTGGGGTAAGGTTTTGGTTGACTAATCTGGTTTCATTCTGGTTCTAGGAACACCACTTATGAGCGCAGGACTAAGGCGCGACTTGATGGCGCCTCGAGCTCAGGAGCTGCCGCTCCCGTCACACCTGCTATTCTGGGTCCACCACCTGCTCTACCCCACCATGCTGGATATCATCCCACCATCACCCGTCTACCGGATTTCTATTTTGAGTGCTTCCAGAAGATTCAGCACGTTCGGGGAGCTAACGTGCGCCCTCTCTCCATGGAGTCCCTGCATGATCATGATGAGGACTACCACCGGAACGTGCATGACGCCTTAGCACCGGCTGGTCTCCTCGAGCTGACCAGCATCGCCGCCGAGTTCCCAGACATTGCCCTCCAGGAGTTCTGGGCAACCTTTGATCTGGATGAGCACAAGAGGAAGCAACGCCAGAAGGTGATCACCTTCTATCTTGGTGGGGTGTACAGGCAGCTCACCTACGATGAGTTTGCCGCTCATCTCGGCATCCCCTATGAGCACTATCACGATCATCACCTCGGTTGGGGAGAAGATGATGACGGCGAGGAGTACAACGCGCTTTGGAGCCACACGACAGGCGTACCTGGCGATCGCCTCGGGGAGAGCAACTCAGTTAAGTCTCTCTCTCACCCGCTCTATAAATTTATTCATATGGTTTGGCGGAGGTCACTTTTATATGTTCGAGACAAGGATCGCCACCATATCCTCAAGGAGGAGCTCATGCTTCTCCGAGCCATCCGAGAGAGCTACCCTCTCCACCCCGGTTGGGTACTGGCTCGCATCTTTCGCCAGAAGACCAAGAGGAAGACGCCACCCCCGCAAACTCTTGGGAGGCAACTTCATAGGACAGCTCATCCTCTCCTTCGGCATCAGCCATGAGTATGGCCCGCACATTCCACGACATCCAGTTCGGACCGTTGGAGGAGACTTGGCGGTTGAGTACGACTTAGAACTCGACCTCAGTCCCCATGTAGCAGCTGATCCTCCACTCCTGCCTGTGGTCGAGTCAGAGGAAGAAGATGATGCTGAGGAGCAGCAGCCGCAGCCGCCGCCTGAGTTTCATGATTATATACCCTCGCCACACCATCAGGCAGGGTACATCCACCAGTCGCCGCCGCACATCCCCGATCCATATCCGGCGCATACTCAACAGCCGCAACACCACCCCACAGATGTTGGAGAGTTATACGAGCGACTGCAGGAGTGGCGCATCACCGACAACGCCACTCAAGAGGCGCGATGGACTATTATGCAACAACATATGCGCCGCGCCGACCGGCGATATGAGGCACAGATGGCGTGGCAACGCCAGCTCGGCGAATTTCTCCACTTTCCACCTCCCGGCTCACCGGACCAGCAGTGATCGGGTTGTATTCCTTTTCTGGTGTCTTCTTTTTAGTTATTCTTTTCAGATTTCGGTCCAACTTTTTTCTGTGTGGATCCGGGACACTTGTCCCAGTTTCCTTTTTATGTTTCATTTGTTTTTGTTTTGTAGGCAATCGGTAGACTCCCTTTGCTTCAGGTTCTGTTACACTTCCCTCCGCTCTCAGGATCCGTGCTTACCCTCTGAAATCAACCGTCCTCATCCAGGTTCTTACATTCCACTCTGAACTATAAATTAGTCCTGTGAGGACACAGTCCGATTTAAGTGTGGGGTAGGATGCTAGAGAACTTTGCATGAACTTGATTGCCCTTGATTGTGTTTTATGTGTGCCTCGTGATTCCATTCCAGTCTCTCTAGCATTAGAATGGCTCAGTTCTTGATTTTTGATGTTAAGTTGTTGTTCAAACTTCCATAATGATGCTTAGACTGCTTAACCTAGAACTTGAGAACCAACTTGTATGCTTTGATGCTAAATTGCCTGGTCAGAACAGAATTTTAAAATCACACTTGTAGTTTGTAGCCTTGATTGCATGAAAATGACCGAATCCGACTAGCAAACCAACTGTGAGCTTTTGATCCATTGCACGTAACTTGCAATTTTAATTCTTTCTGAGTGGTTTTCTGTTTACTTGAATGAGTTAGAATTTGCATGAGACCTACTCGAGACCACACGATGACACGGGTTCTAGAAGGATAGGGGCACCTAGATTCAGCTACTAAGCCAGATAGCCTACCAAACGATAAAATCCACTAGGTTTAGACCCTTGAGCTTGGCCTGTTCTTTCGGTTCGATAATACATTACAGTCATTTCCCATTTCTTTCATTCCCCGTTGATCCCCTGTGGTTGTAGTTCTAGATTGACCTACCGGAAGTCGGTTTGTGGTAACCTGCCTATAGCCATTAAACAGGTGGTTTTAGCTAATATGTCCAGACGTGTAAACCCCTCTAACAACTAAAAGAAAAATCGGCACAAAAGAAGAAAAAAAGTAAAGAAAGAAAAAGAGAAAAATTTTCGAAAAAGAAATGATTAAGAAAAGAAAATCAGAAAAAGTTCAAAGTGTAGTTCAATAAAACGTTCTTCTCCTACAAATGGAAGAACGAAGTCAAAAGAAAAGTTCAAAAGAAAGTAAAGAAAAAAAAATTGTGCAAAAAGAAAAAAGAATAAGTGCTAAGTTGCTTGAGGGTATCATAGGACGAGCGTTCATCATTCCACCCGTGTTTGGTTAGACGGTAGGAAGCCATAGATTAGATTCGAGGGAAGTTAGTCGAAAGCTACACCGCACAAAGCCATCATCATTCATTCCCATCATCCATCTCATTATAAACCCGAGTAGTGTAGTATTCATTACGGTCCTAGCAGGGAAGTCCTTCTTGACTAGAATCTCGTGTTGTCACAGTGGTGGAGATGTGGTCGAAATGCAAACCTATGACAGAATTCGGTAACAGAAAATGATCGAGAGCAGAAACACGTCCTTAAACACAGAGAGTGAGAGTTCCCATTGTACTATATACATCCTGTGTGAGGAGTCTGGTCGGTCAGGTCAAATTCGTGCATAATTGGTTGCTAATTACTTGGCGTGTGCAGTTTATTAGTGAGACCAGGTAGTTTGGCTGATCTGCATGCATGTTAGGTTTCTTGTTCTAGGATCGATCTGTCTAATAATTCATTGTGTTTGATTGAGCTCCAATTTAATCGATCTTATCATTTATGAACATGAGCATTTCTATTCAGTTTGCTTGAGGACAAGCAAAAGCTTAAGTGTGGGGTATTTGATGACACTCGATTTGACGTGATTATCAGCCTCATTTAAGCGACATTTCTTTGCTTAAGACATGGTTTTTAGGGTAGAATAACGAATATTCAATCAATTGCCCTATCTCGTGCCATTTGTGTTACCTTGGCCCGTTTCGGGTCTATTTAATGGTTTTCTAGTGTTTTTATGTTAGCACAGGTTTTTGCCGTCAAATAAAGTAGCCATGGACGTGTCTAAGGCGCAGGAACCTCGAGGAATCAAACCGGAATCGACCCAAGGAGCCAGTCAAAGTCAAACAAAATCCTGCTCGAGTACAAAGAGATTTTCGCCGAAATTGAGCTTGCATATTCGGCGAAAATATTAGTTCATTCAGACTGGTGCCAAGTGAAGGACATCTTCGGCGAAAACATTGTACTCTTCGGACCGAAAATACAAGGCAGAGAAAGCACTCCCGAACACAAAGGAATTTTTGCCGAAATTCTTAAGGAATTTTCGGCGAAAATAATACACTATTCCGGATCAGTTAGGGTTAAGTATAAATACTTAGGCGGCCCAAAACAAAAGGAGGACATTCGATACAATCATAATTTGCAAAAACACAACTTTTCGAATCAGAATTCTCTCAAGTTCTGGAGCGAAGAGTTGGAGTTCGAAGAGCCGGATAGAGATCGTGACGCCATCCCTTCCACCTCGACGAACCGGAGCTAGGAGTGTAGATTACCGAAGATCGGAGTCTGTCAGAGTCGTCTGAATTAGGTTTTCAGATTCTTTTCTGTTCTTCCTCTGAATGATGAACTCTTTCTTTGTCTTTGTTTCTTCTGTAATGATCATGAGTAGCTAAACTCGTTAGAGCTTAGACTAGATGAACCCTAAGTGACCCAGGGCTTTAAAGCGGTCACGGATCGGCGGTGATTAGATTCGAAATTCAATCAGCTCTTTTTCATGTTTGATTCGTTCTTCATTGTTCATGTTTCTTGTCTGGATTGATCACCTAGATTAGATTCTGGTTAAGCTAAGGATAGAAGCGAACGCTCGCCTTACTTTAGAACATCGAATTAAACAATTAACCTTATAATTGGAGTGTGACTTTAGTAGGAATCGGTTAGGGTTAATTCACTGCAAGAGTAACTCATTAATCACTAGTAATCGCACCAATTAATTAAGTCGTTGCGAGAGGCGACCGTACCCGGGCGGCTAGTTAATCTTGGTAGTTAGAACGGATAGAGCGAACGTTCGCCGGTCTTAAACCTAAGGGTAAGGAGTTATGGTGGTGTCTTAGTAATTGATTGAATGAGAATCGAAATCCGCTGATCTGTTGATTGCCAATGCTCTGGGGAACGAAGGGGGATTCAAAGTCTAAGTTCGTCTGTCATCCTTGTTTTCAAACCCTAATTCCCAATCTGCTTTAGTTTAATTTGTTTTAATTTTTCTGCATTTCTTAGAAGTAGAAGTCGTGGAACTCACACCACGCACAACGTGTTTTCCGTCGAGTATTTTGCTAGTTCTGAAGTAACCAATCATAGAAAGCCCTCGGAATACGATCTGCTATACGCTTTTTCTTAGCATTAGTAGTTTTTATTTGGTTGAAACGTCCGAACAACGACCGGGCGGTTCATCAAAAACCCTCTCCTATGACTCTATGACCACTAGGCTAGACACCACACTCTCATGTCAATGTCCTAACACTAAGAGAATCATCAAAAGACTAATCAAAGTTCAACTGAATGAAAAACCTAATGCACACCAAGTGTTCGATAAAATGCACAAGTGAGAAATCATACAACTATGGTTGAATTGAGATGATCTAATCTCTTAGAACACACTCCCTTCAATCCCTAGACCTACAATCCATGTAATCTAAGCACTCTCATGCATTACATCACAAATAATAGACCAATCAAGCCATAGCCATCAATGGAATTAACAACAAGTCTAGAGATCATTCTCTTACAATCCAAGATCAATCATGGCAAATGTGTACAATCAACCTCTATCCTAGCACAACTAATCTATCAATCCAAGGAAACCTAGGAAATCAGCCACACATGGCCAAGGAAATGAAGGAAAGAGAAAGAAAGATGATCACCAAGAACACCATGGCAATCCTCCTCTTGCAAGCTCCTCTTCCAAGGTTGTGGACTTCAATCCAAGCTCCTCTACTTTGATTTGCACCTTGCTCTAGGGTTGTGGATTGGAGATGAGGAGAAAAGTATTTGAGAAGTTGAGAGAAAAGGGTTTTGAAGAAGTGTGAAATCTGAATTAATGAATTGTTCCCTTAATTTTCGCCCTCTTCCTCCTTATATACTGCACCGGAAAACCCTTACATTTTCGGCGAAAATTGTGTAACATTTTCACCGAAAATGCCTTTGTAAACCCGACCGGCTGATGCATTCCTTCATAGATTTTCGGCGAAAACTCTGGGAAGTTTTCGCCGAAAATTTCTTCATAAATCGAACCTGAACCTCCTGTTTAGAATTCGGCCGAAAACTTCTTCAGCTTTAAGGTGCATTTTTCCCAAACTTGCATCGGCCATATCTCCTCCGTCCTAGCTCCGATTGACCTCCCGTTTGATCCTACGTGCTCCTTGTCACCAGTACTTTAATGCCAAATCCTGAAAATGCAAAGAAAACAGCTCCAATAGACATGGAATTGGCCTCAAAGTGGCAACCGGGCAACAAAATAGCACTTTGCATAAAACTTCAATAAAAGCATATAAATCATAGCAAAATGAGATCAAACATGGGAAATCCTTAGGCTAATCAAAGGCTTAAAATGCACCAAATATAGTCACATCAAATTCCCCTACGACTAAGCTTTGCTTGTCCTCAAGCAAATGAATTAGAAACATCCAAGTTCACAAATGACAAGATCGGCCCCATTGAGATTCAAGCAATAACAATTCGGTTTAAACTGTTCCACGAACAAACTTAACCTACACATGCAAGAACATCAACCAAACAAGTCTAGACCTCACTATTTTCTGCACACTTCAAGTAGTGGTTGATTGGGCAAGAAAACGAACGACAACACCACTAATAAAGAAAGATAGCGGTATGAGAGTAGATGACAGAGCTATCGCTCGACTATCCTCTAATCGCTCTTACAAAGGTGGTCAAGGCTAATGAAACTTTTTTTTCTTTTTTTTCATTTTTTTTTTTTTCTTACGCATACATGCTCGATCCAACCTTCATAGGTTAACTGCCTGTCACAGCTTTTCTGCTAGTGACACACTCACTAGTGCCGAGCTGCCTATTACTTTCTTTCTTTTAGCATAACACCACTGATCCTTACCCCTCACTCACACAGATTCAATTGGATCCTAATATTAAGCCCACACGAGAATCAAAGTATGAAAATGAAAGGGTTTATTGATTGCCTCATCATCTACGTAGTGCCAAACACTATCAACCATCAACAAAACAAGTGATAACTTGTTGCCTGACTCATTTGATATATGTAACATCTGTATTTCAAGAGACACAACTCTTATGAGCTGAAGTCATAACACCAAAAGTCAAAACCGAATGATTCACAATGAGGAATCACATTCAATTAAGATCATGCACTTCATCAAAGCAAAGCTTAGATCTACGGAATAATCACACAACCTCAACTGCCTATCGACTCGACTTCATCCGCTTCTAGATCCGCTCTATTACAAACTCGGGCGTAGGATCAAGGCTACAATTGAGAACTTTTTTTTCTTTCTTTTCTTTCCATTTTCATTATTTTTTTTTCTTACTGCATACTAGTGCTCGATCCAACACTTCACTTAGGTGTTGAACCTGCCTAGCTCACAGCTTTTGCCTTTGCTAGTGCTCAACCCGACACTTCACTTAGGTGCCGAGCTTGCCTAGCTTAGCTTTTCTTTTCTTTTCTTTTGAGCATAACTAGCCACTTGATCCTTAGCCCCTTACAACTTCCACACAAGATTTCGAATTGGATTCCGTCTAATCTCAAGCCACAATCACGAGAAATCAAAAAGGTGATGAAAAACATGGAAAAGGGTGTTAATTTTGATTGCCTTCATCATCTTAGACCGGTGTTATCGAGTGGCACAAAAACACGTATCAAACCAATCAACCAACATACAAGAGTGATAAAATCTCTGTTCTGGCCTAGACTCATTTGATATTAGTGCTAACATACTGGTTATAGGTTCTAAGTAGGACAGTCTAAACGTCATTATGAAAGCTTGAAGTCAATTAAACACCAAAAGTCAAGAACCGAATGATTCTACAATAGAGGAATTTGACATTCAATTAAGATCATGCAACTCATCAAAGCAAAGCCTTAGACTTCTACCGACAAATAATCACACCAAACCTCAAACTCCCCTACGACTAACATGAGCATTGTCCTCAATGATCAAGAGAGAGAGGGTAAGGTGGAACGAAGTTACCGCGTTGGTAGAGAGGAGCATAGGACGCAATAGTAGTGAAAGGATTCCACGATGATCCTTGGTGAAGAGTGATCCCAATTGCTTGCCAAACTTATTCGAAAAGCTAAAACAACACAAAAACGAAAAAGAGCAAACAAGAGCAATAAGAGTAAAGATAACATGGGGTGCCTCCCAAGAAGCGCTTGGTTACCGTTTTAAACTCGACGATACCTGCGTTATGGTGTCCAACTTAGTACCTCCTTGATGTCAAGTAGCTTCTTCCATGATGAAAGTTGAGCTCCAAGAAACATCTTGGGAGAATGGTAGACTAGCCAATGCAGAATGATGCTTGTATAGCACTTGATACCTTGGGGTGGCTTGCTACCTTTGAGTTCCGAAACTTGAGGAAGAAAGTATGGTAGGGGGCCACCATTGAGCTCCATCGTCTCCAAGTTGGTGATACCACTCGAAAAGTTTTCCGGTTCAAACATGGGCGGCTCCTCTTCCATTATCACCTTAGGGGGGTTATGAAGCTTGTGTCCGTCTCTTGACACAAGTACTTCATGATCAAGCAAGAAGATTGAAGAGTACTCACAATCCTTGGTGGGACCACAATAGAGTGGTGTTGTTCACTTTCGTGCTCCACTCTCGATGCCACCTCTTCTTGAAGCGTCTCCAAATCATCTCTCACCTCCTCTAAAGGGTCATCATCCTCAAGTCTCCTTGATTCTTCTATCCTCACATCATTGTCACATGGTGTTTCCATGGGAAAAACATGCACTTCAATCTCCTCCACTACCAAATCTTCCTCCGTGTCAAGCTCTTCGGATTCACAAATGTCATCTTCATGATCATAAACTTGCTCCACATGATTGAGATGGCGTTCATTCTCAAGAATCTTCGTGACGAGCTCTTTGGGATAAGCGGTTAACTCGGTTTGCATTATCCTCCGCAATTCGTAACATCTCCAGCATGAAAGGAGGTGGAAGAGGTTTCTCATGACTCACGAATTCCTCTTGGGGAGACTCACTTTCTTCCTCTTCCATGACAAGCACTTCCGGTTCAAAGGTGTCGGTGATGAGCTTCACACTTTGAGTTAAACGATCCAACCGAGCCGCATTATCTTCCGCCATTTGCAACATCTCCTCAATTGTGGGGGGTGGAGAATGTTGTTCATCCTCTAGAGCTTCCTTGATGAGTGTCATGCCTTGAGCTAAGCGATTAAGTTGGTTCGCATTGTCATCCGCAATCTTCAAAGCTTCCTCAAGTGTGGGAAGAGATGGAGGAGGTTCCTCATAGCTTACGAACTCCCCTCGAGGTCGCTCACTTTCCTTCACCATTTTCAAGAGCTCCTCTAGCATAGAAGGAGGTTGAGAGGGTTGCTCATAGCTTGTGAACTCCTCTTGAGGATGCTCGCTTTCTTTAACCATCTTGAAGAGCTCCTCTAGCATGGAAGGCGGTTGAGAATGTTGTTCATGACTTTTGAAATCCTTTTGATAATACTCCGGCAAGACTTGATGGTAGGGTGGAGATGGATAGGGACATTGCTCATTCCACATGGGTGTTGAAGCTTGTTGTTCTTGACCCCACCATCGGTTATCTCCCTCACAAGTTTCTTGGTAGTAGTTGGATGAAGTAGGATGACCATAGTATGGGTTAGGAGATGGATTCCACCCTTGATAGGTACCATAACCATTACCTCCATTCCACGAGTTCATCTTACTTGCAACCTTGCTCCCATGAATTAGATAGGTGGAGAAGGGGCCTACAAACACGCACAACAAACACAACCAAGTAGTACAACAATGCCGGATAACAAAATCACAAAAACAAATAACAAAGAAGCAAAACTAAAACGAAAGGAAGTGAATAGAACGGTCCACTACTAAATGCTTTCAAAGGATTGAGAAAGTCCCCGGCAACGGCGCCAAAAACTTGATGCGTGAGATTTAACTTCACAACATACAAGGTCGTATTCCACGAGGGCTCTCTCAAAAGCTAATACTCACACGGTTCATGGACGGTCTATTCATTTGAAATTGGTTTTAGTTTGGAAAGGAAATAAAAACATAAAAGAAACTAAACAAGAAAGCAAATCAAAAGGGTGCAAAACAAAGGTAAAGGAGGTTCACTTGGAAAGATAGCTTCATCATGCTCAAGAGGAACAAATGCACAAACAAGCCAAACATGATCGAGGTTGCAATCGAATGACCACGCAAATCCCTTCTATAGACTCAATGCACTCTTGTTGCACTAAATCCCTATCCTAGAACCACTCAACCTAGGCTCTCGCTCTCAAGCTAAGTGACTAAGGATGCATTAAAGGTGTTTGATGAAATGCCAAGCTACAAAACCCTCTCCTATGACTCTATGACCACTAGGCTAGACACCACACTCTCATGTCAATGTCCTAACACTAAGAGAATCATCAAAAGACTAATCAAAGTTCAACTGAATGAAAAACCTAATGCACACCAAGTGTTCGATAAAATGCACAAGTGAGAAATCATGCAACTATGGTTGAATTGAGATGATCTAATCTCTTAGAACACACTCCCTTCAATCCCTAGACATACAATCCATGTAATCTAAGCACTCTCATGCATTACATCACAAATAATAGACCAATCAAGCCATAGCCATCAATGGAATTAACAACAAGTCTAGAGATCATTCTCTTACAATCCAAGATCAATCATGGCAAATGTGTACAATCAACCTCTATCCTAGCACAACTAATCTATCAATCCAAGGAAACCTAGGAAATCAGCCACACATGGCCAAGGAAATGAAGGAAAGAGAAAGAAAGATGATCACCAAGAACACCATGGCAATCCTCCTCTTGCAAGCTCCTCTTCCAAGGTTGTGGACTTCAATCCAAGCTCCTCTACTTTGATTTGCACCTTGCTCTAGGGTTGTGGATTGGAGATGAGGAGAAAAGTATTTGAGAAGTTAAGAGAAAAGGGTTTTGAAGAAGTGTGAAATCTGAATTAATGAATTGTTCCCTTAATTTTCGCCCTCTTCCTCCTTATATACTGCACCGGAAAACCCTTACATTTTCGGCGAAAACTGTGTAACATTTTCGCCGAAAATGCCTTTGTAAACCCGACCGGCTGATGCATTCCTTCATAGATTTTCGGCGAAAACTCTGGGAAGTTTTCGCCGAAAATTTCTTCATAAATCGAACCTGAACCTCCTGTTTAGAGTTTTCGGCCGAGAACTTAGAGTTTTCGGCCGAAAACTTCTTCAGCTTTAAGGTGCATTTTTCCCAAACTTGCATCGGCCATATCTCCTCCGTCCTAGCTCCGATTGACCTCCCGTTTGACTACGTGCTCCTTGTCACCAGTACTTTAATGCCAAATCCTGAAAATACAAATAAAACAGCTCCAACAGACATGGAATTGGCCTCAAAGTGGCAACCGGCAACAAAATAGCACTTTGCATAAAACTTCAATAAAAGCATATAAATCATAGCAAAATGAGATCAAACATGGGAAATCCTTAGGCTAATCAAAGGCTTAAAATGCACCAAATATAGTCACATCATCGGTCCATTGAGATTCGAGCCATAACAATTTGGCTTAAATTGTTTCACGAACAAACTCAACCTACACATGCAAGAACGTCAACCAAACAAGTCTAGACCTCACTATTTTCTGCACACTTCAAGTAGTGGTTAATTGGGATACAGACAAACCGACCACGACAACACCAACTCTAATCAAAAGGACTTGAACTTGGGGAATGCAATGGATTAGGCGGGGGGTAGGAAAATTTTGGAAAGTGGTGAGTGATCGTGATGTGGCTATCGACTCGACTTCGTCCGCTTCTAGATCCGCACTTTACAGGCTCTAGCTAGGATCATTACAACAAGGGTCACTTTCGAGAACTTCTTTTTTTTTTCCTTTTCCATTTTTTTCTCTCTTTTTTTTTCTACTGCATGCTAGTGCTCGATCCAACACTTCATTAGGTGTTGAACCTGCCTAGCTCACAGCCGTAGCCTTTGCTAGTGCTCAACCCGACACTTCACTTAGGTGCCGAGCTTGCCTAGCTTTTCTTTTCTTTTGAGCATTTTCTCTCTTTTTTCTTTTTCTACACAAAATAGCCACTTGATCCCTAGCTCTTTACAACTTCCACACAAGATTTCGAATTGGATTCCGTCTAATCTCAAGCCACAATCATGAGAAATCAAAAAGGGAAAGAAGAACATGGAAAAGGGGAAGAAATTTTGATTGCCTTCATCATCTTAGACCGGTGTTATCGAGCGGTCCAAAAACACGTATCAAACCAATCAACCAACATACAAGAGTGATAAAATCTCTGTTCTGGCCTAGACTCATTTGATATTAGCGCTAACATGCTGGTTATAGGTTCTAAGTGAAACAGTCTAAACGTCATTGTGAAAACTTGAAGTCAATTAAACACAAAAAGTCAAGAAACGAACGATTCTACCATAGAGGAATTTGACATTCAATTAAGATCATGCAAATCATCAAAGCATAGCATTACATCTCTACCACAAATAATCACACCAAACCTCAAACTCCCTACGACTAACAGGAGCATTGTCCTCAATGATCAAGAGAGAGAGGGTAAGGTGGAACGAGGTTTCCTCGTTGGTAGAGAGAAGCATAAGAGGTAATAGTGGTGAAAGAGTTCCATGATGATCCTTGGTGAAGAGTGATCCCAAATGCTTGCCAACCTTATTCGAAAAGCTAAAACAACACAAAAACGAAAAAGAGCAAACAAGAGCAATAAAAGTAAAGATAACATGGGGTGCCTCCCAAGAAGCGCTTGGTTACCGTCTTAAGCTCGACGATACCTGCGTTATGGTGTCCAACTTAGTACCTCCTTGATGTCAAGTAGCTTCTTCCATGATGAAAGTTGAGCTCCAAGAAACATCTTGGGAGAATGGTAGACTAGCCAATGCACATTGATGCTTGTATAACACTTGGTACCTTGGGGTGGCTTGCTACCTTTGAGTTTCGAAGCTTGAGGAAGAAAGTATGGTAGGGGGCCACCATTGAGCTCCATCGTCTCCAAGTTGGTGATGCCACTCGAAGAGTCTTCCGGTTCAAACATGGGCGACTCCTCTTCCATTATCACCTTAGGGGAGGTTATGAAGCTTGTGTCCGTCTCTTAACACAAGTACTTCATGATCAAGCAATAAGATTGAAGAGTACTCACAATCCTTGGTGGGACCACAATAGAGTGGTGTTGTTCACTTTCGTGCTCCACTCTCGGTGTCACCTCTTCTTGAAGCATCTCCAAATTATCTCTCACCTCCTCCAAAGGGTCATCATCCTCAAGTCTCCTTGATTCTTCTATCCTCACATCATCGTTACTTGGCGTTTCCATGGGAAAAACATGCTCTTCAATCTCCTCCACAACCAAATCTTCTTCCGTGTCAAGCTCTTCCGGTTCACAAGTGTCATCTTCATCATCATAAACATGCTCCACATGATTGGGATGTTGTTCATTCTCAAAAATCTTCGTAACGAGCTCTATGCTTTGGGATAAGCGGTTAACTCGGTTTGCATTATGCTCCGCAATTCGCAAGATCTCTAGTATGAAAGGAGGTGAAAGAGGTTTCTCATGGCTCATGAACTCCTCTTGGGGAAACTCACTTTCTTCTTCTTCCATGACAAGCACTTCCGGTTCAAAGGTGTCGGTGATGAGCTTCACACTTTGAGTTAAACGATCCAACCGAGCCGCATTATCTTCCGCAATTTGCAACATCTCCCCAATTGTGGGGGGAGGTGGAGAGTGTTGTTCCTCCTCTAGAGCTTCCTTGATGAGCGTCACACTTTGAGCTAGGCGATTAAGTTGGTTCGCATTGTCTTGCGCAATCTTCAAAGCTTCCTCAAGGGTGGGAAGAGGTGGAGAAGGCTCCTCATAACTTACGAACTCCTCTCGAGGATGCTCGCTTTCTCTAACCATCTTAAAGAGCTCCTCTAACATGGAAGGCGGTGGAAAATGTTGTTCATGACTTGTGAAATCCTCTTGATAATACTCCGGCAAGACTTGATGGTAGGGTGGAGAAGGATAAGGACATTGCTCATTCCACATGGGTGTTGAAACTTGTTGTTCTTGACCCCACCATTGGTTATCTTCCTCACAAGTTTCTTGGTAGTAGTTGGGTGGAGTAGGATGACCATAGTATGGGTTAGGAGGTGGATTCCACCCTTGATAGGTGTCATAACCATTACTTCCATTCCACGAGTTCATCTTACTTGCAACCGTGCTCCCATTAACTAGATGAGGTAGAGGGCGGATTGGTAGATCTCTACAAACAAGCACAACAAACACAACCAAGTAGTACAACAATGCGGGATAATAAAACCACAAAAACAAATAACAAAGAAGCAAAACTAAAACGAAAGGAAGTGAATAGAACGGTCCACTACTAAATGCTTTCAAAGGATTGAGAAAGTCCCCGGCAACGGCGCCAAAAACTTGATAAGAATTTTATTAAACACGGGCATTTCATAGGTCAATCATAAGCTAAAAATGCACTAAATAAAGGCACATCAGCTGCTGTCAACAGCGAGCGGTGAGGCGGGCTCGTGTTCTGGAAAAGGAAAGGATCTGAACCCGTTTATTATGTTAGAGGATTTTGAGGAGGATGCTGATTTGGTGGCATCAATGAAGGAAGCTGAGATCCTTTCCAAACGGTCAGATTCTGGTGTGAATGACAAGGAGAATGCCCCGGATGTGAGTGTGAATATTTCGTTCATCCCTGGGCCGTCGGATGCTGGGCCTAATCCCATGGGGTCGGTTAAGACCGGTGCACTGGAAGGGCCATCCAAGAAAATTGGCTCCGTTAAGGGTTCTGCTTCGGGCAAAGGGGTTAAGGCTAGTGGTGTGAAGGCTGGGGGCCCGGTCAGAAGCAATGGGACTAAGGGCGTCTCTCGTTTGGGCCCGGGTACTGGGAAAGCTAAGGAGCAGCCCATGTCTGGTTCTAAACCAGGGAGGTGGTGCTACGGGTCGGTCAGACGTGGTTTTTGAGAGCATTTCGTCAGTTTAGGTTGTCGGGGGGGGGGGGGGGGCAGAAGAGTAGTGGGGTCGAGTTGGGTTCTGCTGTTGTAGTGGACCGTGCAGAGATGTGGGGTGTTCCGGCCACGGTGTCGAGTGGTCATAAGCCTAGGTCCTCTGATGTTTTAATGACAGAGGTGTTTGCCATTGATGGGGCTCATCCTAGGCCCTAAGTGTTTTCAGGGAGTCCTTTCTTTTCTATGTGTTTTATGTAGTTATCCAATATCTTTGTCTGGAATTGTAGGGGGCTGCTCACAAGGGCTTCCTCCCAGCTTTTAGATCGTATTATGCTGCTAATCATTTTTCTATTGTGGTGATTGTAGAGCCTAAGATTAGTCACGAGAAAGCTGAGCGTGTTATTAAGAAGATGGGTTTCGAGTCTTCCTTTTGGGCAGAAGCTGACGGTTTCAAGGGTGGAGTGTGGATTATTTGGGACCCGAAGGTGGTTCATCTCGATATCTTGGACTTTGGAGACCAATTCATCCATGCTAGGGGCCGTGTGGCGGATGGCTCTTTCTACTTTCTCACTGTTGTGTACGCTAGCCCTCAAGGCACGCGTCGTGTCCTTCTCTGGGATGCTTTAAAGGATTTTACAGCTTCTATGTCTGCACCCTGGGCGGTGGTGGGGGATTTCAACTCAATCCTCTCTGCTGAGGATAAGAGGGGGGTGCTCCGTTTTCTCGTGCAAGGAATAAGTCGTTTATTGATACTGTCGAGCTTTGTGGGTTCATGGACGTCCCTTTTTCAGGGCCTAGATTTACTTGGTCGAGGAATAATGTGGTTGTACGCCTGGATAGAGCTTTAGTGAATGGCTTGTGGCTCAAGGAGTATCTGGAGTCCTCGGTGATACACCTCCACAAGCTTAAATCGAATCACCATCTGATCATGCTTTGTCCTCATTATCAGGTGTTCTCCTCCAATTCTAAACCCTCTAGATTCTTGTCGGCTTGGTTTTCCCACGTTAGCTTTAACCATGTTGTTAAAAATAATTGGTCTTCAGGATTGGAGTTCCCGCCTACTTTGGATAGCCTGACGAATGCCTTGAAGCATTAGAATAAGAACGTTTTCGGGAATATCTTCAGGAGGAAACAACCTCTCGTCGAAAAGCTCAAATTGGCAGAGGACCTTGTGGCGAGTCGGCCCTCGGAGGCGAATATTGCTGAGGAGGCTAGGGTTCGGGCGAACCTGGAGCTTGTTTTGTGGCAGGAAGAAGCTATTTGGGTTCAGAAGTCGAGATCAAAGTGGATTGTTGAAGGCGACCACAACACGCATTTCTTCCATTTGTTGGCTCTTAAAAGGCGGGCTGCTAATAGGGTTAAAAGGTTGAAGTCAAGGGAGGGTGTTTGGGTTGACGATCAAGAAGCTCTGTCTTCTATAGCGTTTGATCATTTCCGCGATTTCTACTCGGAGGAGGCTACCTGTGTCGAAGAATTGTTGGTTTTTCAGGTAGAATCAGCGAGGAGGATCGCATGGTTTTATCAGGAAGATTTACTGCGTCAGAGATTCAGGCGGCTGTTAAGAGCATGGGGGCGCTCAAGGCGCCGGGTAAGGATGGCTTTGGGCCAATTTTTTTATCATGGTTGCTGGGATTTGGTTGGATCTAGCTTCATGGAGTTTGTCAGTAGCTGTTTCAGACGTCCGGATAAGATTGCTACAGTCAACAAAACCCTTATTACTCTTATCCCTAAAGTTCAAAACCCGGCAGTGATCTCTGATTTCAGACCGATTAGCCTTTGCAATGTGGTTTATAAAACCATCTCTAAATGCATAGCCAATCGTATCAAGAAGTTGATGCCTGGTCTTACGCATCCCATGCAAACGAGCTTTGTCCCTGGTAGGCATATCACAGATAATATTCTGATGGTGCAGGAGGTTGTGCATTCTCTGCACTCTTGGAGAAATAAGAAACACCAGATGGTTGTTAAAATTGACCTTGCTAAGGCGTATGATAAGATTGCTTGGAGCTTTGTGCAGGACACTCTCGAGCAGGCGGGTTTTCCTGATGAGCTCATGAGGGCTATCATGGCGTGCATCTCTACGACTTCTTTCCAAGTTCTTTGGAATGGTTGCAGCTCTGAACCTTTCCTCCCGACTAGAGGCCTCCGCCAGGGGTGCCCTCTTTCTCCGTATCTGTTCACTCTTTGTATTGAGAGGCTGAGTAAAATGATCAATTCGGCTGTTCAGTTTGGTTATTGGATCCCGACGCAGCTTGTGAGTGGTGGTATGCCCCTGTCTCATTGTTTCTTCGCGGGTGACTTGGTTCTTTTTGGAGAAGCCAGTGCTGGTCAAGCTCGTGTGATTAATGATATCTTCGAGAGGTTTTGTGCTGCTTCTGGGCAGAGTGTTAGTAAAGAGAAATCTAGGGTTTGTTTCTACAAGAACATTCCCCAGGAAAAGGCTTCGGAGATCGTCTCTATCCTTGGTATCAGTGCTACTCGCGATCTGGACAGGTATCTCGGTGTTCCCATTTTACATGGGAGAGTTACCAAACATACTTATAATTTCATTCTCGACCGCCTGGATAGGAAGCTGGCAGGGTGGAAAGTGGATAACCTGTCGTTGGCTGGGAGAGTTACTCTCGCATCTTTTGTTCTGAACTCTATTTCGAGCTATATTATGCAGACTTCCTTCCTTCCTGTTTCGCTTTGTGATAGGATTGATAGAAGGATTAGAAACTTTATCTGGGGTTCTTCTGAAGCTTCCCATAAAATTCATAATGTCAATTGGAGAACAGTTTGTAAGCCTAAGAAGTTGGGAGGGTTGGGGCTTCGGAGTGCTAGGGAGCTAAATCAAGCCTTTCTTATGAAGATCGCGTGGAACATGCTGTCTAGACCAGAGGAGTTGTGGTCGAAAGTCCTTATGACTAAATATCTGGATGTTACAGAGCGTGGTTTTATTCTGAAGAGGAAGGCAGGATTTACGGCAGCTTGGAGGGGGGTGTTGAGTGTTTGGGAGGATATGCTTAATGACGCCCATTGGAGTGTTAGGAATGGCGAGACTACGAGATTCTGGACGGATATCTAGCTTGATTCAGGGTCTCAGCTCCTCCAACATGCGTTGGATTTACAGGGAGTTAATCGTTCTGAGTCTGTTTCGGACTTTCTTTCCGCTGATGGTATTTGGGATACTCGAAAATTAGAAAGTTGCTTACCTTCTTCTTTCGTTTTGCAGGTGGCAGGTATGACTCCACCTCTCAGGAATGCAGGGCAAGATCGGCTTGTTTGGGCGCTAGAGAATGATGGCCGATTCACCATTCGTTCGACATATGACTTACTCAAGGACCACAGGCTGGAAGATAGCAGTAGCAGTTGGCAGAGGATTTGGAATTGGCAGGGCCCTAACAAGATTAGGCACTTTATGTGGTTGGTGGCGCAAGGCAAGCTTATGACGAATATGGAGAGGGTTTGTAGAAGGATTTCTGATCGGGGCAATTGTGAGGCTTGTCCGACAGGGATGGAAGATGTCGATCATGTTTTCAGATCGTGTGTTGTGGCAAGAAATTTTTGGATGCGGGTCCTTGGTGGAACGTGTGTTGAGGGTTCAACCAAATAAACTACTAATGCTAAGAAAAAGCTATAGCAGATCGTATTCCGAGGGTCTCTTATGATTGGTTACTTCAGAATTAGCAAAGTACTCGAATGCAAACACGTTGTGCGTGGTGTGAGTTCCACGACTTCTACTTCTAAGAAATGCAGAAAAATTAAAACGAATTAAACTAAATCAGATTGGGAATTAGGGTTTGAAAACAAGGATGACAGACGAACTTAGACTTTGAATCCCCCTTCGTTCCCCAGAGCATTGGCAATCAACAGATCAGCGGATTTCGATTCTCATTCAATCAGTTACTAAGACACCACCATAACTCCTTACCCTTAGGTTTAAGACCGGCGAACGTTCGCTCTATCCGTTCTAACTACCAAGATTAAATAGCCGCCCGGGTACGGTCGCCTCTCGCAATGACTTAATTAATTGGTGTAATTACTAATGATTAATGAGTTACTCTTGCAGTGAATTAACCCTAACCGGTTCCTACGAAAGGCACACTCCAATTATAAGGTTAATTGTTCAATTCGATGTTCTAAAGTAAGGCGAGCGTTCGCTTCTATCCTTAGCTTAACCAGAATCTAATCTAGGTGATCAATCCAGACAAGAAACATGAACAATGAAGAACGAATCAAACATGAAAAAGAACTGATTGAATTTCGAATCTAATCACCGCCGATCCGTGACCGCTTTAAAGCCCTGGGTCACTTAGGGTTCATCTAGTCTAAGCTCTAACGAGTTTAGCTACTCATGATTATTACAAAAGAAACAAAGACAAAGAAAGAGTTCATCATTCAGAGGAAGAACAGAAAAGAATCTGAAAAACCTAATTTAGACGACTCTGACAGACTTCGATCTTCGGTAGATAACACTCCTAGCTCCGGTTCTCCGAGATGGAAAGGATGGCGTCACGATCTCTATCCGGCTCTTCGAACTCCAACTCTTTGCTCCAGAACTTGAGAGGATTCTCTGAATTCTGATCTCGAAAAGTTGTGTTTTGCGAATTATGATTGTATATTGTTTGGGCCGTCGGGTTAAGTATTTATACTTAACCCTAATCAGCCGGATTCCTCTTATTATTTTCGCCAAAATTCTTAAAGAATTTTCGGCGAAAATTCCTTTGTGAATGAAGGCTCCGCCAGCTGATCTCTCTGCCTTGCATTTTCGGTCCGAAGAACACAATGTTTTCGCCGAAGTCATTCTTCACTAGGCGTCAGTCGAAGTGTGATGTTATTTTCGCCGAAATCAATAAGATATTTTCGGCGAAAATATCTTTGTACTCGGGCAGGATTTTGTTTGACTTTGACTGGCCCCTTTGATCGATTCTGGTTTGATTCCTCGAGGTTCCAACGCCTTAGACACGTCCATGGCTACTTTATTTGACGACAAAAACCTGTGCTAACATAAAAACACTAGAAAACCATCAAATAGACCCGAAACGGGCCAAGGTAACACAAATGGCACGAGATAGGGCAATCGATTGAATATTCGTTATTCTACCCTAAAAACCATGTCTTAAGCAAAGAAATGTCGCTTAAATGAGGCTGATAATCACGTCAAATCGAGTGTCATCAAATACCCCACACTTAAGCTTTTGCTTGTCCTCAAGCAAACTGAATAGAAATGCTCATGTTCATAAATGATAAGATCGATTAAATTGGAGCTCAATCAAACACAATGACTTATTAGACAGATCGATCCTAGAACAAGAAACCTAACATGCATACAGATCAGCCAAACTACCTGGTCTCACTAATAAACTGCACACGACAAGTAATTAGCAACCAATTATGCACGAATTTGACCTGACCGACCAGACTCCTCACACAGGATATATATAGTACAATGGGAACTCTCACTCTCTGTGTTTAAGGACGTGTTTCTGCTCTCGATCATTTTCTGTTACCGAATTCTGTCATAGGTTTGCATTTCGACCACATCTCCACCACTGTGACAACACGAGTATCTAGTCAAGAAGGACTTCCCTGCTAGGACCGTAATGAAATCTACACTACTCGGGTTTATAATGAGATGGATGATGGGAATGAATGATGATGGCTTTGTGCGGTGTAGCTTTCGACTAACTTCCCTCGAATCTAATCTATGGCTCCCTACCGTCTAACCAAACACGGGTGGAATGATGAACGCTCGTCCTATGATACCCTCAAGCAACCTAGCACTTATTCTTTTTCTTTACACGATTTTTTCCTTTTCTTTTCAACTTTTCTTTTCAACTTTTCTTTGACTTCGTTCTTCCATTTGTATGGAGAAGAACGTTTTATTTGAACTACACTTTGAACTTTTTTCTGATTTTTCTGCTTCTCTTTTTTTTCTGAAACTTGCTTCTTTTCTTACTTTACTTTTACTTTTTTTTTCTTTTCTTTTGTGCCGATTTTCTTTTAGTTGCTAGAGGGGTTTACACGTCTGGACATATTAGCTAAGACCACCTGTTTAATGGATATAGGCAGGTTACCACAAACCGACTTCCGGTAGGTCAATCTAGAACTACAACCACAGGGGATCAACGGGGAATGAAAGAATGGGAAATGGTTGTAATGTATTATCGAACCGAAAGAACAGGCCAAGCTCAAGGGTCTAAACCTAGTGGATTTTATCGTTTGGTAGGCTATCTGGCTTAGTAGCTGAATCTAGGTGCCCCTATCCTTCTAGAACTCGTGTCATCGTGTGGTCTCGAATAGGTCTCATGCAAATTCTAACTCATTCAAGTAAACAGAAAACCACTCAGAAAGAATTAAAATTGCAAGTTACGTGCAATGGATCAAAAGCTCATAGTTGGTTTGCTAGTCGGATTCGGTCATTTTCATGCAATCAAGGCTACAAACTACAAGTGTGATTTTAAAATTCTGTTCTGACCAGACAATTTAGCATCAAAGTATACAAGTTGGTTCTCAAGTTCTAGGTTAAGCAGTCTAAGCATCATTATGAAAGTTTGAACAACAACTTAACATCAAAAATCAAGAACTGAGCCATTCTAATGCTAGAGAGACTGGAATGGAATCACGAGGCACACATAAAACACAATCAAGGGCAATCAAGTTCATGCAAGGTTCTCTAGCATCCTACCCCACACTTAAATCGGACTGTGTCCTCACAGGACTAATTCTAGAGTTCAGAGTGGAATGTAAGAACCTGGATGAGGACGGTTGATTTCAGAGGGTGAGCACGGATCCTCGGAGCAGAGGGAAGTGTAGCAGAACCTGAAGCAAAGGGAGTCTCCCTACTGCCTACAAAACAAAAACAAATGAAACATAAAAAGGAAACCGGGACAAGTGTCCCGGATCCACACAGAAAAAAGTTGGATCAAAATCCGAAAATAATAAATAAAAAGAAGACACCAGAAAAAGGAATACAACTCGATCACTGCTGGTCCGGTGAACCGGGAGGTGGAAAGTGGAGAAATTCGCCGAGCTGGCGTTGCCACGCCATCTGTGCCTCATACCGCCGGTCGGCGCGGCGCATATGTTGCTGCATAATAGTCCATCGCGCCTCTTGAGTGGCGTTGTCGGTGATGCGCCACTCCTGAAGTCGCTCGTACAACTCTCCAACATCCGCGGGGTGATGTCGGGGCTGCTGGGGAGGCGCCTGGTATGGATCGGGAATGTGCGGCGGCGACTGGTGAGCATACCCTGCCTGATGGTGTGGCGAGGGTATATAATCTTGGAATTCTGGTGGCGGCTGCGGCTGCTGCTCCTCAGCATCATCTTCTTCCTCTGACTCGACCACAGGCTGGAGTGGAGGATCAGCTGCTACATGGGGACTGAGGTCGAGTTCTAAGTCGTACTCAACCGCCAAGTCTCCTCCAACGGTCCTAACTGGGTGTCGTGGAATGTGCGGGCCATATTCATGGCTGATGCCGAAGGAGAGGATGAGCTGTCCGATGAAGTTGCCCCCAAGAGTTTGCGAGGTGG
Organism: Linum lewisii; assembly: GCA_034768395.1. Lineage (NCBI taxonomy): Eukaryota > Viridiplantae > Streptophyta > Magnoliopsida > Malpighiales > Linaceae > Linum > Linum lewisii. The sequence continues at coordinate 53,827,181 of CM068299.1, read as the reverse complement.
CGTCTTCCTCCTGGTCTTCTGGCGGAAGATGCGAGCCAGTACCCAACCGGGGTGGAGAGGGTAGCTCTCTCGAATGGCTCGGAGAAGCATGAGCTCCTCCTTGAGGATATGGTGGCAATCCTTGTCGGGTGCATATAAAAAGGATCTACGCCAAACCATATGAATAAATTTATAGAGCGGGTGAGAGAGAGACTTAACTGAGTTGCCCACTCCGAGGCGATCTCCAGGCACGCCTGTCATGTGGCTCCAAAGCGCGTTGTACTCCTCGTCGTCATCATCTTCTCCCCAACCGAGGTGATGATCGTGATAGTGCTCGTAGGGGATGCCGAGATGAGCAGCAAACTCATCGTAGGTGAGCTGTCGGTACACCCCACCAAGATAGAAGGTGACCACCTTCTGGCGTTGCTTCCTCTTGTGCTCATCCAGATCAAAGGTTGCCCAGAACTCCTGGAGGGCAATGTCTGGGAACTCGGCGGCGATGGTGGTCAGCTCGAGGAGGCCAGCCGGTGCTAATGCCTCATGCACGTTCCGGTGGTAGTTCTCATCATGCTCCTGGAGTGACTCCATGGAAAGAGGGCGCACGTCAGCTCCCCGGACGTGCTCGAGCTTCTGGAAGCACTCAAAGTAGAAGTCAGGTAGACGGGCGATAGTGCGATGGTACCCAGCCCGGCGAGGGAGTGCGGGTGGTGGACCCAGAACAGCAGGTGTGACGGGGGCGGCAGCTCCTGAGCTCGAGGCGCCATCAAGTCGCGCCTTAGTCCTGCGCTCATAAGTGGTGTTCCTAAACCAGAATGAAACCAGATTAGTCAACCAAAACCCTATCCCACACTTAGTAGAAAAACTCAATTTCACAAAGAAATGAGGGAAACTAAGTGGGGTAAGCATAGCGGAGTAACCGGTAATCAAAGATAGTAAAATACAGACTTAGGAACAACCAGAATCGGATAAGCACAATCAGAGTTCAAAAAGTCAAACCGACATTTAGAAAGTCAACATTTAAGCATATTGAACCCTAATCATGGCAAGACTATCATAACTTGGAGAATGACGGTAAAATATGATCTCATATGGCAAGCACGAAAAATATGAACGAGAATGAACACATCAGACAGCCAAATGATCGCAACAATTCAAAGTCAAACCGACATTTCTCACAAAAGTCAACATTACAAAGAATTAATCTTATGCATAGCAACATATGATCAAATGATATGGAAATTAAACACGGAACTCCCTAAGCAATCTAGAACAGTTCTATAAGTTCTGCTAATCCTAGTTCACATGAAAACAGTCGGCACACAAAACGAGGCAAACCAAAAAGTCAACCGAAAGTCAACCCCGACGAAATTCAGCAATCTATATGTCAAAAGATTCGTATTGAAAGTTCTACAACTTACCTTGAAGTCATGACTGCTAAAAATGAACGGGTTGAGAGGAATCGGTGAAAAACGTTGAAAACTAGGTTTCCGGTGAACTGGAGCTGCAAAGCTCCGATTCGGACGTTCTAGGGCTTGAATTGATCGGAAAAGGGAGGGGAAGGGAGCGGCGGCGGCGGGTTTTAAAGTGGGGGGCGTTCGGCGGTTTGAAAAGATAAGGGGAGGGTTTGGTTTTCGGTGGTATGAACGAAAATGAAAGAAGGAGAGAGAGGAAGGGGACCAGATTTTTAAAGTGGGAATTCTGGGTGATTTTCAAAATTATTTTTGGCGAAATTAAAAGGGTGGTTTCGCCGAAAATTTCAGTTCAAATGTACTGCCGGATTTTCAAAGGTGGTTTCGCCGAAAATGGCCATGTGGTTTCGCCAAAAATTGTAGTTCAAATGGCTGTTGGTTTTCAAAAATAGTTTCGCCGAAAACAGAAAACTTTTCGAACCGAAAAATGATGAATAGGGAGAATCAGGTTCAAAAATCGAAAATCGGTTTCGCCGAAAATAAGGGTGGTTTCGCCAAAAATTTTGAACTGTTCGGGTTTAAAATATTTTCGCAAATCCGGCTAACTTCAGAAAATCACAGTTAAATTCACAAAAATCGGAACGACCTCAATCAACTTGCTACTGACTCTATGACATGCAGAATCTACACGAAAAATAATAAATCAAACAAACTGACACTTTTGGCTCCCCCGAACCGACTCTAAAATACCAAGTTGACAAAAATTAAAAACAGACTCCAACCGTGGGTTGCCTCCCACGAAGCGCTCTTTTATTAACGTCCTTGAGCTGGACGATACCTGGACGGTATTAGGAGACATCCCAACTTAGATTCTCCTTAACGCTCGCGTCGGAGTCCATGAAGTACAGCTTCGGGACTTCTCCGGTAAGCGTAAATCTCTTCCCGTTTGCATGTACGAGCTTGGTACGTCCATCGGGAAGATGATCGACGAACTTGAACGGTCCGAACAGTTCTCTGGAGAGATCATCCTTCTTGAGTGTGACGATGTAAGGAATGAGGACTGTCGGCTTCTTCTTTTCTTTCTTCGGCTTGTTATCACCAGGATTGGTGATCGTTAGTACTTCCTTAGGAGACGCTTTCGGCTTCTCCTTCCATACTTGTTCTAGCGCCGGTTGCTCGGAACGAAATGGTGGTGCAGCTGCCTCGATGGAAGACGGCGGAATTTTTTGCCTCCAGACCATTTGGGTCTTCGTCTTCTTATTCCTTCCCCGAGGTCTGCTCGGTGGTTTAGAAGAGGCTTGCAGTTCCTTCTTCTTCTTGGGCAGTTTCTGAACCAAAGTTTCTGGTTTCTTCTTAATAACCTGGTCAATACCTGCAGCAACAACTGGTCTAGAGACACTGGAAGAAGCATTAGTAACGGAGTTGACCGGAGTCAACCCCACAGTTTCAACAGCTAGGCAGTGAGATTCTTCAGTCCTAGAGTCATATTTCATGCCATCTTTAAGACGGAGAGTTTTCGTTTCTTTACCGACCCTAAGAGTTAATGAACCATTTGGAATGTTAATATTCATTCCAGTAGTAGCCATGAAAGGTCGACCTATGAGAATAGTAGCATCATCTGTACTAGTATCCATAATCACATAGTCAGCTAAGAACGTGAACGGACCACATTTAGTAACAACGTCTTTAATCTCTCCCTTAGGGGTTTTAAGTGATCTATCAGCAAAGACGAGTTGCATACTAGGCGGTTCAAGTTCTCCTAGGTTTAACTTTTCATATAGACTCACAGGCATAACATTAACAGATGCTCCTAGGTCAACTAGGCAACGTTCGATCTCAACATCATTGATTACCAAAGGCAAAGTAAAAGAACCAGGATCAGATAACTTAGCTGGATACGGAGAGACAGGTTTCTTAATACGGATGTCAGGATATCCTTCCTTGTTCCCCTTCATGCCAGTCTCGATCCTTGCGTTTGGCAGCAATGCTCTAGGAAAAGGAGGCTTCACGACGTATGGTGCAAGAGGAGGATCTTCCTTAGGCGCCGGTTCCTATTCTTCTTCTTCTTCTTCTAGAGTTTCAGCGATCCTGCGTAAGACAGAACAAGCATCAGCAATTAGGTTTGGAAGTTTTCGAGCAGTTACCATTTTGGCTTGTTCTTTTCTCGGGTTTGGCTCTGTTTGGCTTGGAAGCTGGCCAAATGGTCGACCAGATGCTAGCATGCTCGAGATGTTGTTCACGGCTTGCTCAATTCTTTGTCCAGATGCTATCTGTTCTTGATTGTGAAGAGCTTGAGCCTTGAACTGACTGTCATGATCATCGAGTCTTGTGATGATCTGGTTGAGCTTCTTATCCAGGTCACTGACATTATTATCTCTTTGATGCTGGTGACCTGGATAGGTATTGTTAAAATATTGATTCTGGCGATTGCCAGGAGCAGTTCCATAATTACCCGGATTGCGATGCGGCGGCTGGTAGACACCTGCCGGCGGATGGTTAGGCTTCTGATCCTGAGCTGGACCAGCCAGGCGGTTATTCTAGTTCTGGTTAGCGCCAGCATTGTAGGGAGGTCTGTCTTGATAGTTCCCTTGCTGTCTGAAGTTACGATAACCAGCATAACCATTCTGATTATTAACGAAGCCTTGTTGGATGAAATTTACCTCTTCGACAGACCAGACTTCTGCCTTACCAAAATTCTGACAACGGCCTCCGTTATGTGCACAAGCTCCACACCACTCACAATCGGCAACATAGACAGAGGTTGCCGCCGGCTTGATCGGTGTGGTAGACTTCTTCAAATGCTTCTCTACCTCTGCCTTGATAGCTGCTTCAAGATCTAGCTTGCTCCTTGATCCTTCAAATTGTCGCTCCCAGTTCCTTGACTTGGAAGCACAATTTGCGAAGTGAAGAAGAGCAGCTTCAGGAGTGAGTGTAGTGCAATCCCCTTCAGCTAGAGAATTGACCCACTTGGCAGATTCTTCTCGAAGTCCTCGAGAGAAGATTTCAGCTAACTGCCTCTGCTCGAATCCATGATGAGGGCAGGTGTAGATAAGTTCTTGGAATCGATTCCAAGTATCATATAAGCTTTCTCCTTCTTTCTGGGAGAATCTGGCGATGTTGTCCTTGATGGCGGTTGTTCTGGCCGGAGGGAAGCATTCTTCAACGAAGTCCTGAGCCAGAGTATCCCAGTTAGTGTAGTAGCCAGGTGGTTTGCCAGTAAGCCACCTCTTAGCAACGCCTTTTAGAGAGAACGGAAAGGCTCTCAGACAAAGAGTGTTTTTGTCGAGGTTTCCGCTCTTGAAAGTGCTGCAGAGATCAAGGAAGTCTGCAAGATGAGTGCACGGATTGTCTAGGGGCCTGCCTTCAAACTGTAAATCCCTAGAGATCATCGTCAAGAATGGAATCTTGATCTCATAGTCAGGATCTCCTTCAATGCGCGGAACGGCAATAGCAGATTGAACGCTAGTCGCGCTCAGCTTGTTATAGTCTGCTAGACTCTTCTGTGCAGGTGGTGGCGGTGGTGGTAATCTATCGTCCACACTACAAGAAACTGTGTCCGCTGTAGGGGTTATGGATTGATACCGGTAGGGGTTATAACTCCTACAATGGACGTTGTAGCGGTTATTCACAACCGCTGCTAAATCGTCCGGTTTAAACGACCAGTTGTAGGGGTTATGGAACCGCTATAACGGGATCTCCGGTTGTAGCGGTTCCACTGTTGCGGTTATAACCCCTACTACTGTCGATCGATCGACAATGTAGATTTAACACAAAAAAAGTAATATTAAATTCATTTATTGCACTTGTAGGGGTTCTGGGTTTATCAAAACCGCTACAAACGCATTAACAATTAAAAAAAATAAATTGACCCCAAATTTAGCTTAAATTCATCCTTTTCTGTTTTATTTTTTTTATTTCAACAAACTGTGTATCTGTGTTAGTTTAGAATTTGGTTTTAGTTTAACTTAACAATCTTCAACAAACTATAACAATGTTTATTATTTTAAAATTTTACAATGTGAATTGTGAAAGTAAAACAGAAAGACTGTTACAAAAAAATTTAAATCCATTGAGTCAACCCTCCTCCCATGAACACAATAATCAACGCCTCTTCATGTAAAAAAATATCAACACCCAAATTTGCTCATCTTCGACCTCCGTCACCAACTTGAACCCCCATCTTGCCACCTCCCCATTCGACGACATGTTGAGTAAGCACACCTACGATGACGAACTAGAGCAGACAGAGCAACCCGAATCGTTAAAATGTAGAAACAGAATCTGTCACCTCTGCTCCATTGATTTCCTTTAACTTGCAACTTCCCCATTTAAATCTTTTCTCAATCTCCCTTCTCCTTGTACAGCTTCATTGCAACGTCCCTTAGGATCAAGGACCCCCTTCACGCCTTCTAAAGAACACGAGGTCTTCTTTCATGGCGGATGCGGCGGAAAAGAAGTCATAAGGATCGTCGAGATCTTTAGAAGAAATGTCGCCAAGTTGTTGTTTCAGGCTAGGAAAGGGAAGGGAAGGGAAGGGTGGATTGGATTAGGGATAGGAGGAAGGAGATGAAATTGGTGGTGTCGGAGGAGGGTTGGCCGGCTGTCGGCCAGGGGATGTCGGTGAAGCATATGAACAGTGAGAGGGGGGTTGAAGAGGGCGGCGACAATATGAGAGAATTAGGGTTTGGGTTGAACTTTGAATGACAGAAATTAAAGTGGTTTCATTAATTTTTAGAAGAAAAGAGAGGGGAGAGTGTTTGTAAAATCTAATGGTTGTGATAGGTTGAGAGTGTGTTTGTTTGATTAGATCTAACGGTTGTGTTTTTTTGATCCGTGTGGAAATTAAATGAACCAATAGAAGAGGAGAAATGAATTTGGGGATATTTTATTAGTCATTAAATGGAAGACATCTGGACCGTAGATCTAAAATGTCTGTTGTAGGGGTTATGTTGTAGCGGTTAAATGCCTCTGTGGCGGTTTCCATTGTAGCGGTTTTTAATAACCCCTACAAACGACCCGTTTTCAGAATCCTTTGTAGCAGTTGGTAAACCCCTACAATGGAACCCCTACAACGGACCCTGTTTCTTGTAGTGCCATGGTAGGAGATGGAGGAGGTGAGAGTGACTCGGTGTATGAAGCGGATGAAGATGACGGTACAGGTGAAGATGGAGATGAGGAACTCTCCTTCGGTTCCTCGATCTTGATCGGAGTGATGAATGGATTGGATCTGCCTTTCTTCAGAATCTGTGATCGTAGAGGTGTAGCAGAACTGCCTGGTCTCTCTGCACTCTTGGCCTGTTCGGTTTGAGAGCGAGTCCAAGGACGGTGAAGCATACACCTGTAAACCTACAAATAACAAAGACAAACAAAACCAGTGTAAAATCGAAGTGGGTGGAAAAATGAAAGATGGAAAATAGAAGAATAAATTGTCAGTTCTTCTTTCGAACAATCAAAAGAAGTTCCCCGGCAACGGCGCCAATTTGGTGAAACGTCGTCGTTGAGGGTTCAACCAAATAAACTACTAATGCTAAGAAAAAGCTATAGCAGATCGTATTCTGAGGGTCTCTTATGATTGGTTACTTCAGAACTAGCAAAGTACTCGAATGCAAACACGTTGTGTGTGGTGTGAGTTCCACGACTTCTACTTCTAAGAAATGCAGAAAAATTAAAATGAATTAAACTAAAACAGATTGGGAATTAGGGTTTGAAAACAAGGATGACAGACGAACTTAGACTTTGAATCCCCCTTCGTTCCCCAGAGCATTGGCAATCAACAGATCACGGATTTCGATTCTCATTCAATCAATTACTAAGACACCACCATAACTCCTTACCCTTAGGTTTAAGACCGGCGAACGTTCGCTCTATCCGTTCTAACTACCAAGATTAAATAGCCGCCCGGGTATGGTCGCCTCTCGCAACGACTTAATTAATTGGTGTAATTACTAATGATTAATGAGTTACTCTTGCAGTGAATTAACCCTAACCGGTTCCTACGAAAGGCAGACTCCAATTATAAGGTTAATTGTTCAATTCGATGTTCTAAAGTAAGGCGAGCGTTCGCTTCTATCCTTAGCTTAACCAGAATCTAATCTAGGTGATCAATCCAGACAAGAAACATGAACAATGAAGAACGAATCAAACATGAAAAAGAACTGATTGAATTTCGAATCTAATCACCGCCGATCCGTGACCGCTTTAAAGCCCTGGGTCACTTAGGGTTCATCTAGTCTAAGCTCTAACGAGTTTAGCTACTCATGATTATTACAAAAGAAACAAAGACAAAGAAAGAGTTCATCATTCAGAGGAAGAACAGAAAAGAATCTGAAAAACCTAATTTAGACGACTCTGACAGACTTCGATCTTCGGTAGATAACACTCCTAGCTCCGGTTCTCCGAGATGGAAAGGATGGCGTCACGATCTCTATCCGGCTCTTCGAACTCCAACTCTTCGCTCCAGAACTTGAGAGGATTCTCTGAATTCTGATCTCGAAAAGTTGTGTTTTGCGAATTATGATTGTATATTGTTTGGGCCGCCGGGTTAAGTATTTATACTTAACCCTAATCAGCCGGATTCCTCTTATTATTTTCGCCGAAATTCTTAAAGAATTTTCGGCGAAAATTCCTTTGTGAATGAAAGCTCCGCCGGCTGATCTCTCTGCCTTGCATTTTCGGTCCGAAGAACACAATGTTTTCGCCAAAGTCATTCTTCACTAGGCGTCAGTCGAAGTGTGATGTTATTTTCGCCGAAATCAATAAGATATTTTCGGCGAAAATATCTTTGTACTCGGACAGGATTTTGTTTGACTTTGACTGGCCCCTTTGATCGATTCTGGTTTGATTCCTCGAGGTTCCAACGCCTTAGACACGTCCATGGCTACTCTATTTGACGGCAAAAACCTGTGCTAACATAAAAACACTAGAAAACCATCAAATAGACCCGAAACGGGCCAAGGTAACACAAATGGCACGAGATAGGGCAATCGATTGAATATTCGTTATTCTACCCTAAAAACCATGTCTTAAGCAAAGAAATGTCGCTTAAATGAGGCTGATAATCACGTCAAATCGAGTGTCATCAGTCCTACCCGACGTTATCTCGGCGCCGCAATTGCAGGTTGGCTTTCAGGACTGGTGGCTGAATAATATTGGCAATCCAAAATTGAATCCTGTGTTTGGAATTGGCGCCTGGCTGCTTTGGAAGCGGAGAAATAGGTTAACATTTGAGAATGCAGCTTGGTCGGTGGAAGAGTTGAGAAATCAGGCTAAGTTTTGGGAACTCCTCTTGTCGTCGAGCTGGAAGGCGGTCAACTGAGTCAAGAAGTGTCGGGTTTAGCTCGGCAGGCTCAGATGATCGGATGGCGGCCGGCTGATGAGGGGTGGTGCACCCTTAACTCTGATGGCTCTCTCTATACTCATCCTAATCGGGCAGCGACTGGAGGGCTCATTGTGATCATGAGGTGCGGTTGATCTCGTCGTTTGCTGCTAACTTGGGAGCTTGCTCTATTATGAGGGCTGAGCTTCGTGGAATTGTTGAAGAGATGCGTTTGGCTTGGGACAAGGGAGTCCGGAGATTGTGCATTCAGTCCGACTCCAAAGCGGCTGTTGCTATGCTAACGAAGGTGGATAACCTTGTCCATCGCCATGCTAGCCTGGTTGAGCAATTTTAGGCTTTGAAGAATCGTGACTGGGAGGTTTCGATTCATCATATTTTCCGTGAAGCGAATAACGCTGCGGATTATCTGGCCAAGTTGGGCCATGATCTCACCCTGGGTACACATGTTCTTTTGTATCCGAACTCTAATCTCTTGTATTGGTTGAATTTCAATCGTTTCGGTAGTTGTCTGCCTCGTAATATTAATAATATCTCATAAGGGTCTTCCCTTATTTTTACCAAATATATATATTATATATATATATATATTAGTATTAGTTAATTTCTTGTCCTTTGACTTATTAGTTTTCAACTTATCATAATCATATTTTAATCTAATCCAAGTATGATTCTTTATAGAAATACATACGTTTGTTAATGATAATGTAATAAAAATTATTAGACTTAATAATTTTAATAGGAAATTTTCTTGAAACTACACCGTTGTAAAATTTAATATTTTCCTCGTAGTAATTTCATAGTATACTCAAGTAAATTAAATATTTTCACTAATGGAGTGAACAGTGTCAAAATAGAAATAAATTAAGTAAAATTGTAGCTAAAACTTCTAAAAACTACATGATTTTCTAAATAATTTGTAATAAAAAAATATGAATGATTAAGATCTCTTTCTTCAACCCATTTTATCACTACAGGTATGGTTATTACTAAAGACATAAATTATTTGATTAAGATCTCTTTAAATTACTTTCTTAAACCTGGTATAGTTTTGTAGTTATATTAATTGACTTCAAATACATAGTTATTTAAAGTCACAGTAAAAATATAGGTATCTCTAAATATTACCTATTCTTACAATGCTATCCAAGGAATAAGGACTATACAAACTAATCTAATTATTATAAATCTTAAGAGAATTAAGTTCTTATTAGCTAAAATGTAAGAGATGAGTGATTAGTTAGTAATTTATTTAAAATATTAATCTTAATCGTATTAATCAAAAGAGGTGAGAGGTGAGAGTATCTAACGTACTAAGTAGCTTACTCATATGAGTCTCATGTTGTATATAAAATGAACTCTATTCTTAAACATTAGATAATTGGTCTGGTTCTACTCATTATAGTTTTTTTTTTTTTAATACAATCATGGTTAAGTATTGTTAGAAGTCATTGATTATTTTAGATCAGAACAAAAATTTTTGATTATTTTAGCCTAGTTTAGTTTCATGAGCTTCATGAAGATTAGGAGAAACTCTCATACCAATCTTGGCCATGGAGTTCATGTATTAATAGGGTAAAATGTATACAGATATGGTAATCAACTTTAACAACTAAAATGTTCAAAAAAAAAAAAAAACTTTAACAATTAAATCTGGGAAATATGAAAACAGTAGGTGGAGAGATTGAAGACGTGATCCAAGCAATGGGGGACGGATCAAGCTACAACCTTTCCAAGGGTTGGATTTGGGTCCAACCTTTTCTGGACCATTAGATCAATCAAGATTTCATCTAACGGTTGATATTTTTTTTTATATTGTTCAAATAGTTGACCTGATCCGTAGCCGTTAGTTAACGGCGTTAACTAGTTAACTCCGTCATTTAACGGCGTTAACTAGTTAACAAGTTAATTTCATCAGTTAACTAGTTAACTCAGTCAGTTAACGGCGTTAACAAGTTAATTTCATTAGTTAACTAGTTAACTACGCCAGTTAACGACGTTAACAAGTTAATTTCATCAGTTAACTAGTTAACTCCGTCACTTAACTTGTTAACTAGTTAACAAGTTAATTTCGTCAGTAACTAGTTAACTCCGTCATTTAACTTGTTAACAAGTTAATTTCGAAAATTAACTAGTTAACTCCGTCACTTTTTTAGGTTAACTAGTTATCTCCCTTAACAATTTAATTCAGAACATTTGTATTTTTACAAAATGGTACAAAAACTAAACTGTCCACAAACTAAAGTTGGGTGACTTAACATGTAATTAAAAATATTTACACAAACACCATCTTCTCCATCTTCTTCCTCCCACTGTCTCCATACTGTAGACCGACGCCGGCAATCAACCAGCTCTCCCCAGCCACCAACGACCCCCCCTTCGAAAACCCTCGCCTCCGACAACCCCTGCTTCCTCCCCTGCCTCCGATTTGCCAAGTTTCAGATCTACAACGGCCTCCGATGTCAAGGAACGCAACCACCGGTGGTGGCGGAGGATGAGAACGAGAGGAAACCAGATCTTCAGCGGATCTGTGAATCGTTCCTGACCTAGATCTCAACGGGATCGGAGACGGCCGCACCGGTTGCTGGGTGTGCTCTGGAAGACTCGAGCGGAGATATCGGCGAGGGCTTCATCGGAGGAGGGGAACGCCGGCAGCGATGTCGGCGAGGGCTTCATCGAGGAGGGGGAGCGCCGGTTTGTGGTAGTGGGGAAGCAGGAGGGTTGTCCGGAGGTGGTGGTTGCCTGGTCGGAGAGAAAGAAGGTGAGAAGTAGAGGATTACGAGCTCACGTGGTTCTGGTTGGACCGGTCCAACCCTTAAAGGGTTGGAGCCGGATCTTTTGCCCCAAGCAATGAAGGGAGAATATTATTTAATATTCTGTGTTGTGTATCCTTATTACTTCATATATTTGAAATATAAGAATAATTATTTATTTATTTGATTAATGTATGAAGAGAAATAAAATAAACTGGTTAGAGAGTGCATAAAAATTTAGTCAAATGACATGTTAAAAATATTGGTTAAACCCTCGGTCGTTGTTTTTGGAAGATTAAACGCTCAGTCTGCTCTTAGCAGTGGTTTAAGTCGTTTAAGGTAAGAACTAAGACAAATGAGGTTTGTGACAGAAGATATTGATGGAGACTTGATGTGGGATGGTGTCTATATGACTATGTTTAAGCTGAGTACTGTCTAGAATTCAATTCGTTCTGCAGCCTACTATCCCTTGGTATGATATTGTTTGGTCAGGTTTTAAGATTCTTATGAGATCTTTTATTGCTTGGCTGGTGGTGATGGATAGGATATATACTAAGGATAAAGTTAAGAAGTGGAACCAAAGCATCGACAACAGATGTGTGCTTTACTGCGCAACAGAGGAAACAATATGACATCTTTTTACTGAGTGCCCCTACACTGTTCAGGTGATTGCGGTTGTGCTCCCAGAGATTATTAACTTAAATTGGGAACAAATGTTACATTATACCATTACTTGGAATGGAAATGGTGCACAGAGAAGACTAAACGTTTGGCTTGGAGGATTTTCATCAGTCTCATTTGGACCGAGAGGTGCAATCGAGTGTTTGACAAGTACAAAAGAGATGTTGCACAGCTCTGTGCTTGCATCAAGGAGGAGTTTCATATTTTTGCAAATGGTGATAGAGATAGAAATATCATTACATGGGTGATTTAGTTTGTCTTGAGTTGTCTCTTAGTCTTTGAACCTTGTATATATAGTTATTTCATGCTTTTGATGAATTAAATCCGATCAATTCATTAAACAAAATGACGGTTGAATTGAAAATAAATTTTGGAGTTTTTTTAAACTCAATTTTTTAGAAATGATATAATAACTATTAAATAATTAATTATAAAGAAGAAAATAATTATATTAGTTAAAATATAGAGTTAAGGAGTGAGCCAGAATTCATGACCTCAAATTTCAAATTCTTAATATGTAACTAACTTTTTTTCGACCACACTAAGAATCTATTTATAAATAATTTAAACATTATTATAATCTAGAGCACCTTCAAAGCCTTAATAGTTTTGAGTTTGTTAAATTTTCATATTACAAAAAGAAAACAATGGTAAATTCTAAAGCATTGTACCTAATCATTCAAATTAATTAATTGTTGGTAAAGTCACCGAATTTATAAATTTAATTTTGAGAATTTTTTGTCATGTGATTTATGATTAGTTTGAATTATTAGAATATGATGTAAATAATATATGCTTATATATGCAAATATTTTAATCTTGGAAGAATAAATTGTCACTTAACACTCAGCATATATGTTTTTTTAATAGAGCTTTTAACCCTATTACTTTCTATTAAAGTTCCTAATTATTATTTATTTTTTATTTAAGTCTATATCACTATTTGTTTAGGTGATTTCATCAAAGTACCAATTTTTAAAATCTAATTATCTTTTTAATAATACTTTTAAATTATTTACAAATTTACCATTTTGCCCATAATCTGGGTGAGCTCGCCAGTTAGGGCACGAAAAATGGGTAGGGTAGGATTTTTAGTTAGGTTCGTGACCGGTTAGACCAATGACTAGATTCCCTTCACCATAGATGGTGAGCTCACTCAGCTAGGGGGCGATTTCGCCCACCAACCTAGACCTACTCCCCTATAAAAAGAGGGTTGAGTCAGATCATACCTACACACACCTAAACCAAAAAATATCGTTATTTTTTTTATTTGTGCAAAGGTGTGTGAGTTATTGACAATGGTTGACCAAAACAAGTAATGTATAAATCTGAATGTTATTTTGTACTTCCCATGATCTGCTTTTAACTTCTCGTTATATTGCACGCAATGTTATGGAATTTCGTTTCCAAGAATGCTTAATATACTTTGGTGGATCTCAAATATTTTTTTGCCACATTAGTTAAAGCTCTAACCACAATTTTTCACCTCATCAACATATTTTATATCAAAATTATATTTCTCTATCATTTTGATAAATGCACTCACATTAATGTGTTTATGATTTATGAAATATAAAATTTAAGGCTATATCCAAACCTTAATCATATTAACACAAGAAGACTTTTCTTTTATATCAAATTTATTATTATACATATTTTTATTTTAAAGAAGAAGTCAACTTTTTACAACCTTAATATTTTATGTATGTTCCTAATCCAAATCCAATATTGTGAATAACTACCCTTTCAAAAAAAAAAAAAAAAAAGAGTGATTTTTTTTAGTTGTACTTAATTAAATTTTTGGAAAATTAATTTCTTAAATTTATTAGCATATATGACATACGAGATAATTATGTAGATAAAACCATAAATTAATTTTTTAATTAAGTAATTATAATCTATAAATAATGAAGCTTATTTTTATTTTTTATTTTACAGTTAACTTAGTTAAAATTTATATTATTCATGCAAATGAATCAAAATAAATCAATAATTTTAAAATTTTATAAATTATATTCTTATTATTAATATATAAATTGAGGTAGACAACATAAAAAATATATATATATATATATATGGTCAACCGGTCGGGTAAAAAAAAGGCTTGTGCTTGATATTTTTCTTCAAGAATAGAACACACACAATGGGCATGTCGAGTCCGTTGAGGTGCTTCGCAAAGAATATGTCATTTGAGAGAGCATATTCATCATATACACGTAACATCCCAACCTTTTCTGACAATATATTGTCCGCTTTGAGCCAAGGCCCTCAGAGATTTGTTTTTGGGTGCATAATAGTGACTTCCCATTTTGAAGTGCTCCGTCCTAGCACGTTTAACTTTGAAGTTCTTACAAGAACTCCTCCATTACACACCCAAAACGCGTCTTGTCAGTTAAGGTTGAACTATTCCTCATAGTCCATGGATCTCTCTCGTGCTTTGTCGATGTGGGATTTGCCTAGAATGTCACATACATGCATGTGTGATGTGTCAGTACACACTAAGTGATTGGGCCAATTAAAATGTGAGTCTAAATATCTCATGAATGTGCGATATGACAATATTATGGGTCATATGACAAATACATCAATGTGGCAAGTTTTTTGGATTTACTATAAATACCTTCTTGATGGGAGAATTGATTTTCAGATAAACATTCCTAATTATTGAATCAAAACAATGTTTTAAAGTGATTTCATTAGTGTTAAATGTTTCATCTTGTGTTAGACATGAATAATGCAAGCCATTCTCCCACATATTGGAGCAACTACTTTTGCAATTCTCTTAAGTTCTAACGATCTGCTAAAAGCCACTCCTAACTCTAGATCTTCAAACATATAACACGCGATCAAGTCATATAAAAAAACTTAATATGATATGATTCAAGAATATAAAACACACGTCAAATTTGTTAACATGTTTTGAAGAAAACATGTCGTTATAGATGCATCTACATTATAAACATGTGTCAGTATACACTCTATGTTTAAGAAGAGTACATTAGACTTAAGAACGTAACAAATAGTTTAGCGAAGAACATTATCAAAATGTAGGTTAATACATCTTAGAACGCCTCTCAAGATGATCCCATCAGTCATATGACAATAATACTGTGACAACTCTTATGGTGTATTATTAAACCATTTCAAAGGGAGAGACAAATACAAATACAAGTTTTATAGTAGTATCCTAAAAAGGCATTCTCATAGATAGAAAGTTGACTTCAAATATTAACATTTATGATTATTGAATAAAGACGATACATTTAAGAGAACTCATTATCGTTCTATATTCATCTTGAGTTACACTAAACCATGATGTGATTGACTAGACACAATAATCAAGTGGATTCTCAATATTTTGTCGAAATAAAGATAAACAAATTAGGTTATATTTGGTATGGAGAAAATTTTTGTTCAACCCACTAGTTAATCTTACATCTAGCCGTCTAGGTAATGACAGGTTTCGAAAAGAAGCAATCGAACCGGCCGGGTAGATTTCCAAAACAATGCTTATTAATTTATTAAAAAATAGTGTGGATAATTAAAAAGTTGGCAAAGAGGGTTTTATGGCATCCACTTTCCCACGTGACATTCTTTGTCATTTAAAAGTTTGAAGAGATAATAAATAATAAAAAATGTTTTTTCCTTTAAGGGAACGTCCATTCTCCCACAATTATTAGTCCAATCCAAAGAAATCTAAACCGTTATTTTTTGAAAATATGGAAAAAAGAAGGAAGCAAGTTTGAATATTTCTCTACTCAGTAGTCTCACCCACCTGGAAGGAAGACTGCAACAAACACAATTAAACAAAAATGAAACGTTAAAGAGGCGACCAAACAAACAAAACGTACCCTCCCTTTAAACAAAAACAAAAACAAAAACCCAAAAACAAAAAAAAATACAACAGAAAGAAAAAGGAGAGAGAGAGAAGAGGGAGGAGAACGAAGAGGAAGAGAGAGAGAGAACGAAAACAAAATTAACCACAAAAGAAAAACATTAAGGAAGAAGAAATCCTGGGGATACCTTGCAATTTTTGAAACCAGAAAGAACCAACCAAACAACCTCCTCCTCCTCCTTCTTCTTCTTCTTCTTCTTCTCCATCTTCACCTTATCTCTCTCTCTTTCCTTCTCGTTCTCCGTCTCCGGTGCTGGTGGTCCTTCTTCTTCTTCCTCCTCCTCCTCCTCCTCTTATCTATTAACAACTGAATTAACGCCCTTCTTTCTCAACCAATCTTCTCACTCTGTCACCTCCTTTCTTTAGCAACATTACTATATTCCACCATTTCTCTCTCTCTCGAGATTCGGAAGCTGCAACAAACAACAAACAACAAACAACAAACAACGAACATCCTCCTCCGCCGGTGAAACTTCTTTTCCCTTTTGTTTTCCTTTCTCTGCAGCTTTACTTTTATTTTTTTCACCTTTTTTTTTTTTTTTGAAATCTTCTGGTTTAAGCCGATGCCTGAGTTCTCAATCTCGCTTCCATTTCTCCATCCTCACGTAGAATTAGCCCCTTGTTTCCTTGTTTCATTTTTTGTTCTGCTTCTTTTTAATAACCTTTGGGTTAACACGAGGTGGCCGCTTATTCGGACCGGAGTTCCGAGTTTGCGGTGGCGTAAATTATAAGTGCTTCTTCATTTCCATTTCATTTTCTTATTGTTTTGTCTCAAATTGAAAATTTCAGTTGGCTTTGTCCCCAGGGGATTTATCTCTTTCTTCGTGGCTGGTTTTCGGATCAGTAAATACCAAGGTAGCCACATTTCTATCCAGGCTAGGGCTCCTGGACTCCGACTTCTTTTTTTCCTTGTAAGAATGACGGCCTTCCTAATCGAATCCCGATCCCTTTTCAACCTTTTTCCAGAATCTGCTGATTTTGTTTTTTTTCAAATGAAGGGATTTGATTTCCAATATTTCTTGATGCGAAGCCCACATCTTCTGTGCAATTGTTGTGGATTATGCATATCTGTATTTCTTCGTAATTCAGTTTATAAGATTGTTGAAAGGTTAGATTGAACCAACAATATACCTTTCTCTCATTGTTTAGGTGGTTTGAAGTTGGAGTAGACAGTGTAGTAGTCCCTACAGAGTGGGAATACGATGCTATCCCCAGCGACAGTGACGAGGAGCTCCCTTGAGGAGATGCTGGAATCCCTGAGGCAGCGAGATGAGGCATTGGAGAAAGCCAAAGACCTCCCCCCAGCTTTGCCATCTCGTCCCACCTCGAGGGCAAGGCTTCCATCTGCACGCCTCTCATTGCCTACAGACTTCAAAGTTGGCGGCAAGATAGAAGGCAAGGTAGAGAGTATCTTAGACAGCAAGGCAGTAGAGAGTGTTATAGTGAACAAATTTGTGAGCGTAGTTAACAAAGTTGACGAAACCAAAAGGAAGGAGCTGGAGTGCAAAATGGGAAGCTTTGGAAGCAGGAAAATGAGGAAAGTTCTCGACTCCGTTGACTCAAATCCATATGCTAAAGAAATGAATTCCACTGAGTCGATGCCAAACATTAACGAAATGGGATCAGAAGACAACATTGGCTACTTTATTAGGAAGGTAATTTACTCACTATTGGTTTCTGGAAAGCTTTATGCAATTGGTTGCATTTTCCCCGATGAATCAATTGTTTTCTTTCCCTTTTCAGCTTCAAGTAATTGTATTTGGATTTCACTAGTTACATGTGCCTGTGTGACTGGATATGTTAACTCGATTTGGCTTTGTTATGGTCTTATGGATGCTCTTCAGTACTACATTGCCATTTTATGTTAGGTTTGCCCTTTCGGCGCAAGCAATTATATTACGGAGTAAACCTTGACTTTTCTGGCACACATTATTTACTACTTTTTATCTTGTTGACTGTGAGATATTTCTATTTCTATGAAGAATCATCAGCTAACTGTAGCCATAAAATGCACATGAGAATCTTGAAACCTAGAGTGGAGCACTTCACTTTACATATTATTATTCTTAAAAGATAATGTTAAGTGATTGGATAATGTATCTGTTCTAGTTATGGAGTGAATTAGTGGTGCTACTTTTAGGTATTAGATGATAATACATTCTAAATACAATAAACTAAAGGGAGGTACAAATATGATACACTCGACCGAATCTATGCTTATATCAAATGGTCTTGAGAAAGCTTGGTGGGCAAGCTCATTGTTTGCACCACCAGAAATCGTAGTTTTTCCATTGAGCTGTTCCTGTTCTTTATATACTATATATGTGCTATGCGTCTCATTCTTTATATAGTGGCACAGGGAAGGGATTAATATATAAAATAATTCTCTCACCGATGCAATTCCAATAACTATGGAACTAATCTGTTTCAGAAACTAAGTGTTTGGTGTGAACTGTCAAATGCACTGTGGGCTTCTGGAAAGATACAATCAACTTCAGATGATGAAACATCTGTTGAACTTGCAAATGGAAACGTAAGTGCCTTGTCTTTTTCATCTATCTACCCCCCCCCCCCCCCTTCTCTCAATTGGTATCTTTAATATGTAGGTTCATGCCCATTTATGCTCACGCTTACTCCTTTCCCTGTTCAGTGCTAAAGTGTAGTTATTTCACAAGCCTGTTTATGCTTAATATGCTATACAGTCTTTAAGATTCTGAATTGTAATGTTGGAGCAGGTTGTAAATGTACCGACAGGGCAGCTCTTACCGGCAAACCCGGATATTCTTGATGGCGTGGATGATCTTATGCAGCTTAGTTTTTTGAATGAGCCATCAGTTCTTCACAATCTTAAGTACAGATATACCAAAGATATGATCTATGTATGTTACAGTAGAATCCTTCACTTGTTCAACATCTATGTTAATCTTTTTTTAAACAGTTATTTTTTCTCAAACAGAGTAAAGCAGGCCCAGTGTTAATTGCTGTCAACCCATTCAAAGATGTCCCACTGTATGGGGAAAATGCTATTGCTGCTTACAAGCAGAAGGATATGAAGTGGCCGCATGTTTATGCTCTAGCAGATGCTGCTTATGATGAGATGATGAGAGGTGAAGGCATACAATTCCTCGTTTTTCTCTTCCACTTTGAGTTAACAATGCTATAAAGCCCCTTTACTAATCATCTAACATTTTTTACTGTATCCCTCTCTTGCAGATGGGAAGAATCAGTCTATAATAATAAGGTGTGGAAAACCTTCATCTTCATATTCTCTACTGGAAACGTTTATCTTTGCACATTCTATTGTGGAACTTTATCAGTTTTCCTGGTGCATTTGTCGTGTGAGGTTGATTGTTTACCATTGTTTAAACACTCTTGCTCGCTAAGAATAATTTGTGCTGTTTATCATACAGTGGGGAAAGTGGAGCAGGTAAGACTGAGACAGCAAAATATGCAATGCAGTATTTGGCTTCCCTTGGCGGTGGCTGTGGTGGTATGGAGCTAGAAATGCTTCAAACTAATTGCGTTCTCGAAGCATTTGGGAATGCTAAGACCTTGCGGAACAAAAATTCTAGCAGATTTGTGAGTTGCTGCCTGTGTAAATATGAATAGATTTATCGTTTTTATCTGTTCCCATTTTTTTTTTCATGATCCATTTGATGTTAACATAGTTCATGTTGGATGTAGGGGAAGTTGATTGAAATTCATTTTACTACATTAGGAAAGATATGTGGCGCTAAAATTCAAACATGTAAGTTCATGTCCATCCAAAAAGTTTGTGCTCTTCATTTTTTCGTGATGATTTCTGTGGAGTGACTGACTGGATTTATGTCTCCATGTGAATATCTTGCAAATCTTGGTTGACCTGGAATATTTTTCTTTAGTTCTGCTAGAAAAGGTAAATTGTCTTACTTTTTTCAATTTAGTCTTGAACTCTGATTGTTACCTTGAGGTTCCTAAAAATATCGTTCTCCCGTGAGCAGTCAAGAGTGGTTCAAGTGGGGGATGGCGAAAGATCATATCATATCTTTTATCAACTTTGTTCTGGGGCACCATCACTCCTGAGAGGTACTGTTATCAATTTCTGAGAAACATACTTGCGATGGGAAATAGATATAGAAATCTGTAGACATTACATATTGTGCATGCTTCAGCATGGGACTTGCCAATTAGAAGAGATATTTCCTGATATCGGATTCTTTCTCTTCTCCTTTAGACATAGCTATTTGCAAATGTATAAACAACCTCATTGGTTATGGTAATTCTTATTTTCAGAGAAATTAAATCTTAAAGCAGCTACAGAGTACAAGTATCTTAATCAGAGTGAGTGCTTTGAAATCGATGGTGTTGATGATGCAGTGAAGTTTCATAAGCTCCAGGTAATTTGAGAAGTTTCATAACATCCACTTTTAAGGAAAACTACACCTATTGTACGTTCTCTTTCTTTTTACAGACTTTAATGGCTGTAAGTAAATCTTTTTGTTTATCCCTTCTGCCAGGATGCCTTTGAAAGCTTGAAAATTTGCAAAGAAGATCAAGAACACATCTTTGAAATTCTTGCTGCAATATTGTGGCTAGGAAACATTAAATTTCAAATGATTGACAATGAGAATCATGTGGAGGTATTGCAAGATGAAGGTAGGAACTAACAGTCTTGGGCTCATTGTTTTCTTGGTTCATTGCTGTATAGTGCTCTGTTTTTGTCATGTTGTGGTAATTATGTATCTGTTGTTTTAGTAATTTTCAGCTTCTTAAATAATGTTCTTGGACTTGTTGGCTTGTTCCTTCATATATTTCTTGTTCCTTCATATATTTCCATTCTGCAGTGCCCTGAACTTCATTGGGCTCCATTATATTATTTATGAATTTTGTTGGTGCAAATGAGTGGAGTGCATAGTTGCTGCACTCTGTGAGTTTGTACACAACATTTTGAGCACTTTATTTATTCCAACTTTCGTCAATACTGCCTTTGTTTTAATTTTTGAACTCTGGTACAGTATTAGCATTCTCATTATTCCATTCTGACTGACCTGAACCTATTTAGTAATCCATTTTGCACAAGATGCTTGTGTTTGATTTGGAGAACCCTTTGCTAGGAACAAACTTGTACATATACTGATTTGCAATTCTCAAGTACTAAAGATAAAATGGCCGTGTTTTTCTTACATTGAGCCTTTAGTGAGTTAATGCAACATGATTTCCAGTGATACTAACTCCCATATTCTTACATCATGCAGCTGTAGTTAATGCTTCAAAGCTTATGAAATGCACTGCATTGGGACTGATGGTCGCATTATCAACCCATAAAATCCGAGCAGGGAATGATAATATTTCTAAGAAAAAGACTCTGCAGCAGGCAATTGATGCTAGAGATGCCTTGGCTAAGTTTATGTACGGGAACCTGTTTGATTGGCTTATGGAACAAATCAATAAGTTGCTTGACGGAAACCAAGATACTTGGAGGTCCATAAATATCCTTGATATTTATGGATTTGAGTCCTTTAAGGTGTTTTTCCTTGGATTTTCTTAGAGTAACTTAAACTGTGTTGATAACTCAAATCGCGTTGATAAATTAAATCTTCCATTTTCAGAAGAACAGCTTTGAACAGTTCTGTATAAATTATGCAAATGAGAGGCTTCAACAGCATTTCAACAGGCACTTATTGAAACTAGAGCAAGAGGTAACTGTGAATTATATACCTGCATCAACCAAATTGTTTGATCATAGATGATATTATGAAAAGTTATATAAACCACTTGTCATTGATCATAGTGAGTCACGGACTTACGATACATCGAATATGTCAGGAAAATGAGTCAAGTTGACATGAATAGATATATATATCATCTGTGTTTTTTGCTTCTCAGAAAGTGCTTCAATCTTTCCTCTTGGAACAAACAGACCAATGTTCTTTTTTTTTTTAGTTGGGGAGTCCGTGAAAATGCATCCTAGGAATGACTAAATTTTGTATGTGCACATGCTGTACATGTAAACGGCGCGTATTCGATAGCCATCTAGAACGTGGTATAAGTTAAGCTGCTAACCCAAAGTTAGGGTTGTGGGGAATAGTAACAAGATCAGCATTTAATCCTTTTTAGTCGGACTCCTGATTTTAAGTATAATTAGGTATTCTCCAAGATAAATGTCCTACTTACTCTTACATAAATGTTTTTTTTCCTTTCGGGTTTGTTCTCCTATTTTTTGTGTCAACTTCATTCCACCAGTTTGCTGATCTGATCACTTGTTGACCACAATGTTATGCATTACTGGTTCCAGGACTACGAAGAAGATGGAATTGATTGGACGAAAGTTGATTTTGAGGACAACCAAGACTGTTTGGATCTTTTTGAAAAGGTACTTGAGCTACTTCAACCTTCTAGCACCCATATATAGAATTACATTTATTAAGAATGATTACCATAGCATCTTTGTGAAGCATGCTTTATAGTTCCGATAGATTGGAATTTGATATTCTTATTCAGTGATTATCAACATCACAGGTAACTATTTAATTATCTTTGTTTGCAGAAACCTATAGGGTTGTTGTCTTTGCTCGACGAGGAAACAAATTTCCCTAATTCCACTGATTTGACTTTGGTCAATAAGCTTAATAAGCACTTGAGTGGCAATCCTTCCTTTAAAGGCCAACGAGGCCGAGCTTTTGGAGTACGCCATTATGCGGGGGAGGTCAGTACGCCGTTTTTTATATTACTATTCTTTATGGATTTAAAAGCTTTCTGTTTCTCTTATCAGTTTAATTTATATGTTAGCCCTTTGAAGTGAGTAAGTGACACGATATGAGCCCCACAATAACAAGGGTGCAAAAGGCACGATAGTCTACGACCTAATCAGGCTATGTTGATCCAAAGTTATCCAGTTTTAGATTCTGCTTACTATAATTTTTACACCATAAGAAGCCCTTGTTTTCTTTACTGTGGCCTCTGATTTCCCCTCTCCCGTCCCCTACCACTTTTCCTTTCCAGTATCATTGTTGTAGAAAATAATTTTAGAGAAGCTAACCAGCTAGTTTGTGTAGCTTAACATGCCTTTTGCTATTGTGTTGTTACAGTTCTTTTCTTGTTTTAGATTTCACATTGTAATCAAGTAGTATTTTTGCTGCTGTATTAATTTTTGTGGACTTACTTATTTGTTCAGGTCGTCTATGATGCTAATGGCTTCATGGAAAAGAACCGGGATCCACTGCACTTTGACTTTCTCCAGCTACTATCTTCAAGCAGCTGCAAAATTCTGCAAGCGTTTGCCACTGAGAAGCCTAATCAAAATCTTAAATCACAACGGAACTCAGTATTGCATCTAGGGGGACATGAATCCTCAACACAAAGTGTTGGAACTAAGTTCAAGGTACAAAAGTATTACTCAATTTGGAAAAGTGCTTATAGTCTTAATGATGTTCCAATCAGCTATTAAGTATTGCAAAATCTTGTCACTATGATAAAAAAAAAGCATGTATGAAGAACTTAATTGAACTGATATCAATGTTTGTTTGATGTCCATTAGTCCTACTTTACTGCTCTCAAAATTATTCAGCATCTTTTATGGAAGGTAGATTGTATGGGGCTTTGCACTTTCTATTCTGATACATTCTGCATGAAAATGCATATTCTCGAATATATGCAGGGTCAACTCTTTAAACTAATGTATCAACTGGAGAACACAACGCCTCACTTTATTCGCTGCTTAAAGCCAAACCGAAAACAGCTTCCTGGCGAGTACGAGGAGGATCTTGTTTTACAACAACTCCTTTGTTGCGGAATTATGGAGGTGATGAGGATCGCAAGAGCTGGATATCCTTCTCGAATGACTCATCAAGAATTTGCTGGAAGGTGCCAGATTATTATTTGACCTGCCTTTAGTTTTGATGGTTCTGGTTTCCTTATAATGGCAGCATGTGCGATTTCTAAACTGCAAAATTATATTTAGGTATGGATTGCTTCTTTCTGAAACAAGTGAATCTTTGGATCCATTGAGCATATCTGTAGCCATCCTTAAACAGTTCAATGTACTGCCTGAAATGTATCAAGTTGGCTACACCAAAGTTCATCTTCGTACTGCCCAGGTACATGAATATTTTTTGGAGTTGCTACCATCTGTTTGCTTAATTCCTTCCATGTATAATTAAGTTTACTTAGATATCTATTATTCAATTAGTACTAGCTCTAGCGTCTACATAAGCTAAAATCTTAATGAAAAAACAAAATTGAATATACTTTATAGTCCGGTTAATATGAGGATCAATGGTTTTAATCAAAGTTTTTCAGTTGCTTTATTCACGTGTGCATTGCTGCCTTCCAGATTGCCAGATTAGAGGACCAGAGGACAAAAGCTCTGCAGGGCATAACTGCTGTCCAGAACTGTTTTCGCGGTTCTAAGAACCGTCGTTATTTCCGTGAACTCAAAGATGGTGCAACAACCTTACAATCATGTAATATAAAAAAACTTTTATATACTTCATATTTGAGAGTAGGGGGTGAATTTCATTCTTTGTATTGGCCTTACATCTTCTGCATACATTTTTCTACATTAATAAACACGCTCTAGATTAGTAGATCTCTCTTTTCTAGAGAGCATGGAAGTTTATGGAATGAAAGTTGCTGTGCATTTTTATGTTGTTTAATTATAACTGAGAACCTGAATCTAGTCAGTCTGATTGATATCGATTATTCAAATTGCAGTTGTTCGTGGAGAAAATGTGAGAAGGAAATATGAGTCTATGTCCAAGACGTATGATGTTGATACTCTACCAGTGGTTGATGAGGAGCTGGCTGCCATAATATGTTTGCAATCAGGTATTATTTCAGTGGTCTTTGCTGTTGCTGGTGTACTCTAGCTCCTTTTCGTTGCATTCTTCGTTCTTATCTTCTTTTTTACCACAGTAATCCGCGGGTGGTTGACTCGAAAGCAACTCAATGAAAAGTACATATTAAAGCAGTCAAGCCAGGAAAATATAAATACAAGAAGAAAGTCCGGCAGAAAAATTTCAGAAGTAAAGGTAATTTCTTCACTGGAAACATTATATTCTCTCATAAAGTTGTTTCCCTTGAGCTGTCACTAATAAGTCAAAAAACGAAGGCACTAGTTTGAGTGATTGAACCCATTCTAAGTGTTTCATTGGTCGTCTTTTTACCTTAGCGGTAGTTGAATTTGTCAAGCTTTATGACATGTGTTTGTTTAAGATGTTGGAAAATAGTTTATTCAGTTTTCCTGTAACTTTGGCTTAGCAGGTCATGCCACAAGAGCAGATAGAGGAGCTCCAGACCACATTATTTGCAGAGCTCCAGAAGAGGGTTCTCACAGCAGAACAGACTTTGGTACAGAAAGATGAGGAAAACGCAGCACTGAGGGAGCAGGTAGAAGATTATGTGAAACGGTGGTCTGAATATGAATCAAGGATGAAAACTATGGAAGAGACATGGCAAATGCAGATGACATCATTGCAGGTAAGCTAGTTCATACAACTGGATTTTTCCAATCTTAATATAAAACCGAGTATTGGTAGAAACATAAGGTACGCAACTAAAACAATAGAAGCCCTTAAGGTATGCATCTATAAGTATTGCATTAGTTCTTGTTCCAAGAACTGGATGCTAATGATCGATGTTTCCATGAATGAAAACGAGCTTACAAAGTTGCACATACTATCTGTTGTAATTTGGTAGGTTTAAATGTTTGGCAGCTTATTTGAAGCCTGCACATATCATATGTAATGTCTTGTTCCACAGGCAAGTCTTGCTGCAGCCAGGAAGAATCTTGCAGCCGACAACCCGACAGTTCCAAATGGTAAAATGGAATCACCTAACTACTACGACTCGGAGGATTATCCGTCAAATGACTCACGTACTCCTGGAGGAAGCACACCAATAAACGTTGCGAATTCCATGCCCGATCTTAGACTGGCTAAACAGCCTAATGGCAGTAGAAATCCAGTAACAACACTAATGAAGGAATTCGAGAACCAGACACAGAATTTTGAAAGCGATTGTAAGGCCATAGTTGATGTGGGTTCAGAGAATTCGTCAGGGTCTATAATGAATCCCGATGAAGCACTTAGAAGGCTGAGAAATCGGTTCGAGATGTGGAAGAAGAACTACAAGGCAAAACTGCGGGAGGCAAAATCAAGACTGCAGAAACTTAGTCAGGGAGAGAACAATAAGAACCGCAGAGGATGGTGGGCGAGAATTGGTGCGAAAATGTTGACATAAATAAAGGAAGAAAGTTTTGGTCTTTGCAAGAAGGTGAGTGTTTGTGTGTGTGTAGTTATTAAACTGGGAGAAGGACTGTCTCATAATCATGTTAATACGCAATGCAGCAATCCTATCTCTCCCTTTCTCTTGTGTAAGCCAGAGGTTATTCCCTGTATATCCTGTGTGCTATAAGTTCTAATGTAAAAATGAAAATACACATGGTGTTGCCGTTGCTTAATGGAAAAGTAATTATATTTTCTTCTTTGAGAAATGCAGCAAGGTAAGAAAAAGCATACTAGTAAGTAAGTAATCCATGCAGGAATGAGTTAAAGTGAATACTGAACACAGAGAAGAAAGCCATAACCATTAACAGAGGAGTTCAATTAGTTGTTGTTTTTTTACACAAGATGGAACTCCAAATGGGTAAAGAAAGACACAGAAATGCAGTGCTGTCTTAGTCTAGGATCCAGGCACAAATTTGGTGGCATAGACCCAAGCATTGTTAGCAACAGGGTCATCAAGATGGTCCAAGAGATTCTCCAAAGGACCTTTCCCTGTGACAATGGCCTGAACGAAGAAACCAAACATGGAGAACATAGCAAGCCTGCCATTCTTGATCTCTTTCACCTTGAGCTCAGCGAAAGTGACAGGGTCATCTGCAAGTCCGAGCGGGTCGAAGTACTGTCCTCCTGGGTATAGATCGTTCCCTTCTCCAACTCCTGGGAGTCCATTGATGCGGAACCCTTCCACCAGACCCATAAGTACAACCTGAAATCCGAGGACTGCAAGGATACTCTGAGCATGGACAAGGTTTGGGTTCCCCAGATAGTCCAACCCTCCTTCTGAGAAGATTTGAGCTCCTGCTTTGAACCATACTGGTTCCTTGAACTCAACTTTCACCCATTTCTGCAGTACCTCTGGGGTTATACATCCCAAGGCTCCCAACATTGCCCACCTTCCATGGATCACCTGTCAACCCAAAGTCCCAAGTTCATACTAATACTATCAGATTTTGCATTTGAAGACAAGAGTGATTATAGCTTTACAAACCTCAAGAGCCCTGTTTTTGGCGAAGGCCTCAGGATCAGCAGAGAGACCAGCAGTGTCCCAACCATAGTCACCTGGGAATTCACCAGTGAGATAGGAAGGGGTCTGAGCTGAGAAGGGTCCCAAGTACTTCACTCTGTCTGGTCCATACCACAAATTACCTCCCTGTAGGGTATGTATTATCATTACTAAATGTATTGTTTGAGCAGAAAATCATAAAGAGAGGGAAGAATAGAGTGTAGTAAGTACCATGTTGAACCTGGAAGTGCCCATGGCAACAACATTTCTCCTGTTAGAAACAGGACCTCTCTGTCCTAGGAATGGAGATCGGGTGAGCCTACTGCTGGAGGTACCAGATGCAGTAACTGTTGAAGCAGCCATTTGTATTGTTCAAGGTACTTAAGGCTCTCTTGGTCTAAAGGGTCAATTAATGACACTCTATTGCCACCAAGTGAAGCTGTGCTGGGAAAGAGAGAGGGAGATGGATGTTTTGTGGTTGTGGTAAGTGAGTAGAGAAGGCTGAGTTTAAATATCATATCATGTGTGAATGTGAAGGCTCTAAGAACAGGAGGGATCCAAAGAGGGGAAACCAAGAATATGTGGCGTAGAGATAGGGGGCAAGAATCAGCCAATGAGGAGGCTGCAAAAGATTTGAAGTATCTGCTCATCTCATCCTCTCCTATCCACTTATTTATCTTTACAAGGTTAGTTTTGATGGGAGATTTTTACTATGAGGGCAAGTTTTGTCTCCCATAGGTAATACTAATTTATATCTTTCTTGAAGCTAAAGTGAAGAAGTTGAAGTGGAGCTTGATTGTCAACATAATTTGGAGAAGTAGAAACTTGAAGGTGTTTGCAAACAAGGAGATTGAAGTGAATGGTTGCGTAGAGCAAATTAAGTGGGATATTCGAGTGAATGCTAAAAAAATTTGAGATATGTATAGGTTTTGTTTCTAGTCTTGTAATTATCTCTTTTTGTAGGTTCTTAACTGTTTTTTGATAGAATGAAATTACTAATTCATCAAAAAAAAAATATATATATATATATAGATGGATATTAGGATAATTTAAGGTTCATTTAGTATCACTTTAATTTCGGGTCAAATACCTTAGTAGTCCCGAAACTTTGGGCTGAGTTACATTTCAGTTCTAAAACTTCAATTTGTTGTAGACTCGTCCCATTAGTATGGACTCCGTTACGAAGTGGTACTATTTACGCTGACGGTGACTTTTATTTGACTGTTTTGCCACATCAGCGGTCCACGTCATTTAAAAATATTATAAAATAATACTCTCGATCTGATTCGAATTAACCCTCCTACTCAAACCAACCTACTAAACCTAAACCCGAAAAAACTGCAACCCCCAAATCTCAATCCATTCCTTCCTAACCTGATCGGAAAAGCTACAAAGGCTGTTTGACTACCCATTTCTCTTCGTTCTTCCCCTCCCTTGCAGTGCAGCAGTGGAAATCAAATTAGCTCTCTGCAAACCGTGTCTGCAACTAAAATCTGCAGCTTGAATCCGAGAGTTGGCAAGAAGATAAAGCAGCATTCGAGGATGATGATGACCCTTCTACAACCCCACATCCTCATCCTTGACATGTTTGAAGCAGCTGGTAGCAAGTTTGAGTCCAAACTCGAGTCTATATTTTTGTAATCAAAATTAGAAATCAAACCCCCAGTGTTCCAATCCACTTGTGAATTCGATGATCCCCAGATAGCAAACAGTTGGAGAAAAGATGGAACTACTACTGACAGAAAATTAGATGCAGCCGCGCAAAATGATGACGATCTACCAACACCCATCCAAGAAGAAGCTTCCATCCTAGTTGGGGAAGTAGCATCCATTGGATTACTGAACAAAGATGGCGTTTCTTTGTATGAAGTTGGACTACGGTGTGCTGATGATGAGTCCTGTTTTTTTTTTTTATAAATATAATTATGAGACCTTTGATTCACAATCGTTGGAACATTATTGTTGGAATACAATCTTGCTGCATTAGGATTTAGGAAGTGAGTAAAGCTTGGAACTTGATCTTGCTGCTGGCAAAACAAGAGTTGTATCGATCGATGGCCATGGCCAATGCCTCCTCACTTTTGATTTTGGAGTTTCTGTTTCCAATGTCTGAGTTTTGGAGCATCCTTTTCCGCTGAGCTAGTTTGATTTTCATTTTGCCAAAAAAAAAAAGTTTGATTTTTGACCGCTGCACTGCAAGGGAGGGAAGAATGAAGAGAAAGGGGTAATCGAACAGCCTATGTAGCTTTTCTAATTAGGTTAGGAAGTAACAGATTGGGATTTGGGGTTGCAATTTTTTCGGTTTAGATTTAGTAGGTGGTTCGAGTTGTGGGGTTAATTCAAATCGGACCGAGAGTAATATTTTAAATGATGTGGACCGCTGATGTGGCAAAATAGTCGAATAAAAGTCCCTGTCAGCGTAAATAGTACCACTTCGTAACGGAGTCCATACTAACGGGATGAGTCTGCAACAAGTTGAAGTTTCAGGATTGAAATGTAACCCGACCCAAAGTTTCGGGACTACTAAGGTATTTGACCCGTTTAATTTCACTTTTAATTATTGTGATTTCAAAAATTAAAATATATCATGTTTAGTATCACTTTACTTTTATTGATTTGGAAACCATCATCATTTATTTTTAGAGAAATGTCATGCTCGTATTATTAATGATCAGTGTAATGCACATACAAGTAAGTGCATCCTCGAGCCATAAAGGAATTACATGTCCTATAAGGGCGATGCTAAGGAGAATGATCGTTGAGCAAGCTCATGCACGACCACATTCCTGTTTCTCCTAACAAAATTCACAACGAAACCAGGGTTATCCTGCATAATACGCCGACATTTGGTTATGATGACCCCAAACTCAGACGCATCAGCCTCCTGACCTCTCACCGCCAGCATCACCAACTGTGAGTCCACTTCAAACACAACTCGGGTCAGGCCGCAGTTCTGCACCCACTGCATTGCCTCCAACAGACCTCCTTCCTTCACATCCGGCTGCCCTCTTTCCCACCTTGTGCGATAGGAATGTAATGTTCTCGTGGCAGTCCGGAGTATCGCGCTCCAACCCCATTTACGATCACCTGCCCGGAAGCTAACATCAGAATTACATTTCAGAAATCTGGGAAGGTGGGTGCCATTTATTACATCTATGCACCAACGGATCAACAGTCGTCTTTCACCATGGCCACCACTCCGAGCCGCCTTCCATTCTCCAATTGCCGATGTCCCTCCGACGACGATAAGGCCAATCGTACGAGATTCGCTCTGCCAAACTCGTTGATTTCTCTCATACTAGAGACTCCACAACACCGTGATCCAATGTTCAATACTTTGTTCATCCCAAGTTCGGAGTACAGCCTCCAACACATGTGCAATGTCGGTGTGAAAGAACAAGAGCGGCTGCAGCCTATCCCAAAGGTCCACGAGTCTCCAACAATCCTCTGCCACCTCACACGTACCGAACACATGCAAAGACGTCTCATCCCCATTGCCACATAGTCCACAACGGGACGGGACTTCAATCCTCCTTCTCCTGAGAATCGTACGCAGCGGTAAGACTCCACGACCAAGCCTCCACACAAAGTGCAACATTTTAGGTGGGAGATTCAAGCTCCAAAGCTTCTGCCAAGCTCCTGGCCGATTAAGATACTCACGTTGATACACTCGTTCCATCATGGTTTTGTAAGCGACTTTACTGAATATAGACAATTATTGCCAAAATGCCAAATTTTCGTATCCGCCTCCTCGATTGCTTCTACATCTGTTGGAAGAAACAATTCCTCCAAAAGTTCCTCATCCCAAACCGACATACCTGGAATCCAAAGATCGGCCACCATCAGATTCTCAAGACCCGCGATCATGGGGACATAAAATGGCATCTGTTTTCCTCCTTCAACCAAGGGTCTGTCCACACATTGATACTATGTCCATTCCCAATCCGCCATCGATATCTACGGTGAAGTAGGCTCTGAGTTTCCAAAATGCTATGCCAAGCAAAACTCGGATTACTTCTCATAGTAGCCGACAGAAAATCCTCCTTAGGAAAGTATTTAGGTTTGAAGATTATTGTGACAAGTGCATCTCGGTCCGTCATGAGCTTCCAGCCTTGTTTTCCAACCATGGCCATATTGAAAGCACGTAAATCTTTGAACCCCATACCCCCTTCCACCTTCTTAACGCACAACCTCTCCCATCTCATCCAATCTATGCCTCGACCCCCATTAGAGTTATCACCCCACCAGAAAGAATTCATCATACATTCCAATTCAGTGGTGAGAGTGACTGGAAGCATGAAGACATTCATAGTATAAATAGGGATAGCTTGTAGAATCGATTTCACCAACACCTCCTTACCTACTCTAGATAGCAAGCGCCCCTTCCACTTATGCGTACGCTTTCAAACTCTCTCTTTGATAAATTTGAAAGTGTTTCTCTTACGCTTCCCCCCCAAAAGGAAGGCATACCCAGGTACTTACCACGATCGAACGGCTCCGAAACCCCGAAGATTGCTTTCACGCCATTTTGCAACATATTGTGAGTACTCTTGCTGAAGAAAATTCCGGATTTTGCAAAGTTAATGAGCTGGCCCGAGGCGCCCCATACAAACGAAATATCTCCTTAACCTGACGGGTCTCTTCAATCTCCGCTCTAAAGAAGAAGAAGTTGTCGTTCGCAAAGAGTAGATGTGTGACGGCAGGAGCCCCTATACAAACACTCATCCCATGCAAGCGATTCTCTTCCACTTCCTTCCGTACCAAAGTCGAAAGACCCTATGTACAAATTAGAAACAAAAATGGTGATAAAGGACAACCTTGTCTAAGGCCTCGCCCGACACAAAGGTCTCCGGCTTGGAAGAGTTGATGATCATCGAATACTCAACAGATTGAACGCTCAACAACACAAGGTTAATCCAGCTTTCGAAACCCATCTTAGTCATAACCGCCTCCAGATACTTCCATTCAACTCGATCGTACGCCTTTGAAATGTCCACCTTAAGCGCCGCTTCCCCAATCTTAGCACGTTTGCAAAGATTCAAAGTATGTAGCGTTTCAAATGCAATAAGAACATTATCCACAATTGACCTACCCCGAATAAAAGCTGACTGATCCTCCGATATGATGTCCGCCATTATCCGTCTCATTCGATTTGCAAGAACTTTTGCCACTATACGATATCGAATGTTGCAAAGGGAGATGGGACGGCGATCCACCATTCTCGTTGCATTCTCCTTTTTAGGTAATAAAACAATATTGTCCCTCTTGCTACCGGAATATGTTTCTCCGTGAGCCATCGCCTACAGTCGGCAATGACATTTGTACAAACCACGTCCCAAAAACGCTGATAAAAAGCCGGGTTTAACCCATCTGTACCCGAGGCTTTATCCGGGTGCATGGAAAAGCACGCCTGTCTGAACTCATCATCATTGAACGGAGCTAAGAGAAGAGCATTGTGCTCTGTCGTCACAACCGGCCGAACCGCCTCCACCACAGGTTCGACCTCTCTGTCTCCCGCCGTAAAAAGAGTGGTAAATAATTGACAGCCAACCTACCCTTGCCGTTGTCGTCTTCGTCCCACGCTCCATGTTCCCATTGCAACTGAGTAAGGGATTTATGTTTCCTTCTCCGTTTGCACTCTGATGAAAAAAGCGTATGTTAAAATCACCGTCTTTGTACCAAAACTACTTTGCTCTCTGTTGCTAGTATGCTTCCTCCTTACCCAAAAGATTGTTGACTTTATCCTTACTTTCTTGAAAGAGCTGAAGCGATCTACTATCATCCAAACTTTGAAGCTCTTCCATCTTCCTTCTTTCTGCGGCAATTTCTGCTAAACTGAGCACGTTTAGCTCTACCTCACCTGTTCATGGCCGAAATACAACGATTAATCTTATCCTCCAATTCTTCGTTATTTTCCCCACGCTATCTATCTCAATAATCCTTCATAGGCCAGGGAATTGAAGCCACCAGTTTTCAAATTTAAACCGTTTGTGGCCCTCCTGCTCAGGAGCTTTCGTCTGTAACAGAACGGGAGAGTGATCTGAGGCCGTTGACGTCAAATTAATCAAAGATGCCATCAGAAACTGGAGCTTCCATTCTTCGTTAATCATGGCTCGATCAAGTCTCTCCTCTACAACATTAGGTTGACCTCTCGATCGCCACCAGGTATAGGGATATCCCTCGATAGGAATATCGAATAATCCGCAATCGGCGACCTTGTCTCTAAATCTGTCCATAAGAGCTTGCGGATGGGGTGAACACTCTTCTTCTCCGATGCATGTAACTAGTCATTGAAATTGCCCACCATGCACCTTACATCCACTCCCGCCAACGATCTAAGAAGATCCCAAGTTTCAGTCCTTCTTGATCGATCTGGCTGCCCGTAATAACCCGTTAACCAGAATTCCTCTTCTCCATCTCCTCTAACCATCATGTTGATACTATGACGAGAGTAATTAACAATGGTGATTTGCATTCCGGTTTTCCATAGTACACAAAGATCACCGCGCTACAACAAAACCCATAAATAGTCGGGGGCCAAATGCCCCCGACAATTATAGTCGGTGGCTGGCCAACAATGGTCGGGGGCATAGGCAATTTTGTTGGGGGTCTGGCCCCTGACTAATTGAGTGGTTTAGTCGGGGGTGTGGCCCCGACAATAAAGCCCCCAACTATTTTAGTCGGGAGCTTTATTGTCGGGGGTCACACCCCCAACTAAATGTGTAATTATATTTAATATAGTATTTAGTCGGAGGCCATGCCCCCGACTAAAATAGTCAGGGGCCGCGCCCCCCATTAAATGAGTATTTAGTGGGGGTGCGCGACTCCCGGCAATAATGCCCCTGACTATTTTAGTCGGGGGCTTTATTGTTGGGGGCGACGTCCCCGACTAAATAAATACTATATTAAATAATATAGTAGTCGGGGCTATGTCGGGCCGCGCCCCCCATTAAATGAGTATTTAGTGGGGGTGCGCGACTCCCGACAATAATGCCCCTGACTATTTTAGTCGGGGCTTTATTGTTGGGAGTGACTCCCCGACTAAATAAATACTATATTAAATAATATAGTAGTCGGGGGCTTTATTGTCGGGGGCCGCACCCCCCATTAAATGAGTATTTAGTGGGGGGTGCGGCCCCCGACAATAATTCCCTGACTATTTTAGTCGGGGGCTTTGTCGGGGTCACCCCCGACTAATCACTATTAGTCGGGTGTGCCCCGACAAAAAATATATATCCTCCTTAATTTCTCATTATCCCATCGCCGTCCACCACCATCGTCGCCGTCGCCGTCCAACGACCCTTAGATAATAAAACAATTTTTATATATTATTTATTTAATATAAATGTAATACTTATATATATATATATATATATAATATATATATATATATGGTGCACACTTCGGTGCCCGTGGGTATCGGTACCCTAGCTAGCATAAAAAGTCACATTTATATACTTTAAAACTCAAATAATGAGTTCTAAACCTATTACAATAAATCCTAAGCACTATTTAATAATTCTAACCCCTAAATACTAAATCTTAACCCTCAAACACTACATTATAGACTCAAAACTCTAAATCGTATTCCAAACTCTAACATTTGACGATAAGTCTAAATTAATAGATCATAAACCCAAAAATAAACTCGAAACCCCTAACACTATATTCTAACACCTGGACATTGAACTAAAGCCCTCAAACTCCAAAGTTCAATCATCAAATACTACAGAATTTTAATGCTAGGGTACCTATACCCACGGGCACCGAAGTGTTACCCATATATATATATTATTTATTATAAATGTATGTATTTATATTATATATAAATAAAATAAAATAATTTAAAATAATTATTCTATATTTATTATTCCATATTTCATAATTATTAAAATATAATAAATATATATATATAATTTTGTCGGGGCTAAATGGCCCCCCCTGTTTTTGTCGGGGCCATTTAGTTACCACCTACGGCGACGGACAAGAACCGTCGACAAAAGGCTACAAACCTACGGCGACGGATTACAACCATCGACAAAAACTTACATGCTACGGCGAGAGATAAGAACCGTCGCCAAAGATTCACCATCCTACGGCGACGGACGAAAATCGTCGAAAAAGAGCTGTAAGCCTACGGCGACGGACAGGAACCGTCGACAAAAAACTAGAACCCTACGGCGACGGATTACAACCGTTGACAAAATCTTACCCCCTACGGCGACAGATAAGGACCGTCACCAAACATTCACCACCCTACGACGACAGTCAATAACCGTCGCCAAAGAGCTATAAACTCTACGGCGACGGAAAACTTCCGTCGATAAAATGTGATGACATAGGGCAACGATTAACCATCTTTCGGTGACAAAATATGTCGTTGACGTAGGATAAGCACCTAGAGCGAAGGATATAAGAAAACTGTCGCCAAAAATTGAACTATTATTAGCGATGACTGTTTATCCATCACAAAATATCCGTCGCAGAAAACTGGATTTCTTGTAGTGTCATGTTCAGTCCTTAAACAGCTACAATGTAATCATGGATCACTCCCTAACAGTGGACCCTAAGAAGCTTCTCAAGGGTGGCTCGTAAGTTTTCTATGCATTTAGGTAGGCTCCAATTTCATTCATTGCCGCCATTTCAATTCATCCATGCATGCATGCAACAGCTAGCTATACGTGATTTCCTTTGTTATATTGAAAAGATGCTTCGTTATGCTCTCTGGTCTAGTTTTGATTCCCTGAATTAATAATGTATTTCTAGAGAAATGTTAGGCGAGGAGATTCAGTGAAGTGAAGTGGTTTTAAGTAGAATCACATTAATTGCACATTCCACTTGGTCAACTGTTTTGAGGAAGAAAATGATGAGCAAGATCAAATGACAACTTCATTGGGATGAAGCACGAGTAAGTATTGTTGTTACACATTACTAGTTGACCCATTCGCAACTTCTGCTGCAAGTACACACCTCACATGCATGCATGTATTTAATTAGCTCCCCAAATTTATTTTGCATGTCTCATATGTGAATGTGTGTAATGGTGCAGTGCACTCACTGAAAGTAGGGGTAAACCAAAGGTAACCAATGTTTATTTTATGATGTATATTCATAATGAAAAGGTAATAAAACATTGGGTTGAAATGGGACAGGTGGAGGTTGAGTATGATAAGTTTGAGGAGCATGTATATTCCCTAAACAGGAAGGTCATGAGGAAGAAGAAGATGATGATGATGGTTGGATAATTAGTTAGATGCAAAGAATTTTGGAATGGAGAAGAAGCCTATTATATGCTTCCATTATAACTCTTCCACACAGAGTACCTTATGGTCATCATGGAGCCTTTATTCCCAATCTACTACTCAAAAAACAAGCTGCATGCATCAACATGCTTTCTCTTCTTTATATCCTTCTAGGGTGTTTGTCCTCTGGTGTCTTCTAGATAAATTTTTAAGGAGAAACGAAACTAGTAGTCAAAGCGATTCATTGTAATGAGAGCTCCAGATCTACTGGTGGAGTTATCGTCCAAGAAGTGCTACCGTCTATTGGTTGTCTGTCTTTCCTTCAAGCTGCTCTTAATCCGACGTTCAGCTAACAAAGACACATTTTTGTGGCACTTCTGACTCTTTGATATCTTCCAGGGTGTTGTCAGTAGTCCTCGCTCCCTGGATAGATTGTAGTTGATTTACAGCTTTCTATTTTGATTCTCCTCTATGAGGGCAAAGGATCAAAGGGTTGGAAGTGTTTCAACCTTTTCTCCACCATTAGATCATCCTTTGACCTTTTGACCAATCCAATGATTTTGATTCTCCTCTCGGAGCTATCTAAGTAAAAAAAATGCATATTTTAACTAAAGGAAAATAACAGTTTGAACCCCTCTACTTTGCCACCTTAATAGATAACCCCTTATACTATAATTCGCTCTTTTTTATCCCCTCCTTTGACTAATTTGCCATTTGAGTCCTTCTATTTGAACTTTCGTCTTCGTAACATTAAATCTTGATACATCCACACCCGACATAGAGACATATCAGAGCTAGGAGACGAAGAGTTGGACAGAGAGATAAATTGGGAGGTATCATGAAGATTATGGTAAAATATGAAGGGTTTTATAATCACATTTTGTTCGTCGATTTTATCCCTATTTAATTATATATATTTATATACTGAACTGTAAAACGCTTAACAAGCTAATACATGACTATTGGAGCTGGTATATCAAATACCCAGCAATTAACGTTACGAAGACGAAAGTTGAAATAGGATGACCCAAACGACAAAGTGGTCGAAGTAAAAGGAGGTAAAAAAAAAAAAGCAATTTATAGTGTAAATGGTTTAATATAATAAAAAATCCTTTCACTTGCATTATGATGTATCACTCTCTTCCGTCACAAAACTAGACAGTGAGAAAACAAAACAAAAACAAAGACCCTCTCTCATTTCATTATCCTTAATTCACATTACAGAGTAGGATCTCCTTCATACTTCTCACCTTCTTAAAGCACCATAATTCCTCGTTACCTGCAACCAACCAGTCCAAAATAACCTCGTTATATCTAGCTGCTAACAAAGCTTATCAACTAACTGCTTCTAAGTCCTACAAAGGAATACTGCATAACAAGGACAAGAACAGATATTAACAATGTCGCTAACCCGTGTTGTAGTCCTCTTCAGTAGCTTAGCCCGTTCTTCTTCATCCTCGTCATCGTCATCATCATCATCATCCTTGCTCATTAGCATTCTCTTGATTCCCGGGCTGTCCGCTTTCTTTCCTCGTTTTGCTGCTGTGGTCCCTCTACCCCTTCCTCTTGGGGTCGCTGCAGCTCTTTTTCGCCCTTTTCCTTTGACGCTTTCAACCTCATCCTTAAAGTACAAACATTGCGAGTTCAGTTATACACCTAGTTGCTAAACAGAAAAATGAGTACTATTTGAAGGTTTTCCATGAAATATCAATCAGTTCTGCTAAATTCTACTGCGTGCTTATATAATCAAGCAAACAGCAACTCTTAGTATACGTTCAATCACATAGCCGATGTACTTTAGACGCAAAAGGATTAAATTGAGAAAAACTAATCAACCACCTGGTGGTGGCATGAATACAGAAGAGGAGGAAAACAAGCGGTAGCTCATACCTCACTATCATTCACATCATCAAGTCCATGTCCCTCTGCCCCTTCACTTGAAGCAGAATCCACATCGTCATCCCTTATGTTTCTCACTGCAGCTGTTGCAGCAGCTGATGCTGATCTGTAGTACGGAAAAAATTAAAGGAAACAATATTAATCTTTCTAGTTACTCCAAGTGAACTGCAGACAGAACCCTAAAAACAGAGACATATAAACCTACCTTTGAGACTGCCGAAAACCTAA
The DNA here is from genome assembly GCA_034768395.1 of Linum lewisii. NCBI lineage: Eukaryota > Viridiplantae > Streptophyta > Magnoliopsida > Malpighiales > Linaceae > Linum > Linum lewisii. The sequence continues at coordinate 53,788,497 of CM068299.1, read as the reverse complement.
TGAAGCATCAAGAGTTGTCTGCTTCAAGTTACTTGAACCTCTGCCTCTACCTCTTCCTCTTGCAGAAGTTTTACTCTTACCAACTTCTGTAGCATTACGAGTATTCCCTTTCCTACCCCTGGCAGTAGACCTTGCACCAGGTACTTGTGTAGTTTCTTCATCATCACTAAAAGAAACTGCACTTCCGATTCCTGGAGCATTTGTACTTCTGAAATCCTGAATAGATTAAGAGTTCTTTAGAAAACTAAAAAGAATTCCACTCGGTGAGTCCAAACCCAATATTGCGAAAAGAAAAAACAAGATGTGAAAAAAATCTTGAACAGCGCCAATATAATTGGTATTACCTCCGTCGAGTGTGCATTAGTTGTGGATATAAGATTATCATGTGGCTGCTGAGATTTTTCTTTTACACGTCCCTGAAACACATATTTTCCAGCATCATCATGAGAAACAGCTACAATCCTATACAACTTCATTTTTATTAATGAATATATCTATTGGTGTTTGCATATAACTTTATAAGCTAAGTTAAGAACAAAAGCACAAAAGCAGCCATGATGATAATCACATCTTCTGTAAACATTCACAGCAGAGTGCCCCTTTTCAAACCCATCCATGCAGATACATAAGAGCATGGGCAAAGACATACGGGACAAAACACCAGCTAGTCTCATGCACAATGCCTTAACAACATGGGAAAATAAAACATGCCTAAACGATATTAGAGTCAATCAAGTCCTCTATAGGTGTATGCTATAGGAACACCATGGTTTTCACAAACAATAGATAAGCAACTACAGAAAAATCTCAATATTGGCACTTGTACATATTACATCATGCACGAGAAGCGAAATCTGGTATACCAGAAATACCAAACTTAATCTAACAGTACCAAAGCAATTAGAATTTCTGCAATAAAATCTTAGAGTGCCTTGCCTCTAAGCATTCTCCAACTTTAAGAATTAGATCCTCCTCTTCAAACTTTGTGGTATCTGTATCCTTTGCAAGTTTACTCTGTAATCAGCAACACAATTTATCATCAGCATCAATCGTTTAGGAAAAGAATAAGATAACGTAAAAGAGCTCATAAGAGCACATACTCTGGCCATAATGGTCCTGCAAGAGAATAGAAAAAGAAGACACAAGGTCCACAAATTGAGCAGGGAATATACATACACGTGTCTCTTGCAGATTGTTTTGCACGCATGTATAGAAAGCTGTTTTGTCATCCTTGTGAACAAAATTGTGCAACGCAACATCCAAGTCATTGACAGGAAGAATCTCCATTTTCTGGACAAAGGAAAAGGATGTCAGCCTCAGTACCCAACATGAAGAAGCAAATACAACACGCTAACAAATCTGCAGTTGTTTATATCCACATTTCAGAACTTTCTTTTCATCATCTCAACTAACAAGAAAAATTCTTCCAGAACTATGAGGATTTGCATCTTCAGATGATTTATGCTACTTGGCCTTCGCCTGGTAAACTATCTAGAAAAATGAAAACCATATACAACCGATACTTTTCAAACATAACAGAATCATTAAAGAATAAACATGGCAGCTATACCAGATTACTTTCAGCTACTAGAGCCTCTATGTTTTGTTGGTTTAATTCATCTGGGCGAAGGCGCTCACAATCATTAATCCCAGCTGCAGTAAAGTCAATATAAATCAGTTACAGCATCATTGCAAAATCTGTATCTGAGATATAGGACAAAAGAAATCAGCTGAACAACTGCAGTGCACTCTCTAATAATTGTTTTTTATTTCTTAATGGGAGCCTGTGAATGATACCAGTAGAATATTGTATCAAAGAACACAAACAACTTGTAGACGTACAGTAGCTAGAGTAAATTGAAGAGACTAGCTGATCAAGCACCATAGATTCAGGCGCCAGCTTACAAAGATACTGAACAGCGAAAAAACATGATAGTACCATTTTGACCCTTCTTGGAAGCCTTTGAGAATATAAGAATATCTTGAGGATTAGCAACCTGAAATGTATTTTTAGACCAGTACAAGTCAATTCCCGAATCCTAGCTGAATAAGTGAGCAGTACGGTGCAAATACCTTTCCTACATACTTCTGCCCAAATCGCTGAGGATTTATTGTCATATAGCCTGAGTAATCCACCTGCCCAAATTAATATAAGAGCCAAATGATTCATGCTACTTCATATGTACGCTGTTGTGGCTCTCTATATTTCCTTTGTTTCTTTTAGAAGGATGGGATTAGAGGCTACAGAGTAGGTGACTAGAAGATAAGAATGCTGCAGTCTGCAGTGCATTATACATCCAAAAGTTTCAGAATTTCCAATTCGCAAACATGATTGAACTGTAAGGGAAGAGAAAAGTCTGCACCATTCTGTGACAAATGGTTGGGAGAAAAGTTTGTCACATAAAAATGCATGTCAAAACGCATTCACAAGTCCAGCCTATGCCTTAAAAAGAACTTTAAATGAAGATATCACTTGTTCATTGGTTCAGTGATATGAACACTTGCAAGTGACGAGGTCGCCCATGCTTCAAAGGTGATCATGAGGCATGAACAGCTCCATATCCTGACAGCTCTAGGTTTCAATGATGCAATTGGATACTATCATGATATGTTAGGTTGATGACTTTAGGATTTTACCTTGACTCTGACTAGCGGAAGCTTCAACTCTGATCTGCTAATGACATTTCGACTGGACTTTTCAATCATATTACTGACCTGGAAAATTTTCAGAAGTCAGTATAATGTAAATAGCATTGAGAAGTTACACAAGCACAATGATTGCCACAAGAAAGAAAGAAAAAGTGAAGACGGGAAAGAACTGTAATGAAAAGATACAATTGTTTCTTTTGAACTGTGAGACAGCATATTGTACCACTTTGTCCAGATGTTCAAGAATTGAGTTTTGGTCATCTGGGTCAATGTCAACTTCATCCTTCAGCACGACCTGCATTACAAAGAATAACAACTTACAGATTTTGTTCTGATGGAGGGGTTAAGATCCCGTTAGTGTTCTGACATCCTGAATCCACCAACAAGGAAACGATAATGTCTCGATCGCATTACCTCAGTATATTCAAAATGCCTCACTGAGTTCAGAGGTATCTTGGTTGGACGATATTGATTTCCCTACATCGTAACAGATTAGAAAGCAGCGTGAAGAAAGATAGGATCAAGGAAACCTGCAGACAGAAGTGAATGCAAACTTTTCCCACTCAACAGCACCTTAATCTCCAGAAGCAACACATGCTTTGGCTTTGATTCTCCATCAATCAATGATGTTGCAACCGAAGAACCAGGTTGTGTGATGTGAAATCCCATACCTGGAACTTCCTTAAGCAAACAAAATAAAAATTTGTACCCCAGTTAGGTAGGAAATGATAAGAATTTGAAATGAGTGGCATGTAGAACTGGGAAAGAACCTGGGGATCAACAACACATTCATGTTCATGGCCCCATACAATGAAGTCCAGGAACCTTGGTAGAAAGTGCTCGTTTATAGCATTCTTTGGGTTTGTCTTCACCCTGTAGATAACATCAGCAACAAAGTTAGGTCGAGATGAAGGTTTGACCTACTAAGAATGCGTTGTCTTTAACCAAAAAATGGTAGTGTGCCAGAGAACCTTCCGATTTCATATAGACATTTTGATGTTCAACAGGTTTGACATATTATTACAGCAAAAAATTCTAGCTGAAGACAGAAAAAAATACTTGTCCATTCAGTAATGAGACCAACCCCACAGGGATTTACACGATATGCACAGCAGTACTCCCTTGCCAGACAGATTATCTTTCCAAACGTGCAAATCATTATGAGCTTCAATCCGTGAAAGCTAACCTGTTCTGATGAAGTACGAGAATATTAAACCAGTCGGACTCTTCACAATCTCCTTGCACTTCTGGCCTCATCCATTGAACAGCATGTGGAGTCTGAAAATTTAATAGAACAGTCAATGCTGCATGACTACACGTAGCATTGAAAATTAAAAAGTAGCTAAATTTGTAATATGAATCACCTGAAACATCCTATTCAGCCGCTCGTCCCTAATGTTCCCAAGGCCATACAGCGCAACATTTGTCGAACCCTGTCATTGACTTTACATATTAGTCATGCTACAGGGGAGAAAGGAACGTATGCCACAGTTATGCGAAGCAATATCCACAAGCCTACCTTTTTCACAAGGATAGGATACAACGTGATTTGACCAACCCCAGAACCCTCAAGAACCATTTTTCCAAAATAGTTCAAGAGATTGCAAGTTGACAGGATGTCAAGTGCAGAAAGGTTGTCCTGTCACAGTAACCAAGAAAACTAAATAACAATATTTACTGTCAATGCATGATAAACACCTACGAAATAATCCATGACATTAAATGAAGACAACAATAAGCTTATAAACATTGATAAAAAATAAAAAATTAACTTTCAAGAATATAAGAAAGATAATTTAGCTTCAGATTTAGCACACAAAATTAAGCAGACAGGAGCAACATTATTTCAGAAATAAAAATAATGCACCTCCGTATTGTATAACATATAGTCAACAAACTCAAGCAACCTATGAGTAAATGCTCCAAACTACATGTATACTGTATAGATAAACTTGAGATGATGCAAAGTGAACATCTAGGGTGCTTCCTAAAAACACAGCATCAACAAATGTGCATACCACACCAGCAGGGTCATCATGATTTCCATGAATGCTAAACACTGGAAGACCAACATTGAAGTGCGGATCTTCATAGTTTACGTGGCCAAAGCTGTCATAAATTCAATTACCAGTGGTGAACATTTGACAAATTTGCAAGCATAACTACAAGAGCAACAAAAATGATTATGAATATAGAGGTAGAGGTTAAGCTATGCCTGTAGTCATCAACTTCCGTTGACAAATAATGTGCATAACATCACATTTTAAGACGAAACAATCCAGAGCAGAAATGTGCAAGAGAATAATCCACGAAATTCAAAGAGCAGATAAATTCTCACGGATTAGCAAAATTCACTGTCTGATCACTGACAACTTGGAATTGTACTGGTCGATCATTCATACAATGCTTACGGAGAATCTCAATGGCCCTCACTAATGTCGTTCTTGAGGGCTTATTCTCGTGAAAAAGATCGCCACCAAGGAGCAAAAGGTCAACCTGTTATCAGTTGCAGCATTACAAACACAACAATCAGTCTACATTCACCTGCTGGTGGATTACACATCCACAACAAGAAGAAAGCAAAACATAGCAAAAGAGAAACAACACACCACTTTAGTTTGAACTACAACACATCTATCTCCTCTTAAGGTTCAGAATGCATAAGTGAAGACAGCAATAGAAAAATATTCCAATTCTTGCGCAACATTGGAACACCGAGCACGAGGAGACGAAACGTGTTTTTCATAAGCAACAGAAAAGAGATGCATAGCCAACCAATTTTATGAAAAGCGAAACATGCAATAAAACAACTAAGCCGCCAACCTGCTTTTGCTCCGCTATTTTGCATATTTCTTCGAATGCTAGGAAAGAATCATGCCTCCTTATTTCGTCCTTCTCCATGTAACCAAGATGGCAGTCCGTGGCAACAAGTACCCGAAGTGTATTCGGAATATCTTCCCTGAAAATCCATCCATCATCAGGAACTATTTATGACTTCTGTAGCGGACATACACCCACTTTTAATAGGGGGAATGAAGCGGGGAGTTGTACTAATAGAAAAATTATGAACCATATAAACTACATTGCGAAGTTGAGATAGAAGAAAGTCAGTAGGGAGAAATAGCTCACCTTGGCAGGTCTCCCATGTGACTCAAATTTCAGTAATTCAAGAACCTAGAGAAAACCGGAATAGGGATTAGAAGCAACATAAATTGCTTTTAGGTTGCGGAAACAAATTCAAACACATAGGGAGTTAGAACTTAGAACAGTATAATTTACCTGTTTCACAGGGCGGTGGAAGGTGGACGTAGTTACTCAGAAGAAAGTGAAGCGGAAAGGGTTTAGCGATGGAAAGGGTTTAGTGATGGCGGGGAATTTCAAAGATGTACTGGACCGAGAAAGAATCGGAGGGGAGAATTTCCGACTCTGGAATTTTTTCACTTCTATTGAGTATAGTACGGCTTATTGTCCATTTTGGTCATAAACCTTTGGGTTAATAACAAACTGGTCATAAACCTTTAATTTGTAACCTAGTGGTCATTAACCTATAGGGTTTGTAACAGTTTGGTCAATCCGTTAAGTCCCCATCCAATTTCTCCGCTAAATGCTGATATCATCAATCTACCTCAGCACTTTTTTCAAGTCACCCCTTGCCATGTCACCTAATTGAACCTAGTTAACCCGACCAAAAAAATTAAATTGTTCATCTCCTCTACCAACCTCCCCCCGCCGTACATCTCCTCTAACAACCCTCCCCCGTCGTTCATCTCCTCCTCACCGCCACATAATCTCACAACGAACCCAGAAACTACAGCAATAAGCAAATCCGAAACGCAGGCAGGGGAGAGAGACAAGGCAGGGGAGGAGCACAGTCCTCCAAAAAACAGCCCCAAAGCGAAAAAGAAAAACAGACAGATCAAACCGAAAGAGCCCTCTTTGACTTGGCCAGCGATTTAACATCCATCGATTAAGCTACGATTGGCAAGGAAGATTAGGAAATATACTTACTCGATGAAGTTGTAAATGTCTCCGGGCGTGCAAATTGGGGAACCCTAGAATCCGAGCTTGCAAGCTGCCGGAGGTACTTGAGGAAGAAGCTGATTTCTTCGAAGTCGCTTGTAGTTAGAGATTCAGAGTTCAGACAACCGCTGCAAGTTCATAAATGTTGAAGAAGTTGACGGAAGACATGGCTACCGCCGGTAGATTGGAAGCGAAGAAATTGAATCAAAACTGGAGTTCCTGAATCCGGAAGAATTGGTTATACTGACTCTTACTTGGTACATGTGAGTTCTCCGTGATGAGGTAAAGCTCTTCGAGGCTGGGAGGAAGGCGATGGAGATGGGAATCTCTGACTAGAGAAACAGAGGAAGATTTGAAGAAAGATGGGGAAGAAAAGGTTAGGTTAGATTGGGTTTGTGGATTTTGGGTTAGGTTAGGTTGGTTGAGTCATGGTTGGAATAGGTGATGTGGCAAGGGGTGAAGTGGAAAAAAGTATGACTATGACATGCTGATATCAGCACTTAACGGAGAAAATAGATGAAAAGTTAACGGATTGACCAAATCGTTGCGACCTATAGGTTAATGATCACTAGGTTACAAATCAAAAGTTTATGACCAGTTTGTTATAAACCCCAAAGGTTTATGACCAAAATGGACAATAAGCCAGTATAATACCGTGTACAGAGGCTTAATATCCGTTTTGGTCACTAAGGCTTATTATCTATTGTGGTCATCAACGTATTGGGTTTGTAACAGAGTGGTTAACAACGTTTCACGTGGTCATCAAACTATTGGGTTTCTTCAGTTATGGTCATTCCGTCAAGTCCCCATCCATTTTTTCCTTTAAGTGATGATATCAGTAATCCAAGTCACCATTTTTTCCATGTCACCCTATCACCCCACATTCAAACCAATAAACCAATCAAACCTAACCTAATCCAATCTAACCAACCCAACCCAAACAAAACCCACCCACTGCCCTCTCATTTTTCCCGCTAAACTATAAGGGCAGTCTGTTCATCTTCCACTGCAGTTCACAAGTTCTTCTCTCTCCCCTTGGTCGAAATCCCACATCTCCAAACGAAAATCCCCCATCTCTTGGCGTCCACAGAAGATAAAAAGCTTCAGTTACGAACTCCGATCATCTTGCACAGGAGAAACCATCTCAACACTGTCGGAGGAGAAGTCCAGCAAGCTTGATTTCGAGCAGCAGAGGTGAAACCCTCTTTGCATGCAAAATGATTCTTCACTGGTTTCTCAGAAGACCACGAACACCCCCCCCCCCCCCCCCCCCCAATATGGTTAGTGACAATCTTTACTCTAACATCTCGTTAAATAACAACTGCTCGTGTTTCATTATCTGGCGATTTCTGCAAATTGGTAATTTTTCTTGTATTTATATGGCTGTGTTCGATTGATTCTCAGATGATATCAAAGATGTTGGTTGAATTAGTGTCAAAATGTATAGTGAGGGGAAATTACAAAAAAACATATATGACACCGAAAAAGTGCATTGGTTTGATTTCGTTCAGCTTGATTGACTGTCGATGACGAAACTAAACAAAATGGCGAAGAAATTAAATCTGAAAGGTAAGATGGCATACACTTAGTTATATCCAGGCACTTAAATTGTCGATGGTAGTCTGCGATGCTTGGATTCAGATGAAGACGTAACATCAATGGTGAAGACACTGAAAGAGAAGAACCTGAAGATTGTTAAGATTTATGTGATCCATTTAACTGACGAGGAAGCCAATCTGAAGTTGGAACATGTTGTACCAAAGAGACTGTCAATCATAGAGGAGATAAACGACGAAGAAGCTCTGACACGGAAGCAAGTTCTAGCAATTGAGTAGGTGAGTAACGCCGGTACAACTGCAGAGAATGAAACCCAAATGGAAGAAGTGGCTAACACAATTCAGGGAGAAGAAAAAGGGGGAAGAGGTGCCTAATACAAATCAGGGAGAAGAAATGGCAGATGAATCTGCAGAACCATCGAGGTTGGAACATGGCGAAAGATCAAATGTTGAAGACTTGCAGAATGATATGGGGGAGGGGGACATCGAACATGTGGTCTCACCAAGAGTAATGAATAGGTAATTTCAGTTTGTTTGCTTAGTTAGTTTATTGTTAGTAGAATGATGAATTCCTTATTTCATTTATATGTTTTAGTGGCAGCACTATAATGGAAGAAGTGGCTAACACAATTCACGGGGAAGAACAAATGTCTGAGGTTCCTAACATGATTCAAGAAGAAGAACAAGGGAAGAGGTTCCTAACACGATTGATGGGGAAGAACAAATGGATGAGGTTCCTAACACCATTCAAGTAGAAGAACAAGAGGAAGAGGTGCGTAACACGATTCAGGTTGAAGACTTGCAGAGATCAAATGTTGAAGACTTGCAGAATGATATGGGGGAGGGGGACATCGAACATGAGGTCTCACCAAGAGTAATGAATAAATCATTTCAGTTTGTGTTAGTTTAGTTTATTGTTAGTAGAATGATGAATTCCTTATTTCGTTCATATATTTTAGTGGCAGCAGTATAATGGGACAATGATCGATGGATAGATAAATAGATTGTTGTATTTATCTTGTCTATATGTTTTAGTGGCTTGTGTATAATGGGACAATGATGATGGATGGATAAATATAACGGGACAGTGATGCATTCAGTGGATGGATGGATAAATGTTTATAGGTTATAGTTTGGCTTGTTATACTCTTATCTGTTGCATAAATAGAATATGCAGGAAAATTGTTTTCTTAATGAGGGTTTAAATACTAACCTAAATTGTATTATATTTGTAGGGACAATGATGGACGGGAACCAAATCAGTTCGAGGACGTTTATGTACGGGAATGGACTGACGATAGTGAAAAAGAGCACAATGGTGGCAGGGGTAGGGGTAAAAGGGCACAAGGTGGCAAGGGTAGAGGTTACAATGGCGATAGCAATAGGACTCGTTCCTCTCCACTTGCGGAAGATGAGGACGACATCGCTATTTTTTCATACGTGAGTGAAAGCGAACTATTAGCAGAGGTTGGATGGGGTAGTGAAGAAGAGTTGGATGATAATGATGTCTGATTTCCTTAGTTTGACATTGACAGAGATCACTACAAAAAACAGGGGAGTTGGCGTCGGTTGAAACGAAAGTGGATAGCGTCGGCCGGTCAAAGACCGACGCAGCGTGTTGACCCGTGTATATGGCGTCGGTTGTTAAAGGTCCGACGCTAAATGTGCAAACCTAGCCCGACGCTAAATACACATTCTGACCAGATTTGCTGGTCGAACCAACGGGTAAGATGCGTCGTCGGTTTTGAGAAAGTAATTGGCGTCGGTCGATGACTGACGCCAAATACAGTTCATACACTACAAGAAAAGTATGCTATAGAGACACATAGCTTGATGCAATTAACATATTAGCCTCTAAAAATTATCTAATACAACAAATATATTATTTGCCTCAATAGTTAATATTATTTGTCTCTAAAAGTGAGCTAATACAACAAATATATTATATGCTTCTACACTTAATAATATTTGGCTCTAATTAATTATTCCTACTAATATATATCTCACGGAAATTTTAAAATATTATCTTTAGAGGCAGTTATTTGGGAATAGCATTAGAATAATTAATCAAATAATTCTTGCCGGGTAGACAAAAAAAAAGTTGAGTATTTTTTCTACCAAAATTGAATTAGCTTATATTACATTTTAAATTCTCTTTATAATGTTATAAACACTGTTAAAAAACCCTAATTTCGTAAGTCTCCAAATAAACCAAAGAGCTTGAGTGTCGCCGCAAGCACCGTCCAAGTCATCCCCATCTTCCCTCATCCTCTGTCGCCGTCGGCCCCTACCGTCGCGACCCCCTTGGCATCCTCGCCCGCAAGCAGCCCCCGTCGGCGTGGAGGTTCCTGATCTGTCTCCAGTCGAAGCTCCAACTGCAACGCTAATCGACGGTGCTACTCTGTCGGTGCCGCATTCGCCCACATGACACCTCCAATTTCCTTGTGGAAATCGGGTGGCGAGTTGTCGTTAATGGAGGGAGGGGATTCGAATTGGGCGTCGGATGTTAGTGAGGCGAGAAAGGGTACTTGGTCATGGCCCATGGCGGTGGGGGGCAGTTTGGGAATTTGGAAGCTGCTCAGGTTTCAGATTCAGGGCACAAGAGTTATAGCCTGGGTATGGAAGAGATGTGGAGTTTGGCAATGGAGATGAGTTTGACAAAGATGAGGAAGATTCCATTTCCATACCACTATTAATCTGTTATGGGTTCATCACTCAGAGTACTCTTTTTGGATTATGTTCTTTGCATTTCATTTTAGTTCTTCATTCATTGCCACATTGGATATCTTCAATTCGGATATTAACATAATTAAGAAGGAAGATGGTTGGGGAAAACACATTGTTTACGGATTAAGAATACCCATCACAGATGTCGTCGGAAGAAGCACGATTGTCGGATGGCAGAGACTCTTAGATGAAACTACAACAACATTTTTTATGTCAAGCTAGCTCTGCCATTGTTATATAAGGTAATCGACACAATGCCATTTAAGCTTACTTATGAATGTCTAGTGATACTTGATATTAAAACAGATAAAATGAACACTCTGATTTACCCATCTAATTTAAAATTGAAATGATTCATATATGCAGGACATTAGCATTTGTGATGATACTCCTGGAGTTACCTTAGACATTTTTATGGGGAGGGGCAACATTGAAGTTTGAGAGATTTACGAGATGGTTGCAACTGAAACCACATTCAAACGTGTTCGGAATCAAAGCTACAAAGTTTAGTTTAGAACATTTGATTGTTTTGTGTTGTATTTTATTTCTTAAATTTTCTATATTAATGTATTTATTATATTTTCGTATATAAAAATTTATTTAATCTAAGCATTTTATTTGCCACTAAAGCCACTATAACGTGCTATTCTATGTACAAATAATAAAAATATATATCAAATATACTAATTAAATGTGCTTAGAAACAAAATAAAAATTGGAATATCCTACATATAAAATTAGATATGGAGACAAAAAAATTTGATTCAACTGCCTATTATTCGGGGCAAATATATGTGTCTCTGTGACCTTTAATGAAAGCATATATATTTGTCACCAAAAATAGTTTAGAATACAAAAAACAGTCATTTAAAAGGGTGATTAGCAACAAAATAATTAGTCTTCGATAGGTCATTTAGAGACAAATCTTTATATTTGTCTCTAAATAGATCTAGCGACTAGAGCATTTGAGACACATATAATATTTGTCTCTACAACATTACAGAGACAATTAAATACAATTTAGATACAATTAACCTCAGTCTCTATATCCATGTTTTCTTGTAGTGATATAAAATGTCCTAATCGACGAAACCAACTCATTTGTGCATAACCTTCGCCGATCTCTCTCTCCGGAAACGAAACCCTCGCCGCCGCTCTCTTTGCCGCTCGTCTCACCACCGGTCAGACGTCGCCCTGGCACGCCGCCGGTCAAACGCCACCGCTCACACGCCGCCGCTCTCCTCTCCGATTTCTCTCTCCGGTCAGATCTTGTAGGTATGAAAGTTTTGTTCTTTGATTTGTTTGTGATATCTTGCTTCCTAAGGTTGTGTAGCAAAGCTTGGTTCTTTGTTGGTATGCTAGTATGTGTGTTTCGTTTGGGTTGGGTTGATTTCAGGTCTAAGATTCGAATTTAGGGTGTTTGTGGATCTTGGGGTTTGCTGGTGGGTTTTGGAGAATTCGGGATATAGGGTGTGTTTTCGGGTTGTTAATGTTTGGATGAATGATTTTGAATATGATATATGAATGTCTGGGGTTTGTGTCGATTTTGCTCATTTTTCATATTGAATTTAAAATTCTGCCCTAGGTTTTTGTTGTTTGTCTGGTCAGATGGTTTGTCGAATTAATGAAATTGTGGTTTGTCTGGTCAGATGTTGTACAATCTCCATTACTAGGAGCTCCCACTCAAGCATCAGTTCTCGTACTTAGAAGTCTACAGGTCAGTGATCTGAATGAATTTATGTGTTGAATGCGATTTTCTTGCGGACTATAATTGGTGTTTAATTGTGTGTTCAATGGGATTTTCTAATTGGTGTGTAATGCCTGTTCATATCCATGGATCTAATATTTTCTTATAACCGGTTAAGATTAGTTTCTTATAACCTGTTAAGATTAATTTCTACTAATGTTAGTTTGTTAGTAGTTCATCATTAGCTTGTAATTATGATTAGTGTGATTCAACCTGTTAAGATTAGTTTATAAATTTTGAGTAATTTTAATTATAGCTAATTATATATAGCTAATTTGTAGGAAAATGTATGCTTGCCTCTGCCTATGCCTCTAATAATTGATAATTTCTTATAACATGTATGCCTATGACTCTTATAAAATGTAAGCATATTGATGACACTCGATTTGACGTGATTATCAGCCTCATTTAAGCGACATTTCCTTGCTTAAGACATGGTTTTTAGGGTAGAATAATGAATATTCAATCAATTGCCCTATCTCGTGCCATTTGTGTTACCTTGGCCCGTTTCGGGTCTATTTGATGGTTTTCTAGTGTTTTTATGTTAGCACAGGTTTTTGTCGTCAAATAAAGTAGCCAAGGACGTGTCTAAGGCGTTGGAACCTCGAGGAATTGCACCAGAATCGATCCGAGGAGTCAATCGAGTCGAACCAAAGTCTGCCCCAGTTTACACTAAAGTTTTCGCCAAAAATACCTCAACGTTTTCGGCGAAAATACCAGCACAAATCGACTGATGCTCATCAAAGGAAGTTTTCGGCGAAAACACTAAGTTTTTGCCGAAAACAATTGATCCGAAAATCACAGGAGAAAACAGCCGGAGGACCATCCATTTACACTAAGATTTTCGGCGAAAAGCCTTCAGTATTTTCGGCGAAAATATCAGTTAAAATCTGGCGGTATTAGGGTTAAGTATAAATACTTAACTGGCGGCCCAAAATCAAGATAGCTCATAATTTATCAAATAATACCAACTTCAGAATTCTCTCAAGTTCGGGAGCAGAGAGTTTAGAGTTCGAAGAGCCGGAAAGAGATCGTGACGCCATCCCTTCCATCTCGAAGACTCGGAGCTAGGATTGCAGTTTACCGAAGATCGAAGTCTGCCAGAGTCGTCTTAATTAGGTTTTTCAGATTCTTTTCGTTCTTCCTCTGGATGATGAACTCTTTCTTTGTCTTTGATTCTTTTGTGATAAACATGAGTAGCTAAACTCTTAGAGCTTAGACTAGATGAACCCTAAGTGACCCAGGGCTTTAAAGCGGTCACGGATCGCGGTGATTAGATTCAAAGTTCAATCAGTTTCTCTTTCATGTTTGATTTGTTCTTCATTGTTCATGTTTCTTGTCTGGATTGATCACCTAGATTAGATTCTTGTTAAGCTAAGGATAGAAGCGAACGCTCGCCTTACTTTAAAACATCAAGTTGAACAATTAACCTTATAATTGGAGCGTGCCTTTCGTAGGAACCAGTTAGGGTTAATCCACTGCAAGAGTAACTCATAAATCGTTAGTGATTCCACCAGTTAAGTTAAGTCGTTGCGAGAGGCGACCGTACCCGGGCGACTAAGTAATCTTGGTAGCTAGAACGAATAGAGCGAATGTTAGCCGGTCTTAAACCTAAGGGTCAGGAGTTATGGTGGTGTCTTAGTAATTGATTGAATGAGAATCGAAATCCGCTGATCTGTTGATTGCCAATGCTCTGGGGAACGAAGGGGGATTCAAAGTCTAAGTTCGTCTGTCATCTCTGTTTTCAACCCTAATTTCCAATCTGTCTTTAGTTTCAATTTTTAATTTCTCTGCATTTCTTAGAATTAGAAGTCGTGGAACTCACACCACGCACGAAGTGTTTAACCTGAGTAATTTGCTAGCTTATTTGAGTAGTCAATCATAGAAGGCCCGTGGAATACGATCTACCCTAGCTTGTTAGCTTTGTTAGTTATTTGTTTGAATCGTCAACGACAGGTTCATCAAATTGGCGCCGTTGCGGGGACTTCTTTTTATTGTTTGAAAGAAGAACTGGCAATTTATTCTTCTACTTTCCATCTTTCACCTTTCCATCCACTTCGATTTTACACTGGTTTTTTGTTGTCTTTGTTATTTGTAGGTTGCTTACAGGTGTATGCATCGCCGCCCTTGGACTCGCTCTCAAACCGACAAGGCTAAGAGTATAGAGAGACTAGGCAGTTCTGCTCCACCTCGACAATCACAGATTCCAAGGAGAGGCAGAACCAATCCACATCCATCCATCACTCCGATTAAGATCGAGGAACTGAAGGAGAGATCCTCATCTCCATCTTCACCGGCACCTTCATCTGTATCATACACCAAGTCACTTTCACCGCCTCCATCTCCTACCATGACTGATCATTTACCACCACCACCACCACCAGGCGGAGATCCACCACCACCACCTGCACAGAAAAGTCTAGCTGATTACAACAAGCCGAGCGCGACTAGCGTTCGATCTGCCATTGCCGTACCGCGCATTGAAGGAGATCCTGACTATGAGATCAAGATTCCATTCTTGACTATGATCTCTAGGGATCTACAGTTTGAAGGTAGGCCCCTAGACAATCCGTGCACTCATCTTGCAGACTTCCTTGATCTCTGCAGCACTTTCAAGAACGAAAACCTCGACAAGAATACTCTTTGTTTGAGAGCTTTCCCGTTCTCTCTGAAAGGCGCTGCTAAGAGGTGGCTTACTGGCAAACCACCTGGATACTACACTGATTGGGATACTCTGGCTCAGGACTTCGTTGAAGAATACTTTCCTCCTGCCAGAACAACAGCCATCAAGGACAGCATCGCCAGATTCTCCCAGAAAGAAGGAGAAAGCTTATACGATACTTGGAATCGATTCCAAGAACTTCTCTACAACTGTCCTCATCATGGATTCGAGCAGAGGCAGTTAGCTGAAATCTTTGCTCGAGGTCTTCGAGAAGAATCTGCCAAGTGGGTCAATTCCCTAGCTGAAGGGGATTGCACTACGCTTACACCTGAAGCTGCTCTTCTTCACTTCGCAAACTGTGCTTCCAAGTCAAGGAACTGAGAACGACAATCTGAAGGATCAAGGAGCAAGCTCGATCTCGAAGCTACTATCAAGGCAGAAGTAGAGAAGCATCTGAAGAAGTCTACCACACCGATCAAACCACCGCAGCTTCTGTCTATGTTGCCGATTGCGAGTGGTGTGGAACTTGTGCACATAACGGAGGCCGTTGCCAGAATTTTGGTAAGACAGAAGTCTGGTCTGCAGAAGAGGTAAATTTTGTTCAACAAGGCTTTGTTAGCAATCAGAATGGTTATGCTGGCTACCGCAACTTCAGACAGCAAGGGAACTATCAAGACAGACCTCCCTACAATGCTGGCGCTAACCATAACCAAAACCAGAATAATAGCCCAGCTGGTCCAGCTCAGGATCAGAAGCCTAATCATCCGCCGGCAGGTGTCTACCAGCCGCCGCATCGCAATCCGGGTAATTATGGAACTGCTCCTGGCAATCGCCAGAATCAATACCTGAACAATACCTATCCAGGGCAGCAACATCAGAGAGAAAACAACGTCAGTGACCTGGACAGGAAGCTTAGTCAGATCATCACCAGACTCGATGATCATGACAGTCAGTTTAAAGCTCAAGCTCTTCTCAATCAAGAACAGATAGCTGCCGGACAAAGAATTGAGCAAGCTGTGAACAACATCTCGAGCATGCTAGCATCTGGTCGACCATTTGGCCAACTTCCAAGCCAGACAGAGCCGAATCCGAGAAAAGAACAAGCTAAGACGGTGTCTGTTCGAAAGTTTACAAGTTTATCTGCTGATGCTTGTTTTGTTTTACGCAGGATCGCTGAAACTCCAGAGAAGAAGAAAGCACTGAAAGTGGCGCCTAAGGAGGATGATCCTCCTTTTGCACCGTACGTCGTGAAACCTCCTTTTCCAAGAGCACTGCTGTCGAATGCAAGAATCGAGACTGGCATGAAGGGGAATAAAGAAGGATATCCTGATGCTCGTAGCAAGAAACCTTCCTCTCCATATCCAGCTAAGTGTTCTGATCCTGGTTCTTTCACTCTACCTCTTGTCATTAATTATGTTGAGATAGAACGCTGTTTGGTTGATCTTGGCGCGTCTGTTAACGTTATGCCTATGAGTTTATATGAAAAACTGAATCTAGGAGAACTTGAACCGCCTAGTATGCAACTTGTCTTTGCTGATAGATCACTTAAAACTCCTAGAGGAGAAATAAAAGACGTTGTTACTAAATGTGGTCCTTTTACGTTCTTAGCTGACTATGTGATCATTGACACTATAAGGATGATTCTACCATTCTCATAGGACGACCTTTCATGGCTACTACTGGAATGCAAATTAACGTTCCAAATGGTTCTTTAACTTTGAGGGTTGGTAAAGACACGATAACGTTTCGCCTTAAAGACGGAATGAAATATACTCCCTTGAATGCAGAATTTCATTATTTAGCTGTTGAAACTGTGGAATTGACTCCGGTCAACTCCGTCACTGATGTCTCCTCTAGTGTGCCTAGATCTGTTGTTACTGCAGGTGCTAGACAGGTTATCAAGCAGAAACAAAAATCTGTTCAAAAGCCATCAAAGAAGAAGGAACTGCAAGCCTCTTCTAAGCCACCGAGCACAAAACCTAGCAGACCTCGGGGAAAGAACAAGAAAACGAAGACTCACATGGTCTGGAGACCAGTTGTGCCGCCACCTTCTACCGAGCCAGCTGCACCACCAATTCGTTCCAAGCTACCGGCACCGGAACAGGTATGGAAGGAGAAGCTGAAAGCATCTCCTAAGGAAATACTGACGATCACCGATCCTGGTGATATCAAGCCGGAGATTAAAGAAAAGAAGGAGTCGATCGTTCTCATTCCATCCACTGTCTTCCTTGTGGAAGATGATCCCTTGACAGAACTGTTCGGACCATTCAAGATCACTGACCACCTTCCCGACGGACGTACCAAACTCTTACACGCGAACGGGAAGAAATTAATGCTCACCGGAGAAGCCCGAAGCTCTACTTTATGAACTCCGATGCTAGCATTAAGGAGAATCTGAGTTGGGATGTCTCCTAATACCGTCCAGGTATCCTCAAGCTCAAGGACGTTAATAAAAGAGCGCTTCGTGGGAGGCACCCACGGCTGGAGTCAATTTTTCATTTGTGTCAACCTTAGTGTTTTAGAGTCGGTTCGGGGGAGCCAAAAGTGTCAGTTTGTTTGATTTCTTATTTTTCGTGTGTAGTCCGTGTGTCGTAGTGTCATTCGCAAGTTGATTGAGGTTGTTCCGATTTTTGTGGATTTAATTGTGATTTTTTGAAGTTTGCCGGATTTGCGAAAATATTTTCAATCGTGCAGTTCAAATTTTTCGGCGAAAATACACCCTATTTTCGGCGAAAACGCCCTTTGAAATTCCACTGTGTTTCCAGACGATTTTAACTCAAATTTTTGGCGAAATTCTTTTGAAAAACCGGCAGTGCTTTTGAACTGATATTTTCGGTGAAAACTTGCACTTATTTTCGCCGAAAATGCTAGGCAAATTTCAGACCTTATCCCTTTTAAATTCTCGGTCACTCATCCTCTCTCTCTTCTTTCCCATTTCGAAAATTTCTTAAGAAAACAAACCTCCCCCTGTTTTTCCCGAAAATCGTCGCCGTCACCACCATTTCACCGCCGCCGCCACCATCGCCGCTCCCTTCCCCTTCCATTTCCGATCACCTTGAGCCCTAGAACAGCCGAATCGGAGCTCTACAACTCTAGTTCACCCAAACCCTAAAACTTTTGATTTTTCACCGATTTCTCCCAATCCGTTCATTTTTAGCATCCATGGCTTCAAGGTAAGTTGTAGAACTTTTCATTGCGAATCTTTTGACATGTTGATTGCTGAATTTCGTCGGGGTTGACTTTTAGTTGACTTTTTGGTTTGCCTCGATTTGCGTGCCGACTGATTTCGTGTGAACTAGGTTAGCTGAATTTGTTAAGCTGTTCTAGCATGCTTAGGGAGTGTCGTGCTTAATTTTCATATCATTTGATCATGTGTTGCTATGCCTAAGACCTATTCCTTGTGAGGTTGACTTTTGAGAAATGTCGGTTTGACCATGAACTGTTTTTGATCATTTGGCTGCCTTATGTGCTCATTCTCGTTCATATTACTATGTCTGCCATCTGAGATCATATTATACTGTCATTCTCCGCTTTGTGATAGTCTTGCCATGATTAGGGTTCAATATGCTATGATGTTGACTTTTTGAATGTCGGTTTGACTTCTGAACTCTGATTGTGCCAATCCAATTATGGCTGTTCCTAAGCATGTATTTTAGTGTTTGTGATTACCGGTTAATCTGCTTTGCTTACCCCCACTCGATTTTCCTCATTTCTTTGTGAAATTGAGTTTTTCTACTAAGTGTGGGGTAGGGTTTTAGTTTGACTAATCTGGTTTCGTTCTGGTTTTAGGAACACCACTTATGAGCGCAGGACCAAGGCGCGACTTGATGCTGCCTCGAGCTCCAGAGCCCCCGCTCCCGTCACACCTGCCATTCAGGGCCCTCCGCCAGCATTCCCTGGCCGTGCTGGGTACCATTGCACTGTTGCGCGTCTACCCGACTTCTATTTTCGAGTGCTACCAGAAGCTCGAGAACATTCCTGGAGCCAATGTTCGTCCCCTCTCCATGGATTCGCTCTTCGATCACGATGAGGACTACCACCGGAACATGCTCGATGCACTGACGCACGCCGGACTCCTAGAGCTGACCACCATAGCTTTCCGACTTCCCAGACGTCGCTCTACAGGAGTTCTGGGCGACTTTTGATCTGGACGAGCACAAGAGGAGGCAGGCAAGAAGGTTGTCACCTTCTACCTGGGCGGGGGTGTACAGGACACTCACCTATGATGAGTTTGCTGCTCATCTAGGCATCCCCTACGAGCATTACCATGGACATCACCTCAGCTGGGGCGACGATGATGACGAGGAGGAGTACCATGCGCTCTGGAGCCACATGACTGGAGTGCCCGGCGATCGCCTCACGGACCACAACTCAGTTAAGTCTCTCTCCACCCTCTCTTTAAATACATTCATATGGTTTGGCGTAGATCGCTTTTATATGCTCCAGAGAAGGACCGCCACCATATCAGCAAGGAGGAGCTTATGCTTCATCGCGCCATCCGAGACCGAGAGCGCTACCCTCTTCACCCCGGTTGGGTGCTTGCTCACATCTTCCGCCAGAAGACCAAGAGGCGAACGCCACCTCGCTCACTCCTGGGAGGCAACTTCATAGGCCAGCTCATCATCTCCTTCGGTCACAGCCAGGAATATGGCCCGAACATCCCACGACGTAGAGTACGGACCGTGGGAGGAGATTTGGCGGTCGAGTACGACCTAGAGCTGGACCTCAGTCCCCAGGTAGCAGCAGATCCTCCCCTCCAGCATAGGGCCGAGTCGGAGGAAGAAGATGATGCTGAGGAGCAGCAGCCCCAGCCGCAGCCAGAGTTTCATGACCATATACCTCGCCACATCATCAGGCAGGGTATGCACACCAGTCGCCGCCGCACATTCCGGATCCATACCAGGCGCCTCACCCTCAGCACCACCCGCACCCCGCGGATGTCGGAGAGCTGTACGAGCAACTGCAGGAGTGGCGCATCACCGACAACGCCGCTCAAGAGGCGAGATGGACTATTATGCAGCAACATATGCGCCGCGCCGACAAGCGGTGTGAGGCACAACTAGCGTGGCAACGTCAGCTCGGCGATTTCCTTCACTTTCCACCTCCCGACGCGTCTGACGAGCAGTGATCGGGTTGTATCCTCTTTCTTGTCCCTTCTTTTTATTTCTTCTGTTCGGATTTCGATCCAACTTTTTTCTGTGTGGATCCGGGACACTTGTCCTGGTTTCCTTTTTATGTTTCATTTGTTTTTGTTTTGTAGGCAGTAGGGAGATTCCCTTTGCTTCGCTTGGGTAGATTCCCTCCGCTCCGAGGACCCGTGCTCATCCCCTACGCCAACCATCTCGGTCCAGGTTCTTCTACTTCACTCTGAACTCTAATTTTAGTCCTGTGAGGACATAGTCCGATTTAAGTGTGGGGTAGGATGCTAGAGAACCTTGCATGAACTTGATTGCCCTTGATTGCCCTTGATTGTGTTTCTGTGTACCTCGTGATTCCATTCCAGTCTCTCTAGCATTAGAATGGCTCAGTTCTTGATTTTTGATGTTAAGTTGTGTTCAAACTTTCATAATGATGCTTAGACTGCTTAACCTAGAACTTGAGAACCAACTTGTATACTTTGATGCTAAATTGCCTGGTCAGAACAGAATTTTAAAATCACACTTGTAGTTTGTAGCCTTTATTGCATGAAAATGACCGAATCCGACTAGCAAACCAACTATGAGCTTTTGATCCATTGCACGTAACTTGCAATTTAAATTCTTTCTGAGTGGTTTTCTGTTTACTTGAATGAGTTAGAATTTGCATGAGACCTACTCGAGACCACACGATGACACGAGTTCTAGAATGATAGGGGCACCTAGATTCAGCTACTAAGCCAGATAGCCTACCTAACGATAAAATCCATTAGGTGTAGACCCTTGAGATTGGCCTGTTCTTTCGGTGCGATAATACATTACAGCCATTGCCCATTCTTTCATTTCCCCGTTGATCCCCTGTGGTTGTAGTTCTAGATTGACCTACCGGAAGTCGGTTTGTGGTAACCTGCCTATAGCCATTAAACAGGTGGTCTTAGCTATTATGTCCGAACGTGTAAACCCCTCTAACAACTAAAAGAAAGAATTGGCACAAAGAAAAAAAAGTAGAAAAAGAAGAAAAGAAGCAAGTTTCGAAAAAAAAATGAAAAGCAAAAAAAAAAAGAAGAGAAAAGCCAAAAAGTTTCTAGTTCAATAAAACGTTCTTCTCCCTACAAATGGAAGAACGAAGTCAAAAGATAAGTTGAAAAAGAAAAAAAAATGTGAAGAAAAAATAATAAAGTGCTAGGTTGCTTGAGGGTATCATAGGACGAGCGTTCACTATTCCACCCGTGTCTGGTTAGACGGTAGGAAACCATAGACTAGATTCGAGGGAAGTTAGTCGAAAGCTACACCGCACAAAGCCATCATCATACATTCCCATCATCCATCTCATTATAAACCCAAGTAGTGTAGAATTCGTTACAGTCCTAGCAGGGAAGTCCTTCTTGACTAGTTACTCGTGTTGTCACAGTGGTGGAGATGTGGTCGAATTGCAAACTTATGACAGAATTCAGAGACAGAAAATGATTGAGAGCAGAAACACGTCCTTAAACACAGAGAGTGAGAGTTCCCATTGTACTATATATATCCTGTGTAAGGAGTCTGGTCGGTCAGGTCAAATTCGTGCATGATTGGTTGCGATTACTTGTCGTGTGCAGTTTATTAGTGAGACCAGGTAGTTCGGCTGATCTGTATGCATGTTAGGTTTCTTGTTCTAGGATCTATCTGTCTAATAATTCACTGTGTTTGATTGAGCTCTAATTTAATCGATCTTATCATTTGTGAACATGAGCGTTTCTATTCAGTTTGCTTGAGGACAAGCAAAAGCTTAAGTGTGGGGTATTTTGATGACACTCGATTTGACGTGATTATCAGCCTCATTTAAGCGACATTTCCTTGCTTAAGACATGGTTTTTAGGGTAGAATAATGAATATTCAATCAATTGCCCTATCTCGTGCAATTTGTGTTACCTTGGCCCATTTCGGGTCTATTTGATGGGTTTCTAGTGTTTTTATGTTAGCACAGGTTTTTGCCGTCAAATAAAGTAGCCAAGGACGTGTCTAAGGCGTTGAAACCTCGAGAAATTGCACCAGAATCAATCCGAGGAGTCAATCGAGTCGAACCAAAGTCTGCCCCGGTTTACATTAAAGTTTTCGCCGAAAATACCTCAATGTTTTCGGCAAAAATACCAGCACAAATCGACCGATGCTCATCAAAGGAAGTTTTCGGCGAAAACACTAAGTTTTCACCGAAAACAATTGATCCGAAAATCACAGGAGTGATGACACTCGATTTGACGTGATTATCAGCCTCATTTAAGCGACATTTCTGTGCTTAAGACATGGTTTTTAGGGTAGAATAACGAATATTCAATCAATTGCCCTATCTCGTGCCATTTGTGTTACCTTGGCCCTTTTCGGGTCTATTTGATGGTTTTCTAGTGTTTTTGCGTAAGCACAGGTTTTTGCCGTCAGATAAAGTAGCCATGGACGTGTCTAAGGCATAGGAACATCGAGGAACTGAACCGGAATCGATCAAAGGAGCCAATCAAAGTCCAACCGAAGGTCTGCCCGAATACAAAGATACTTTCGCCGAAAATACCCTAGGGGTTTCGGCGAAAACAATACCACATTCAGACTGGTGCCAACAGAAGGATGATTTCGGCGAAAATGATCTCACAGTTTCGGCGAAATCAACAATGCAAATCAGCTGATGCCAAGTGAAGACTGATTTCGGCGAAACCATTCAACTGCTCGGACCGAAAATAATGAACAGCCGGAGGAGCCCTGAACTCAAGCCAGTTTCGCCGAAACTGTCCCAATGGTTTCGGCGAAAATCCCTTCCAAATCCGACGCTGTATTGGAAACCCTAAAACGTACCTATTTAAAGAAGCAGCCGGCAACAATAGAACAACAGAACACAACAAATCATTATTCTTATTTCCTCAAATCAGACTTTTGAGAGTCAGCCGACTCTAGGGTCGATAGATAGAGTTTAGAGAGTTCGAAGATCCGTGGAGAGATCGTGACACCATCCTTCCGCCTCGGAGAACTCGGAGCTTAAAGTTGAAGATCCAGGAGACTGAAGCTTCGCGGGAGTCGTCAGAATTAGGTTTTTCAGTTCTTATATGTTCTTCCTCTGTATGATGATCTTCATTGTTGCCTTTGATTCTCTTGTTTCTTATATGAGTAACTGAACTTGTAGAGCTTAGATTAGATGAACCCTAAGTGACCCAGGGCTTTAAAGCGGCCACGGATCGGCGGTGACTAGATTCGAAGTTCAATCAGTTTCTCTTTGCATGTTTGATTCATTCTTCATTGTTCATGTTTCTTGTCTGGATTGATCACCTAGATTAGATTCTTGTTAAGCTAAGGATAGAAGCGAACGCTCGCCTTACTTTAGAACATCGAATTGAACAATTAACCTTATAATTGGAGTGTGCCTCTCGTAGGAACCGGTTAGGGTTAATCCACTGCAAGAGTAACTCATAAATCACTAGTAATTGCACCAGTTAATTAAGTCATTGCGAGAGGCGACCGTACCCGGACGGCTAGTTAATCTTGGTAGTTAGAACGGATAGAGCGAACGTTCGCCGGTCTTAAACCTAAGGGTAAGGAGTTATGGTGGTGTATAGAAACGATTGAATTAGAATTGAAAACCGCTGATCTTGTGATTGCCGTTGCTCTGGTGATCTAAGGGGGATTCGAAATCTAAGTTCGTCTATCTTCCCGTTAGTCAATCTTTTAATCTTTCTGTCTTTTGTTTTCCTTTGCTTAATAGATTAGAAGTCGTGGAACTCACACCACGCACAACGTGTTTTAACCTGAGTAATTTGCCAGCTTCTTCAAAGTAGTCGATTAGAAGAAACCTCGAGTCGAATACGATCTGCTATACGCTTTTTCTTAGCATTAGTAGTTATTTGGTTGAACGCATCACAACGACACGTTCACCAAATTGGCGCCGTTGCCGGGGACTCTTCTAATTGTTTGAAAAAGAGTTGGCAAATTATTCTTCTACCTTTCCGCCTTACCATTTATTTTTCCTCCATACTTCCATGATTTACCTGGGTAGTGCCTCTTAGTTTTGATTATGCAGGATTACAGGTGGGATGACCGGTACCGAGAGTGGTACATCAATGAAGCACCATATCCCGAAGATTATCGAGAATTGCTACATCAACAACAACTACAGACGGCGAGATTTGACTCCCTCTTTGATAAGATCTCTTCAATGCTACAAGGTTACCAAGAGATACACCAACAAGAACATCAAAGTGGCGCTAGAGATAACCAAAAGATGCTTCATGAACATCAACAATGCTCGTCGAGAACCCAATCTGCCTTGGATAATATCTCTTCAATGCTACAAGCTCATCTCGCGACGGACATCAAGCTCGAGCAACCAAAGCAGTTAATCACAGAAGACGCTGAAGAGCTGTTCGAAGAAGAAGATGATGATCCTATCCATGACTATTATGAGCTAGAAGAATCCTTGGCGGTGGTGGTTGATGAAGACATAAAGCCAATCCACCCTGAAGTTGAAGCCGAAGAGGAGCACATAGAGATTGAGGAGATACCCTCACCTACACTTCCGCCTAGTCAACCTGTAGAGAAGATGAAGCTCATTGATCATGCCGCGCCGTACTACCTATTTCCTCTTCCAGAAGGAGAATTCAAGAAGAACTGGTCATCCAACCAGAACCGCGATCTATTGGGCACTACCGGCTGCATCACCCTTCTGGAGGCTACATGGCACTCAACCGCTACTTGAAGAAGACGATTGACTTCAAGGAACTTCTGAGTTGGGGTCCCTAACAGGTACCGTCCAGCTCAAGGACGTTAAAAGAGAGCGCTTCGTGGGAGGCAACCCACGACTGGAGTCCGTTTTTGAATTTTTGAGTCAGTCTTTTTCGTCGTTCGAGTCAGGTTCGGGGGAGCCAAAGTGTCAGTTTAATTTCCTTTCGTTTGGGTTTTGAAAAAAAAAAAAAGTATTTTCGGTGGAAAATAATAAATTTCTATCCGAAAACTGCAAACAGTGAACTTCTCATTATTTTTGCCAGTTTTCGAAGATATTTTCGGCGAAAATATTATGAAATTTTCGCCGAAAATTTGTTCTGTTTTGAAAATCAGATTCCTTTTTTCGGCCCGATTCTAACGCATACTTGATCGTCCAAATCAGAGCTCTGTAGCTCCAGTTATGCCCGAAACAAGTTTTTCACGTTTTTAGCCAACTTAGTCGCTTTCCGTCCATTTTCTTGAGTCGTGTCTAAAAGGTTAGTTGTTGGGTTTTCAATTTCAAATCTTTTGACATATTGATTGTTGAATTTCGACGAGTTTAATACCGGTCTACCTCGTTTTGCGTGTCTGCTGTTTTGGTGTGATTTTTTCTGAACTAATTGAGCTTGGATGATCTAGATTTCTCTAGGAGTGTCGTGCCGTGAATTTGAAAAAAAAAAAAAGAGTCAAAATATTTTTAAAATTCCCCTTAACCTTCTTTGTTCGACTTTTATTCTGTGTGGATCCGGGACACTTGTCCCGGTATCCTTTTGATCTTTTTGTTGTTTTTGTTTTGTAGGATCTTGAGTAGCTACTCTGCTATGCTCCGGACGCTCCGTGTTCATCCCCTACACCGACCATCACCATCCAGGTTCTTCGTATCTCTCTACTCTAGATTAGTTCTGTGAGGACACAGAACCGTTTAAATGTGGGGTAGGAGTCTAGGATTCTACATGATCTTGCTTGCTATCTATGATTCTGTGATTCAAATTTGAAATTTCTCTTGCATAGAATTGCTCAATTCTTGACTTGTGATGTTAAATTGACTTCAATTTTGAACAATGACGTCTAGACTGTTCCATTTAGAACCTGTAACCAAGTGTCAGAACTGATATTAAATGAGTCTAGGTCAGAACAGATCATAAATCACCTCTGTAGTTGGAACTGGAATTAATTGAATCAATCAACTTGTTAACAACAAAGCTCGATAACACCATTCTAAGATGATAAATGCTAGCTCTTCCATGTTTTTCACTCCATAGTTGATCACCTGTGATTGTGGTTTGAGATTAGACGGAAATCTAATTCGAAATCTTGTGTAAAAAGTTATAACTAGCTAGGATCAAGTGGTTAAATTGTTAAATCAAGTAATCAAGTTGTGCTAATCAATGCTAAGTTCTTTAAAGTGCTGAAAATAAAGCTAGGCAAGCCCGACACCTAAGTGAAGTGTTCGGGTTGAGCACTAGAAAAGGCACAAATACTGTGAGCTAGGCAGGTCCAACACCTAAGTGAAGTGTTTGGTATCGAGCACTAGTATGCAGTAAATCAATTGAAGGAAGAAATTGAACTTGAAATAAATTGTTGTTTAAATCGGTCCTAGCCACAGTCACTTTTCGTCTACCACTTTCACCGCGTCCACATCATGGCTAGACCTTAAAGTCGTTTCTCATTAGAATTGGTGTTATCGTAGTCGGTTAATTATGATTAATTGTTTTACCAAGAAACAAACTTTGTTAAAACCACTACTTGAAGTGTGCAGAAATTAGTGAGCTCGAAAACTTGTTTCGTTCATGTCCTTGCATGTGTAGGTCACTCTTTCTACGTGGAACAGTTTAAACCAAATTGTTAGAATTGAATCTCGGTTTAATCTCGTGTCATTTGTGAATTTGAGTGTGTTCTAGTTCAGTTTGCTTGAGGACAAGCAAAAGCTTAAGTGTGGGGTATTTGATGACACTCGATTTGACGTGATTATCAGCCTCATTTAAGCGACATTTCTGTGCTTAAGACATGGTTTTTAGGGTAGAATAACGAATATTCAATCAATTGCCCTATCTCGTGCCATTTGTGTTACCTTGTCCCTTTTCGGGTCTATTTGATGGTTTTCTAGTGTTTTTGCGTAAGCACAGGTTTTTGCCGTCAGATAAAGTAGCCATGGACGTGTCTAAGGCATAGGAACATCGAGGAACTGAACCGGAATCGATCAAAGGAGCCAATCAAAGTCCAACCGAAGGTTTGCCTGAATACAAAGATACTTTCGCCGAAAATACCCTAGGGGTTTCGGCGAAAACAATACCACATTCAGACTGGTGCCAACAGAAGGATGATTTCGGCGAAAATGATCTCACAGTTTCGGCGAAATCAACAATGCAAATCAGCTGATGCCAAGTGAAGACTGATTTCGGCGAAACCATTCAACTGCTCGGACCGAAAATAATGAACAGCCGGAGGAGCCCTGAACTCAAGCCAGTTTCGCCGAAACTGTCCCTATGGTTTCGGCGAAAATCCCTTCCAAATCCGACGCTGTATTGGAAACCCTAAAACGTACCTATTTAAAGAAGCAGCCGGCAACAATAGAACAACAGAACACAACAAATCATTATTCTTATTTCCTCAAATCAGACTTTTGAGAGTCAGCCGACTCTAGGGTCGATAGATAGAGTTTAGAGAGTTCGAAGATCCGTGGAGAGATCGTGACACCATCCTTCCGCCTCGGAGAACTCGGAGCTTAAAGTTGAAGATCCAGGAGATTGAAGCTTCGCGGGAGTCGTCAGAATTAGGTTTTTCAGTTCTTATCTGTTCTTCCTCTGTATGATGATCTTCATTGTTGCCTTTGATTCTCTTGTTTCTTATATGAGTAACTGAACTTGTAGAGCTTAGATTAGATGAACCCTAAGTGACCCAGGGCTTTAAAGCGGTCACGGATCGGCGGTGACTAGATTCGAAGTTCAATCAGTTTCTCTTTGCATGTTTGATTCGTTCTTCATTGTTCATGTTTCTTGTCTGGATTGATCACCTAGATTAGATTCTTGTTAAGCTAAGGATAGAAGCGAACGCTCGCCTTACTTTAGAACATCGAATTGAACAATTAACCTTATAATTGGAGTGTGCCTCTCGTAGGAACCGGTTAGGGTTAATCCACTGCAAGAGTAACTCATAAATCACTAGTAATTGCACCAGTTAATTAAGTCGTTGCGAGAGGCGACCGTACCCGGGCGGCTAGTTAATCTTGGTAGTTAGAACGGATAGAGCGAACGTTCGCCGGTCTTAAACCTAAGGGTAAGGAGTTATGGTGGTGTATAGAAACCGATTGAATTAGAATTGAAAACCGCTGATCTTGTGATTGCCGTTGCTCTGGTGATCTAAGGGGGATTCGAAATCTAAGTTCGTCTATCTTCCCGTTAGTCAATCTTTTAATCTTTCTGTCTTTTGTTTTCCTTTGCTTAATAGATTAGAAGTCGTGGAACTCACACCACGCACAACGTGTTTTAACCTGAGTAATTTGCTAGCTTCTTCAAAGTAGTCGATTAGAAGAAACCTCGAGTCGAATACGATCTGCTATACGCTTTTTCTTAGCATTAGTAGTTATTTGGTTGAACGCATCACAACGACACGTTCACCAAGGAGAAAAGCAGCCGGAGGACCATCCATTTACACTAAGATTTTCGGCGAAAATCCTTCAGTATTTTCGGCGAAAATATCAGTTAAAATCCGACGGTATTAGGGTTAAGTATAAATACTTAACCGGCGGCCCAAAATCAAGATAGCTCATAATTTATCAAATAATACCAACTTCAGAATTCTCTCAAGTTCGGGAGCAGAGAGTTTAGAGTTCGAAGAGCCGGAAGAGATCGTGACGCCATCCCTTCCATCTCGAAGACTCGGAGCTAGGATTGCAGTTTACCGAAGATCGAAGTCTGCCAGAGTCGTCTTAATTAGGTTTTTCAGATTCTTTTCTGTTCTTCCTCTGGATGATGAACTCTTTCTTTGTCTTTGATTCTTTTGTGATAAACATGAGTAGCTAAACTCTTAGAGCTTAGACTAGATGAACCCTAAGTGACCCAGGGCTTTAAAGCGGTCACAGATCGGCGGTGATTAGATTCAAAGTTCAATAAGTTTCTCTTTCATGTTTGATTTGTTCTTCATTGTTCATGTTTCTTGTCTGGATTGATCACCTAAATTAGATTCTTGTTAAGCTAAGGATAGAAGCGAACGCTCGCCTTACTTTAAAACATCAAGTTGAACAATTAACCTTATAATTGGAGCGTGCCTTTCGTAGGAACCAGTTAGGGTTAATCCACTGCAAGAGTAACTCATAAATCGTTAGTGATTCCACCAGTTAAGTTAAGTCGTTGCGAGAGGCGACCGTACCCGGGCGACTAATTAATCTTGGTAGCTAGAACGGATAGAGCGAACGTTCGCCGGTCTTAAACCTAAGGGTCAGGAGTTATGGTGGTGTCTTAGTAATTGATTGAATGAGAATCGAAATCCGCTGATCTGTTGATTGCCAATGCTCTGGGGAACGAAGGGGATTCAAAGTCTAAGTTCGTCTGTCATCTCTGTTTTCAACCCTAATTTCCAATCTGTCTTTAGTTTCAATTTTTAATTTCTCTGCATTTCTTAGAATTAGAAGTCGTGGAACTAACACCACGCACGAAGTGTTTAACCTGAGTAATTTGCTAGCTTATTTGAGTAGTCAATCATAGAAGGCCCGTGGAATACGATCTACCCTAGCTTGTTAGCTTTGTTAGTTATTTGTTTGAATCGTCAACGACAGGTTCATCACATATATAGTGATAATTTCTTACAAAGACTAGTTAATAGTGTATTCTTAGCTTAGCTACTTATTAGGGACTTTATAGTATATCCTACAACATATTATCTTTTTGATTACGTTAATTAATGTAGATTAGGATTTCCACCGCTGAACACTTCTGCTATAAACTAAATCAGGTAGATCCCAATGGACAAATCTTGGATATACAAATCGAGATTGTCACCGGAGTATATGGCTGGCTTAGAAAGCTTCTTGAATTTTGCTTTCTCCAATAACAATGGAGGGGAACAAATTCTCTGTCCATGTCCAAAATGTGGATTTAAGAAATGGCTATGTAGGGATGATGTTTACAAACATTTACTTCGAAAGCCATTTCCTCAAGGCTATAGTATTTGGGATCGACATGGAGAACGTAATTTCGCATCGTCTTCTGGGATTAATCCATCTACAAGGGTTCATAACTATGATCCTACAGGATCCCTCCGTGCAATGATTAATGATGTTTTTGGTGTCGTTACTGAGGAGGTGCCCGAGACTACTGATGCTTTTGGTGTCGTTACTGAAGGTATAAACGAGGAGGATCAAATGAATGAAGATAATGGTCCCATGCTCGAATACAGTAACATGAACATCCCTAATGACATGGAGGAGCCAGTTGGAGGTGATGAGCCAGTTGATGAGCCGGTAGAGGAGAATATTAATTTGAGGGATTTACTAAAAGATGGGGAAACAGCATTATACGAAGGATGTACAAAGTTCTCAAAACTATCCTTCATTTTAAGGCTTTATCATATCAAGGGGATGCATAACATCAGTGACAAAGCAATGTTGTACCCCTAACCAGGCCTGGAATTGCAGAGTTTGATGATTAATTAGGGTTCGTTAATTACATTGTTTACAAAGTTATTGAACTCTAAATAATGATTGCATGTTTGACCTAATTCAATTTGTTTTTTTTATGCAAACATGGCTTCTGCACATAGAGATAAGTGGGAGGTTGAGCTAGTTGATCCTGCTGGAGTTAAGACTGTAGATGAGGTATCCGGGAGCCAGTTGTTGAGCCGCCTTCGAGATGGTAAAAAGGTTGTCATCCCTTTTAGCCGCCTAGGACCTGAGGGTATTGGTCCAGCTTCGTTGTTGGGCGGGTTCTTAGGCGCGCTGGCTAAGGATCACAACTACATTCCGATTACCTACGAGTCGTGGGAGAAAGTAACAGGTCAAGAGAAGAATGATTTGATGGAGATCGTATGGGTAAGTGATGAACTCTAAAATTGTTCACCTTTAGTCAATTAGTTTGAGTTGAATACTATTAATGAATTGATAATGAATTTGATGCAGCAATGTATTGTGATTGAGCCGCCAGAGATGAAATCATTGGCCAGTTCTTACATCTTGACAGATTTAAACAAGAAGTGGTGGGACTTCAAAACCAAATTGTGGACCGGACATGCGGTTAACACGCTTAAGGCAAAGATGAAGAAGGATGTTGAAACGGCTGGCGAGGAGTTCGACAAGAGCGAGTATGTGGTGCCTACGAGGGCGTGGGCACTAGAGCACAAGCCGTCTAGGATCCCTCCTCCTATGTGGGCACAGTTCGTGGATCTGAGACTGCGGCCGGATATGGTGGTAAGTAGAGTTGAAATTGGAAATGAGTTACAAGTATTTTATGACTTTGATTCTGTTGCAATACTGATATGGATTGAATGTTCAAATTGCAGGAGTTGGCTCGCAAGAACTCTGCCGCTAAGAGGAACCATAAGTCACCCCACACTGGAGTTCGAAGAAGCTGCGGGTTAGAGGGTTTGAGTTGGTAATAATCCAGATTTAATTCCTAGTTATTTATATCTTTATGTTTATAGAAAGTTACTAAACATGTTTAGTTCGTAAACAAGTAGGCAAAAGAACGGGGGAGGGTGCCATCTAGAGGTGAGCTGTATGCTATCACTCACACGAGGAAGGACAACACTTACACCGATCCTAACGTGGTAAGTCCTGTTTCATCTATATGAAGTGGTGTGTATCTAATCAGATTAGGGGTTTTTAATTTTTTTCTTTTCATTTCAATGTGTAGCCTCAAATTCTAGAGTACACACGTGATCCCTCCGTCCCAATAGAGCCTTCAGTGAACGATGCACTAGGCCTGGTCTATCCGAAAGAGCATAGTGGTCGGGTTCGCGGGCTCGGATCTGGTGTCACCCCCTCTATGGTATGTATTGTGGTATATACTTGGAAATTATTTTAAACTAACATTTAAATAGTAATTTTCTGATTATCTGTACTTTCCATATAGGTTAATATGAGTAGGAAGCGTGGTGGAGCCAGTCAGAGTAGTAGTTCAGCTACTACTACTCATGTCTTCGGTGTTTGTCCTGTTGAGGATCGTATGAGGACGCTGGAGGCTTAGGTTCAGCGACTGAGCGGGCTCGAGGCTGAGGTTCTGCGCCTCAGCCAGTTGGTTGCAGATGGAGGTTCATCATCCACGAGGACGGGGAAGGAGAAGATGAGACCAGATGATCATGCAGACGAGGATGAGGGGTTGTATGAGACCGATGATGATGAGGATGCGACCGATGATGAGGAGGATGACACCGATGATGAGTAGATAGGACTAAACACTTAGATTTAGTTGTGTTGCTTATTTAGTTTTGGATGATGTTATTTACACATGTTGGATGTTTTATCGATATATTAGTTGTTTTAGTAATATTTAGTTTTAGATTTCCCGTTTGTGATGAGTTGTCGTGAAAATGGGATAGCGAAAAATGTGCTTTGTATGCAGGTTTTGGCACTAGAAGAGTATGAGAATGATAAGAAAGCAGGGAAATAGGTGTACTGTAATCTGTAAATGGCGTCGGTCAATAACATTTAGCGTCGGTCATGACCGACGCTAAATGGACCATAAATTTGCGTCGGACATTAACATTTAGCGTCGGTCATGCCCGACGCTAAATGGAACCATAATTTGGCGTCGGCCAAAAGTATTTTGCGTCGGTTCCGACCGACGCCAAAATCCCTAAACCAACCCGACCGGTTAACCGATCCGTGGGTTGCTGGACCTATACTGCGTCGGTTGGCTTTTATTTGGCATCGGTTATAGTTTCGACCGACGCTAATATTTAGCGTCGCGGTTATTCGCGTCGGTTGGACCGACCGACACAACGTGTATTTGGCGTCGGCTATGACCGACGCTAAAAACCCGTTCTAACCGACGCCAAATGTATTTTTTTTGTAGTGGATTTGGCCAATCCGGTGTTGGAGGTCTCGCAAGTTTTTCAAAGTTTTGATGAGTTCAAAAAAGCTTGCAAAGCACATTCAGTTATAAAAAGGAGAACAATGTGGTTTCCAACTAACGACAAGAGAAGAGTTATTTGCGAATGCAAAAAGAAGTGTGGTTTTAGAGTCTATGCAAAACTATCTCAGGAAAATTCGACTGTCCAAATCTCAACCGCTTACACTGAACATGAATGTGCTGTCGACGAAGACCTAAGGGCGTTATCAAAGGATTTCTTGGCACACACTTATGTTGACAGGTTCCGTGTTGATCTTAGTTGGTCCACTCGAAACTTTCAGCTTATAGTTCTTGCTGATTTCAGTTTGAAGATCACTCGGATCAAGGAACCCCTTAGCAGAGAGAATATTAAGTAA
Source organism: Linum lewisii (assembly GCA_034768395.1). Classification (NCBI taxonomy): domain Eukaryota; kingdom Viridiplantae; phylum Streptophyta; class Magnoliopsida; order Malpighiales; family Linaceae; genus Linum; species Linum lewisii. The sequence goes on along the minus strand of CM068299.1, from coordinate 53,754,866 downwards.
ATACCCCCAACGCACAGAATCAAAGACCCTTCATCAGGTAAAATTTGATAGTATAATAGGGGGGACTCATGCACGATTATACATTCTAACTAGTTCTTGAGCTAGAAGAATATTATCAATAATTTTCTGATTCTTGATAAAACCAGACTGTGAAGGGCTGATAATATCAGGCAGAACCAGTTGCATTCTAGCAGATAATATATTTGCTACACACTTGTAAATAAGGTACAACAAGATATCGGTTGGAATTCTCGAACCTGAAATGGGTTTTAAACCTTCGGAATTAGGGTTAAGGATGTGACATTAAGCTCTTTGATTATATTTGATGATTGAAAGAATTCGAGTACTGCTTCCACAAAATCATCTTCGATGATATTTTAGGAGGATTTGTAGAAATCATTTGAATAACCATTGGGTCCTAAAGAACCATAACCATCCAAGTGAAACATGACCACCTTAATTTCCTCTTTGGTAACCTCTTTACAAAGCAAATCACAATGATGAGCATTTACAAATTTATTCAAAGTTGATTTCAAATTTCAACCGAAGGAGGAGAAATAGAGGAATCCTCAGTGCCAAGTAGAGACTTGTAATAGGTAACAAGATTATACTATCATGATCAGTAATAAGGGTTGTCATGTTCCCTAGAATTAGGGTGGGTGAATTTCCTAGAATTGGGCCCCAATTCTTGGGGTTGGAGATTTGTACCAAATGTATTGTTTGTTTTGCAAAAAAAAAAAAAAAGGTGGATAATTGGCTAGAATTGAATTCTCGGGGTAGGCCCTCCCAAGAATTCGGACCCTTTCCGAAATCCCCACTGTCAATGAGAGAATGTGCAGATTTAAGGGTGAATTGATGGTGATTTGGCAAAATTACCCATTTTAAGGGGGTATGGGGAATAAGTTTGGGCATTTTGATCTTTGTCAAATTAATTTTGTTTGATTTTATCTTTTTTATTTTTTTAAATCCAAAGAATCTCCCTAATTCACTCATCCAAACAGTCTATTTTTTAAATGAAGATTTCCTAATTCTCTAGCTATTTCAATTTTCTCTCATCCAATTCTTGGCAACAAATGATCCAAAGATGTCCATTAGAAGAGTTGATTTGCCTCGTTATATTAAAAGTTGTACGAAGTTTAACTGAATGTTGAAATCCTGGACGCAGATCCGAACCCTTGTCAAACTATGTTTATCTTTTGGATGGAAAATATAAAGTCCAATTAATCAGAGTATTCAATGGAAACTTGACAAAAAAAAAAGATGAAATTGCTCTTCTTCGACTTAAATACACCGGATACCACTAATCTTTTCAAAATCAGTCACCCTCACTACTAAACTTTATTTCGTTCGTCGGGTACCACTAAACTCGATTTAGTATTCACAATCTGCCACTCCATCCAAACAATGGATGAAAAGCTTACGTGGACTCAAACGGGGTTATCCTAGTCATAATATATTGATTACGTGGACGCTGACTGGACAACATTTAAATTTTAAAAATCAACCCAACCCAATCCCAACATTTATATTATTCCCTCCGTCTTCTTCCCCTATCACCCCAGCTTACATCAAATCCTCCAGGGTACAGCAGCGGGTTTGGGGAAAATCAGGATGAACAACTCAATCTCATTATCAAAGAAATGAGCAACAACAAAGGAACAAGAAACTCTTTCTCTAGTACAAATTCTTCAAGCAAATGTATGACCAAATATCAATCTGCGTCAGAGCTCTACGATTGGCAGGAAAGCTAACGCTAACTTCAAAATTTCATCCTAGACTAGGAATTCAGTACTCAATTTCAGTTTTGTTGTTGAACAAATCTCCTCCACATTGATTCCTGTTGGAGATCATTCAAGACCCAGTTGGTACACAAGATCTGAGATAGCGTATGCAGTTGCGAGAGGGATTTTTTACCTCCATGGCGAATGCACAGATCATACACTGTAACATCAAGCTGCAGAACATCCTGCTGGACGTATCACTAACTGCAAAAATATCCGATTTCGGGCTGGGGAAGCTTTTGAAGGCAAATCAGACGAAGACAATGACTTTAATCAGGGGGAAGAAAGGGTAAGTAGATCCACAGTGGTTCAAGAACATGCCCATCACAGCCAAGGTCGATGTTCACAGCTTTGGGATTCTGTTGTTGGAACTGGTTTGCTGAAGAAAGAACTTGAAAATGGATGCAGCAAATGAAGATGAGATTATACTTTCTGATTGGGCAGAGTAATGCTATATGGAAGGAAAGTTGTAGAAGCTGATGGAGGATGACAAGATGACAAAGAAGCTATTTGAAATATTGGAAAAGTGGAGAGATTTGTGAAGATTGCATTGTGGTGCTTGTAGGATGATCCATATCTAAGGTCAGGAATGAGAAAGTGGTTCAGATGTTGGAAGGTTCTGTACCAGTTTCTGCTCCTCCTGATCCTGCTTCCTTTATCAGCAACGTATGAAATCAGATAGAGCTGGTTTGACGTTTCTCATTTCTCCCTTTCTCTATGTGAGTATATATTAACAATTATCTCCAGGTTTGTAACAAGTGTGTGTTAATTTCCACAACACAGCTAGACTACCCGTATATGGTTTTCAATGACTTCAAAATGTGTCTGTAGCCGTTAAAGTTAAGATTGGGAACGGAAAATAGCTAACAAGCACACCTACAGTAATATGTAATTAGTACTCAAAATTTGATCAAATTCATGCAGACCTTCCTACATGAATATTCCACTCCTCCGTCACCAAACCTGCTGCTTTACCTTGTAGCAGGAAGGATTTGATGTAAGTTGGGGTGACAGGGGAAGAAGACGGAGGGGGAATGATATAAATGTTGGGATTGGGTTGGGTTGATTTTTAAAATTTAAATGTTGTCCAGTCAGGCACGATTGGCTCATGAAATGCCTCAATTTTTGCTCAATTGTTATTGAAAACTTTAGATCTTTGTAAACAATAATTTTTATTTTGATTTTTGAATATGCCTACAAATCATCAATATCAACACTCTATAATATGGATTTTCATTTTTGCTCTTTCGCCACATCAGCGTATTAGCCAATTTCATTTCTTCCCCACAACTATAGGGATTCAACCAATGAAAACATTTCTTTATTCCACTTCTAACCACCTGCCCCACGTTAGTTTTTTTAATATGCTTTTATTTTTGGTAAGTAGCTTAATTTTTTTTTCAAGTACACTAATATTTGTCGTTTGTCACTGTTTACCCGTTATTCTTTTTTTTTTTTAAAATATTTTAAGATAGGATTAAGCATTTACACTTTTTACCTTTTGCCACATAAGCATTTTTTACTTTTTCTATGCTCTCCTTAAAGATAGGGATTAAACCATGTAGTAACTACTTTTTGTTAAGAAAATGATGGAGAACAATACAAAGAATGAGAGTAGAGAAAGTAAAGAGAAACACAAGAGCAAAGAGGAGAAAATTGCTTCTTCTTATTCATCCCAATAGATACAATGATATGCTTTATTTATAGGCACATAATACATAACTCATATAGGCTAATGTAATTACACATGAATAGAGAAAATAATGAGTCATGAATGGGCTCATATAATTACACATGAATGGGGAGAAGAATGGGTCATGGAAGGCATTGAATCTTATGATCAATGTTAAGGAAGCATCTTAGATAGCATCTTATGTGAAGGTAGCATCCTATGTGAATCATGGACATTCACTACAATATTATTCATAACACTCCCCCTTGAATGTCCAATGGTTAATGATATGCCTCTTACAACTTTACAAGAGAAAAATCAATAGAAGGACAATACATCTATATGGATATAATATATAGGGATATAATATATTGTTCGTATAATACGCTATCACATACCGCCTCATTAAAAACCTTACCAGGAAAACCCAATGGGAAAAACCATGGTTAAGGGAAAAAGAGTGCAGTGCGTATTAACTCCCCCTCATGATAGGATGACTCAAAATTGTTCAATCTTTGAACTTCAATTTTATACAAATGATCTTGATGTATGAAGTAACTTTGTGAACAAATATGCTAGATTGTCACTTGATCATAATTTTCACTAGTTATTCCACTAGTATCTAGAAATTCGTGTTGGAAAAATAATTTCGTCAAACACATATTCTTTTAGCTTTTCTAATGCGATCCTCTTACAACTTGAGGATATATATACTCATTATGCATGATATATATGATCATGCATGTGAATGATGATGTGGCTTTATAGTTTGTTTCACAAACCACCAAATAGTTATATTGCCAAGTGAACTCAATTTATAATTGACCAACGCAAAGATCGTATCGATATTTAAAGACCATGTAACTCATTGACATGTCTTTCAATATGCTCAAATAAAATAACTTAAAATCTTATGTTATTTGAACATAACATAGTATATGCTTCAATTGATCTTCATGTCATTGAGTGAGAGTAGAGTATAATCTTGCCGAAATAACTATTGATAGATGAATTAAGTCTTATAAGACTAGTAAGATTCATGAGTGCTCTTGTTGCACTAAGATACGATACTTCAGGACAAAATGATTCTTACTTTACTTATGTATATTGACATCTACTCACATAAAATGATCTTACTACCATCAAGGTAGTTATGGACAATATATATCCATATCGAAATTTTCAACATTTCGGTAAATGTATCTTTGTTGATAAACAACAATCATGTTTGAGAGATGCTCAATCTGCAAGTGATTTGCAATGATATTGTTTCATATCTTTCATCTCAAACTCTTTAATCAAATAGCTAATTTCTTTGAGAAAGTCTTCACGAGTCTCAATAGCTAATCAAACAGACAATAAGATGATGACTTTTTAACCTTGGAAATAAAGAAAAAGCATTTTCAAAACAAAGAAAGTCATAGAAATTTGATACGATATAATTTCAAAATCAAAATATTAATAATAAAAATCAAGTATTAAATATAAATATTGACAATAAACATAGAAAATATTTGGTATACGAAATATATCATTCTTTCTCAATCTCATATTCACATGACGTCAATTCAATAATATATTGAATACTGTTCACGTGAATTGACTTAATGTTCTCATTTAGCAAAATGAATCCATTTCATATAACGCATAATATGTCATTATTAGACAAACCAATACATGGGCTAACATTCTAAAATCACAGACTCACAATAATTATGAATATCAGTGACAAAGTTGTTGCATCCACCAAATGAAAATATTTTCATCATAACCAATAGTATAAGGTTTTTGTCATTGTACAAAACCTTTCAGAATGAGATGTCTTATAACCCACAACTTTACGATTTTCATTACAATCGCAATGGGATAAATATATATGTCTCGTTTGCTTACATCTTCATGTGTAAAGACTTTTTATATATAAAAAAAAACTTTTCATTTTTCTAGGGAATATAATATTGTTGCAATCATATTTTCCATTTTGGCCAATCATTTCTTTCTTTGCATGCATTAATGAATTTGGCTCATGATTCCAAAGTTTTTCATCAAATACATTGATATATCTTTCATTCATAATTATCAGGTACTTGATGCTCTTCAGGAGCACATGTATTTGTTTGATATCCTTTATCTTACCCTCAATTTTGACCATCTTAATTTAAAACTCCTTTTCACCTTTTGAGGATTTATATCTTTGGAATTGATTGATTTTTTCATACTTCATGAGTGCTTTAGACTCATTTGTGTTTTTACCAATACGAAAACACTTATGTTGGAGCAAATGTAGTTGGCAAAAGAGATTTTTATGTCACTATATCCGGGTCGTTGAAACATCTGGCAGTTGATTAACTCAACTTTGTTAATGAATTATCCTTATGAACTTCAAGTTCATACTATTTAGTGCGAGGATCAAAATGAGATAATGATAATTCATTCCAACGAATCTCTTTGCCCAACCTTTGATTTTCTCCCCCTAATGTTAGGAAATTTGAATCACAAAATGATGTGTTCATCTAAACGAGTCATCTATAAATCTCCCGACAATAGTGTAAATATTTTACTATCAACGAAGACTCGTACCCAACATATATAATTTCCCAATCTCTATTATTGAGACTTATCTTAATGAATTGTGGTTGAGCAATTGAGATGTATATATCACATCTAAATATTCTTATATGAGAAATATGAGGTTTTGACCCAAAACCAATTATAACGGGGGGAACTCATTATAACTCGTTGGCATGATGCGAATTCATGTTCTTCATCTAAAGATACATGCATATATGATAATATTCTCAGTGACGTATTTCACTCATTGGATAATCATCAAAATATGCTCATAATCAAGATAATTGAGCTAATAATCTCGCGAATTGGATGTTGCGAGTATATACTCTAGACACATGTGAATATCTAGTTGATGCATCAATTAAAATATCTAGATAGATCATATGTTGGATGTATATTATGGATCCAAATATCACCCTTAATTCTTTAGGTAAGCAATTCATTGCTTATTTTTGTCAATAGTTATCCAATAATCAACTTAGATTGATGTGTGTGGAATGTTTTAAAATTAACCACATATATTCTCAATTCGCATAATTGTAGAACCGAGATGGTCTAACCGATTATGCCACAATATGATATCCATTAATGTGATATCTTTATAACTTAATATATTCATACACAATTTTGTAGAATATAATGCACCATCAATAAGGAATCTCTTTCCTCTATGTAACAACTTTTGAGGATGTAATAGATTATAAATTTCATCAATGTGGTAAAATTTTCATCAATTGAATAATACATGAGCTTTTTCTAGTATTAGTTTTGGCTCTTTTTTGCCATATTATAAAAAAGAGTATTACACATATTTTATTGATGGTATATATGGATACATCATCGATAATGTACATCGGCATTACTTGATATTGATAGTGCTTGTAAAACATCTTATTTAAATTGATAAATAAAATATCACAATTCTCTTGTTTCAACTTTCAATTATTGATATCACAAATTAGGTGGTCATTGTTTCATTCACAATCGATAAAGATGATATACTTGTGAATAACTGATAGTAATTTGATCCACAATTATTTTTTTGTAATTCTACAACTGATACGATGTATGAACAATTCTTATTTCACTGTAAACATTGCACACTCCTTATTAGATGTTAAATTTCATCACTTTGATGCATTCCTTTGGAATATAGATAATTGTCTCTTAATACATTCATATCATGGAATGTAATAGTAGCTTATACATTCACTTCATGGAATGTGATACTATATTTTCGGATCATATTGGGAGTCCTAGGCTTAAATTTGGTCTACTAGACCAAATTGATATCAGCCATCGGATCTGAATGAAGGGTGAAGATTAATTTGAACAAAATAAATATAATAAAATATATAAATTAGAAAAAAAGCAAAAACCGAAAATATTGGACAAAATCTTCCTTTTCGGATTTCCCTGATTACACGCCTCCAAATTCTTCCTTTTCGGATTTCCCCTCACAAAATCTTCGAAACCCCAAAGCGACGTCTTTCTTCGAACTCAGAGCTCCGACGCCGCAACCCCTACAGTTGCACCGCTGCCGACCTCCGAAACCACCCACCACCGTCGCCGTCGACCTCCGAAACCCAGCTCTAATGCCGGCGACCTCCGTAACCCAGTTCCAATGACCGCCGACCTCTGAAACCCCACAACTACGACGACCGCCGACCTCTAAAACCACACAGCTCCGACTCCGTCGTATTCCGAAATCCACAGCTCCGACGCCATTGTTTCTGCTGCTGCGCTTAGACATCCGCCATTGTATCTCTGTTTCGGAGGTTTTGCTCTGATTCCCACTAGGTTTTTGACCTTTCTATGTTGTCGATGTTGTATTGCCATTCTTCTAAACTCGTTTTTGACCTTACTCGTTTCTATGATGTGTTACCTGCACAAGTGTTTGTGGTTTGGATTTGTTTGTGGTTTGGATGATGTGTTGTTTGCATGATGTTTTGCCTGCACTAGGACAGACTATCGATTGATGCACTAGAACAGTTAGATTTGGTTTGGGAAGCCATTGTACTAGGACAGTTAAATTAGGTTTGCGTGGGAAGTAGCTGTCTGAGGTAAGTGGAGGCTTTCCCATGTTTTTAAAATGAACCTCGAGCTCCTGTTGATGCTCCGTATGGTGCTTCGTAGCTGCTGGTATATGTCAAGGAAATTGAGCATAAATACCATTGTACTAGAACAATTATATTTGGTTTGATGCACTAGGACAACTTAGTTATAGTTTCAAATACGATTTTGGTTCACTATGCTGTTTTAAAACGAAGAGTCCCTGATTTGATCACTAAAATCTGCAGCAATATGATTTGATTTCCATCATATTGTTTAGCATATTCATTCGCATATTCATAACTAGTGCAACTACAACTGGAAGCTGTAGCAAAATAACTTAACTTGTATATGGTGAAGTAGTCATGGTTTGTTTGGTGCTTTTGTTGAATCTTTTGGTGTTATGTTGTTATAAGACAAAGAGTCAGTGATATGATCTCTAGAAGCTGTAGTAAAATAATTTGATTTCCGTCATATATTGTTAAGCATTTTCAACATGCATATTTAAAAGTTGATTGCACTTACACTAGAATCTGTAGCAAAAGAACTCAACTTTGCATACCGAATGATTTGAAGATGTTGCATTCATGCTCTTGTTGAATCTTCTGCTATCATGGATCAGATTCTTGAATTGTTAATGAATGTACTAGGACACTTCTAGATTAGATTCTTGACCAATGCATGTACTAGGACAGTCTAGCGATGATGGTTGCACTAGGACAGCTTCTAGTACTTGTCTCGACACACTTGACTATGTTGAAGTTAACTTTTTTTGTTTGCATGGTATGCAGGATGTTGCTGAACTTGCAAGATGTTGGCTACACTAGGACACTCTCAGATGTTGCACTAGGACACCTTATTGGGGTAATCCAGATTTACTAATGGGGCGTAGGCAGTTAGTAGCTATTGAACTATTTTTCGGTGAAGCGAACAAGACAACCGACCATGAGGAGGGGTTGACGAAGATTCATGACTACTAGGACTAGTACCACTTGCATTATAGGATTGATTATGAATTTTGGTGGAAATGAAATCTGAATTTTGTTTGTCCTAGTACAATGAGAGTGTATGAATTATGTTTTGAATAGTTTTGATTATGGATTTTGGTGGAAATGAAATCTAAATTATGTTTGTCCTAGTACAATGGTGGTGTAGGAATTATGTTGTGATCACAGATAACAAGTTCAACTATTATCTGCACTAGATTCACTTGTGTAGGGTTATATATTTGACATTTGAACATGAATTATACATGGTCTAATTACCATTGTCCTAGTACGTTATGCTGAGGCAATAGTTACCCTTACAAACAATAAGAGTTATCTTATCAAGACCATTGTAAATGGATGTCCTAGCACACCCAACAGGCAAAAGTTGGAACAAATCGGTCAAAGAAGAAAAAATACCGGCGTCGGAGAAGAAAATAAGCCAATTACGGCAGAAGATTTTTTTGAAAGGAAAGAGAATATGACATAATAAAAGTAACAGGAGCAAAAAAAAAAAAGATTTATTGTTTATTCCCAAATTAAATATCTTCCTATTAATTATCCACTAATTATGTAAAGGATAATGATTGATTAGATAATAAATATATTTATATTAAATGAAGGGCTAGGATTCATTTGGTTTAGTGGACCAAAAATACATTTGGTCACTGAAAAAAATGCGCTATATTTTGGATCATTGACACACAATTATATATATCATCCATTACCCAATATAGGAAATCGTAATAGTGTCATTCAGACTATGATCATCCAAACAAACTTGATAGTTGTATTATCATTATGTGATCATATTCATTCTCTCTTTCAAGTTTGTGAAAAACACTTGAAATTTCATTCTTATGACCATTACAATCATAGATGAATGTCTTCTTTTGTTCACTTGTGGAAACATAGATATCTAAAATCTAAATCTAAATCTAAAAACATATATATGCATTTTAGACAAAAACTCTTTGCCACATAAGCTTTTGGAGGCTTCTCCTTAAGTGTAGGGTTAATATTATTTATTTTTTCAAACTCTCTCTCCCCTCTTTTTTCCTTTTAATTAATTTTCTCTTCATAACATTTTATGTGTTACTCAAAACATATTGTTTTCTTCACAAATGTTGTTCGTTTTAATTTTTTGAATCCAACGACATCAATCTTGATATATTTTAGTAAAAAATTAATCTTCTATTAAAACCTACGCAGAGGTTAATCAAACCGTTATCAACATTACATACACCTACACATTACACCAAATATTTCCAAGCATAATCTGTCATATTGTCACTTGCAATGTAAACGAGCCTAATATGTTGTTTATTCAAAATCTAATCGTTATAAAATATATAAAGACATCATAAATCTATCTAATATATGGTTCAAGTGCCACAATAAGTGGCCCTAAATGCTAAAACTGTCCAACTCACACCCGCACTTTGATTAACTTGAAATCTAGATTTTGTTAAAACAATTCACACATTCAAGCATATAGTTCATTGGCAGCGTTAATGGAATGAATACATAATTCATCCAAAAGCATAAATTTTATACACAAATAAATACATCATAAAGCGATATAATATATTGTTAAAATAACATATTAAATGATACTAAAAGAGTTTAACTAATATCCTCACTTTGATTAAAAAAATTATAAATAGAATTATGAATTTTCATTCAACGAAAGGAAGTAAAAAAAGTCAGAGTTATGTACAACCTAGCAACTCGAAAAACCTATAGGGAACAAAACCTGTACCATCTGTCACCTATAAAACTATTTATGAACAACCCCGGGAATGAAATCGTAGTTGTAACTAAAAATTTGAAGTTGTGAATGATTTATTTTAGCTATATAAGATGTTAGGATTACTAACTTTTCTACCATGATATCTTCATCATCTCTCTCTGAATATCTGCAACAACTTCACACCATAAAGGTTTGCAGATAATGTCATTGATTTTGTTCCCTTTAGCAAGGAGAATAAAATGCTCCATATTAGGCCCCCAAAGAATATTGCAATATGCGAGTATCAAGATAGCCAACAAAAACTCTATCCAAAACTGCTATAGAATATCTGTAACTAAATTATAAATGATTTCTACTTTCCATAATATTACATGGAAAAAGATAACAGAGCTCATTTAGGAAATTTCCCAATGTTGAAGCCAATCCAAGGCCGTCAATCTGTCAAGAATAACCAGCCAAGTCAGGAAGCTATCACGAGGGATATGATAGGAACCCAACACCAATCTATACCAAGGAATTAACTTCGAATCGACTATCATGTATAGAATCCCAGATAGTGGTAATCCAAACCTTCTCATAAGCCATCCCATCCTAGCACAATTGTGAAGTAGAGTTAACATATATCTAAAAATATATATAAGTAGTTTAGACAAAATCTCTTTGACACATCAGCTTTTGGAGGCTTCTCTTAAATGTAGATAAATATCATTTATTATTTTATTTATTTTTAAAACTCTCTCTTCCCTATTTCTTTTCCCTTTTAATTGGTTTTTTTTCATAATATTTTATATGTTACTCAAAACATATTGTTTTCTTCACAAATGTTGTTCGTTTTAATTTTTCAAATCCAACGGCATCAATCTTAATATATTTTAGTAAAAAATTAATATTATATTAAAACTATGTGGAGGATAACCAAACCATTATTAAGCATTACTTACACCTACACATTAAGAGACGGATATCACCCCCCTTAATACACACTTTGATAATTTTACAATCTACTATACACTAAAATTTCTCTAACACATTCAAAAATTTGTTCTCTAACATCGTCTACTGGGGCCGTAAAAACCCTAATGGCTTCTCCGAATTCCACGGAGGCGATTCCTATAGCGGTGCCGACGGCGAGTGATTTGGGGAGACCTCCGGACTCCTTGCCTTCTTCCCCTGGAGTCTGTCCGGGGTCCTCGTCGGTGGATGCCCCGAGGAAGAGGCCTAGAGTGACAGAGTTAACTCCGATTTCTTTCCAATCTGACCTGGAGAGAGTTGCTAATCCAGGAACTAAAGGAACCCCACACGCTTCGGCAATGGCCAAGGAACCGACCTCTACCTCGTATGCGGCCGCAGCTGGAGCACAGCGGTGGGTCGTGGATGAGAAGTTCATCCATTCGGTCGAATCGCCTTCGAGAATGCAAGAGGATAGGATCCAAAACCCTCTCTGCCCTGTGATTTCTTTCTCCGAAGAAGAAATTATTCGTCTCTACAAGCCTTGGTCCATGGCTCTGGTCGTCAATATCCTGGAGAGGAACTTCTCTCTCCCTGTGGTTCGGAGACGCTTGGAGTCTCTGTGGGCTCGTGCTGGCCGAATTCAGGTTTCAGATACGACTAATAATTTTTCTTGGTTCGTTTTTCCGAGGAAGATGATTATCAGCGTGCTTTGTTCAAAGGGCCATGGAAGATTTTTGATTTCTACATTGCGGTGGCAAGGTGGTCGCCTGATTTCAATGAGGAGGCTCCCTTCAATAAGATTCTGACCTGGGTTAGGCTACCAAAGCTACCAATCCAATTTTTCAACCTCCTGGCGGTCGAACGGATTGGGAACCACATTGGGCGAACAATTCGCATGGATCTGGCTACAGCCGAAGGTGCTAGGGCCCGTTACGCTAGAGTGTGTGTGGAAGTCGATTTATCTCGTCCCCTCCTGGGTAAATATATTCTCGGGGACAAGGTTTTCTATATCGAATATGAATCACTGGAAAATATCTGCTTCGGTTGTGGTCTGTATGGGCACAAGGAAGACAAGTGCCCTGTCACTTGCCCGGAGTGCCATGCGAAGAGTAAGGAAGTTGTGACCGAACCCCCGGCCAACACGGAGGGTAGTAGAGGTAGTTGGATGACGGTAAAACGCCGCCAACGGAAGAGCCAGGGTATTCACAATGGTGTCCCTCTTGCTTCTCCTAACTCAGGGTCGCGGTTTTCAGCCTTGGTGATTGAGGAGACCCAGGTGGAGGAAGAGGTTAATGAGAAGGTTCCTGAGACTCACGGGGCCGGGAAAGGGGCTGTCGATACCTCGGAAATGGATGCTACTTTGAAAGAGGTACTTGACAAAGCTCTGGATTCTTCAGATCCTAAATTTAAAAAAGGTGGTTCCGAGAAGGCAAGTGGAAGCACGCCAAAACCCCTTAGGGACATCACTAATGTCCCCACCAAGCAAAAAAAGAAAATAGTCTCAAAGGGAAATTGGATATCTCAGATGTCCGCACTGATTCAGATGGCCTAGTCTCGGTACCGGTTATGATTGGGAATCCGATCTTCTAGTCCGTTGTGCCCAAGGTGAAGCTCAAAGCAAAAGCTAAACTCAGTGATGTTTCTTCCCATAGAGTGTTGAAACCTCCTGTTGGCCCTAAACCTAAGAGATACACCTCTAAGGAACCAGTTGTTATTCATAAGAATCCTCAGACGCATGCCTCGGGTGCTATTGGTCTGGATAGTAGCTCGGGAATTGGTGGACCGCCCCCTGACCCCTCCTCTTGAGCTTGGGTCCACTTTCTTTCTCCATTTAATGATTAATATTCTCTCTTGGAATTTGTCGTGGGGCGGGTCATCGTGATTTCATCCCGTCTCTGCTGTTACTTGTTAATCATTTTAAGCCTAACATCGTGGTTATTGTTGAGCCTCGTATCAGTGGTTCTCGGGCTGCTGATGTTATCGGGAAGATCGGTTTTGATAAAAGCTTGGTGGTGGAAGCGATTGGTTTTTCAGGGGCATTTGGGTGCTTTGGAACTTGGCTGAAGTGTCTATTTCAGAAGTTAAGCGCTCCGATCAGGCGATTCACTTTACAGCTTCTCAAGTCGACTGCCCGGTTTCGCTTATCTCTGCGGTGTACGCGAAACCGTACCCAACGGGTCGTGTTTTATTATGGGATGAGCTTCGTAGTCTGGCTGTTAGCTCCTCCTTGCCTTGGTGTTTAGTTGGAGACTTCAATAACTATCTTTCTCCGGAAGATAAGGCTGGTGGAGCCCCCTTCAATCAAACCGTGCTGCGTCCTTCCAGAATTGTATCGACGACTGTGGCCTGCTCGACTTAGGATTCTCCGAGCCCAGATTCACGTGGTTCTGTGGGTCTCTGAGGATTCGTCTTGATAGGGCATTGGCCTCGGACACTTGGTTCTCCCAGTTTCCTGAAGCGAAGGTTCATCATCTTCCGAGAATTAGGTCTGACCATAGACCAATTCTTGTTTCTTTCTCAGATGAGGCCCATCTTATTCCCTAGAACCGACCTTTTCGCTTTCTGGGGGCTTGGATGGAGCATCCAAATTTCAAAAGTTTTTTGATGGAAAAATGGGCAGGCAGCAGAACGATTGCTAGAAATCTACGCCTCCTCTCTTCGGGACTCCGACGTTGGAACATTGAGGTTTTTGGCAATATCCAAATCTGGAAACAAAAGCTTCTTGAGCGCTTGGTTGACCTTGAAAGCAGATCAGACCTCCGATCAGAAACAGTACCGAGTTCTGCTGAAGCTCAAACACGTCGAGAGCTTGACCAAACCCTTTGGGAGGAGCAAGTCTTGTGGTTTCAAAAATCTACGGTTAACCGGCTCATGATGGAGATCGTAATACGCGATTCTTTCACTTATCGACTCTTAAAAGAAGGAGTTTTAATCGCATTACTCAGCTTAAGAGACCGGATGGCAGTTGGGAGTCTAATCATGATGCCCTTCAGAGATTGGCAGTCAATTTCTTTGCTTCGACCTTTGCTGATGATAGGATGGCTCCCCTCCAGCCCCTCCCTAATGGGTTTTGCCCTATTCTTGCTATGGAAGAGGCTAGACTTGCTGTTCAGCCGTCGCCTGCAGAAATTAAACAGGTTATTGATGCTATGGGGAGTTTGAAAGCACCTGGTAGGGATGGTTTTCAACCGATCTTTTACCAGAAGAATTGGGATATTGTTGGAGAGTGTTTGACAGGGTTTGTGCAACGCTGTTTCTCAGATGAAAGTTTAGTTGAACGTATTAACGAGACTATCTTGGTGTTGATTCCTAAGAGGAGGGTGCCTGAGTCCATTGAACACTTCAGACCAATCAGTCTTTGCAACGTGACTTACAAGGTTATTACGAAGTGTTTAGCTCACCGGTTAAGGCCACTTATGGGGTCCCTTGTCAAGTCAACACAAGCGAGCTTCGTCCCTGGACGTCAAATTTTTGACAATATTATTATTTTACAGGAGGTTATTCACTCTATGGAACATGACAAAGGGAGAGTGAAAAGGATGGTTCTGAAGATCGACCTTAAAAAAGCTTACGATCGAGTTCGATGGTCTTTTCTCGAGGATACTCTTTTAGCTGCTGGCCTTTCTGCTCAGTTAACCCAGCTGATTATGACTTGTGTTTCCTCGGCTAAGTTCCAAATTCTTTGGAATGGTGGTCTCACAGAATGCTTTGTTCCGCAGAGGG
This sequence comes from Linum lewisii, assembly GCA_034768395.1. NCBI lineage: Eukaryota > Viridiplantae > Streptophyta > Magnoliopsida > Malpighiales > Linaceae > Linum > Linum lewisii. The sequence goes on along the minus strand of CM068299.1, from coordinate 53,739,377 downwards.
GAATTCGTCAAGGGTGCCCTCTCTCCCCTTCCTGTTTTCCCTGTGTATGGAACGATTAAGCCATCTTATCTCTGCTGCAGTTGATAGGGGTGAATGGCGTCCGGTGACTTTGTCTAGGGTGGTCCCCAACTGTCCCATCTGTTCTACGCGGATGATTTAATCCTCCTGTCGGAAGCTTCTTTAAGTCAAGCGGAGTGTATTCTCAGATGTTTGTATATGTTATGCGAAGCTTCAGGGCAAACCATCAGCAGAGAGAAATCTGCACTCTTCTGCTCTAAAAATACTGACCGGCAGTTGGCGAGTAGTATCTCAGATAGATTGGGGATTCCAATGACCCAAGACTTGGGGAGGTATTTAGGGGTGCCAGTGCTTCATGGGCGTGTAAATGCCTCGACTTATCAAGATATTATTGCCCGGATGGACTCTAAGTTGGCTGGTTGGAAGATCAAAACCCTTAGTTTGGCTGGCAGAGTCACACTTGCTCAATCGGTTCTTGCAGCCATCCCTGCTTACGCAATGCAGAGTTCTCTTCTACCGATTGATACTTGCAATGAAATTGACAAACGGATTCGCAACTTCGTTTGGGGTTCCTCATCTGAAGGAAGGCGCATCCATCTGATGAGTTGGGAGAAGATCTGCACTCCAAAAGCTCTTGGAGGGCTTGGCCTTAAACAAGCTAGATTTCTGAACTTGGCTTATATGGTTAAGCTTGCTTTTGTCTGCAGCCAACAGCCTGATCTTCTTTGGGTGAAAGTTTTACAGGGGAAATATCTGAGAGAATCTACTATGGGTTTTTCCCTGGCTCATCGAACTTCGCAATCTAACACTTGGAAAGGGATATGCAAGGCTTGGCCGTTTATGATGTTGGGCTCCAGGGCAGGGGTTCATAATGGGAAGGAGACGCTTTTCTGGACTTCCCGGTGGCTGGACTCTGGCGTTCTTCTTCGGGATTGGGCTATTGAATCGGATCCCGATTTTAATGCGCTCGACACAGTTTCTGATTTCTCTTCAGATGAGCTTGGGTGGAACATGGAAAAACTTAATAAACTGCTACCCCATGATTTTGTTGAACAGGTGGTTGGACGTGCTCCTCCGAGGAGTGACCTTGGGGATGATAATTGGATTTGGGGTGAGGAACACGACGGAAAGTTCTCTGTGGGCTTTGCTTATAATCTGGTTACTGACCAGGGATCCCTGAGATCCGGGTTCAACTGGGAGAAGGTTTGGCGTTGGAAAGGGCCGCATCGAATTAAACTTTTCTTGTGGCTGGCGGCTAATAATAGGTTGCTCACTAATGCTGAAAGAGCGCGGCGTCATCTTTCTATTTCTACATCCTGTAATCGGTGTGGATGCCCCGTTGAAACGGTCAGTCATGTACTTCGGGACTGCCCAATTGCTGTCGAGACGTGGAACCGCCTGCGTTTCCAAGTTGATGTGGCTGACTGGAATTGCAGACTGGAGGATTGGATTTGCAGAGGCTTGTGGGGTGAGGACGGAATGATGTTCGATATCTCTATGTGGTTGATTTGGAAGGCAAGGAACGAGACCCTCTTTGCTGGCACTGTCTCAACCCCTCCACAGATTTCTAGGCGTGTCAGATGGTGGACAGTTAATGCTATGGGAGCCTTTGAAAGAGATGCGAACTGCCTCGGGATGGTACCTTCAAGAAGCTGGAGTCCTGTGAGTTGGGATCCAGGGCCGCAAGATACCATCACAATTAATACTGATGGTTCCTACCTGCCGGAGAGGAATTTAGCTGCTGCAGGTGGAATTATCAGGACAACTGAGGGGAGGAGCTTGGTTGCTTTTTCTATGAATTTGGGATGCTGCACTATTACGAGGGCAGAGATTCGCGGAGCGATCTCATGTCTCGAGCTTGCGTGGAACTATGGATACCGACAGGTTGAGCTTCAACTTGATTCTCAGGCTGCAATTTCCATCCTCACCTCCATAGTTGAGCCATTACACCAATATGCTGCAGAGGTGTGCTACTTCAGAGAGATCTGCTCCCGGGATTGGATTGTTCAGACCAGACATGTTTATCGTGAGGCGAATAAGACTGCCGACTTCCTTGCGAGCCAGGGTTATAGATTCCCTTTTGGCCTTCATTTGTTTCCCATTTCTGATTGTAACTTGGGTTACTTCCTGAGATATGACTGCTTCGGCATCTCTGAGGCCCGTTTGATTCCGATTGAATAATTAGGCGTTTGTCGCCGTTTTTCTACCAAAAAAAAAACATCGTCTACTGGCCTAACATACGATTCATTCAACATATTAAATCAATGAGATTTTAAAATTAAATCCATCCTAAATCGATCTAATATATGGTACTTCATCTAAAATTTTAAATCGTCCAAAACAGTTTTGATTTCCAAGCACATTCAGTCATATTTTAACTAAATTATTTTATATATGAGTGTTGTAATTCTATAATATAAAATCATTCATATAAAAATATGTTAATCAATCAACTAAGAGGATCATCAACATTATAAATTGAATTTCTCATATTAAAATAATATGATCAAGATGGTACAATGACTTTGAAGTAAATAATTAATCAAATATAAAATTTAGTTAGAATATTTTATTTTCCAACATTCTCATGTTAAAGGTATAAATATACATCATGATTTTGAAGTAAATAATATATTATGTATGTGTATTGTTCCATTCAAATAAAAAATTAAGTTAGAATGGTTTGTTTTCCAACTTTTTAAAGTTAAATGTTTGAAGATATATCGGGCCTTTAAAGTAAATAATATGTATGGCTCCATAACCCATAATGGATTTTGTTAATGACACAAGTTGGAATATAGTTTGAACATTCGTCTAACTCGAGACCTGTAGAAAGATTTTAAGAATTAAGTGAGTTCATGTGCCTCAAAATCATAAGAATAATAATTTGTTCATCATATGTAGTTAAAAGTACATGATAATAGATATATAATTTCACTATTGTTGTTTGGTTCGAATAACTAAGGAACATATTCGCAATTATTTATTTAGTTGATTTATTTAGGTTGTCAATTGTGAAGTGAAAGAATATTGAATTGGCCAACAGGTCGAAAAACCATCAAGAATTCTTAGTAAAAGCAATGGTTAGTGAGGTCACAAGTGTATAAGGGTATGAGTCATGAGATATTAAGTAAAGTGGGTTACATGTCAATAACTTTTTTCCAATTCAGATTATTGATCGAGTTGAGTTAGTTTGACTCGAGCATAATCAAGAAATCTAAGTATATATATAACGAGAAAACGCCCCAGTACCCTAGCACTATTTTTTTTTTCATATATGTGTTTGTATATTAGAGTTTGAGGGTTGTAGTTTAGTGTTCAAAGATTATGACTTAGTGTTAGGGATTTCAAGTTTATTATTTGGGTTTACAGTTTTTTAATTTGGACTTACGGTCATATTTAGAGTTTGACATGCGATTTAAGATTATAGTTTATGATGTAGTATTTGAGGGTTAGAATTTTGTGATCTTTACTTCTATATTCTTTTAACGTGTCAATTGAGGCTTTATTTTTGTTATGTTGAACCACACCTGAACATACTTTGTTAGACAAAAGATGGTTTCTTAGTATTGACTTTGTTTGTTTGCAAATGCTTCAAATGAGTTGTTATTATTTGGTTATTTGTGTTGAATTAACTTTTGTTTGTAAGACTTTATGATTAATTAAATATTATGTAACAAAATTTTTGAAGTCACATTGGTTTAGAGGATATCACTCATTTGAAAAATTTGTTTGACCAATAGGTATGATTGTTTATGTCATTTCAACTTTACAAATTTTTAATGGTCATAAGTGGACCTATTTTATTTGAGTATGTAATCAAACTTAATTAATATTTAAAATATCCTTAAATTTATCATAACATTCCTTTATTTAGTATATATTTTTTGGTACTGTATTAACTCTACCAACGGGCCAATAATAATATACATATTATATAAGCACTTATAATTAGAGATGTATTCCCCTTAAATTGAAGATACGAAACAATAATATTATTTTATTTCATCTTATTTATTAGACTTAGAAATTAAATAATAAAATTTCAATATCTTTGAAGCGCTGTGAAGTTTAAGAATTTTTTTTTCTGAACTCAAATACACTATTTTCAAGTAGAGAATTTTAATGATAATTAGTTTCTGTATTTCTATTAGTTTTATAAATATTTATTAATTGTTATTATTATCCATTACTATTTAGTACATATTTTATAATATTTACGTATCATACATATCCAAATATAATAATGATAAATCAACTAGAACACTTAATAAAAAATAGGGTAACTATAATAATAATATAATATTTAAAGAGAAATTAAATACACACTTTTAATGAATAAGATATATAATAATACACCTATAAAACATGTAATTTTTATTTATGTAGGGCCACTTATTTTTTTCCATCATATTCTACTATATTAAATAAAAAATTATCTTATACGATAGCTACTAAGCTATGTAAATACAAAATGATTTAAAGATGTTACTAAAATATAAAAATTTTGACCCTCGAGTTTATAGTTTGATTTCAATCTTTTGATTTAAATCTACTCATTTACATAATTATTTTTCATTTACTAATTATACCAAATAAAGTCGGCCAACGGGCCGAAAAAATACTAGTTGTGACTTTATAGACATATGATTATAACCATTCATATCAAGGAATGATATTATGTCTCATGAATCATCAACATTTGAGACTTCCTTTGGATAACATGTGTATCTTGGTACACTTATATATTCTCATGGAATGCAATTGTATATTCCAAAGCATTGGTTCAAATACCAATCTTTCTCACAAGAATCATAATCATGTTTTGCTACTTTGAATTGAAGAAATGTTGTAGCATATGTGTTGGATACATTCTCTTTGAGAAATGACATATAGTCTTATAGACTATTGATATTCAAATAATTCCAACATCCAACCATCATTGTTTCTAGAATCATCATAACGAATAGCTTTCCCCAATAGAAATAATAAAATAATAATGAATATGAACAATAACTAATTGAAACTTCATAATACAGAGTTCATACCTTATGATGAAGATCTTGTTCTCCAAGGAGTAAAACTTCGTGAATATCCGAGTGGGCAGAGATTCGTGCTGATAATGTGTTATGAAAATGATGGAAAACAATACAAAGAATGAGAGTAGAGAAAATAGAGAGAGACACAAGAGAGAAAGAAGAGAAAATTGCTTCTTCTTATTCATCCCAATAGATACAATGATGTGCTTTATTTATAGGCACATAATACATAACTCATATAGGCCATGAATAGAGAAAATAATGAGTCATGAATGGGCTCATATAATTACACATAAATGGGGAGAAGAACGGGGAGAAGAATGGGTCATGGAAGACATTGATTCTTATGATCAATGTTAAGGAAGCATCTTAGGTAGCATCTATTGAATGTAGCATCCTATGTGAATCATGGACATTCACTACAATATTATTCATAACACTTTTCACCTATTTTCATGGATTTCAAGTTTTGAATTTCATCAATCATTTTCAAGTTTTTATAAAATTACATATATTTATGTTACTTTAATTTATTCAACTATACACAATTTAGTGTACATAACATATCCCTTAAAAAGATAACCGTCATCTTTCCTATAATTACACCAACTAAATGCACCTAATATGATTTAGAAATTATAAGGCCATGTTTACTATCACTTTTAATTATCAAAATTACATAATCAACTTAATTAATTTCATAATACACATAAAATGATGTTTAGTTGTAAATTAAAAAATTCAATTACATAATTTTAACACAATTTCGTCCAAATTAAAAAAGTGAAAAAAGTCACTTGTGAAAATTTTATAATTTGCATTTTTTTTTGTCAAAAAAAGAAAATTATAAAATTCACATTATTATGAAATGTGGAGACAGGGAATTATGTAAATTTTCATAATAACTTCCCCCCTTTCAAGTCCCACTCCTAGCAACAACATTTTCTAACACAAAAATCCTCACATCCTCCTCACTCTCAATAAACCAAAATCCTAACAGCCTACAATGCTGATTTGGGGCATAATACCTAACTACACACCATTATTTATTAGACAATCATAAAGTATTGACTGTTTGCTCTTTCGACATGCGTTTTACTTATATTGTGGCGGGATGGGAGAGATCCGCACATGACGCTAAAATATTATCGAGTACGGCAACAGATGAAAACAACCAATTTTTTTTGATGCCTCCACTAGGTATCGTCGCAATCATTTTAGGAGATTAGTGCCGAGGTGGACCCAAAGGTCATGAAGAACTCTTCAACTACAAGCATTCTAGTCTTCACAATGTCATTGAACGTTGTTTTGGTGTTTTGAAGAGAAGATGGCCGATCTTGAAAACGATGTGCAGTTATAGCTTCAGCAAACAAACACACATTGTTCTAGCATGTTGTGCGATTCACAACTTTATTCGGATGCATGCACAAGGGGACTCCCTATTTGCGGAGTTGGAAGAGAGTGATGGTCAAGCGGAAACAAGTGACTCAGTGGCTCGTATAGAATTTGGGACGTCTTCATCACAGGTGCGAGAAATGGCTTCTAAGCGTGACGGGATTGCAAATCAGATGTGGAGTGATGAGTGTGCTAGTAATTAGTCACGTTTAGACGAGTGTTATATATGATTCACTTTAATTCTAGAAGTATGCATAATTTGTAATTCAACTAAAGTAATGAACACAATTATTATTATAAAATTATATAATTTCATAATTTACAAAACACCAAGTAAACAAAATTTCAATAATGAATTATAATTATGTAAATTTTAAAATTCCCCCAATTATAAAATTTTAGATAATTTATAGTGAACAGGGCCTAAGTTTTTTATTTTTCTTCTAAAGAAGGTATAGTTATTTTTCAAAAATTATGTTTTTTTTTTCACTAAAAAATATAAGTACAACTTAACACGAAACCTAATTAATAATTATTTTAAAAAACTACTATAGTTCGTAGTTCACTTTACGTGTTTTTATTTTATTTTTTCTGTACAATATTATCTGATTGACTTTTAGTTACATTTAGTGTAATTTTAGTCATTTTATTATTTGATACATAGTTTTATTATCGGGTCTAAGTTCTACTTATTTCGCACATAATATTCTTGGTCCTAAGTGCGGTGTTAGTTATGTTCAGTATAGTTTGTTATTTATTAATTTATACATAATATTATTATCGAGTCTAAATTCTACATATATTGAAAATTTAGTATTTTTTTCCTAAATAAAATAGAGTTGGTATTGGTTACTTATTTTTCACATAATACCATCGAGTCTAAGTGCTACGTTAGTTACGTTTAGTACATTTTAATTATTCATACATAATCTTATTATCGGGTCTAAGTTCTACATATATTGAAAATTTAGTACTTTTTTCCTAAATAAAATAGAGTTGGTATTGGTTACTTATTTCGCACATAATACCATCGAGTCTAAGTGCTACATTAGTTACGTTTAGTATAGTTTAATTATTCATACATAATCTTATTATCGGGTCTAAGTTCTACATATATTGAAAATTTAGTACTTTTTTCCTAAATAAAATAGAGTTGGTATTGGTTACTTATTTCGCACATAATACCATCGAGTCTAAGTGCTACATTAGTTACGTTTAGTATAGTTTAATTATTCATACATAATCTTATTATCGGGTCTAAGTTCTACATATATTGAAAATTTAGTACTTTTTTCCTAAATAAAATAGAGTTGGCATTGGTTATTTATTTCGCACATAATACCATCGAGTCTAAGTGCTACGTTAGTTACGTTTAGTATAGTTTAATTATTCATACATAATCTTACTATCGGGTCTAAGTTCTACTTATATTGAAAATTTGTACTTTTTTCCTTCAATACAATAGAGTTGGTATTGATTACTTATTCCACACAAAATATTATCGACTCTGTGTTTTGTTCCAATATTTTTTAAATTGACTTTTTTTTTCCAGGACATCTCCCGAAGAGATATCGTAGACCGAGAGCCAACCTAGGAGAAAAAAAAAGGTAAAGGAAAAACAAATGGGAGGGGAGGGGTGGAAAATTAACCACCAGCAAATTACCTAACTTGCATGTCTTAAGTTGATCAAACCAAGATGTTCGGATCATATAGGGGGCCCAAACTCCCCTTTTGGTCTAATAAACCAAATCTATTAGAACCGTTGGATTTAATCTAATGGGTATGATTAAATTTTTTTGACTATATATATGGAAATCATAGCTAAAAACCCTAATCCCTATTCATTCTAAAAAATACAGCCGTCTCCCCTCCCAAAAAAAAACGATGTCGTCGCTCTCCCATCGGAGAACTTTTTGGCGTTCTTCTTCATGTCGTTGTTGGCTTCCATCCTGAAGTTGGCGGTGGAGTCGATGCTGATATTGGTCGAGGTTCTGATGATTTGATCCGTGGTGGAGATTGAGTAGAACGACATGAGGCAGAAAATCCCAGCGTTCGTTAATCTCGAAAGGTAAGGAATCTCGACTAATTTTTCATTGCCCTTCTACCTTCTCCGACTTATCCTTCGTAATCGTCATTCTTGACTTTGTATACCGATCTACGACAGCGAAAACGGATCTCACGAGATTGGAACTCTTGGCGAGATCGGAGGTCATGGCTCGACATCTAGAATGACCTGACCTAGAAGATAAGCTTGCCGCCATACCAAAAATCGAGGGCCTAGATGAATGACATGAGGCTCTATGAAGTGTCAAGGTTGAGTCCTGTACTCAGATCTGGCACTGACGGTTCAAATCCGACCAACAATTCTTAGAACTCGAAATTATCTTGTACTAGTGCAATTGAAACGACTTTGTATTGTATTAGTGTATTTAAAATCAATATTATATCTATGATTTGGTTGTATTTGTACATGTATTATGACCATAATAATAATGATTTGATTGTTTTCTAGTTCTTCATTTTGATTGTTTCTTGTAAACTCTTTTAATTTGTTAGGATGTTATAATGAAAAATAAATTTAGATTTGTGTAAAGTGTACTAGGACAGGTAATGCAAGTGATAAAAATGAATTATACGTTAATAGCCTGCACTAGGACAGGTAGTAAAAGACTAAGAGCATAAAAATGCTTGCACTAGGACAAATATGTCTGCACTAGGACGTGTATCCCTGCACTAGGACAAGTATGCTTGTACTAGGACAAGTATGTGGACAGATTGATATATAGTAAGAAATGTGGTAATTATTGTTTTTCGGCAACTAATTAATTTATAACAATTAATTAAAGGGTTAATATACCTTTTTACCCCTCTACTATGCAAAGTTAACAAACATACTCCTTTACTATTTTCTAACCGATTTAACACCCTCTACTTTGAAAATTTTAACAAATATGCCCCTTTGTTTAATTTTTCATCTATTATTCATCTGATGTGTTGATTGTACGTGCCACGTCATATTATTTGTACACCTTATCGCTGTTTGGAATGTTCCCAATCGGAAATTATTTAAATTAGAAAGAAAAATATAAAGTAATACCACAAACACCTCCATACATAATAGTGATTATAATGTACTTTTCATTTATCTTTTTTTTAATTTCAATATTTTCACCCTGTGGACATCCCAATTAGCGATGTTGTGCACAAATAATATGATTTAGCATGTATAATCAACTCATTAGACGAAAAATAGATGAAAAGATAAATGGAGGGGCATATTTGTTAAACTTTTCAAAGTAGAGGGTGTTAAATCAGTTAGAAAATAGTAAAAGGGTATGTTTGTTAACTTTGCATAGTAGAGGGGTAAAAAGGTGTATTAACCCTTAATTAAAACAATTTGGTAACTAAATTAATTTATGTTTGTAACAAATCTTCCTTATTTGGTGAGATAATATAAGAAAATATTCCTAATCTAATTAAATAAATCTGCGTCCATAAAAGGTAAAATCAGAAAAATATTCTTTAAATATAAAACTTCCATAATTAACATTAATTTAATGATTTGTCTACCTACCATAACCGTCCGGATTATTTAATTAGATTAGGAATATTTTATATTAAATGATTGGCTATGATGAATTTAGTTTAGTGGACAAAAAAATGATTTGGTCACTAAAAAAATTGCGCAAGATGTTGCTCTGTATCTATAAAAAAAATAAACTAATAAAAGAATAAATTACAGCAAATAGGCCAAGTGTAAGAAAAAGTAAATGCCAACATAATGAAAGAAATCCCAAATTTAATGATCAATTAACTTCCCCATTACAAGGCTTTTAATTAAAAAAAAAAGCAACAAAATGACCAAATGAACGGCAAACATTTAAGGTAATCCTAAATTTAATAATCAATTAACTCCCACCCTTTTAATGACATATGATAATTTATCACAACCAATATCCCAAATTAAATGAATAAACCAAAACGTTTTTGTTTAAATTGACTTTGATATAACTATAAATTTTATTCACTAATAATTCAAAATCATTAATAGTACTAATTTAAAATATAAATTGTTAAGCTAATTAGTTGTATGTAAAGTTGTCAATCGGCCAATGGGTCGGTGGTTAATCTAGTTAATAATATTCATTTTCATATTTGAATGTGCCTACAAATACCCCATCTCCACATCTCCTCATCGATTTCTAGGTGGCATGGTGACATGCTCATCATACCCCAAAACAAACCGACAAAGAAAACAAAGGAAGATGGGTTAGTGACATGCAACGAGTGAACCAATAAGAAATAACAACCCACATGCTATGAAAGCAGTAAAAATCAGTTTGCCAATTAGATCATAAAAGATCATAGTTGTTAGAGGTTGGTAGCTCGAGCAATCCCTATCCCCATCCTTTAGAAGGATCAATTAAGTTTGTAAGGTCTTGTGACCATCCTAGTGCCATATAGGCCCTGTTCCCGGTCATTAAGACCCCTTTAGCCCTTTTATAACTTAGGGGATTGCGCAATCCATAAATGGATCCCCGCGGTCACACCTAATTCGAACCTGTGAGATTAGTCTAATCATGCACGTAATCCCTACCGATAACAATCAAGGTAGTAGGGATGGCAAACGGGTGGGTTGGGGACGGGTTTCGGGTATCCGATCCCCGCCCGACCAAGTAGCAGGTTTTACCTGTCCCCACCCGCCCATCCTATTTGGGTAAAAATTCAAAACCATCCCCGCCCACTACCGGGTGAGCGGGTTTACCCGATTTGTCGGGCATTACCCGTGAATGATATTTTCTGGATAAACTTCATCAATAACCTAAAAGTGCAAATCAGTGGACTTGGAAATGCAAATGCATCATGCATTCAAATTGTTGAAAAGTGCAGATGCATCATGCATTACAGAAAATGGGAAAAGGAAGATACAACTTATTTTTAAACAATAAGATTCAACAAACCACATTTCTAGACATAATAATCATAACCATTCCAGATTTTCAAAAATAATATTCATAACAATAACTACTGCTGCAAGTCTGAGAAATGAAAGTCTGCAATAATAACCAAAAGTAATAATAATACTAATCAAAAACCATATTCTGAAGTAGAAAAGTTCTGAAATAACAGCCTAATCTCCATGATAATACTCAGCAGCTGCACTGGAGAGTCTCCAGCATCCAGCAACAACAACTTCGCAGCAGAAGCAACTGTGCAGCAGCAACAATTCACCAGCAGCAACTCTCCAACACACCAGCAGGAGCATATCAGCACTCCAACAACACTCCAGCACCCATAACACCATCACCCCAGCAGCAACATAACTACAAAAAATTAAACATACACAGAAGTCTATATTTAAGTAGCAGCTGTACATGAAGAAACACATACAAATTACAAATTCAGTGCAGCCCCACATAGATTTCAACATATAAAACAATACCTATCAAAGGGTTGCCTCAGCTGGAATCCGAAACTAGAAGATCAGAGGGGGGCTGCCTCAGCTGGCCATAAAACTAAAAAGAAAACGTGTGTAATAGTTAGCACACCAATACAATGACAATAAAATGCAGAAATCAGAAACAAGTATAGAAACCTAGAAACATAAGCAATTAAGCATTACCATCTTGGTCTGCTCCAGTTTCATCTTCCATAGCCATTGCCGAGAAAACACTCTCCAAATCAGCAAGTTTCGTGTCAGGCTCTGCAGTAAAACAAAAGACAAAGAAGTAATCATTAGTTAGACCATTAAAAATGCAACTGGTTATATTAAATAAACAAGTTCATATCAGATTTAAACACAACAATACCTTTACTAATTTCGGCCTTTACCCAGCTCCTAGCACACATTATAGCTTCAACAGTAGAATGGTGTAGTTTGCACCTGTGGGGATCTAATAGTATACCACATGTGCTGAAAGCAGATTCAGATGCGACATAGGTGATTGGGATGGCCAAAAAATCCCTTGCAATTTGTTGCAAAGTGGGATATTTGGCACCATTGAGTTTCCACCACAAAAGTAAATCAAAATCAGGAGTTGTAGGAATGATTTTCTCGGCCAAGTAATGGTCAAGTTCAGTAGTTACTAATGTGGTCCTCGACCTTTTCCTTTGGCTCATAAATAACTCAAAATCCAAATCAGTAGTAGAAGCAGAAGCAGTAGAAGAAGAACTAGAACCAACTTGACTACTAGATTAGGTTTGATAAGCCAAACCAAATCACAAACTGTCTTCTTCATCGAATCACCAACCAAATCACCATTAGCAATGCCAAGTTTTGTAGCATAATACTCAATGAGGTGAAGTTTGTACCTCAGATCTAACACTACAGCTACCGCAAGTACCAAATGGATGTCATCCCAATATTTTGTAAACTTAAGCCACATTGTTCTAGCCATTTCACTGATGACAGGATTGGAATCATCACGCCAATTCATTAATTCCAGCCTAAGATCACAAACTTTGGAGAAAAACAGATTAGCAGTTGGGTAGTTGCTACCGGAAAACAACTCAGCGGTTTCAGCAAAGATTTTCAGTTTCTCTACAATAGCAGAAGCAAATTCCCATTGAACACTACTAGGGACCGAGTCATATTGATTGTCTCTTAGCCTCAAATGGTATAACACTTCCTTGTATGGAATAGCAACAGCAAGCATTTCATACGTGGAGTTCCACCGTGTTGGACAATCTAAAACCAGCTTTCTCTTAACATTAACTTCAACATGCCTAGCTGATTCAATGAAAAATTCAACTCTCTTCGGTGTGGCAATCCAATAAGATACTGACTCACATATTTTATCAATACCATCCTTAATCACATCCAAACCATCCCTAACAATTAAATTAAGAATGTGAGCAGAGCACCTCATGTGTAGAAGAGAACCATCCATTAGCAAATTAGATGGCACGAGTTTGTTTCGAATTATTGAGACCATAGAGTCATTGGTAGTACAGTTGTCTAGCGTAATAGCTGACAACTTACTATCAATGTTCCAATCCAGCAAGCTAGCTCAAAGGCGGCTAGCCAACCGCACACTTGTGTGAGGAGCTGGAACATAAAAAAACCTACAAAAATATGAATATTTTTCAGTTCTACATGAATTGAGTTCAAAGAAATGAAGAGGATTAATAAAAAAATTATAATTCTTGAGGAGTACCTCAACAAAATACTTCGAAGATTCCATGAATTGTCGATATAGTGGGCAGTTATTGCCATATAACCACTTTTCTGATTAGTGGCAGTCCACATATCAGTTGTCACAGCTACTCTTCCCCAGTTTCCATCTATTTCCCTTTGAATTTTAGTCTTGGTCAATTCGTAAAGGGTCAAGATTTCCTTCTTAATAGTATTGCGGCAGGGTACTTTAAACAGAGGCTGAAGGGCACAACAAAACCTTTTGAAACCAAAGTGATCAGCAATACTAAGAGGGTATTCATGGATTAGGATCATTGAGCACAACTCTTTCTTAGCGACCTCATAGTTGTATTTAGTGGCCACTAGTTGTGCTTTACCCTTAGGGATAAAATTTGGACCGAGGACTCTTTGTTGACCATCGTGTATTTTCTTTTGGATACAAGTTCTGTTATGGTTTCTAAGGTGAGAAGTGCCACTATTGGAGTCACCACTAAGCAACTTACGAAAATACTTGCACCTAGCCTTTAACACCCCCATTGACCTTCACCCTATTGAAATGGACCCAAACATCAGATGTTAATCGGCTTTGATCAACATCATGTTCCCCAACAATAGCATCAGGTTGTGGTTGGTTTTCCTGATTGGTAGGTTCAGGTTGGAGTGGGGGTTGGTTATGAGCAGGAGGGGGTTGGGGTTGGTTAAGTGCAGCAGGAGGGGGTTGGGGTTGGTTAAGTGCAGCAGAAGGGGTTGAATAGCATGATCATTATTAGCTCCTTCCATCTTTATGCTGTTTAAGAATGAGAAAATTATAAATTAATGGACTGAAATATGAAATTCTGAATTGAATGAGTGAAGAATGTTCAACTAATTAGAAATTTAGAATCTTTATTGAGATTTGAGAGTAGGCTTGGCAAACAGTAGGTTAAGTTTTGGAAGAGTTACATGTTATTATATTGTTGGTCTTAAGAAGAGAAGAAGAAGAGAAGAAGTAAGAATTAAGACTATTATTTCTGGAAATTGTAAGTTATTAAGAAGAGACGAAGTTGGAAATTAAGATTATGAAGAGAAGAAGTTAGAAATTAAGTTACAGCCTTACAAGTTAACTAGTTAAGATTAAGAATGTGGATTAAGAAGAGAAGAGAAGATTAAGAAGAATGTAAGATTAACTTGTGATTGAAGATTATAGAATAGATGAAAGTACACTACTGAGAATAGAGAACTAAAGAATAAGAGTTTCAATTTATGTAGACTACTAAGAACAAGAAAGCAATACAACATATGGTTTTGAATGATCCAACACAATTTAAGATAGGGAAGCAATATAACATATCAGTAATTCAGTCCATAAACATCATAGTGAGAAGTTTAGTGTTTGAGTCTCATCAGTAAGCATATCAGTCATAAAATTTATTCAGTTTAGTTCATCAATAACAGTTATCAACATCAGTTATTCAGTTCATCAATAGTCATTTTCAGTTATTTAATATAAGAGAGTCATATGCTTCCTGTCCATGTATAGCTAGATTCTAACAAGTCTCTATCTATGACTGACAGATTACAGAAGCACAAAAAGAAAAAAGATAAACGAAAAAAGCTAGTAAGCTACCTACATGAAAAGGGAGAAAACTATGAGATGCAATACCCTAGTCCCTAAATCCTCATTACGCATAGACATATAATTCAGCCCCAATCAAAAACTAAGATGACAGATTGAATACCTTAACATTAACAGAACTCAGTAAGCATTAACAAAAGACAGCAGTTCATCAACATCAACAATCAAATATAACATATAGGTTAAGCATCTTAATCACAACAACAACAATGATAACATAACTCATAGTCATTAACAAATATAATGCATCTTAACGTATCATTAACAAGTTAACAAAACTCATAGTCATTAATCAATGATCATATTCATGGACTCAATAGTAAACTAATCAGAGGTATGAAACCACTCACAGATCAACAAGAGTGAGCTTAGTGACCAGTTCTGGCTTAAGAAATCCAAGCTGTCTTGTATCCAACAATGCAACTGTGATTCTGTCAAAACAAGAGAAAACTTTGCAAATCAACAACTCTTTAAACAACCATAGACAAGTAAACAACCATAGTTTAAACTAACTAAAATGCACAACACTATTACAAACTAACCCTTACCGCTTTAGAACAGAACCAAGTATTTAGATGCCAGACTCCGCAAGGAACATCAGTCTCGAAGAACAGAGACGCAGAGATTCTGCGATGCGAAGAAGAACAGTAGAATGAGTATGAAAAACCTTAAGAGTTAAAACCCTATTTATAGTACTAGGACTACCTATACGATTTGAAAAACAAAAACAGAAACAAAGATTCGAGATAAAAAAATACGTATCTGTTTTCGAAGAATCGTAGGATGATTTGGTAGATTTGCACAATCCGCTGCTACGAATCCTCCGATGATTCATTTTAGCCGTTCGATCGTCGACTACACCACACGATTCGTTGATGGAAGCCGGATATTGTGGGAAGAAGAGAAGAATTAGAAGTTGTGATAATCAGAAAGAGAGAAAATCTGCGTGATTGTCCAAGAATTAGGAGTTGCGAATCATTCGATTGAGAGCTAGGGTTCAATGCTGCGCAGTCGGGGAAAAAAGGAAAGAATTGAAGATTATGCAAAGAGGCTCTAAGGTTCAGTTTGGCAAGCTTTATCCCAAAACGGCGTAGTATTGTTAGCCGGGTACCCAGCGGGTACGAAGTCGGCTCAAATACTCGGAAACCCAGCCCCGTCCGCCACCCGGTCAAACCAGGTAACGGGTCTGCCCGACCCCGTCAACAAACTGGTCAACCCGGACAAAGCCCACCCACTCAGCCGGGTAATCGGGCGGGTACCCAGTCGGTGATTCAATTTTGCCAAGCCTACAAGGTAGCCTAACAACTTAGCCCAAATTACAATCATAGATGTAATTTAATAAAAACAAGCAAAAGCAATAAAAGTGGGGTATGGATCATAGTAGTAAAAGAATAACATTTTAGTGAAAAACCCCTCACAATTTCCTTAACTGATTCTTGAATCCGAACAGACCGAGACAACTTCCAATCCCGAGCACTGCACCACAACCTTCCTACAGAAGTTTCCAAATTGACTCGATCATCAGAACCGATTAGAGAAGAGAAGAAAGCCAAAACCCCCAAACTACAGAACCCTAACTAGCAAAACTTAATCTGCTTGAAAGAGAAGGATTTACCTGAATCAGAGTCTAGGCAATTGACCTAGATCAATTCCTACACCTTCCTTCACGTTCCCTCGCTGATCTAAAGCCCCAAGCTCCAAATCCCCACATTGAACTCTTGCTATTCGTCAAAGGGTTTAAGAGAGAATTTTATAATGTAATCTGAAGGCTGAAGCCAACTGAACTATTTTTATAAAGACTGACATAATGGCCGTTACATGTACTGTGATGCCCGTTACCTACGAAAAACTATGGTTGTTACATATACTGTAACGCCCATTGTCTAAAGGGAGACTATGGTCGTTACACAATGTGTACCACACTTTATTCTCGTTAGTTATATAGAACACAACAACTACTATAGTTACGACAACAAATCCAATTCCACCCATTTCAACCCGAAACAGGAAGCTAGAACTTGGCTGGAACGGGATGTTACAATTCCCCCTTCAAACAGGAATCATCCCAAAACCGACCTAACCAGTGAGTGCACTAAAGAGCTGTAAAGCCTTACCTACGAGATATGCATTCACCAAGTCGGAATACTTCTGTTTCAGGACATCAACGGTCTCCCAAGTAGCTGCCTCAAACTCCTGGTTCCTCTAAACCACCTTGACCATTAATATGCGCTTACTCTCGAGCTAGCGGAACTGATGATCAATGATATGAACTAGCATTTCCACATAGGTGAGATCCTCAGCTAGGTCAGACTCATCCGACCTAATCACATGATCAGGCTTACCAACATACTTTCGAAGTACACAGACACGAAAGGCATTATGTATCCGATCAAACTCTTTCGACAATGCTAGCTCATAAGCCACCGGTCCAACCCTCCTTAAAACCTCATAAGGACCGAAAAACCTAGGCGCCATTTTTCCTTTCCGGCCAAATCGCATAACAACTTTCCAAGGTGAAACCTTGAGGAAAACCTTCTCTCCCACATTGAACAACACCTCCCGAGCTTTGCCGTCTACAAACTGCTTCTGCCGATTCTAAGCTACTCTAAGCTGAGCTCAAATCGCTCTAACCCTGCTTGCAGTTTCCTCTACAATCTACGATCCTGAAACCATCCCATCTCTTTCTAATACTATCAGATAAGCCTCCATCATTTCCTTCCATACAGAGCCTCAAAAGGCGCCACCACTATACTACTGTGAAACGAGTTGTTGTAAACAAACTCCACAAAGGCAACAACTTGAGCCACAACTCCTCGAACTCCAAAACACAAGAATGAAGCAACTCCTCCAAAGTAAGGATCGTCCGTTCAGACTGTCCATCCGTCTGAGGGTAATAAGTTGTAGAGAAATTCAACATAGTCCCCATAGCTGTATGCAAGCTCTTCCAAAACTGCAAAGTGAAGCTTGGATCCCTGTCAGACACTATGATCTTAGGAACACCATGTAACCTCACCACGTGTTCCACATACAACCTAGCCAATTCATCCACATCCGACTTGAACTTGATGGGAATGAAAGGAGCTACCTTCGTTAGATGATCCACAATCACCTAGATGGCGTCCTTACTTTCTAGAGCAAAAAACCCACTAACAAAGTCCATTGTCAGATCACCAAACTTCCAAATCGACACTGACAACGACTGAAGTAAACCTTCTGGCGCACTATGCTCTACCTTAGCCTTCTGACATACCAGACAACTCACCACATGGTTAGCTACCTCCTTTTTCATACCTGACCACCAATAATGAGGGTAGAAGGTTCGATATATCTTGACCTCTCCAGGATGCATAGCATAGACAAGGGGCGGATCTGGGGGTGGGGTTCCCCAGGCCACGACCCACCCCACTCCTGGGTCTAGAGCTACGAAACTATGTATATTTTGGTATGTGTAAGTAGATTGGCCTAGTGATTTTTTGATTGAGCCCAGTACATATGAAATGGCTCAGTGTCTTGATCCATCCTGGATCCGCCCCTGGCATAGACAAATGAATGATCTTCATCCAGAATCTCTTCTCAACTACTTAGCATCAGAAATGCAAATCCTGTCCTGCAAAGTGACCAACCCGTTCTCTACTAAGAACAAACACGCATTCCCTTCTTCGACCTGCTTCTTGATCTCAACCAACTGATCTTGGCGGATTTGATCGGTGAACACCGGTCTCACCTCTAACCGAGCTAACAATCCTTTCCCTTCTTCAACAGAAAGTTCAACCCCCACCTTCTTCAACTAGCCCAACTTTGCCCTTTCAGCTCAAGGCATCTACCACCACATTAGCTTTGTCTAGATGATACTCAATGGTACAGTCATAATCCTTGAGTAACTCCACCCAACGCCTTTGCGGCTATTTGGCTCCTTCTGATCCATTAGGTAGTTTAAGCTTCTATGATCAGTCTTGATCACAAAAGTTTCCCCATAGAGGAAATGCCTCTAAAGCCTAAGTGAAAAGACCATTGCAACAAACTCCAATCATGCATCGGGTAATTAGCCTCATGCGACTTAAGCTGCCTAGAAAAATAATTTATTACCTTGTCGTTCTCCATCAACACGCACTCCAACCCCTGGTAGGAAGCATCACTATACACCACATACTCACCTCCACTAACCGGCAAGGCAAGCACCAACACCGTAGTGAGCCGACCCTTTAATTCATCGAAGCTCACCTTACAAGCCTTGTTCCACACAAACTTGCTTTCCTTCCTAAACAACTTGTAGAGAGGTCCTGCTAGCTTGGAGAACCAATCTACAAACCGCCTATAGTAACCGGACAATCTGGGGAAGCTTCTAACTTCCTACACATTTTGAGGAGGCTCCCACTTCACTACCGCAATGATCTTCATGGGATCTACCTCAATCCCTTTACCCAAAACCAGATGCCCGAGGAAGAGAACCTCTGTCAACTAGAACTCACATTTAGGGAACTTGGCGTACAACTATTCCTCCCTTATTTTTTCAGCACCAGCCTGAGATGCTCGTCGTGTTCCTCCTCGAACTTAGAGTACACCAATATATCATCTATGAACACGATGACGAACTTGTCGAGGTAATCACTGAATACCTTGTTCATCATGGCCATAAACGCAGTAGGAGCTTTAGTTAAACCAAAGAGCATGGAAAGAGTAAGAAAAAGAAGAGGTGCATAAAACCGGGGAAAAACAACAAAGGAAGGGAACAATGATAAGGAAGGGTAGGCTGGAGGTTCACTTACAAGCTTAGGGTTCCCTTCTTATGGAAACCGGAGAGAAAACGAGTCAATGCAAGACAAGTAGCACTCTACGAATCTCACACACTTCATCGAGCCTAGGCCTAGGATCCCTAGCGAGGTCCTACTACTATGGAGATGACAAAGAAATCAATCTTTCGACCAAACTAGCCAAAACAACCACGCACGCCAAGTGATGAAATGCCTAAGTGAGAAAACACCTAAGCAGGACAAACAACATGAAACTCTTTTCGATCATCACATCACTACAAAAAAAATGTTATTTGGCGTCGGTCATACACGCGTTTTAGCGTCGGTCATGACCGACGCCAAAATAAATAGCGTCGGTCGGCAAGACCGATGCCAGATTCGGTGACGCTATATTTTAGCGTCGGTCGGCAAGACCGATGCCAGATTCGGTGACGCTATATTTTAGCGTCGGGCGTTTGGTCAACCGACGCTAAAATAAAGCACGACCGACGCTAAAATATGGGTTGACCGAATGGGTGGCTGACCAACCCAATTTTTTCGTTTTTTATTTTCAATTTTTATATTCGATTTTTTATATTCGATTTTTATTTTCGTTTTTATTTTCGTTTTATATTTTCATTTTTCATTTTCGTTTTTCAATTTCAGGTAGATCTAGTTTTTTACATCCTCTACTCCGATTTGGATTTTTTTTGTCCTCAGCTACTAGATCTAGACATAGATCTATAGATCTGGGTTAAATTGTAGATCTGAGGAGGAGGAGGAGGAGGAGGAGCCTTGGAAGAGGTTCTAAGGAGGAGGAGGAGACGTCGGATGGCAGACGGTGGATGGCGGCGGCGGCTGGGTGGAGGCTCAGTGGTCCGACGCCGGCGGTCCAAGCTCCGTCGGCGGTAGGTGAAAGTGGTGGTGGGGGGGGGGGCGGTGTCGTGTTGGGTGGGGAGGAGTTGGGAGGTTTTTTGGGTGGGAGAGGAGAGGAGTTGGGGAGAGGAGTTAGGTAGGAGAGGAGTTGAGAGGAGAGGATTGAGAGAGGTGAGAATGTGAGATTAGGGTTAGGATGTGGGTTTAAATACTTACGTGTTTTAGCGTCGGTCAATGACCGACGCTAAAACGCGTGTCAACCGACGCTATATAGACGCGTTTTAGCGTCGGTCACAACCGACGCTAAAGTGTTTCTGTTGACCGACGCTGATCTAACCGCCTGGTTAACCAAAAAATCGAACCAAGGAAGGTATATAGCGTCGGTTGCCACGCTAATTTTAGCGTCGGTCGACCATCAACCGACGCTAAAACGCGAAGTCAACTACTTAGCGTCAGTCGTTGACCGACCGACGCTAAATTGCTATGTTTCAACCGACGCCAAACACTGTTTTTTTGTAGTGCATGTAGGTAGGCAATCACACCTCAAACCCGAATCCTAGCAAGCATCTATGCGAGTTAGGACCCAATCCACCAACATACATGAGCAAATAAAGTGACTGTTCTCACCTTAAACACCCTTTGCACAAGTCATGGTCAATGTAGTTAAAATCGTGATTCCACGTAAAATCGAAAACTTGGGTGAAATCGGAATCGTAAAATCGAATCGTAGAATCGTAAGATGACGACGGAGGAAGGACTCGATGGGGGAAGAGACGCCTTAGCAATTGACGCCTCACAACTCAGATTCCTTCCGATGGCTCGGCGAAAGGAGGCTTCAACGGGAAAGAGGACGCCTGAAAAGGACTCACCACCGCCGCGAAGAAGGGAAGTCGACGTCGGACGAATCAAATGGCGATAAGCCCTGTTAGAGAAGCACTAGCTTTGGGACAAGGTTGAGTGTCGAAGAGACGGAAAAATTAGGTTTTAGTTCAGCATAACTGTTTTAGGGAATTTGGAAAATGAGAAATTGGTTCGGGTCGAACAAAAAAAACCCAACTCAATCTTAAACTAGTGGAATTTTGGTTTGGCTGTGCAAATTGTAAAATCGCACAAAATCGTTAAAATCGTTGATTTTACGATTTTACAGATTTTTCAATCAATTTCACACGATTTGAAGGTCCAACGATTTTGTAGTGAAATCAAGATTGGTTCTCATAGGTGAAGTCGTAAAATCGTACGATTTTACGATTAAAATCGCGATTTTAACTACACTGGTCATGGTCAATTTTGAGTAGGAAAGTGTGAATAGTCATAAGAATGATTACAAAGTCTTGCATCCACACAACTCATCCACTCAATTGAAACCAAAAGAACACCTAATCACCCATGGATTCCCCCAACCCAAACCCTAGGTCTAGTGTGCAATACAAAGAACAAGAGCAACCATCAAACTACACAAAGAAGTGAAGAAAGTAGACATTCTAATCTCTTGATGGAGTAGGAATGGACGGAGGTTGGTGTTTAGCCTTGGGCAGTGGCTAGAACAAAAGTGGAGACACCCTTCTTTCGTCAAAATCACGTTCGAGGACACCAGATACGAGCTCCCCTTCAAAATGCCCAAAGGAGGGCTTTTGTAGTGGCTGAGGAGGTGACCGCGTCTACGGACGCGGGTTGGCCTTTTTAAGGCCCGCGGCCTTACCCCTACCCTATTTCACTTTTTTTTCTCAAAAATTTGGACACGAATGCGCTAATTACCTTCAAATCATGCCCACCGCGGGTAGGGTGCGGTTAACTCCCTAGCGCAATCTGTAGACAACTTCTAGACCCTAACTTCAAGAGATCACTCTGAGAGCTACGAACCTTTGATTGGGGCCCCGTTTGAACCAGGTGACACCTTGTTTAGCAATATCCAATGATGCAACAAGAAATTATATAAACAACTAGAAAGTAGGTGAAAATGGTATATGAAAGTCCCTTGTCACTGCAAATGGTAAAAGTGTCAAATCAAGCTAAAACACCACGAAACCAACGAGAAAGGTGCCAAAACTCCTTGATTATGTGGTTAAGTGAGGGGGAAATGTTATATATTTTCCTCGAATCAAATCACCCCACACTAAGACCTTGCTTGTCCTCAAGCAATCTACTTGAATGCGGGGGAATGGGAGGGTCCCCTCAATGGATCGTACTCAAATGGGAGGGAAGCTATCGACATGGTATGACAAGGGTGAAAGAATAAGACACTCAACAAAGAAAATATCAAAAGTAAACTTTAAAGGGACAAGTTAACGGGGCTAAAAAAGCATGGAAATAAGTGAGAACAATAACATATGCAACCAAACAAAGCAAAGAATGAAGGAAGAGTCACATCGTACGAACATGTGGGTTTGGGCGTTCATCACATGGCTTGGGGGCCACTTAATGGGAAATTGAGTTAAGGAGGGAGTTAAAGAAAGACTAACACAACTCAAGCCCTCTAACACTACAAGAATCTGTGTGTTTAACATTGAAACCCTAACAGCGGTTGCATAACTGCTGTTAGATGTACCTTGTTAACAACGGTATAATTAAATCCAACGGCGAATGTTTAACCACTGGTAGGTAACAGCGGAAAATAAACCGTTACAGGAAGCAGCAAGTTGCCGCCGTTTGCCTCATGTCCGCCGCCGCCATTTCACCGTCCGCCGTCGGCCCATCTCGTCCTCTCCTCTCTATTTCGAGTTTGTAACTCGATTTTAAGGTACATATCTCCCATTGTTTGTAAATTCCTTACTCATTTCAGTACTTTAGTCCATGATACTTGAATTTGTTGGTTGAAACTTGAATTTTGGTAGGTTTGATTAAAACCCTAATTTTTTTAAATTGCGATTTCATGAAATTCAGTTTGTATAATTGACATTGGTCGTGTAATTAGCCTATATTTTGAATTTGGGATCGATTGGATGTCGTTTGCCCCTCCAAATGTACATTTTCATAGACTTACCTTATCAAAATTTTCCGAAATTAGTGATTTTTGAAAATGGGCGAATTTTGATGATTTGTTGCTTTTAAAAGAATCGTGTGATGTTTATGTGTATGTTGGAATGTTTGTTCTTCATTAACTACGACTTGAATATGATTATATGATAAGTTGAACACACTTTTTAGTTATCTCGGTTTCATGATTTTATGATCTTTGCAAGTCGATTTTGTTAAGCTATCTTGTAGGTGACCAATATTTAAATGGTAGACATTTATAAAGTTTAAAAGAAATGTAACTTCAATTTCTAATGTCTTTATCAATTAAATTTAATTAGGTTTTCTCGAGGAGATTTTGGTTACTTACCTTGCTAGTCACATCCACTACATCGTATCTCATTTGATTCGTATTCATCAAATCAAGGTCAGCCTTCTACTTTATATTTGTACTTATGTACGAAATGTTGTTAATGTGTACATGTGTAGGGAACTAGCTAGTTAGCGTGTATGCCAATTAAGGTGTATGAGTGAAAGTATGTTAATAATAATAATATTACGCTTATATATTTGTGAAATACGTGTAGTGAACTAGGCATAAATAGTGTTAATGTATGTTAATATAAATGTTATTATGCTTGTATATTTGTGCATGTGTAGTGAATTAGCCATATATATAAAGTTAGAAATTCTGTTAATATGTATGATTATAATCACCTTAACAATCTACTTAGGGTCTCTAAGGAGCGCCTAACACGAAACAAAGAAGCAAAGGCAAGTGATTCAAAGAACTTATATCACCTTTACCCCCTCACTTAACTTCATAATCTAGGGCCACGTTTTCCTGGCCGGATTTTGCTGCTGGAAACAGCCCATTGTGGCGGAAACAACCAAATCCATGTTTTCCTGTCTATTTCAGCAGCCCAATTGCGGCAGAATTAAATTCCGTTTTGGGCCTAAATTCAGCCCAGATCCGGTTTCATGATTCCTTCCAAAACTGAGCGGAATCATTGATTCCGTTTCGAATTTTTGTGGATGTCCAAAATTACCCATTTCACAAACCAGGACCTTCTTCTTCAACAAAGCCCATCTGAGCCCTTCACCTTCGAAGAAGCCGACGACTCCACTCGTTCCCGTCGAAGAAGCCGACGACCGCAAGAAGCCATTCTAAAGTTTGTAAAGCTTCAGATTCATATGCTTGTAAAGCTTCCAGACTCATGAATCTTTCTTCACTACTGCTTCTTCTATTTTGTTTTCAGATTCATTAGGGTTAGGTACCTTCGATCCCATTCTCTATTAGCATATCTGTTTTTTTATTAAGGAAGATTGGGATTTTTCGATTGAGGTATTCAGAGGAACTGATGTAACGAAGGACGACGGTCGGGCTTGGACTGAAGACCTGGACGTGGGAAGGAGTGCCGATGAACGACGAATCTCATCGTTTGTCTAGGATCGACAGGAGATGTGTTTATACGGCGAAAAAAGGAAGAAGGAGGGTCAGAATTGACTAAAATATTTAGGGGAAGAGAAGAAGAAGTCACAGATTTTGTGTTGAAGTCACCAATCTGATGAGAAGTTAGTTAAGCAGGAAAGAAGAAGAAGAAGTCAGAATGGAAGAAGGATGAAGATAGGAAGGGGATAAGAACGGAGGTCAGGAGAGGATATTTTCGTCAATTGAGACGAAGTTAATTTCCAATTCCACAAGGGTTTTTTCGCAGGAAAACAAGGAATTACAATCAAGATTTGTTGAGAATCCTACTTGAATCCGATTCCGTCGGAATGTATAATTGCGGCGGAATTTGACAGTTAAGCAGGAAAACGTGGCCTAGGATTTTTGCACCCATTTCCGTTGGTTTTAGAGTAGTTTAACTTGTTTTGACACTTTTACCGATTAAGGCGACAAAGGACCTTTATTGTCCATTTTCATCATCTTTCTAGTGTTTTTATGTCATTTTAGATTATGGTATTAGAGAGTGCTGGACAAGGTTTCCAGCGGTTCAAACGGTGCCCGAATCGGAGGTCCGTAGCTCCCGGAATGATCTTTTAAAGTTGGTGTTAGGAAGCTGTCTGAAGAGTGAGCTAGGTACCCACCGCGGTCACAGAGAAAATTTACTGAAACTTTTGGCTTTAAATGCCTTCTTTTGGGCATTTTGAAGAGAATTTGACTTGGGAACTTCTCCAAATACACCTTGAAGAAGGGAGGGTCTCTCCCTCTCCCTTGGGCACCTCCCAAACACCACTAACCCTCTCCCAACCTTCATCAATCATCATGAACACCCTTGGAGCACATTGGAAGAGCTTGGACTCAATCAAGAAGCATGAGAATGTCAAATCCTCCATTCATAGGTTGTTTCCTTCTTTCTTCCTTGATGTGCAACTAGGTTCTTCTAGGGTGTTAGACTTGTAGAACCCTAAGGGGATTAATAGATTGTTCATGTATCGTGTTTGGGATGTTAATGAACTATGTTTATAGAAGCTTTTGCAATGATTGCTCTTGTTCTTCATGTGTTCTTGCCATTCCTTGAGTTCATGCTTGATTTTGGATTGGATGCTTGGCTTGAATTATCCCGAAAGGGTGTTTATGTTATAGAGCTTTAGATTTTATGCTTGATTCATCATTACACTCGAGAGAGGGGCGAGATTTGAGTCCGTTTGAGTTGATTTTTATCTTAGACATTTTGTGGAACAGTTGGCATGCGTCATGCATTTGGCTAATTAGGGGTGAGAGTGTTTGGTCCTTGCCTAAGGTCTTGAGTCTTATGAACCGTGTTTACTATGTCTGATTGGTTGCAAAGCACTGCAATGAGTTTGTTCATCCTAGTATCCATATACTTGATAGATTGGTAATGATCCTTAGGGGGATACTTGTCTTTACCGTACCATTCTCAATCATTTCACTCTCTTTCTTCATTTTAGTGTTGTTTGACGTGTCTTTAGTCATTTCCACCCCTTTCCTCGCTCTTTGAGCCTTGGTTGACTTCTAGTCCCATGGTTGACTTTGAGTTGACCACCATTGACTTTTACATTTTGGCTTATTTTAGCATCTTTTGTGGAACCTCAATCACACAAAACCTTTAACAACCCTCTCCCCAATTGAGTAACCTTAACTCGGAGACCCTTGGACAAATAAGACTTTGAGAGGCACCTTCGGGAGCGGATCATCAAGCTAACTACTCTCACTTAGCTAACTAAGCCAAAACAAGCACACACTCCACATGTTTGATGAAATGCATAAGTGAGAACTTCACCTAGGGAGGACCAAACTACATGCAACTACTCTCACTTATCACGTATAGATCAGTACACAAGCCTCTATATCGGGTCCTAACAAGCATCGAATGAGCTAGGTACCAATCAATCAACAACAAGGCCACAAAGGTGCATATCTCATAATCAACACCCCAATCACAAGAAGAGACTGAAATTGGAATAAGAAAACTTGCATAAGCATAGAGGAGTTAAAGTCTTACAAACACAACCTCAAACACTACAACTGAACCCCATAGTTTACCCTTACACCATGGATTCACCCTCACCCTAACCCTAGGTCTAGTGTTCCATGGAGAAAATAAGAATACAATAACTCCTAATCAAGAAACTAGAAGAAGAAGGCATTCTTAATTCTCCAATGGTCTTGCCAAGGAAGGATGGTGGATGGAGACCTTGGGAGGGTGGGGACCTTCTTCCTTCTTCAATAATGGAGGCACCAAAAAGTTGAACTCTTGTTCAAAAGAGATGGAGTCGATTTTTTATACTACTATCGGAAGGAGAACGCAGGCGCGGGGTTTGAGAGGCAGCGGGTAAGGCACGAGCGCGAGATTGGTATTAGTTCGGCGGGAAACGCGTGAAATTAATGCGCGGCGCGCGGGGGGGGGGGGGGTACGAAACGCACTCTTAAGACTGTTCCCAGGCACCAACTTCGGATGATCACTCTGAGGGCTCCAGTCATCCGATTGAAGCACCAGTTGAACCGCTGAACACCCCTTGCAGCACTCGCCATCCTCATAACCCAAAACAACATAAAAACCACTCGAAAACAAGTGATAATGGACTATTAAAGTCCCTAGTCACCATAATCACGTAAAGAGTCAAAACGAGCTGAAAAGGCATTAAAACCAAGTGAAAGGGGTATAAAACTCCTCTAAAATGTGGTTAGATGAGGGGGGGAAAGTGATATATTTCCTTTCATCAAATCACCCCATACTTAAACCTTGCTTGTCCTCAAGCAATCAACTCAATCAATCAAGATAAATAGTTACCTAAGTCAGATGCATTCGGAACCAAACAATCTAATACTAGAATGAACCACACTTAACGCGACAATACCAAACACAGTCCTAAACTAGTACAGAGAAACCCATTCTTAAAACTGCGATAAGAAACTTCAACTTCGGAATGGCTCTTCTCTTTTCCACTTACTCTAAGGACTTGCAATTTTTTTCGAAAGCTTGATTTTAGGGTGTAATTCTTGAGGCCAAAATTAGTTAGCTTAGAGGGAAGATGGTCAAAGTCACAAACCAAGTTGCAGTGAACCTCCACCAACCAACATCTCTAGCAAGTTTAATTTACAAAATATTTGAACAATTACTGGCCAATTTGAGATTCCCAAATCAAAACTTCGTACTTTTGCACACGTTTAGAGAGGTCGGGAAAGGCAAGATAGACCACACTCTCTCAACTCTTGGTTTACCAACGATACCCCAAACGAAGCGAGTTATCTATCCTCAAATCTTTAAAAAATTAGTTTCTAGATTACTAGAAAACAAGAGACGCAGGGGTGCAATTTAGACGCGGAGATCCAAAAATTCTATTTTAGTACTCGATCACTGCACCAAACCCTCTAAGAATTCAAAACCTCAGAGTGAACAAGCAGAATTGAAAGCGGCAAGATGAGTTAAAAGGTACTTGAGTAACCTTTCGTCGAGGGACCCTGAGAATTCGACCCTACCTTGCTAGGACTTATTGTAACATCCCTGCCCAACCAAATGGGTTGAGACTCAAATTCGGTTGACCAGTGTGCTGGAAGCAGTGCTAAGGAGGTCCCATTGAGGTTCAGGACGTTCGGGATTAAGTCGGGTTGAGGATACAAGTGAGAGTGCTGGGCTGTGAACAACACACGCCGTGTGTTGTAACACACACCGTGTGTTGTAACACACGCAGTGTGTTGTAACACACGCCATGTATCTGTGATACACGGCCGTGCACTAATTCGTGCAAAATTCGTCGAGAGGTCCAGAGTAAGACACACGGCCGTGTCTTGTAGAAACACGCCGTGTTTCATAAAACACGCCGTGTGTTATGAAACACGCCGTGTATCATGGACCTGACATAAAAGGACGGATTCTGCACGGAAATTCATAACTTCTTCATCCTTTCTCTCTCCCCGAAAAGCCATCGACGAACCAAGTGCGAGCAATCTTCGAAGGGTGATTCTGGGAGCTGTAGAGGTCAGAATTGAGTTCCGTTTGTTGCTATGGATTCGTAGCGACGAGGAGAAGAGATCGCTAACCTCCATTTTGGGTTTCTGGGTGTAGGTCGTGAGCAGTAAGGAAGGGTAGAGCTACGAGTTTGGAGGTTGGGAAATCGAGTTTCTGAGGGACTAGAAGACGATTAGAGCCTCGTCTTCTATTCCAGGTGAGGGCCTAGCGTTGTGTAGGTTGATTGGGCAGTGTGAGGAGTTCCAATTTTGACTTAGATTAAACCTAGGCGATGCATGAAAATGGTGAGTGTAAAAGGGGATAAACTGTTTTGTGAATGTGCTTGATTTCTATTGATGATTGTCGTGGTTGATTCTTGAGGTTGATTGCTATGATATGGATTGGGTGTGGGCTGAAATGAACCGATTAATGGATTGACATAGAAATGAGAGTTAGGATGATTGGGAAATGAGTGCATGTCCTAAGATGATATGAATTGCTAGTTGTGGATGCAGGAGAGTGGCCCTGCCAATGTGGGGTCGCTCTGAATAAGAAGAACAGGTGGGTGACCCCTAGGCTCACGACATGGCTTCTACTGTACTTGCAGGTGGGGGTGGCCGGTGAGCTAGCCGGTTACCTTGATTGATTGTGATGTGTGTGCCGTGATCATGACAGGGGCATGGAGGACGAGATGTGTTGTGAACTATGAACTGTGAATGAAGTGTGGCTGATATGTATTGTGTGTTGGTAGTGGATGTGATGTGTGAGTTGAGAATGTGACATTGAGAATTGTATGTGGAAATAGAACCGGAAGGAGCCCACACTACCCCACCCGAGGTACTAGTTGTTGAGTCTGATCCATTGGGGTGGATCCCCTTGACATGGGTGTCAAGGGAGTGATGAGATTGATGATGAGGATGATGGATATGAGAACGTGTTCCCCATGCGGTAGGGGAGCGCGAGGACTTCCCATCCGGTAGGGAAGTGCGTCGGCCGTCCGGTGGTGGTGTGGATAACTCCTTGGCGCCTAATAACTCACCTAGACAATTTGAATGTGATTGTGGTGTATTTGTGGTTGTGTTTGTGATTTGGTGATTGGTGTGTTGTGATGATGTTGCTTGTGGAGTGAATTGATGCTTGCCCTATGTTATTCTACTATTCAAATTGTGCTTGAGAACAAGAACTGACCAACGTGATCACCTAGACTGTTTTTAGGGAATTAAAATACGGAAAGGGGTTAGGTTGGTTCCATTGTTGGATGTCTTGTGCGGAGTTGGGACCGCTCCTTAGAATAGGCCAACGTGTAGGTAGGCCTAGTGGGTTCCTCAATTTCAATAGGAAATTGATCCCTTTTCCCCTTTCAGGATCTCGTGGCTAGTAGAGGTGGCTAAGGAGTTAGAGCACGAGGTTGATTTCGTGAAGATCTGGACGGAAGCCATGAGGTGAAGACTAGGATCACGCGGAGCTGACTTTTCTGTTCATTTCAGTTGACTATGGGATTTTGGGGGTTTTCATGTATTTTCTGGTTATGTTGGATTGGAGGATTTATGATGGTTTGGGTTGTACTCAGATTTCAGTTTCACGTTTTATGGAGGCCTCTCATGTATTTACTGTCTTTTGGTTACTGTCGATTTCGTTGTTTTACCTTGTTTTTACTCAGTAACACTTGTGACCGGTTCAACCACGGGTTTAACTGGGTTGATTCGGGCGAATGTTACAAATGGTATAAGAGCCTAGTTAGTCGTTGCTGTACCGGTTGATTATCTTCTCTCTTTGGGGAGTAATTAACCTCGTTGGGAGGGAGGATGAGACATCGGTACGGAACCGACATTCCGAGGGTTTTTGTCAAACTATTTTAAATGGGTGGGATGATTTGAAAATAAGTGGTGAATTGGGGAAGCAGCTGATCCTGAGGTGGCAGAGCAGTGGCTCCAGGAATGCGAGTACAAGTTCCTGCAGATGGAACTTGAGGAAGGGTTGAAGATGCAAGCAATGACTTTTCTGCTTAACGGGCACGCACTGAATTGGTGGAGGTCGATGCCGCAGAGTCGGGTGGTTCCGCCAGAGATGGAGTTGGATGAGTTTGTGGAGGTGTTTCGTGATCAGTTTTGTCCAGATCTTTGGCGTGAGGAGAAAGCCAAGGAGTTAATGAGTTTGGAGCAGGGGGGAAGTCCGTTCTGGCATACTACATAGAGTTCACTTCTCCCTCTAAGTGGTATGATGAGCGGGCCAACCGGGAGAGGAAGCTCATTAACAAGTTCAAGAATGGGCTGAGAGTGGAGATCCAGGAGGGAGTCACCACCGCTGATATGGGGAGTTTGGTATCGGTTAAAGCGGCGGCGCTGGAGAGGGAGAGGTTGGAGAACCGGAAGAAGGAAGAGAAGAAGAGGAAGGCGACTGCCCCACCTACTCATTTGGCCACTCATAGTTACCCGGCGAAGAGAACTCAGACTTCCTTTTCTGGGTTCAGGGGCAGCCAGTCGGTGCCATCGAGAGGTGTGATGACTTTTTTCACTTGTGGCCGACCAGGTCATAAGAGTGTGGCTTGCCCTGCTCGTGTTGGCAGCACAGTCCGTTCGGGAGGGGCACCGTCTGGGTTACCCCTATGTGACAAGTGTGGGAAGCGCCACTTCGGAGTTTGTCACCTGTTGGAGGGTGTGACCTGTTTCACTTGTGGGCAGCGCAGGCATATGAGTCTGAACTGTCCAACCAAGAGAGCTACCCCGACTCAGTCTGTGGGGTCGGTGCAGGGACCTAGAGCTCCGTCTGGGAGTTATGGAGGGAGAGTGGGAGGCGGTTTTGGTAGGGGTGCTGGACGAGGAACAGGAGCTAATGCCACACCTGTTGGGGCTGGAGGGGAGCAAGGGAGGCTTTATGCTCTTACCAAAGGTGCGGCAGAGAATGCGAACGACGTGGTGACTGGTATGATCTCGATCTTGGGTCTTTCAGTTTATGCTTTGTTTGATTCGGGGTCAACCCATTCCTTTGTGTCTGAGAAATGCTTGAGTAGCTTGGGTGTGGTAGCGAGTAGTTTGGGGATTAATTGGGGTGTGAGAACCCCTTTGGGAACTTCTGTTCTGGTAGATAGAGTGTGCAGAGGTTGTAAGGTGTTAGTGGGAGGTGTAGAGTTTTTGGCTGATTTGGTGGTGCTTCCTTTCAACGAATTCGATGCTATCCTCGGCATGGATTGGTTGGCTAGGCATGAGGCTTTGCTCGATTGTTGGAGGAAGGAGGTGTTGCTTCAGGTGAGAGGTGTTGGTCAAGTGGTGTTCAAGGGTGTTAGGAAAAGGGAGTCGGCACCTATGGGACTAGTTTCGGCGATGCAAGCTTTCTCCTTAATACAAGAAGGGTGTGAGGCCTTGTTGGTTCAAGTGTCAGTAGGGAAGAATGAAGAGTTGGAGAAGGTGCCTATAGCCCGAGAGTTTGCGGATGTGTTTGAGGAACTACCTGGTGCACCGATTGAGCGGGAAGTGGAGTTCAACATAGAGTTGGTTCCTGGAACCGCTCCAATCTCCATTCCACCATATCGCATGGCACCAGCTGAGTTAAAGAAGTTGAAGGAGCAATTACAAGAACTCTTGGATAAGGGATTCATTCGCCCAAGTGTATCTCCGTGGGGAGCACCGGTGCTATTTGTGAAGAAGAAGGATGGGATGATGAGAATGTGCATTGACTATAGGCGGTTGAACAAGGCAACGATCAAGAACCGCTATCCACTCCCAAGGATAGACGATCTCTTTGATCAATTGCAAGGGGCTGAAGTGTTCTCAAAAATAGACTTGAGGTCGGGTTATCACCAGTTGAAGGTGGAGGATGGGTCGGTGCCGATGACAGCCTTTAGGACTCGTTATGGGCACTATGAGTTCCTTGTGATGCCCTTCGGTCTCACTAATGCTCCGGCCGCGTTCATGGCACTCATGAACAAGGGTTTCCACGAATATCTGGATAAGTTTGTGATAGTGTTCATCGATGATATTCTCATCTACTATAAGAATAGGGAGGAGCATGAGGAGCACTTGAGGATTGTTTTTCATAAGTTTAGGGAGCAACAACTTTTTGCCAAGTTCTCGAAGTGTGCTTTCTGGTTGGAAGAGGTGTTGTTTCTTGGGCATGTGGTCTCTAACAGGGGCGTGGAGGTGGATCCGAAGAAGATTGAAGCGGTGGTTAATTGGTCTCCACCTAAGGATGTGTCGTAGCTAAGGAGCTTCTTGGGTTTGGCTGGTTATTATCGAAGGTTTGTTGAGGGGTTCTCTACCATAGCGTCTCCTCTACATAAGTTGTTGAGGAAGGAGTCAAGGTATGAGTGGAGTGAAGAGTGTCAGAAGAGCTTTGAGGAGTTGAAGAAGAGGTTGACTTCAGCTCCGGTGTTGACCCTGCCAGTAGAGGGTGGTGAGTATGTGGTGTTTAGTGATGCGTCTTTGCAAGGGTTGGGTTGTGTGTTGATGCAGGATGGGAAGGTTGTTGCTTATGCCTCACGACAGCTTAGGGTGCATGAGGTGAACTACCCAACCCATGACTTGGAGTTAGCTGCAGTGGTGTTCGCCTTGAAGTTGTGGAGGCATTATTTGTATGGTGAGACGTTTAAGATTATGACCGATCACAAAAGTCTCAAGCATCTTATGGACCAGAAAGAGCTGAATAGTAGGCAGAGGCATTGGGTGGAGCTCTTGAAGGATTATGATTGCACCATTGACTACCATCCTGGTAAAGCTAATGTGGTTGCGGATGCTTTAAGTCGAAAGGAGTTGGTGGATCTTAGAGCGTTAAGGGTGGAGATGCAGTTAGATGATGTGGGAAGTTTGCTTGCTAAGCTCAGCATTAGGCCTATGTTGAATGATAGGATTGGTGAGGAGCAGCTCAAAGATGCTACTCTAGTGGCCATTCGAGGGGAAGTTGAAAAGGGTTTGGATAATGGATTTGAGGTAGTTGGCGGATTGTTGAAGTGCAAGGGTCGAGTGTGTGTGCCGGAGGTAGAGGAGTTGAGGAAGGGGATATTGGAGGAGGCTCATTCTTCGATGTATGCTATGCATCCCGGGACGACAAAGATGTACAATGACCTGAAGTTAAGTTTTTGGTGGCCGGGGATGAAGAAGGACGTGGCTCATTATGTGGTGACTTGTTTGGTCTGTCAAAAGGCGAAGGCGGAGCATAGAGCTCCGGTTGGGTTACTTCAGTCCCTACCAATTCCGGAGTGGAAGTTTGCGGACATCACCATGGACTTCGTGTCGGGTATTCCTCAACTAGGGAGGGGAAAGACGCCGTGTGGGTGATAGTCGATCGCTTGACGAAAGTTGCTCATTTCATACCCATTCGGTTTAAGCCAAGTGTGGAGGAATTAGCAAAGTTGTATATAGAGGAGGTGGTAAGGTTGCATGGGGTTCCTCAACCATCGTCTCCGATCGGGATCCGAGTTTCACGTCTCACTTTTGGGAGGGGCTGCATACGGCGTTGGGAACCAAGCTCAAGTTCTCGACGGCATATCATCCCCAGACTGATGGACAATCGGAGAGAACGATCCTTACCTTGGAGGAGTTGTTGAGATTGTGCTATGGAGTTTCAAACTCCTTGGACTGAATTGGTACCTTTGGTTGAGTTCGCCTACAATAACTCATATCATAGTAGTTTGAGGTCCGCTCCTTTTGAGGCTTTGTATGGGAGAAAGTGTAGGACGCCATTGTGTTGGGATGAGGAAGGTGCGAGAGTGTTGTCGGGTCCTCAAGTTGTGCAAGAGACGGCTGATCGGGTTAAGGTTATCAAGGAAAGATTGAGAGCGGCTCAAGATAGGCAAAAAGCGTATGCGGATGGTCGTGCTAGAGAGCTGAGTTTTGATGTTGGGGAGAAGGTATTTTTGAAGGTGTCGCCGTGGAAAGGGCTGATGCGTTTTGGTAGGAAAGGGAAGTTGGCGCCTCGGTACATCGGTCCTTATGAGATTCTAGCTAAGTCGGGTCCGGTGGCTTACGTGTTGGCTTTGTCTAATGAGTTGGAAAGGATACACAACGTGTTCCATGTGAGTATGCTTAAGCGGTATCATAGGGATCCTTATCATGTAATTCAGCCGGAGGAGGTGGAGATTGAGCAAGACTTGACTTACAAGGAGAATCCGGTTGCGATAGTGGATAGGCAAGTCCGGGTCTTGAGGAATAAGCAGATTCCACAGTTCAAGGTGGTATGGAGAAACCACGAGAGTGAGTCGGCTACTTGGGAGACCGAGGAGAGTATGAGGCGGCGGTATCCGGAATTAGTGGAAGCATATGCTTCAGGTATTGATTTCCCTTGATGTGTGCCCTTGTGTTTGCTCATTGTGGTGTTAGTTACAAGAGGTTCTAGGGTGTGCTCGGTGTTAGTATAGTGTGGGGAGTTGGTGTAGGATTGATGAGTAGTTGAAGGAAGGTTGTTGGGTTGTCATTAGGAATTTCGGGAGTCAATAGGATACTTGGATTGCTGCAATTCTTGCTGAGTTTCGGTATCATGTTGCTAGGATGAGTTAGGGATGATTTCGGGGATGAAATCCTTGAAGTTATGGAGACTTGTAACATCCCCGCCCAACCAAACGGGTTGAGACTCAAATTCGGTTGACCAGTGTGCTGGAAGCAGTGCTAAGGAGGTCCCATTGAGGTTCAGGACGTTCGGGATTAAGTCGGGTTGAGGATACAAGTGAGAGTGTTGGGCTGTGAACAACACACGCCGTGTATCTGTGATACACGGTCGTGCACTAATTCGTGCAAATTTCGTCGAGAGGTCCAGAGTAAGACACACGGCCGTGTCTTGTAGAAACAAGCCGTGTTTCATAAAACACGCCGTGTGTTATGAAACACGCCGTGTATCGTGGACCTAACATAAAAGGACGGATTCTGCCTGGAAATTCATAACTTCTTCATCCTTTCTCTCTCCCCGAAAAGCCATTGACGAACCAAGTGCGAGCAATCTTCGAAGGGTGATTCTGGGAGCTGTAGAGGTCAAAATTGAGTTCCATTTGTTGCTATGGATTCATAGCGACGAGGAGAAGAGATCGCTAACCTCCATTATGGGTTTCTGGGTGTAGGTCGTGAGCAGTAAGGAAGGGTAGAGCTACGAGTTTGGAGGTTGGGAAATCGGGTTTCTGAGGGACTAGAAGACGATTAGAGCCTCGTCTTCTATTCCAGGTGAGGGCCTAGCGTTGTGTAGGTTGATTGGGCAGTGTGAGGAGTTCCAATTTTGACTTAGATTAAACCTAGGCGATGCATGAAAATGGTGAGTGTAAAAGGGGATAAACTGTTTTATGAATGTGCTTGATTTCTATTGATGATTGTCGTGGTTGATTCTTGAGGTTGATTGCTATGATATGGATTGGGTGTGGGCTGAAATGAACCGATTAATGGATTGACATAGAAATGAGAGTTAGGATGATTGGGAAATGACTGCATGTGCTAAGATGATATGAATTGCTAGTTGTGGATGCAGGAGAGTGGCCCTGCCAATGTGGGGTCGCTCTGAATAAGAAGAACAGGTGGGTGACCCCTAGGCTCACGACATGGCTTCCCCTGTACTTGCAGGTGGGGGTGGCCCGTGAGCTAACACGGAAGTCGGGGATTTGAGAATAGAAAAAATGTAAATAAGAAGATTAGTCGCAACATATTTGAGCAAGATCACTCGAGCAACAAAGGAGAGGATGTGTTATTTCCAAGATTAAAATATTTTCCTAAACATACTAATAACCGTCTCCTAAAGGGTAGTCACTTTTTCTCTGCTACCGAGATAAGTTGTTGGCAGCGATTCCAACTTACACTTGAAACTCAACGCACGCTCCGACAACATAGGACCATTCCCAATCACGTACTATGAGCTCTTGTGCACATTCACTTTTAGTCATGTGATGTTCTCAAAACAAAAAAGTGCAGGTAAACAATATTTACATGATCCTCGCTTGCTTTGTAGAATATGATAACCTTGTCACTAATAAAATATGATTTAACCTTGCCAAGCTCCCTTTCTTCATTAATGAAGAAACCTCGAAACAGGTTCTCCTCCTGTAGTTTCTCTAGGATCTTCGAGATAACTTCCATAATGATGATAAAGAAAAAAGGAAAAATTGGGTCTCATTTTCGTAAACCCCCTGAACTCTTAAAGTAACCAACATGTTCTCCATTGACAAGAACCATGAAGAATGTGGTCGAAATACATGCTCTTATCCACCCAATCCACTTCCAAGGGAATCCCATCTATTCCATCAAATGGATCTCCGTATTCCAATTCACATGATCATAAGATTTATTTTATGTCTAGCTTGAAACCGAGACCCAAATTCCTCTTCTCATTCTAGAATCGTTGGCGGAGGTCTTTGATGTCGCCAACAGCCTCCTTTTTAAGAATCAGGCACAAGAACATGCTTTTTATCACAAGAGGGAGAACAACAACAAAAAATAATACAAGCCTTGCATAACATCTCCTCTAGCAATGCTCCAAAAGTTCTTGAAGAAAACCATGTGGAGTCTGTCAGGCCCTGGAGCCTTGTCCCCTAAACAACGAGAGATCGCATTACACACTTATTTCTCCTGGAAGGGATGGATCTTAGAGGTAGCATAATTAATCAGATTTGATTAAACACCAGGGCTGCAAGAATGTACGAATTAACAAATCATCATTGTACTGGGATAACCTCTGACAGAGCAGGCTGACCATGATCCTCTAATCCATATATGGAGATGTTGTCGAAGAATCTATGTCATCGATTAAAATTTTCAATTTTGTGGAAGAGCGATGTATTTAAATCTTCTTCAGAATTCCACTATTCCCTTAGTTTTGACTTCCATGAAATCTCCTGACATTTCAACCGTTGATCCAAGGTGGTTTTAAGAAGACAGCTCACAACCCTACTATCTTACCCCCAAATTTTCACTTTCTATTATTCTGTCAAGAACCTTAGTCATTGATAACACCATATGTATTTTAACCTCAACTCTCTAAAACATCTCCAAATTCCACTATCTCAACGTCAGCTGAAATTTCTTAATTTTATTATACATAAAGGCTCTATCTAACCTCGATAAATAAGACACTTTCTTAGAGTTCATGCATGTGAATTCCACCCCACTCAAAGAAAGTTTCATCAAAGCATTATTCTCAAGAAATTCATTAATTAAGTTCATCTCTCTTTGATCCATAGGCATTGCTCTTGTGTCCTCTTATCATCTTATCATATTGAAATCTCCCACAATGCAGACCGATAAATCCCACCAATAGAATAATTCTTGCAACTCGCTCAAACAAATATGTTTCTCCGACAAAGAGCATGGTCATATAGATTAACTAACATCTAGGAAAAGGAATCAACCACACAATAGTAACCACACTAAAACTTCTGATCCATTGAGCTACAATATCGAATAAATTCGAGTCCCAAATAGAAATAATTCCTCCTAGTGACTGAAATCAGAAAAATATGAGTGCATCTTTGAATCCTAATCCCGCTCATGTGTGTGTGTGTATTATAATCTAAATATGATGCAATTATTAGTATTCACTCTTTAAAATTTTCAATGAATTTTTCCTTTATACTTGTTATTTCGTGGTACTTGAGATTTAGATAAAAGTTTCAACTAGATTTAGTAAAGAAGATGAGAAAAATAGCTCATCGATTAGTGGAAAGCAAAGGTGGTGGAGTTTTGATGGAGGAGATTAAGTCATTAATTAATTGATAGATCATAATTTTATTTATGGTATTAAATTAGAACAATACAAATTAAAAAAAAAAGACAAGAGTTCCATAACAAACTTCTATTTTATCTATAAATATGAAAATACCATCTTATTCCTCATTACATCGGCTTTAATCGTTAAAGCTATTATGTCCAGTTTCTTCTCATGTCATCCTAACAAATTTTGCCTTCAGACTTGGCTATATATTTCATTAAACAATATATATGATCGTTTAGATTCAATCAGAAGTGGATGTGAATCAGATTGCAGATTTATGTAAGCGTTATTTATCTTTTCTAGCCTTCATATTGTTTGGCACTTTACCTTTAATGTGATTTTGTTGTTGGCAATAGAAACTGGATTCCTAATTTTAAACTTTATCTGCGATCTAATTCGATTGTTAGGAGATGGAATGGAAGGCTTCGGAAAGAAACAATTATTCATCAGCTTATGACTTCCCGAAGAGGAAGAAGTTCAAAATACATATCAAAATACAGCCGTTAACATTAACCAACTGGCTTATAATCGCTAGAATAAAAAGTTGAGGCATCTTAATAATCCTATCATTTTGTTTATGGAGAGTTAGTGGAAATTCGATTTCCTATATGATATCAACATTGGGTCCAAGCATTAATTTACCTTATAGTGGGGAAAAATTCAAATGATTAATGTTGTGCGGACATGTATAGAATTGGATATGCACTAATTTCTCTCTAATTCGAGTCCAAAATTGAACACTATTTTATTTCAAGAGGCTATGTTTGGATCATCGTATAATTCTGTTACATAATAAAGTTAATCTGGATGTAGTTAGACCATATAGGTTAAAATATAATGTGGTTAGTGTTAAGAAATGTTATATAAACTAATTAAAATTTTCTTTTAACTACTCAAGTTATTAGGATGTATTGATTTTGATAACATCTCTTTCCATCGGGTGTTTTAAGTGGATTTAAGATGATTTTGGTAACTTCTTTTTCCACCAAATGTTGTCTCAAAATAGAAGAAATAATTGGGTCGAAACAAAGTTAATGGAAGATGAATAAGTAGGCAAGAGGATTTTGTAGATGCCTTCATGGAATTCTATGTTACATCTAGCATGTTACATTAAGCTATTAAATCAAAACAGTCACTTTGAAAAAAATATTCATAACCAATATTTTAATGTTTTACTATCATTGATAAGTTGGTTATGAAACATCAAAACACATATTCCTTAATTACCCCTTCTTTGTATTATTTGGATCTATAACAGAAATATCACTATGACATTAACTTGTTTGAGTGAAGAGTTTAAAATTGCACAAATTGATTCTGTTTGAACACTACAAACAAACTCTCTCATCTAATTTTGTGAATTTCAACCTAAACAGTAGAATTTTGGTTAAGTAAATTACTTAGGTTTAGAGAATCTCCATCATTTCCTCTCAAATTGATTGACAAGTCCTCTCCCTGGATGGTTGGACCAAAATCAAGCTGATGTTCCAAATGGAAAGGAAAACAATGTAGGCTCATTTAAATTCACTGTCATATAAAATTAAGGGCATGATTAATTTTTTAAGCATGACTAGGCATTAACCCCGATAGTTTTGATAACACGGACACTCCACCCTGGCCTCTCACATACCTTTCCCTTGGCCACACCCTCTAAGCCCCTCCTCTTTCTTCGTTTCATTTTTGTACAATTATTTTTTTGTTCTCTAATAAGGTTGTCACTGTTATAGGTCTAACTCATGTTTGGCCTGTTTTGGAAGACCTCTTAGATGAGAGAAGTGTGTGGTTTACCCAAATGGATAAGGGGGACCAGGGAAGCATCCACTAGAAGAAACTTATGGAAAACACACAAAAGTAGTAAAGAGAGAAAGATACTGAGTTTTCTCGTTTCCATACTTGGACTATCTGTTCAAGATGACATATAATTCATATCACACTATTCGTTAATCCTACAATTTAGTGGGTTTGTTCAGCACTCTGGAGGGTTCATTTTCACATGAGGAATCATTGTTTGGAGCTCTGGTTTGTTGACAAACACTATTGGAAAGTAGCTGACTACAACTGCTCTTTTGGTGAAACTCGATGCAAGGTCCGACAACATAGGCACATACCCAATCACGTACAATGAGCTCTTGTACACGTTGACTTTTAGTCATGTGATATTCTCGATACAAATCAGTGCATCTAAAAGAATATTTACATGATCCTCGCTTGATTCACAGAATACAATAGCATTGTCCACGAATAAAATATGATTAACCTCGACAAGCTCCCTTTCTTTATGAAGAAACCTCGAATTAGGTTCTCCTCGTGCAAATTCTCTAGGATCTTCTAGATAACTTTCATTTCATGATAAAAATAGGAAACAATGGGTCTCCTTTTCTTAACCGCTCAAATTCTTAAAGTAACCAATATATTCCCCATTGACAAGAACCAAGAAGAATGTTGACGAAATACATGCTTTGGTCTACCCAATCCACTTCAGAGGGGATCCCATCTGTTCCATCACATGAAACAATGTATTCCAATTCACATGATCATACGATTTCTTATGTTTAGCTCGAATATGAGATCCGATTTCCTACTCCTCATTCTAGAATCGATGGCCTCATTAGTTATAATCGTTGAGTTAAGGATTTGTCGCCCCCACCCCAAAAAAACCATTGGAACTTTGAAATGATGTCAGCCGGAGGACTCTTTAGCCTTTCCAACACCTTACTTATGATGTTGTATAAGATATTGACCAAGTTAATAGGACGGAGGTGTTCGATGTTGCCAAAATCCTCCTTTTTAGGAATCAAGCACAAGAACATGCTATTTATCACAGGAGTGAGAACAATAGAAACTAAGATCTAATGCAAGCCTGCCATAATGTCCCCTCTAGCAATGCTCCAAAAGTTCTTGAAGAAAACCGTGTGGAGTCTGTCAGACCCCGAAGCCTTGTCCCCTACCAAATGAGAGATCACATTCCACACTTATTTCTCCTGGAAGGGACATATCAAAG
Organism: Linum lewisii; assembly: GCA_034768395.1. Classification (NCBI taxonomy): domain Eukaryota; kingdom Viridiplantae; phylum Streptophyta; class Magnoliopsida; order Malpighiales; family Linaceae; genus Linum; species Linum lewisii. The sequence goes on along the minus strand of CM068299.1, from coordinate 53,697,527 downwards.
AGGTACCATAATTAATCGGATTTCTTTAAACACCAAGGCTCCAGGAATGGACGAATTAACAAATCATCATTGTACAAATTCTTTTAGAAAACTGGGATCACCTCTGACAGAGCAGGCTGACCCTGAACCACTAATCCATGTATGGAGATGTTATCGATGAAATTATGTGATCGATTAAAATTTGCAATTTGTGGAAGAACGAGGTATTTAAATCTTCTTCAAAATTCCACTATTCTCATAGCTTCGACTTCCATGAAATCTCCTGACATTTCCACAATTGATACATGGTGCTTTTATGAAGACACCTCACAACCCTACTATCTTACCCTAGATTTTCACTTTCTTCGAGCCTGTCATGAACCTCAGTCATTGATAGCACCCTCTGAATTTGAACCTCGACTCTCTAAAACATCTCCAAGTTCCACTCTGTCAACGTCAGCTTAAATTTCTTAATTTTCTTATACATAAAAAACAGCCCGGTCTCCAGAACACAAGATTCGCCCAACATTTTCTAACTGTTTCTTGGAAATCATCATGAGTCATCCACATCAATTTCATCCGTCAAGGTCTTTTGATTCACACTACTTGACCACATTGCATCATACTCGGTGAGTGGTCGAAGCATGTTCTTATCTTAGCAATGAGCGGACAGTCAGGAAAGTTGATTTCCCAATCAGCAAAGATAAAGGCCTATCTAACCTCGATAAATAAGACACTTACTTAGAGTTCATCCATGTGAACAGTGGCGGAGCCAGGAAATTGGCCAAGGAGGTGCCTTGTTTGGAGTAAAAAAAATCATATAGTAGAAAAAGACAACACAGAACGAAACAAAAAGTCAACAAAATAAATAAAAGTCAATTACATATTGAAAATTCAATTCTCAAAGAATAAAATGTTAATAGCATAATACTTAAGAAAAAACTAGTCTGTATAACAAAATCGTGTCGCCTGATTGTTACATATCTCTTAAGAGTGCCAACATCAGTTGTACTCACTCCTTGAGTAGATCTTTAGTTAATTTACTGCTTTGTATCAAACTTTCTCCTAATGGAACTATCTCGTTTAAAAAAGTAACTCAAATCCGTACAGTAACTAACTAATAGTTCAATGCACAATATTTATAACGAGATTTTTCCTTTCAAAAATATTGTAGAATTCATTAGTTGTCTAAATTAGTGCACAAATCTTGTTAAATATAATTTTAAACTGTTGGAAAGAGTTTTTATTTTAAGGAATGAGGAAAAAATGGTTTGTAGTTTAAGAAGAAGAAAAATGACACCTTTGGTTAGTGATGATTTTAAGTTTAGGTTTGATTATATTGGTTAAATAAAATTGTATGCATATAATTATCAAGTCATTGAAGAGTGGGTGAGGTTGAGAACTTGAGATGTCAAAGTTGCTGTCAACACTTTCTGTGTTTGCAATCTAAAAAAGCATTTTACTTGAAAATCTAAGGGGGCTGCACGCACCCCCCTAGTTAACACATAGCTCCGCCAGTGCATGTGAACTCCACCCCACTCAAAGAAAGTTTCATCAAAGCATTATTATCCACAAATTCATTAAATAAGTTCATCTCTCTTTGATCCCTAGGCATTGCTGTCGTGTCCTCTTGTCATCTTATCATATTGAAATCTTCTATAATGCACACCGATAAATCCCACCAACAGAAAAATTCTTGCAACTCGCTCAAACAAATACGCTTCTCCGACAAAGAGCATGGTCGTATAGATTAACTAACATCTAGGAAAAGGAATCAACCACATGATAGTAAACCACACTAAAACTTCTGATCCATTGAGCTACAATATCGAATAAATTCGAATCCCAAATAGAAATAATTCCTCCTACCAAACTGACTGTTAGCTTCACTAGTGGTTGAAATTAGAAAAAATTGAGTGCATCTTTGACTCCTAATTCCGCTCATGTGTGTGTATTATAATCTAAATATGATGCAATTATTAATATTCACTCTTAAATATTTCAATGAATTTTTCCTTTATACTTGTTATTTCATGGTCCTTGAGATTTAGATAAAAGTTTCAACAAGATTTAGTAAAGAAGATGAGAAAAATAGCTCATCGATTAGTGGAAGGTAAAGGTGGTGGAGTTTTGATGGAGGAGATTAAGTCATTAATTAATTGATAGATCATAATTTTATTTGTGGTATTTAATTAGAACAATACAAATTAAAAAAATATAAGAGTTCCATAACAAACTTCTATTTTATCTATAAATATGAAAATACCATCTTATTCCTCATTACACCGGCTTTAATCGTTAAAGCTATTATGTCCCATTTCTTCCAATGTCATCCTAACACATTTTGCCTTCAGACTTGGCTATATATTTCGTTAAACGATATATATGATCCTTTAGATTCAATCAGAAGTGGATGTGAATCAGATTGCAGATTTATGTAAGCGTTATTTATTTTTTCTAACCTTCACATTGTTTGGCACTTTACTTTTAATATGATTTTGTTGTTAACAATAGAAACTAGATTCCTAATTTTAAACTTTATCTGCGATCTAATTCGATTGTTAGGAGATGGAATGGAAGGCTTCGGAAAGAAACAATTATTCATCAGCTTATGACTTCACGAAGAGGAAGAAGTTCAGAATACATATCAAAATACAGCTGTTAACATTCACCAACTGGCTTATAATCGCTAGAATAATAATTTGAGGCATCTTAGTAATCCTATCATTTCCCTGGTTCAACTCAACCACCCACTCTCAAAATCAACTCTGTTGTGATTAACACTACGACTCGGGTATGGGCATATCTTATTATCGTATATTCAAGTAATGTTTGATTTCTTTTAGTTTCTCTCTAGCTAGTCGGTAGGGCTGGGAATTGGTTACCGGTTAGTGGTTATAACCACTAACCGCACCGATTTTGGCGGTTAGTGGTTAGGTTTGCGGTAGGCAATTTAGGAGTTTTGCGGTTAGTGGTTAAACCAATAACCGCACGGTTTAAACCACAAATAACCGAAATAACCACACAAAAAATTAACCCCTAAAATAATCCCACATTTTCGGACATTCGAATGTTACTAAAAAACCCTAAATCGTCGAACTTCCCTCACTCAGAGTCTGCTTCCTTTCCTTTCGACAATCGACAGTCAGTCAGTCAACTCCGACTCCGCCGATCGAGCTCCGGCGATTGTTCTCCAGTTTAAGTTTGAACTGCGACGAGGCAATGACAGTTCTCGATTCTCCCTACTTCGTCCGTCCGCTGCCGCCGCTGATTGATTCTCTGACTCCGACTCCGACTCTCCGACTACGACTCTCCTCTCCGACTCTTCCTTCTATCTCTCATTTTCTGCAGGCGAGTATTCTGAATTCATGATATACATACTCCCACTTCCTCGTTCCCAGCCCTAACAAAACCTAATTTGAGTAATTTCTATTCTTGGCTTATTCGAAATTCAGAGTTCATTCAGACTTGATTTTGCATATTTGCTCTGTTTTCTGTTATTCTGCGGCAGGTGATTTTGCTCTGTTAGTCCTACGATTTTCTTGTTTCCTTCCTTTTTCTCCATGTTATTAGCTGCATAGTTCATTGTTTGCTGAATTGTTTGTTTCCAGCAGCATTGTTTGCTGTCTATTTCTTATTTCCAGCAGCATTGTTTGTTTCTTTAGCTGTGTATTTCTTAGCTGCATAGTTCATTGTTTGCTGAATATGAACCAGCATTGTTGTTTCCAGTAGCATTGTTTGCTGTCTATTTCTTATTTCAGCAGCATTGTTTGTTTCCTTAGCTGTATATTTCTCAGCTGTTTTGTGATAAGTCCTCTCATCCTCTGCATTTCAGTTCAGCTCATGTGTAAGTGTTAAACTTAGTGTCATTTCATAGTTTTCTCATTCTATTACTTTATTGTTAGTACTCACTTTAGTTTATTTTGTTTGGATGCAGTTCTAAACACGGGAGGTGAACCCTCAGACCTCGGTTAAATGAGGATGGAAGACATTTTCCCACCTTAGCCAGTACGTCTTCTCATCCTTAATTTATTTTTATCTTGAATTTAAGGTCGTGTACATGTGTCTTTATAAACTGAAGTTGCACATTTGAGTTTCTAATTTCTATGTTGGCGTGTACAGTGTAATGCACAGTGCATTATAATTTCTTTTTGGCGTGTGTAATTGTGTATGCACAGTGCACTATAATGCACATCTTCATCATGTACTCTGAGAATGAGATGATGGTCTTTTTGTTTTGTAGCCATTGCACATTTTCACATCTTCAGCATGTACTGTGGTCTTTTATAAGCACATTTGCAGCAGTTTGTCTATTTATTTGTGGCATTGGCGCATTGCAGCAGCAGCAGGGCTAATGCAGCAACAACAGTTTGTCAGCTTGTTTATTATCTGATATGTGTGTTGTTCATTCATTAATAGGTTGGAATCACCGAATCACTACGAGTCGGCAACTCTGCAAGACTAATGAAGAAGGAGCTTGGAATTGGGATATTTTGTATTTTGAAGTTATGTTTATTTGCTTTATGAGGCATTTTGAAACTAGTAATGATTATCGCGTGTTGGATATTTATGATTTTATGGATTTAGACTCGTGGAGTCGTTACTATGAATGTTATCTGGATTGGATTCATGGATTGGACTTTTTCGAGTTAATATTATTGACTACCGTTGGTTCTTAGGATTAAGAAAACATATGATCTTTAAAAATTTAAAAATTTCGGTTACTTGTGGTTAACCACTAACCTAACCGCATAACCGCGGTTCGGTTAGTGGTTAACCGCAACTCAAAGTGGTTCAGTTAAGGTTATTGATTTCACTGATTTTGTGGGTGCGGTTAACCGCAAATTTCGGTGCGGTTAACACTAACCGCACCGATTTCCACCCCTACTAGTCGGGAATACAATTTGATGGTTAATGATTATCATGTGATTTCTTTATAGTCAAAGTTGATTGTATTCTACCTTGTTCAGAAGTGTTATGAACATGAGATTTAAAAGTACAATATGGAAAAAAATGAATATGGTAAATTGTAATTTTAAAGTGTGTGTAACTAAGCTTTCATTGATAATATATCAAGTTAACAATATGTAAAATCAACAAAGACCCAATTTATTATATTTTGATTGAATCAACACCTACAATATAATTGTTTTAATAAACAAATTCCTCAATAAGTCATTCTGCCAATCATTAATACATAGTTTCCAACTTAATCACTCATATATTGTCCACCTCCTATAAATTGAACAAAAGATGAATAGCAAGGAACATGGATAGCATTGATAAATTTTTTACTAATTTCTACTATTTATAATTTAGAGATATTTTCCTAGCTGTGTAGCTGTTTTACAATATTTTTTCAAATTTCATATCATTTTTTCATGACTCTCTCTAAGATATTATAAGTAGATTATTTATACATTATAAGATTATTATTACTGTTTTAATTTGGTTTTATGTAACAATGGTTGTTGTTATAATATCTTTCCAATTCGAATGCACAACTTTAGTGTATGACTCAAATTTTCAATTTTTATTTAATCATTGACATTTTTATTTATAATTTTTTTATCATTATTCAACAGATGAATACTATTCCACAACAATATCACTATACCATCGTATTTCCATCACCTCCTCCTACTCCAACACAGGTGGCCTCACTACTGCCTCCAGCTAGACATGTCTAAATTATGACCATGCGCCCCTACTGTCGTTGGTCCACTTGAACAAGAACCGCGAAAGAAACAAGGCTATGTTTGGAAACCAATGGTTCACCACTCCATTAACGCGGGGGGGGGGGGGGGGGGGGGCACATCAACAATACTAACATATTAGTCTTACTGGGAATTCTGACTTGTGCTAATTACTTAAACTTTGGCCTCCATAATCAAATGACCAACGATGCTAGTATAAATGAGTGTGCATCACAGATGGTTCCTACTCCATCTAGGATTTGGAACAACGTGAATATCATAGGAATGATGGGGAGGGAGGCAGGAGACAGCAACAATGCTAATTCAATATTCATGAAGTTTTGGATAATTCTCAAAGTGTAACATTTTGTTTATGGACAGTTAGTGGAAAATTCAATATTCAGCCGAAGAAACTCTACATGCGGAAGAGGGAAGGTCTCCATCTTTCTCCAGTGGTCCAAAGCAAGATGCTCAAAGTCTAGAAAGATCCGCTGGATCATTCCACCAACGGCTAGCTCATATCCGCCGATTAGACAGGAAGGATCGCCGCACCTCTCCCAAAAAAGTGCCAGCTGTTCCACTCTCCAAACGGCCAACTTATTTCCCGAGGAGAAATCAGAAAAGTATAATTCAAAGGGAGTGAAAAAAGCAGTTAGTTGGATAAGTCCAAAGAGGTTAGAATCAAGTCTTAATTTCAAAGAGGGGCCTGAGGGAGATACCTGATCCTGCTCTCCTTGTGGGCTAAGCTTCCCACCAGGGTTTGGGCCTGTACAAGCTGGTCACAAGAAGAAGGAAGCAAAGGATGGGGCGTTGGCTGACAGCCCATTAGCACCAAAGCTGATTGAGATCTATAAAAATGATGGACTCCCACAAAGCCCAGAAATGATGCTCAGTAAGAAGAAAAGGAAATTGGGAGATGAGACCACTGTCCAGTATGGAGAAGGCGGGGGTATGGGAGTTAACATAGGACGAGGTGATGGGTGCTTGAGCTATGGGGCAGGAGCTACAATCCCAGGTAACGAGCTGAAGAAGGGAGGCAGGGGAAAACCTAAAGGAGAGTCATTGGCAAGAAGCAAAGGGGCAGCAATGGGTGAGTCAAACAAAGCTGCAGGAATAGGGGAGATTGGGGAGCAGGAAGGGGGTATGGTGGCTATCAGAAGCCACCCAATGGCCATGAAGATGTTATCTTGGAATGTTAGGGGGGTTGGGCTCCCCCTAACAGGGAGTCATCTTCGTAAGATGATAAGTTTTTGGAGCCCTTCGATCGTCTTCTTCATGGAAACAAAGCAAAAATCATGTTTCCTCGAATTTAGAAGGAGTCGTTTCAATTATGCTAATAGTTATTATGTTTATCCTGTTGGCTTAGCGGGTGGTCTTTGTTTATGGTGGGTGGCGGGGTTGGATATTAGAATTCTTAACTCGGGTAAGAACCATATTGACGCTTTTGTTAACTTTGGGGAGGGATTATATGCCACTGTTGTATATGCTCCCGCAACTATAAGGGAGAGGAGATTGTTTTGGGGTTTGTGTAGTGGTCTTAGAAACTGTATTAGTGACCCTTGGTGTGTAGTGGGGGATTGTAACGGTATCATTTATAATCATGAAAAGGTCGGAGGTGGCCCCCTTCGGTATGACTCGGTGAGACCATTCAAAGATTTCATCGACCAAAACTCGCTTATGGACTTGGGGTGCAAAGGAGACCCTTTCACTTGGTCAAACAACAAAATTGGAAGATAAGAAATAAAAGAAAGACTTGATAGAGCGCTCTGTAACAATCCTTGGAGGGATCTATTCAACGAAACAACAGTGACTCATGAAATACCCATCGGTTCTGACCACAGTCCAATTATCATGGATCTAGCTCCAAATGGTAGAAGAAGGAAAGTACCTTTTCGGTTTGATACACGCTGGTTGAAGCATCAGCAGTGCAAGGAAATCATTGAAGATTGTTGAAGAGGGTGGGGGGAGTGCTCGGTCAAGCTTTCCAACTGCCCAGGAAGACTCAGGGATTCGGCAAACAAGGCTGATGCAGGGCAGAAAGTCTGAGAAAATATTATCAAAAGCCGGTTGGGGGAGCTAAAAGGAATGATTCGATCCAATGATGACAAAATAGAAGAAACGAACCTCCTTCATGAGGTTGAAGGAATTTGGAAGGAGGAAGAGGAATTAATGAGCCAAAGAGCTAAGGTTAACTGGTTGCATTTGGGAGATAGAAACACACGCTTTTTTCATGCAGCAATACGATATCGTAAGCAAAAGAATAGGATCACAAAGAATCAAAATAACGAAGGAATTTGGTTCTCGGAGCCAAGAACGCTCGAGAGAATAGCTACGGGGTTCTTTGCAGATCTCTTCACAGCCAACTCACCTCCCCAGTTCGGAGAGGACCTTCGAGATTTTCCGAGTGTCGTAACCACATAAATTAATGAGGATATCTGCTAACCCATCTCTAGGGAAGAGATTCGCAGAGTTGTGTTCTCCTTAGGAGCAGGTAAATCTCCCGGTTCGGATGGATTCTCTGGGCATTTTTATAGAAATTACTGGAATGTGATCGGAGATGATGTGAGCGCTGAAGTTGAAAGGTTTTTCGATACGGCTACGATGATGGAGAACTGGAACGACACGCATATCATCATGATTCCCAAAGTTCCAAACCCTCATACTATGAGCCAGTTCAGACCTATAAGTTGCTGCAACTTCAAGGCAAAGATTATCTCAAAAATTTTGGCTACTCAGCTAAAATGTTGGATGCCTTCATTGGTGTCGAAAATGCAAGCAGCGTTCACAGGGGGGAGAATGATTCAGGATAACATTGTCACTGTCCATGAGGTGCTCCACCAATTCAGGATCAACAATAAAGGAAAAAGGTACGATATGATGATGAAACTGGATATGAGGAAAGCGTATGACCTAGTGGATTGGAGCTGTCTTGAGAAAATCTTAGAGGCTTATGGTTTCTTCGATCTCTGGACATCTTGGATTAGCGCTTGCATCCGATCCGTCCGGTTCTCGGTTCTTTTTAATGGCGCCCCTTCCAAGACTTTCATCCCGTCTCGAGGTATTCGTCAAGGTGACCCGATATCACCCTTTCTATTCATCTTGATGTCAAATGCTCTCTCTTACTTAATTGAAAGGAAAGTTGCTACTAAGGAGTTAAGTGGAATTAGACTCAGACCTAGATCTCCACTTCTCACCCACTATCTCTTTGCGGATGACACGGTCGTGTTTGGAAAGGCTTCGATCTCTGAGGCAGAGAATATTATGGAGGCTCTCTCAGTGTATAGCCACTGTACAGGGCAAGAGATTAATCGTAAGAAGTCCTCTATATCTTCTTTAGTGCTAATGTCCCACAACCCCTAAAAGATGCAATCACTAGTATGGTGGGATTTGCATCCCTGGCCTGCCACTCTAAGAATTTGGGGGTACCGACGGAGTGGGTCTCCTTTCTCCTTGATCGGACGGAGAAACAAGGGCAGGCTTGGAAGGGAAGCACTACAAAAAAACGCCATTTGGCGTCGGTAAAAAAACGCCATTTGGCGTCGGTCGGCAAGACCGACGCCAGATTCGGTGACACTAAAGTTAGCGTCGGTCGTTTGGTCAATTTTGGTCAACCTAGTTAACTAGTTAACAATTTTAGCTGATAACTTGTTATCAACATTAGTTAACTAGTTATCAAAATTAGTTAACAGGTTATTCTGATGTTAACTGGTTAACGAATTAGCATTATTAGTTAACTAGTTAACATCATAAGTATGATAACTAGTTAACATTTTTTTAAGATGATAACTAGTTAACCAATCGAGTTAACTAGTTATCCAATCGTGTTAATTAGTTATCAAGTTGTTAACTAGTTAACATCATGATCAGATAACTAGTTAACGAGATTATTTAGTTGATAACTATTTATCAAACTAGTTAACTATCAAGTTACGTGGTTCTTACTTTTAAATTGATCCCTAATACATAAGAAGCTTACGAGTTTTGCTATAGTAGACTATTATTTTTTTTATGAATGATGTAGCTTCCATTAAAAACAAAACAATCCAACTTTACAAAGGAAAAAAACAATTTTGTTTTCCAAACCAATAACTCCCTTTTTAGGCCACTGAAAAACAAACCTTAAGGATAAATTCCAAAATGAACCACAGATTTACTGAAACCACGGTTTAGTCAATTAACTTCCTGAAATGACAGAAGGGCCACTGAACTTCCTAAGATCCTCCAGTTCACTCCCCTTTCTTCTCCGTCGAGTCTGCCGTTGCCGGAGAAAATACACTTAGTGTCTTCGCGGTCACTACAAATGATTCATTTCATTAAAGAAATCAACAAAAAATAGAAGGGTTTGAGCTCATAATCCATAGATTACTGCATTCCAATTGATTGATATTTGATATCAAGGACAGTTACAAAGTATTACAGGAAGGCCTACGATAATCCTACCCAAACCCCCAAATTCCATCTCTAACTATAGAATTCGCGATTGCAGTCCACTAATTATATGGCACATTACGAAGCATTGATAGCCGATTGAGGAAATGAATAGAATGAGATACAGACAAAGAAAATAGAACGAAACCCTAAATCAGCCGCCGAATCCGTACATTGTCCTGCCTTGCCTCTTGAGGGCATAGACGACGTCCATTGTTGTGACTGTCTTCCGGCAAGCGTGCTCAGTGTAGGTGACGGCATCGCGGATGACGTTCTCTAAAAAGATCTTGAGAACTCCAAAAAGATCTTCCTGCTATGGCCGTTGTTGCTGCTCGGACCCGGCCACCGCTGCTCCAGCTCGGAAGGATAGCGACACGACCGAGGACGCAGACGAGAGGATCGTACCTTGGCTGCGGAGGGGCGGGCAGGAGATGGGTTCCGGAAGCTCGGAGTTTGAAGAGAGATGCAGATGCAGATGCAGAAGCAGCGGCGGCCAATTCAATAGGGTTATTTAGGTTTTTTTTTAATTCCAGACATACCCCTCCTATCAAATGGTCTGGATCAAGGTTATTAAACCCAGATCGGACCGGCCGGTCGAACTGGTCCGACCGCGAGATGGAGCTCCCACCGGAAACGGCCCAGCGGCCTGCTGACTCTGCTTCGGACCGGGCGCCTGACCGGTTCAACTCGGAAACCGGCCGGTCCAACCCCAATTAATATTTCCGGTCGGCTAAAGCGTTTAGTGTTATTAAAAAAAAAGAAATTAACAGCAGGGTCCCACTCACCTTTTCACACCCACCCAAATCGCGCCGTCAGTCTTCCACGATTAGGTTTAGGTCTGCGCCGTCGCCGTCTTCTTTAGCGTCATCGCCGTCGTCAACATCAACCGTGCCATCGCCGTCGTCGTCTTCTTCAGCAGCAGCGCTGTCGCCGTCTTCATCAGCAGCTGCGCCGTCGCAGTCTTCTTCTTCAACCGCGCCGCGCCGTCTTCGTCTTCATCAACCGCGGCGTCGCCATCGTCGTCTTCATCAGCCGCGGCTCGCCATCTCCTTCCGTTGATTCGACCTTTCATCCTTCGTCCGACGCCTCTGCAATCAGCCAACGGGTCTCCTTCAATCGATTCCACCTTTCGGCCGTCGCCTCTCCTTCAATCGGCCGACGCCACTTACTTTCAACCTCTGGTCGACGCCGGCCTCCTTTGGTCGACGACGACGCCATCGCGGAGCCAGGGGTCGTTCAATACTTCAATTGTAGCCTCGTCTCCGCAGCCTGTCGCGACTCGCTCGCTACTTCGTCCTCTTCGATTCATCGTTCCTGCAGGTCTGTCATCCCTTAGTATGCATGACTAGTGAATTTACTTGGCTGATTGAAATTTGATCTCATTCTTTTTTGGCTGTCTCAGGTTTCAATAGTTCACATCAGACTTCAAACAATGGAAACTGGTGCATCAGAGGCTGAAACGCAAACACAGATTCCCTCTAGAGCTAGTGTTCAAGCTAAAACTGATCCGGCATGGGGTTATGCTCAGCAGAATGGAACAAAGATTACTTGCTTGTTTTGCAACCACACATTTGCAGGTGGAGGAATTAGCCGATTCAAGAATCACTTGGCTGGAGTTTCAGGGAATGTTCGAGCATGCCCGAAAGCACCTCCTGATGTTCGTGCTGCAATGCTAAAAAATTTGGGTGAAACTTCTAAGAAGAATCGGACACTTACAGCACAGAAGAATCTTTTAGTGAGATGACTAGAGAGGATATTAGCTCAGAACCAAATTATTCAGAAGATACTCCAGGAAGCAATGAGGATACTACTCCTATTCGTTCTCCTAATCCTTGTCCTAGATCGGGAGGTTCATTGTTGCAACCAAATATAAAGAGTGCTTTGAGAGGGAAGGATGCTGCTTTGAGAACCGATCGTACAATTGCCCGATTCTGGTATGAGCATTGTCTCCCTTTTAATGTGGTTGCATCTCCTAGTTTTCCTGTCCTCATAAATATGATTGCTAGCATGGGTGCTGGATATACGGGTCCTTCTTATCATGCTATAAGAACCACGCTCTTAGATGATATCTATGCAGAGTGTAAGCTGACAGTTGATAGCATGAGAATTCACTGGAAGAACTTTGGTTGCACAATTATGGCAGATGGTTGGACTGATAATAGACAAAGAAGTTTGATCAATTTCCTTATATATAGTCCCAAGGGTATATCATTTGTGAAGTCTGTTGATGCATCAGGATTTTCCAAGACTGGAAAGAAGTTGTTCGAGTTGTTTGATAGTGTTATTCAGTGGGTTGGTGTTCAGAATGTAGTGCAGGTGGTCACTGACAATGCTGCCAATTATGTCGCAGCAGGGAAGATGATACACTCCCGGTACAAGAACATATATTGGACTCCGTGTGTTGCTCACACAGTGAACCTTGTGTTCAAGGACATATGTGCATTACCACATATTGCTAAACTTACAAAAAGTGCTTCGACGATTACAACATTTTTATACAACCATGGAGCACTTCTACATTGGTTGCGAGAAAGACCTACCTGGAAAGAAATTGTGAGGCCTGGAGCTACAAGATTTGCAACTACATTCCTCACTCTTCAAAGTATTGTTCAACAACAAGTTGATTTGGAGTGTTTGATGGTTGATGAGTCTTTCAGAGAGTCTGCTCTCGGTAAGTCCAAAGTAGGAGAAGATGTGAGGGCAATTATATTTGATCGTGCATTTTGGGAAGAATGCAAGTCAGTTGTTGAGTTGATAGAACCACTGGTCAGATTGCTTCGCATTGTGGACAGCGATGAGAAACCAGCTTTGGGATATGTTTATGAAGGGTACAGAAGAGTTGAAGATAAAATATTGTCGCTTTGTACACAGAATCCGGAACTGGCCAGGCCTTACATGGAAATCCTTGACCTGAGATGGGATAAACATTTGAACCTTGAGTTGATTATTGCCGCATACTATCTCAATCCAGCTATGATCTATTCTTCAAACTACGAAGGATTGAGTAGGCCTGTACAATTTACTGCCCTTGATTACCTTGAAAATAAGGCACTTTGTCCCGATGTGGAGGAAATGGTTAAAGAGAGGGAAATCTTTCAAAGTCTGTCAAAGTCTTTTGGAAGACCTTCAGCAAGAGCAGTTGCAAATAATCAAAATCCATGTAAGTATCAATGATTCTCGCTTTTTGTTTGTGTTTGATAGTGAAATATTATGAAATTGAAGTTAGTTAATCTCACTGTTATAGAATATGCATGTAAATGGTACTGTTATAGAATATGCATGTTATAGAATATGAAGTTAGTTAATGATGGAATTGATTCAGGGACTGTTATATAATATTATGAAATTGAAGTTAGTTAATGATGCAAATGATTCAGGGACTGTTATATAATATTATGAAATGAAAAGTAGAGATTCAGGGACTGCTATACTTAACTTAGAAGCTTTAGCTGTACACGTGGACTGCTGTCCCCCTTTCCATCTGTCTAATTTGGTTAGATTATAAATGTGGACTGCTGTCCTGTCCCCTCTCCCTCTGTGTAATTTGGTTAGATTATAAATGGTATATTCATAAATGGTTAGATTAATAGGTTAGGCTAATTTTTTGTGATTGTTAAATATGTAGGTGTGTATGGTGGCAAACATATGGTATGGACACTCCTCTCCTACAGAATATAGCTATCAAGTTACTTAGCCAAACTGCTTCTTCTTCTGGTTGTGAGCGAAATTGGAGTGTATTCGAGCGTATTCATACAAAGAGAAGAAATAGGTTAGAGCATAAAAGGCTAAGTGATTTGGTGTTTGTCCACTACAACATGCACTTACAACACAGGTATATAACTGTCACTTACATTTACTTACTTCCTTGAACTTTATTCATGAACTATCATGTAAAACTCTACTTTTCATTTGTTGTTCTAAATAGGGAGTATTATGGAAGGAAGCAAACTGGTGGTCTAGTTGATTATGAATCAATTGATGGGGCAGATATGTGGATGTATGAAACAACTCCTGATCTTGATATTGATTCGATTGAGGAAGCTTTCCGGGGAGGAGATGATTATTCCAGCGTCGACTTTGGACTTGGAGTAGGTGGAGCTGCTCATGAGGACATTAACACTATAGGGCTACCTTAATTATTTCCGTTTTGCAAACTTCTTTCATGTTCTTGGCACTTAACTACCTATGTTGACTCGTTATGTTTGTTAGCTCGATCTTAGACCTTTGATGTTTGTATTTTGAATGTTTCATATATTTCGAATGTACTCTTTATGTTGGTGATTTTGCTGTTTTGAATTCTATGAATGACTATGTTGAATTTTATTTTTTTAGGATTAAAAGTACAAATTAAACTCTCTGTACTTCCGGTTTGATCCGGCTTAATTGAAAAATTGTCCGGTCCGGCTTAACTATATTTATTTATTTATTAAATAATTAAAACGGTTCGACCCCGGTATGCAAACGGTCAAACCCCGGTTAAACCATTAAACCCTGAACCCCTGACCTTGCCGGCTCGACCTCCCGGTCCGGTTCTGAAAACCTTGGTTTGGATGTTTTCTCATAATACGTTGCCATTGGTTTTATCATATTTCTTAATTTACTTTTGGCAACATAACTAAATGAAAACGTTGCTGAACATAATGTAAAAAAAGGTTAAAAAGTTCAATATTTTATCTAGCGTTATAAAACGTTGGCTAAAGGTAGGCGTATGTCACCAAAAAAAATTTAGAATCCCGCCAAATAACATTTCTGGCGCCAACATTATAAAATCCTAACCTCACACCATATGCAATGAAAAGTTAAAAAATATTGCGAAATGTGTAACTTTAAGTAACGATTTTAAATTCGTTGACAAAAAAATCGTTGCAGAATTGAGTTTTTGTTTGTAGTGAATTGATTCCCGTAGCTGGCCTTCGGGCACTGTTCTTGATTCTCCATGATCGCGAGTTCGTCAGCTGGATCGGAGACTAAGTCTTGGGCGCAGGTGGTAGCTGATTCGCAAGCTGATCTCAAGTATGTTGCGGAAGCCTCTACTGCGATGATCGATGGAGTCTTGCGGACCCCTGATGCCGTGGTGGATCTTGGGGTTAAGCGATTGGAGATGACAATCGTTGCGCAATTCATTGGCTCTGCTCCTCCTCTCAAGGTAATCACCTCTCTTGTGAACCGCCTTTGGGGATTAGGAGATCCAATTTATGTCTCGTAGATCTCTCTAGTTTTCTGCTTATTGAACTTCCGTCGCTGGAAACTCGTGATTGGATTTTAGCAAGATCATGGCATGTTCATCATCAGCCGATGATATTGAGGAAATGATTTAGAGGTATAGGGCCTATTGATATTTCTCCGCAGGAGAAGCCTACTTGGATAACCTTCTGTGATGTTCCCCCTGTCCTGCTCACGAACGAGGGGATTAGCTAGATGGGAAGTCAGTATGGGAAGCCGGTTCATAAGTTTGTTCGTAAAGGCTCAAATATTCGATTTTGTGTTCTAAGAGGTGGTATACGCAATGATGCAACTAAGCTCCGAGTTTATATCGGGAAAGAGGAGATTCGAAGTGTTAGAATTCTTTTTCCTCAAGTGCGCTCTTATAAGGTGCTAATTCCAGAGAGGAAAATCTAGGTCTCGATCTTCGTCCCAGCCTACTTCTGATCCGGTTAGCAAGGTTGCTGAGGTAGAAGTCACTAAGCCTCCTGAAGGAGGGGAGGTGGCGACTACTAATTAGGCTCCTGCTTTTTTGGGGCTGGTAAGGAACCTAAGACTTCTTAGTAGTGCAAAGTCCAAGTTAGCAATAAGATCATCCACATCCTCAATCCCAACTGAGATTCAAATGAGATCGACAGTGAAACCTCTAGATTCCCCCGAACTAGGGTTGGGATGCTTGCATTGCATGTGACATAAAGCATGGCATACTTATCAACGACTTCACACTCCCTGTTCAATGTTATGTTAACTATGAGTTGCAGTTCATCACATTATACAAATAATGAAATATATATAATAAATATTTTAGAAAACATTATTTGTGCGTGTTTAGAAATTAGTAGGGAATTAACTAAGACTTATGATTACGTACCAAAAGGGGACAATGCTGAGCCTTGTGCATTTTGGATGAAATACAATTTCCTCCCTAGACTGATATATAACATTCATATATTGTAATTAGACACCTCAAAACTTGAAACACACATTAATGTATATATACACATACTAGATTTTAATTGGCCCATTGGCCAATTTATTTGAAACAAATATTACACTATATGAATAGACATATAATAAATTTTAACCCAAGTATTATAAATGATAAATATTTTTATCTTTGGTAGGAAATTAGATTTAAAAAAAGGGTTAATACACCATTTTACCCCTCTACTATGCAAAGTTAACAAACATACCCTTTACTATTTTCTAACCGATTTAACACCCTCTATTTTGAAAAATTTTAACAAATATGCCCCTATGTTTAATTTTTCATCTGATCTGTTGATTGTACGTGCCACATCATATTATTTGTACACCTTATCGCTGTTTGGAATGTTCCCAATCGAAAATTATTTAAATTAGAAAGAAAAATATAAAGGAATACCACAAACACCTCCGTACATAATAGCGATTATAATGTACTTTTCCTTTATCTTTTCTTTTTAATTTAAATATTTTCACCTTGTGGACATCCCAATTACCGATGTTGTGCACAAATAATATGATTTAGCATGTATAAGCAACTCATTAGACGAAAAATAGATGAAAAGATAAATGGAGGGGCATATTTGTTAAAATTTTCAAAGTATAGGGTGTTAAATCGGTTAGAAAATAGTAAAAGGGTATGTTTGTTAACTTTGCATTGTAGAGGGGCAAAAAAGTGTATTAACCCTTATTTAGGTATTACTCGGGTATTATCTTTAATGGTCAGTATTCATGTGTTATTTGGGGGTGTTATTTAGGTGTTATTTGAAGAATATTTGGGTGTTATTCGACTATTATTGTGGTATCATTCATGTATTTTTTGTGTTATCCGTGAATATGAATAGCACCGGAGTAACATCTCAAATAACACATGAATTAGTGCTACTAAAAATAACACTTGAGTAACATCCGAGTTACATATCCGCCATAAAAAATAAATAGTGGTTATGGGAATTGAACCCGACGTGAATCGAACACACAACCTTCTGATCTGGAGTAGTAGGAGAGAGAATCAAGGAGAAGGCTTAAAACTTGAAAAATGCTGAAGTTGAACCTGACGTGAATCGAACACGCAACCTTCTGATCTGGAATAGCAGGAGAGAGAATCAAGGAGAAGGCTTAAAAGTTGAAAAAATGCTGAAGTTGAACCCGACATGAATCGAACACGCAACCTTCTGATATGGAATAGCAGGAGAGAGAATCAAGAAGAAGGCTTAAAAGTTGAAAAAATGCTGATGTTGCAGCTTCTATATCTCATTTCTGCATATTTATATATATTTATAGATTTATAGATATCACTTAAAACATTTGTTTCGAAGTGACTTGCAAAATTCCAATAGGTATTTTAGAGAGCTAGGTAGCTGACCTTTCACCTTTGACCACGAGTACACCTGCCGTAACATCATTGTGGCCAGCCATGAATTTAGTGGTTGAGTGCATTACAATGTCTTTCCCATGCACGACACATTTATTTTAATATTAGATCATCGTAGAAAAAAATAAAAACAAACATTAGAAGGGGAAGAATTAAAGAGCTATGTTCAATACATACATGCCCCAAGATGTAACGGTTGGGATAAATATAGGAGACATTATACTATTATCCACCAAAATAAGAGCACCATATGCGTGAGCTAAATCTGCAATTTTCTATATGCTATACATCCATCGCATGGAAGAAAAAAGCACACAAGATCATTTACTCTTTCAACCTATAATCAAATGGGAAAAACAAATTTGTAGCCAAATTTTCCCTGAGAATGTCAAATGTATCCAAAAGTATTCCTAATCCAAAAAATGACAATGTTTTGTTTTCCGTCAAAATTAACGAAAATTCAACGCCAAAATGACGTGTCAACTAATGTGTTCAAACTTTTTGCCATATAATTTAATTTTTTAATTTAAAATTTCATTTTCTTTCTTTTCTCTTTCTTCCTTCTCCCATGCTCAAACTTCCCCTCTCTTCTCCCACTCTTCCTTCATCCATCCTTCCGCCGACCAACCTAAATCCCTATCCTCTCACCCTCCTCAACACCACTGAAACCCCCCAAGCCTCCCCTGGCCGATTCAATCCTTGGCATCAATCCCTCCTTCGTCACACTTCACTGGAGAAGAACCTCCATCGATCCCAGATCTCCTCACCTCATCCGATCTCCGGCCTCGATCTTGCGTCAAAATCATTTACGAGTGCCTCCTCGCTACGATGCGAGAGGATGGGTTTTTTCAGGGAGGATGGGTTTTGTCGGGGAGGGTGGGAGCTATCGGGGAGAAGGGTCAGCGGCGGGGAGGAGAGAGATAGGTAGTCGGGGAAGGTTGTACGATGGGTAGAAGGTTCAAACGACGGGGATATAGGGATTCGGGGAGGGGCAGGTGTACAGTGGGAGAGAAGGTTTGGCGGTGGGAAGGAGAGAGATAAGGAGTCGGGGAGGGTTTATAGTGGGAGATAAGGTTCGGCAGCGGGGAGCGGTACGGTGAGGGAGAAATTTCGACGGTGGGAAGGTGAGAGATAGGAAGTCGTGGGAGGGGTTTGCGGTGCGAGAGAATTAGAGTCATTTTTTTTTACTTATTTGTAATTTATTTTCACTTTTTTTTTATAATTATATTTTTATTATTTAAATTGTGACATCCGTTTGACTAGTCAAATGGATGCCACATAAGCTCCGTCTGTACAATCATTAACGGTGTTAAGTTTTTTACGAAAGTCCGGCTAGATTTGTCCTAAAAAATAAAAATTTGGTCTAAAAAGTGTGACGCAAATAGTTTTGACTATGTTTGACATTTTCGGGAAAGGTTTGACTACAAATTTATTTTTGGCCTAATTAAATAGCTAAGTATAATGACAATATAATCTTACCTGAATATATGAAATTTGTAGACGCGGGTTAGTTGGGGTTTCTAACCACACAAGCTTGGTTTGAGGGCCTATTGCTGAAGCGACGTCATCTAGGTTACTAGTATTCACTCGTCTACATGCATGCATTCCACCAATTTACATATAAGAATGCATACATATATTATTGGGTTAATACACTTTTTTGCTCCTGTACTATGCAAAGTTAACAAACATGCTCCTTTACTATTTTTTAATTGATTTAACACCGTCTACTTTAAAAAGTTTAACAAATATGCCCCTACATTTATCTTTTCATCTATTTTTTGTTTACTGAGTTGATTATACGTGCTACATCATATTATTTTTACACCTTATCGTTAATTGGAATGTTAACAATCCAAAATTATTTAAATTAGAAAGAAAAAGAAAAAGGGAATACCACAAAAAACACTTTTGTACATAATGGTGATTATAATGTTTTTCCTTTTTCTTTTCTTTTTAATTTAAATATTTTCACCTTGTGGACATCCGATCAGTGATGTTGTATACAAATAATATGGCATAGCACGTATAATCAACTTATTAGACGAAAAATATATGAAAAGATAAATGTAGGGGGCATATTTGTTAAACTTTTCAAAGTAGAGGGTGTTAAATCGGTTAGATAATAGTAAAAGGGTATGTTTGTTAACTTTGCATAGTAGAGGGGCAAAAAGGTCTATTAACCTATATTATTTAATTAGACATATATAAGAGGAAATTAATTTCTAGATAAACAAACAAACACACTATACTATAACTAGGCACTAACTTCACCAATATTCCATTTTTGGGTATCACTTGCGACAATAATCGATCAGATCCACCATAAAAGTCATCTTCAGCTACAATTTCTTCCCCTTCAAAAAATAGAATGTAGGGTCAGCAAATGCAATATTCATCCATTAAAGTTAGGTGGGGGACATTTAATTTAGAGCTAGTATTTGTTGAGTCTACTAGTATTTAATCTTAATCTTAAAATATACTATGAGTGTTCTTGAGTTTAAGTATGCCACATAAGCTAGAACCCTACTCACAATTTTCCACATCTTCAATAATTTTTAAATCAAAATATTATTATTTTCTATCATCCTATTAAATGCTCACACATTAAATATCTCTCTTTAAATTCATATTTAATGTGTGTATACATACTCATACAATAAATAAAAAATCTTTAAATTCATATTTAATGTGTGTATACATACTCATACAATAAATAAAAAATCATATTTCCATTTCAACATATAGTTTGATTTTCTTTTTATCAATGTGTGTATATATAGATATAGAATTTTTTTCTATACCTAAATTTTTAGTTATTATCTATATATTATATTACTAATTAAATCTTTTATTTCTTGAATGATTCAAGAGAGGGCATTTCACCATAATAAATAAACAAATGAAACTATGTACTAAAATAAATACGTTCTGAAAGTATGAACATTTATAGGTATAAACGCCCGGACCATAGGCGATTTCGCCCAGGCCCCAGGCGTTTTCGCTTATGGCCTAGGCAGATTCATTTATTCGGGTCAACCAACTAAGTTTAACTGCCAACCAGCCGAGTTAAATTCAGGAACAGACCACAGACATTTTCGCCTAGGTCGGGCGAATTTCGCTAGGTCGGCGAATCGCCTAGGGTCGGGGAATTCGCCTAAGGCTGGGGCGAATTAATCTGATTGGGCGAAAACGCCCATCCCCTCCTATAAAACCCCATCAGCACCCCCATTTCACTCCCCACCCCCTCCTACCACTCTCCCCTTCCAAGGTAAGTCCCCCTTTTCCTCTCTTGTTTTTCATTTTATTAGTTTAGGATTAGGTTAGAGAATTAGATTAGGATTTAGGTTAGATAATTAGGGTTTAGGGTTTAGGTTTAGAGAATTAGTTTAGGACTTTGGTTACAAAATTATTTTAGGGTTCTTAGGTTACATGCATAAGTTCCAAAATGTTTGAGATTATTTATTGACACTGTCCTATTGCCGTTGTAGGATTTTTAAGCAAAGGACGTTCATATCTTGCATAAGATATTCGTTGGAGACCAGTACACGAGGTAAGTAGTGTGCACATTATTCAAATTATTTAAATTAGGTTGTTTATGGATTTTAGATTGTTTCTCTTGTTGCATGCTAGTGTGAATTAGGATAGTTAAATTTTGTATGTAGGACTACAAAATCGAACTTAGCGTTATCTAGTGTGATTTAGGATAGTTCACTTTTGTCTGTAGGACTACTAGATTGGACTTTGCATGCTAGTATGAAGTAAGGTTTATCTGTTATACTTGTATAAAAATAAACATATGACCTTGTATACTAACCTACCAACTTACTTTACAATAGATGTCTTACCACGGATAGCCTGAGCCACTAGTGGATGACATTCCCGAGGCTAGTAGACCTCAACCTAGGAATGCTCCTTCTTGATCAACCTCCTCCCCCTCCGGACCGACACGACTGGTAGCCATGTATGATCCATCGTATGTTTGGCTCTACTCTTCGATCTGAGGTGGCATGACCCCTTGCACCCAGGAGTAGTGAGACGGCTCCTCTTCTATCAGGGCGTACAAGTGGACAACTTCGACACTAGGGTTACGGCGAACTATGTCGTAGATGACTTGCGCACCGGTATCATCTGTTATGGTACGAGCAACGTAATAAGACAGAGTCCCCCGGATGAATATCGGCATTCTCCAAACAAATGACTGGATTAGTCGATCCGGACCAAGCCCAATTCTCCTCCCGAACGTGGTGACCAAGCTACCATAGCTGGCTTGCCTGGTCATTTTCAGACGGACATTCTCTCCACCATCGTATGCTAATCCAGACCAATCTTGGACGATTCGACCACCCCAGTACACCTAGATACGGAATTCGCGGAAACTACCAGAGTCGGCCATCTTTCAATGTTGACAAACAATTTTGAACTACCCAAATGTTTTTTTATGATATAATGCTTGAGAGGAGCTGGTATTTATAGGACGTTGATCCACATTTAGCATAGGCATTTTCGCCCATTGTACAAGCGAAAACGCCCATGGTACAGGCGAAATCGCCTACTGCTCTCTCGGACTCACGGGTCTGCTCTGAACCGGTCAGGAATCTACTCAGGAATCGTTCAGAGTCACGGGAACCAATTCCGCCTAGGCCATAGGCGAAAAAGCCTGGAGCCTAGGCGAAATCGCCTATGGTCCGGGCGTTTATACCTATAAATGTTCATACTTTCAGAACGTATTTATTTTGGTACATAGTTTCATTTATTTATTTATTATGGTGAAAAGCCCTTCAAGAGATGCATGGATTGGTAGTGTCACATTTATCCATTTTGAAGCAAATGGCTCACACACCACATCTTGAAAAACATTAAGATTCATAACTTGATCAATGGTTGGATTGGTTTGGATATGAGTTCTTTTAATTGACAACCATTCAAATGTTTGGATATAAGTTAATTTAATTGAAAAACATTCAGATTTCTTCTAATATTTTATTCAAATAATATATATTCTTATATATGTTTGTCATAACATGTAATTCCATAGTGTATATTTCATATAAAATAATTCTAAAATGTTATGTAATTTTACGTTTCATAAATTTCATTCTTCATAAACATAATTTAATATTTATTCTCAAAGTAAAGTTTATGATATTTTGTTATTTTTACATTACTCTAAATTTAAAATTATAATGCCCTATTGGTTTAATTTTGGAAAGTTTATACTTGAATCAAATTAATTGTTAAAACTTACAAATTATTAGGTGGTTAAAATAGGTTCTGTCTATATAAATAGGGCACTACTATTGTGAGGACCCATTAAGAGTCCTTATATGAGGACACTGTTTACAGCCGTTAGATGATGATAGTAATCTAACTGCAGGGAACTAGGTATGGACATAAGGGGAAAATGGGATAATTAATTTAATGCCTAATAACTGTGGACAGCATGAACTATTGGCTTATTACGAACCTATACACAACCTTTTCTGAATTACAAATATGGCACGACCTTATGAACCCATTTACCAAACTGGCATGTCGTCCGTTTTCCGTTAAAATTTATGACAGATGGCATAACGTCGTCTGCTGACTGTGTTTAGGGCACATGTGGCATGACCACTTCAGACACGTCATGGATGACTGTGCTGTTACATATAAATTTGGTTTTTTAATTTTAAATCTCTTCCCACTTCCCCAAACATTATCCTCACACTTCCCCACCCTTATCTTCTCTCCCCATTTCTCTCTCTCCCTTATTCGGGTCCTCTTTTCTTCTCTCTCCCTTTTTCCGGTCTTCTCTCCCGACCACAAATTTCATCTTCTTCCTCCGGCCGTTGATTAGCTAGACGCCATAGCATCAAAACAATGGTTTCGAATGCAACGAGCTCTAATTCGACGGGAGTTTCAAAGAGCGCTCGTGGAATGATGTGCAAACATCAATCTGTAGCAGTCGTCAATGTCGCCGGAACCCCCAATAATATGGGTCGTTCCTTCTATCGATGTCCATATTGGAGAGATCGGAAAGTTGACTCACTACAAGAAAATATCAATTTAGTCATGGTTTTTGAAACCGTGACTAATTTGTCACGGTTTTCTGAAACCGTGACTAATTTGTCACGGTTCATAAGAAATCGTGACTAATTTGTCACGGTTCAAAAGAAACCGTGACTAATTTGTCCACGGTTCCTTATGAACCGTGACTACTTTGTCACGGTTTCAAAAGAACCGTGACCAATTTGTCACGGTTCTAAAGAACAGTGACTAAACTGGTAACGGTTCTTTATGGAACCGTGACAAATTTTGACAGGCTAGCAATCTTCTTCAATCACTGCCCGACGACTCTTTCTCATCTTTAATCTTCTTCCTCTTCTCTTCCTCAGTCTTCTTCCTCTTCTTCAATCTTCATTCTTCATTCTTCAAGCTCCTCTTCATTCTCCTCTCCCCAGCCGCCGCCTCTCCCCAGCCGCAGCCTCTCCCCAGCCGCCGCCTCTCCCCATCCGCCGCCTCTCCCCTGCCGCCGCCTCTCCCCTTCGGAAACCAACCCCAGCCGCTGCCTCTCCCCTTCGGAAACCAAATCCCCACCGGCCGACGACCCTTCTTCTTCTTTCTTCGCCAGTCAGCTCACCAAAGCCAACAATCAGCGGAATCTAGATCTGAAACCACCAGCGAGAGCTAGGGAGAGTGGGGTTCCGTCTCGTCGGCCTTCCTACACCACTTCCCCCACCGCCACCACCAACCCTTCCTCCATCACCTCCGGACTCCACCGCCGCCGCCAACTCCACCGCAGATCTAGTCTCCTCCGACTCTCCTCTTCTCCAAATCACATCTACGACATCGATTGGGACGTCAGCCTCGTTGATGGTCCTCGTGGCTACTCCGGCGAGTCTCCTGGTCGGATGTCGTCGATCTTCAATCAGAGGCAGCGGCGATGATTTCAATCGGAGAAGACAAAGGGCGTCGATGCAATTTTTGGAAAGTTTGGGGGCTCTGGGCAATTTTTGGAAAGTTTGGGGGTCTGTTTTATAAATGTAATTATTTTATTTTCAAATTAATTAAAATTTTAATTTGTATTATTTGAAACAAATTAATAAATTAATGACCTATTAGAAATCCTGCAAAATGGAGTGACTAGTTTGCATAACTGAAAGAGTTGAATTGGGACCTTTTGTTAACTGTCAAAGTTTTTGGATCACTTTGCATAATGGAAGGAATTGAGGGTTTGGTTCTATAATTCTAGAAAATTACAAATGTAGTCACTGAAACATTGCTATTTGGTCACTAAAATTAGTCACGGTTTTTGTACAGAAATCGTGACTAATTTTGTCACGGTTCCTTAAAGAACCATGACTAATTTTGTCACGGTTCCTTAAAGAACCGTGACTAATATTACTCACGGTTCTTTAAGGAACCGTGACAAAATTATGTTAGTCACGGTTTTCAAGTAAACCGTGACAAAAAATGCTCATTATAGTCACGGTTTCAGAAACCGTGACTAATTTTTTTAGTCACGGTAAAAACCGTGACTAAAAGGGTAAAAAACCGTGACTAAGTAAAGTGTATGTTTTGTTGTAGTGATTGTGGCTTCTTCAGATGGGTGAATCAAACGTCAAAGGTGAAGGAAGAGGGGAACTCGTCGACTTTGCAGCACGGACAGTATAATCAGGAGGATTCCGTCAACATTGCAGAGTATTCGGAGAGGAAGGACGATGGTAGAGCTGCTGCCGGCGAGACGATTTTGGAAGAAATTAGGGCTATCAGACAAAGTGTTGCTGTATTGGAAACTCAAATTTGTTATGTAATGGTATGTTTGTGTGTATTGGTTGTATTCATCGGCTTTACGTTGAACAAATAAGGAATAAGAGATGTAGTTGTTTCCTTCACTGGATACCGTAACATAAAATTGAAAAGCAGTAGCATGTTTTCGTACAGAAACAAACTGAACCCTAAATAGTCACAAGCCTAGCAGTCTTGGCTACAATGCCTCACCACAAAATAATACCACCCAGTAACGTACAAAAGAACCCACATCAGGGCTAGTTCCTTATACTGAGGACTACATACCCAAATAAAACCACAACCTACATCCTACTACCAGATCCTCGATGGTCCTTCCCTTCATGGTGACTGTGTTGGCTGGGTAGCTGGAGGCTGTGATCCTCCATGTACGTCATCCATAATCCTGGCATCTAACCCACCCGAGGGCACCTGACATGAAAAAGAAACCCAAATAAGCAGAGATAGAAGACCGGATGAAGGTATACACAGTTATGTGTCAATGTCACAATACTCACCCTGTAATACATATTTCCAGTCGTCGGATTCGTGTACACTCCCACGCCTTGCATTGCAGTCCTTATCTCATTATTGAGTTGAACATGATTAGTGTTAGGATCAACCACACCCTACAAAAACCAGAACATTAAGATGAAACCTTATAACCACTATAATTATGTCCTTAACAAGTGGGAACACTTACTTGGACGCCACGGTTACGGAGACAGCTCCTTGAATTGTGGCCAACATCCCCACAATTACCACAGGTTGGGGCCTTTCTCCTCCTCTGCACTGGTCTGGAAGGACCAGCTGCTGGGGTACGCTTTGTACGTCTAACATGCTGCCTTGGGCGCACACATGCAGCTGGGGTGTCCTCTCTGGCTGGGAAACTGTCCTTGTTGGGGCATTTCCTAGAGTTGTGCCCCTTTCCTTTACATGTCCTACAATCCATGACTATTCCCTTCTTACTCAGAACAGTCCCTACACCATTCTTTCGAGGTCTAACCTCTAACTCCTGCTGCTCTTTCCTCCTGTTTTTCTTTGGTCTACCTGGCATGACCCTTTGGACTGGTGGCCTTATCACAGAACCTTGGGCTTCTTCCATGCTTGTTGGCCAGGCATGGCAGGGATTCCCCCATAACCATAAGCTTCCTTGGCAAACCGCTGATGATAGTAATTATGAACCCAGTAGTAGATGTCCTTCCTTAGGAAAGATGCACGCGCAATGGCATGAACACAAGGAATCCCACTTAATTCCCAATAACCACATGTACATTTGTTATGGTCCATATCAACGACATAACCAAATTCCCCCAATATACATTCACAAACAAGTTCCAAAGTTTGTCTGATAACACAGTGTCTGCCAACTATTTTCCCTTTCTCCAACTTCGCAGCTATCCTAGGACATATAGAGTAATCCTTGTTTTTCTCAAACATATGAACCTTATCTAGGATCCTATGCATGAGATATCCTCTTATCCCTTCTAACATGTTTATGATTCTTAAACTCCGCCATTTAATGATACATCCATTGAAAGTCTCACAGATGTTCGATTCAATCGAGTCACACTTAGGTACCCTAGATACGAATGCCCTACAGAAAGTAGTCGAGTCTTGGGCTACGAAATCAGAGTAACAAGAAGGGTCCAAACCTGATTCATCCAGCTGTTTGAGCTCGGCCAAATGGAGGTTGTACTCATGTTCATTAGAGGAGTACACAGCAGCCCAAAATGCTGTCCTTGATGCACTTGCCTTATTTTTATCTTTTAGTTAGCTGCAACGTGTCTTGCACATTTGCGATGTTCAGCAAGAGGTAACACAACCCTCAATGTATCACAAGTCCCTACAATAGTTAGAATACAAACGCCATTAACTGTTGAACATTAACATGATATTGTGAACATCTGATTGTTCAGAATTAACTTGGATTCCGTACGTCTGGTACATCTCCTGGACCAGGTTCTTGGAGTTGTACTCAGGGTCGATCT
Source organism: Linum lewisii (assembly GCA_034768395.1). Classification (NCBI taxonomy): domain Eukaryota; kingdom Viridiplantae; phylum Streptophyta; class Magnoliopsida; order Malpighiales; family Linaceae; genus Linum; species Linum lewisii. Next base: position 53,670,102 of record CM068299.1, on the reverse strand, counting down.
TGAACCGGCTTAAGAACCTTCGCGCGATCCACTTAGAACTCGCGCTTCGGTTGGTCGGTGGTCGCAGGCACGTGTGCGGCTCTCCAATTGATTTGATAACGAAGGCTTCATCTCTCCCAAACCAGCTGGCGTAGACTCTCCATTTACATCCTTGTTCCGCACAGATGGCTTCCTTGTTCTGGTTGCTGCTTCGAGGCCACTTGATATCAGCTCCCACTAATATTGAGTAAGTCTGCACGGCCTCTTTGAACTGGCTAGGACCGGTGAATCTAAGTTTTGGCTACAACTGAAGTTTGTTGTGGTCACAACTAGGGTCATACAGTGGCTCTCCAGATAACAAATCGTTATTTCCATCCCCATCCACCACTACAAAAAATCTGCTATTTAGCGTCGTCACCGACGTCGTTTAGCGTCGGCTGATGACCGACGCTAAAGGATTTAGCGTCGCTCGGCAAAAGCGACGCCAATTCTTCCGACGCTAAATTTTAGCGTCGGTCGCTTGCTGACCGACGCTAAATTCGTTTAACGAACGACGCTAAATCCTTGACCGAACCGGTCGCTGACCAACCCAATTTTTTTTGTTTCTGTTTTTTTATTTGTTTTCAATATTCATTTTCTATTTTGTCACTCCATTTTCTATTAATGTCCAATCAGTCACTCCATTTTCCAGTTATACAATTTGGTCATTTATATTTATTAGGTCACCCTTTTGGTCACTTCTTGTCCAATCAGTCAATACTTGACCGATCAACGTGATGGTGGCGGCGGTGGTTGAGAGGTTGGGGGGTTGTCGGCGGGCGGAGGGTTTCGTCGGCGGAGTGGAGCTTCGGTGGGTGGAGGATTTCGTTGGCGGAGGAAGAAGGCCGCTGGAGTGGAGCTTCGGCGGGCGGAGGGCGTCAGCGGAGGAAGGAGGCCGCTGGAGAGGAAGAGGAGGAAGAAGAAGAAAAAGAAGAAGATTGGATCTGGAGAGGAAGAAGAAGAAGGAGGAGAAGCTTGGAATTGGAGAGGAAGAGGAAGAAGAAGGAGAAGAATGGATCTGGAGAAGAGAAAGAAGAAGAACAATGGATCTGGATTTTGGAGAGGAGGAAGAAGAAGAAGAAGAAGATTTGAGCTAGAGAAGAGTAAGAAGAAGAAAGAGGAAGAAGAAGAAGATGCAATTAGGGTTAGGGTCGGCTGAGAGGTTTAAATATATACGTGTTTTAGCGTCGGTCGCTGGCCGACGCTAAAACATGTCGGTAACCGACGCTAAACCTGGTCGGCTCCGTTTCTGACCAAAAACCAAATTTAGCGTCGGTTTTGGTCAGTTTTAGCGTCGGTCGCTTGTCAACCGACGCTAAACCCTTGGTCAAACGCGAGTTAAGGGTTTAGCGTCGGTTTTTAATCGACCGACGCTAAACTCTTCCCCGGTGACCGACGCTAAATAGCAGATTTTTTGTAGTGCACCTTGTCATCCACATCGTGGTCAGACTCCGACGAGTTCCTGTAACTGGAGACAGGCGAGTCTATTTCGTCGCCGGTATTCATTACGTCTTCCGAGAAATCCTCTGAAGAGACTTCGCCTGATGGGCCATCGAAATCTGAGTCGTCGGAAGGGTCTTCGTAATAACCCTCGTCGTATCCATCAGAAGCTGAGTGGAACCTCACGTCGTTTCCTTCCAAGTTTGCAAGCTCAATCATCACATTTTGGTCGACAACCATTTCTTCTCGAGCCCTAGGTGGCTGATGACGTCGATTGGCCTCTGTGAGCTGTTCAATTTCTACGCCATTTTTCAGACAAAGTCTCCCTAACCCTTCTCCTAAACCGCGACACTACAAGGTTCTCCATGGCCTCTAAGAAATCTGGATCAGATGTACGGTCTGAATCATCGAGAAGATGGACCACGCCGATGTCGGCTCCAACTGCAGACACTTTCGCTTCTGGATCACTGCCACTCAACCCATTATGCCATTCAGACTCAAGTTCTTCATTGTCGTCGTAGTCGCTTTCCACAGTTGTCGTGTCCAGGTACACTTCGACAACCCCTGCCTTCCCAGCTTCACAGATCTTTCTCGCATCAGTGCGTTCAACACTTCAACTAACCCGTTTGTCAATGTCTTCTCAGGGGCCACGAACCATATTTTGTCGACGGCGTCGTATTTCAGGTCCTCCCTCCCAATCTTCACCAGCTGGAAGTAGCAGAGGTAATCGGAGTCAAAGGTAACCTCCACCACTTCTCCACCAACGTACTGGGCAGCTCGGCCATTGAATCTCATGCGTCCACCATGGTGGACTATGAGTTCCACCTGCACTGACATATCTCCCGAAGAAGCACAGTTTCACCTGCACAAATAAAGAAGCCATTTTGGGTTAGGAGTGTAGAATAATGTCTTACGAGTAAGAACAAAAATCAACTTTCCAGAAGGAGTCCCACAAATCATCTACGGCGAAAATGACGTCTGGGAAATCGACAAACGAAGAAGAAAGCAAAGCAGAAGAAATAATTCTTTTGTTGAACAACAAACCTTTTCATCGGGGAGCTGTAGGTTCGTCTAAAAATTGATGGAATAGAAGGCCGAGAAAGAAGATGAAGAAGAGGTGACATGAAGAAGACGAAGAAGAGATGTGATGAGGAAGACGATGAACAGTTCTCTGCACGGAGCAGATGAACTCGACGATGGCGTGAAGAGTGGGTTTTTGGGGAATACCAATATGGGGAAAGGAAGAGTAAACATAAAAGAAGAAGTATGATTGCATAATGGGTTTTTGGGGAAACGTGATCGGCCGAAAAGTGAAAAGTGGATCAGCATTGACACGCTGGCATATCAAGCATGCAGTCATTCCACATCGGCACTCCAACTAAGAAGGCAATCTGCCACGTCGGGAAAACCTCCACGTAATCCTAACAGTTCCAAACGGAAACGGACGGCATGCCAGTTTGGTAAATGGGTTCATAAGGTTGTGCCATATTTGTAATTCGGAAAAGGTTGTGTATAGGTTCGTAATAAGCCAATAGTTCATGCTGTCCACAGTTATTAGGCCTTAATTTAAAGTGGAACTAAAACGAGAACTAAAAAAAGCCGTACCAATTAAGCAATTTACCCTAATACCCATTTCATATTCATCATTGGATCTCGATTACATAAATTAAAAGGGTAGATTAGTGTCCTTATATAAAGACATTTGAGGAGTCATCATATTAGTAATTGCCATATAAATAACATAACTGAAATTGTTAATGATTTATTTCCTACACATAATTAGAAGTAGACCATATGAATAATCATGATCATTAGATGAGTTACTCGAGTATACTTTTATTGGGTCACATGTTTTTGTAAATCATTGTGCAAATTTATCGAGTTATGAATTGTTGACTTGTATGCAATTAATGTCACAAGTATGGTCGGCGCCAGATTGAGCTAGATGGTCGACTTTCATACAAATGACTTTGTGAAAGAAACATATCTTAATCCGTATATTATTCGAGTTAGACTGGCTAGGTCCATTGAGTTGTTGGTTTAATCAAATTATGGGTCAATAAGAACACATGTTAAATGTGTAGTGAGTTTATCGGGGCATGACTTTAATTTAGTTAATTTAGTTAATTCGAGTCAAGAATGGAGTTGTGTTGGGCTTTATGGGCGGGTTCATCAAATCATGTCATAATATAACATAATTTTTACATTCGAGTTAATTTGATCACAAGTAGAATTGAGTAACGTAGTAACTATCATATTTAATTATTTATTTATAAGAGTATTTTTTTAAATTATCTTATTGTCACTATTGGTTGACATTTCTGAAAGAGAATGTATCCGACACATATGCTACAACATTTCTTCAAATCAAAGTAGCAAAACATCATTATGATGCATGTGAGAGATTGGTATTTGAAACACTATTGTGAAATATACAATTGCATTCCATGAGAGTAAGTGTACCAAGATATATACACATGTTATCCAAAGAAAAATAATTTCTTATATGTGTCAAATGTTGATGATTCATGAGACATAATATCATTGATATTAATTATTAAAATCATATGTCCATAAAGTGATAATATCTATGTTTCCACAAGTGAACAAAAGAATACATTAATCTATGATATTTTGTAATGGTCATAAGAAAGAAACTTCAAGCGTCTTTCAGAAAGTTGAAAGAGAAAAAGAATATGATCACATAAATGGTGAAACAACCATCAAATTTGCTTAGATGACCATAGTCCAAATGACACTATTACGATTTCCTATATTGGGTAATGAATGATATATATCATTGAGTGTCAATGGTCCAAATTACAACATCACATTAAATGATATATATAAATAAATAAATAATAATACATATTAACATAATACTCCGCTCATTGGGCAGCAAAAATACTTGTAATCTTAATGGTAGTATGGTATAATTGGTTTTGACACATAGGATATAACCCTTCTCACAAATTTCCACATCATCACTAATCAAAATTTAATTATTTCTCTTTCTTTTCATTAAATGTTGAATGTAATTAAATACACTATGAATGAAATTTTAAGTAATTTCATGTTCAATTATATTATCTTAACATAGCTAATATATGAAAAAATAATTTTAAATTATAATATTTTATAAAAAATTATTACATTTTTTCTAAATACATAAATTTTATTAAAACACTTTCTTAATCACTTCAACAATAATCGTTCATTTTGGTATAGCTATATACGTATATTTATAAATTATAGACATGAAAAATAATAAACATAATATTTTGTAAATCTTGAAAAATTAAATTTAAATAATTGTTCAATAAAATGTAAATCAACTAGGTTAAATAATGATAATATGAATAAATAAGTATTAAATACTTGATAATAAACCATCATAGACACTTTGGAGGTATTAGTGGTGCATACTTTCCCAATTTTAAATTATTTAAAAAAATCTATGGATTTCTAATTATTCAATTAATAAATCATCATTAAAAATTTTTATTTGTTTATATTATGAGTTTAGGGATTTTTTGGTCATGAATAAAGTTCGATCATGTTGCATATTAGTAAGAATTATTTTTGAAATTTTTTAAAGAAGTATATTTATAGAATTGGAGTATTTTGATTTATGAGAAGTAGGGTCTACTAGATAACGAGTTAATAAGATTAACAATTCAATTGAATTATCAATAGAATGGACGGTGATTATCATGTACTTAAATATATTGTTTACTTTTGTCATGGTTGTGGTTGGATATTGAGGAGTTACACAAACTAATTAGTCTCGAGTTGAGTTGAGTTTAATAGGGGGCATGTTAGTCATGTCACGTGTAATTTAAATTATGAATTCATCCTATTGCAAGTTTATAAGGGTTGATTGATAATAAATTTTAATCACCTCGAGTAAGATTTGAGTAAAAATGATGGATATATTTAAAAAAATATATTAAAATTGTAGAAAATTATAGTTAATAAGGGTCAAAACACTTAATTGGGTTGAACGCCTTGAGTAACCCGTAATACTTAGGGAAACATGCATAGTATCAATTTGGTCGTGCTTGATGTTCCAACCTATGATTTTGTGACATGTGTATTAATTGCCTAAAGCGATCAATGGTGTCTGACAAAGGAAAAAGAATGTGACTGGAAAATGTTGGCATGACGACAAAAAAATATGTGGCTTAAGACACGTATATGATTTTGAATATGGATATATGATTCTCATCCTACATTGATTTTTGGGTTCATGACACAGCTGTGAATTTTTTTTTATATAGGTATATATTTACTTTCGATTAAATTTAAATAAGTATAGATATATGTTTGAAATGAAACATATTGGTACCATTACTCACACCTAAATCTAATAACTTCCAAGAAATAAAAATATTATATGATTATCATTGTTAAATAAAATTCCTGACCAACGGGTCAGGTTCAAAACTAGTTACTATTAAATATAAACTTAAGTAGTAACATGTCCTTAGAATAAAAAATAAGTCTCTAGTATACATCAAATAACAAACATATATGTCACCTATTGCATGTTACTCTCTCACAAAATCTTGTCTTCATTAATACATTTTAACATTTTATAAAAAAAATACTCTACTCATCTCTGAAAGGAAACATACCTCTTGGTTTGACAACATTCAAGACATAATTATTCTTTAGGAACTAGGTTAACAAACTCTTATATTCTTGATGATCAACATTAACAAATTCTCATATTGTTGAGTGTTGAAAAGTCCAAGATTAACTATTATTTTTTCTTAATCTTTAAAAGGCAAAGTATATTATGATTTGGAAGAAGAGATGGAGGGGACGAGTTACATGGGATTTAGGGTTGTTTGAGTATTTATAAAAGTAGTTATATTCAATAACCCAAACTGGTCTAATCGGTCAACTACTATAATCAACAACATCCCTCAGATTGATGTAGATCTCGTCACATCAATTTGCTAGCAAGATACTAGTGCCTGCTCATACATGCGGCCGTCGGAAGGAAGTCTGCATTATTCGTGTTAAGATATCGTACATGACCATCACCATCACCAATGAGCTCACGAATATAATGAGCATGGGTCTCAATATTCTTTGTTTGGTCATGAAGCACGGTATTCGAAGTGATATGAATAACATTGGTATTATCAGCATGTATGGTAAATAAATCGCCATCCCCAGGTCGGAGACCAACCGACTAATCCACACTATCTGCGAACAAACTTCTAACATCGATTAGTACTTAGCTTCAGTCAACGATTTCACCACTCTGTCTTGTTTCTTGAAACGCCAATACACACAAACACTTCCCACTTCAACAAATTATCCCTACCTAACCGACGAATGTCAAACACCCACTAAAATCGGTATCAACAAAGGTTGTAACACTAGTTTTACCAGCCGTTGGAAGAAACAACCCAACATGACTCGTACCCTGCAAGTATTTTAATATCTGATAGACTGTCACTATATGCAGTTTCTGCGTTGTATAGCATAAGAAATAGCTGGTCTAGTCGAGGTCACTAGATAGATCAATCTCCCCACTAGCTTGCACTAAACATATGGGTCCGGTTCCAACTCTCTCATATCTCGTCCAAGCTTAATATTCATGTCAATAGGAGTACTATATGAAGTGCAATCGACATGCCTGACTGTCTCAAGTAAGTCACCTAGATACTTATGTTGGCTCAAAAAAATCCCTTTGTCCGATCGTTTGATCTTCGGGCTGAGGAAGTAAGTCAAGGATCCAAGATCCTTGAGGTGAAAGTGAGTCTTCATTGATTCTTTGATCATGTAAGTGTTAAGAGATTTGTAAAATTGCCAATGCTCTGTTTGGGAGGAGTACCTTAACAAGTCTGAGTGTCACAAATATTGAACGTTTACTACACGTAGAACAACAAAGATGCTTCACATGTATGTTAGAAAGTATTGATTGCATACACCAGGAATGGAAAAATTGCCCAACTGCATGATATAACTGATAACATGTAAAATAGAGTATCAAATAACTAACCTACAAGAGTAGGATAGATCGTATTCCAATGGGTTTCTTCCAATCGTTTACTCAAAGAAGTTAACAAGTATTTAGATTTAAATCAAGTTGCGTGGTGTGAGTTCCACGACTTCTAAACTAATATGCAGGGGAAAATAAAATTGAATTAAGAAACAAATTGATTGATTAGGTTTTGTTCAATTAAAGAGACGATAGCTTAGACTCGAATCCTCATAAGATTACCAAGGTATTGGCGATCACAAAACTGACAACTTTTCAATCCTAATTCATTCAGTTCTTAAACTGTTGGAATTTTGGTTAATTCCATATTAAGTTACATAAACAATGTGACTTGGACTTCGAGAAAGGTTGAGATGATACTTAATTTGTTAATGAATCAAAATTTGCAACGCTGAGTTCAGTGAGGGCATGTGAAGATTAATAGAACAAAGTTTCTAAAATATTAATTTTATATTATGAATTCTCATAATATGAAAATTCAGATGAATTCGAAACCTAAGTGAACCAATTCTTGAGACGAGTTTTGGACGGATTTGGGTTGACTTTTGGACCAAAATTAGGACTGAATTTAGGCCCAAAAATCAAGCCCAAATCATCCTTCAATTGCCGATCATGGTGGTTAAAATTGGAGGGAAATTCATGAATTGTTTCATTTGATTTAAACTAATCGGTACATGTTTAAATCAATCAAACAAACACAACCCTTCATTAATGACTATTATTAGTCATTGTTGCCCGGCCATATATGAATATAAATAAGAGTGTCCTCTTATGGTTTTTTTTTGTTTTTTTTTTTTTTGACGAAGATAGCTCCTAGAGGAGAATCAAGGCAGTAAGCTGTAAATTAACTACAATCTACCCAGGGTGTGAGGACTACCGGCAACACCCCCGGGAGATATCTAAGAGCCAGACGTGCCACAGAATGGGTGCTCTGTTAGCTGACCGGCGAACTGGGAGCAGCTTGAAGCTTGGGCTAGAAGCTAATAAACGGACGACCTCCTGAATGATGACCCCGCCCTTTGTTCTTGAGCTGTCATGACTACGAACTGCCTTTGAAACCAGTTCTGCATCTCCCTCGAAATCCACCTGAAAAAGACCAGAAGACACACACCAAGCAACTGCATCCCTACATGCCAAGAGTTCAAGGATGAATGGATCTGTTATACCTGGATAAGGAGTCCCTACAGCATGGAGAATGGCGCCCGACGCAGAACGAAGCACCCAGCCCGTGGAACCCCCGTGGGGGACTTGAACCGCTCCATCTACGTTTATTTTTAGGCGAGGAAGCAGCGGGGGCGCCCAGGAAGAACGGAGCGGACATGGTGCAAGCGGGGAAGGGAGGTGCATAGATGGAGGCTGATTAAAAACTGGGAGTTCGGAGAGGTGTGAGGCAAACTGGCGGAAAAGGGCCTCAATTGAAAATTGGGCAAGATTGAAGACCACATGATTCCTGCCCTTCCAAATCCTCCACCAGGCAAGAATCCAAACTGGTGCAAGGTGGGGTTGATGTTGCTGGATGGATCTCCAGTAGATTGTGAAATGGGTGTTGATGAAAGATGGTGGCGTTAGTCGGGCCATCCTGTAAAACGCAAGAGAAATCGGACAATCGAATAACAGATGCTCCAGCGATTCCTCTGCTGAATGGCAGACTAGACAGGTTAGAGGCATTTCCATGCCTCGGAGAAGAAAACACTCCATGGTTGGAATAATCCTATGAAGCATTCTCCAAAGGAAGAATCTGAATTTCGGCTGAATTTGGATCTCCCAGGATGATAGCCACAGGGTAGCATCTTGGATGCTGACACTATATTTCCGTGGTTTCTTGGGTTTTTTCAAACGGTATGCCAAGTCATATCCAGAAGACGTGGCATAGACCCCTGAACTAGAAAAATGCTACACTTGGGAATCAGGGTACGGAGACAACGGTAGAGGTATTTGAAGTATATCAGAGACAGAGGACTCAGTAAAGTGTGCCCGAAGCAAACTTCTATCCCAACGTCCATCCACAATCAAGCCGGCAATAGAGGGTGGACCAGTATAATGGCCCCAATATCGTAAAGTTGGAATAGTAGGAAGATCTGCGGGGATCCAGTTTACCTTCAATGGATGAAGGAGGAACCCTGACCCGATTTGCCAACGAAGACCGATTTTTAGTAAGTTAAGACCATGCAGAAGACTTTGAAAGCCATGCGAGGGTCGAGCGCCCGTGCGTGTGTGTAAGATTGTTTTGCCATCAAAATATTTAGCTCGTAGTACCCTGGAGAGTAGTAACTCCGGATTCTGAAGGATTCGCCAACATTGCTTAGCCAGCAGGGCTTGATTAAAGAGGATAAAATCTTTGAAATCCAACCCCCCTAAATGTTTGGGTAGTGATAGGCGGGACCACGAAATCCAATGCTGTTTTTTGGTTGTACCAACTTGTCCCCACCAAAAGTTGGTCATGAGGCTATTTAAACGAATACATAATTGATCCGGTAGGCGATAGCAGGACATAGCATAAACTGGAAGTCCGGCAATCACAGATTTCAGGAGCGTGTGAACTCCCGCCGGAGAAAGACAATGTCGCTTCCAACTACTCAATCGTAAGGAAACCTGATCTTCCAAAAATTGAAAAGTTTCTTGTTTAGACCGTAGGACAATGCACGGTAATCCGAGATAACGCTGTTTCGGGTCAAAAGCCGAGACTCCCAGAGATGATAAGTACTATGTTTGTTTAGTCAGTGGAGTATTTGAACTGAACAAAGCCGCTGATTTGGAAAGATTGACTCTTTGACCACTCATTGACTCGTAGGTGTAGAGTAGGGCCCTCAAATTTTGAATTGATGTTCTTGTTGCTTTTATGAACAAGATTGTATCGTCAGCAAACATTAAATGAGAAATCTTTGGACAACGGCTGTTAAGTCCAATGCCGTTCAAGGAGTTCGTATGGAGTGCCTAGTGGATAAGCAAGGAGAGACCTTCAGAGCATAAGGCAAAGAGCAGTGGGGAAAGTGGGTCTCCTTGGCGAACACCCCTGGTAGGGGAGAAGAAGCCATACGGCGTGCCGTTTACCAGGACTTCCATTATTGCGGACCCTAGGCAAGCATGTAGTAACGAAATGAATCGAGGTGCAAAGCCTAGGGCATAAAGTAATGGGAATAAAGAGGCCCACTCAACTCGGTCATAGGCCTTTTCCATGTCAATTTTGAAAGCCATATAATGTTGATTCCCGGAATGACACTTGAAATGATGAATCAATTCATGTGCCAGAAGGATATTATGGATAGATTAATTCTCCCATCTCTTATTCGTCATTGAAAATTCTCAAAGGTTCTTCAATTTCATAAGCCTTGATTTTGAAGGTGTTAGTAGTTTTATCCCATAAAGGAATTCCTTATAACCCTAGGCTTTGGAAAAGGGTAGGAATGTTCTTTACGGAAAGTGAGTTCGTTCACGACTCTACTATAATCCGAGTCACAACTTGGTTCGAGTTGATTACAAGCCAAAGCCTCTCTACTTTCGACTAGAGTGTCGTAAGAGAGCAAATTCTAAGGTTGAAGGGACTTAAGTGATCATGCGATCCCCCTTTCCAATCTGGGTACACGAACTCAAGTCGTGTATTGTCAACAAGAATTCGTTCTTAGGAAAGTCCTCACTTTTCGTACTCGGTAAATCGAAGCGTAGGTTCCAACATAAACACCGTCATAGCTCCTTATTTTAACAAGAATCTAATCTAGGTGATCAAGCTAGAAAAGAAACACGAATTAAGAACAAATCAATTATGAATAAAAACTATCTGAATTAAGATCTAATTACCGCCGATTCGTGACCGCTTAAAAGCCTCGGGTCACTTAGGGCTCATCTAATCTAAGCTATAAGAGTTTAGCTACTCATGTCTAACAAACAAGATTCAAAGACGACATAAAAAATCATCTTAAAACAATGAAGAATAGAAGGAAATCTGAAAAACCTAATTTTGGATGATTCCGTGAAGCTTCAATCTCGAGAATCTTCAACTCCTTGCTCTGTGCGTCTTCCGGGATGGATTAATGGTGTCAGGATCTCTCCGATTGCTCCGAAATAAGCTCTCAACTCTCTCCAGTTCGTGGAAATCTCCCCAAATCGAATAATGAATGAAATATGCCTGTTTTGGGGTTTAAATACCCTAAATTGTCAAAATCTGAATTCTGGGAAAAAGTGCGCCTAGCGGCACTGAAAAGTGAGCCGGCGCACATTTTGTGTGCTCCCAGGTGCACATTTGCCTGTTTCTTGGGTGGAGGATTTTTTTTAGTTTTTTATGATTCCCGCTACGTCCGTACTCCGAATTGGTCCCCGTTTGAAGCGTCGTACTCGTAGAAAGGGCCTTCACAACGTGGTAACCTGAAATCTCAAAAAATAATTCAAAACGACATCAAAATTTCCTAAAGAGGGCCAAAGGGAAAGAATCACACAATTTGCATGAAAGTTCCCAGAAACTACGACAAATAGGAGTCAAACGAGGGAAATGTGCTCAATAAGGCGAGGGAAATGTGCTCATCCCACACTTAAGATTTTGTTTTTCCTCAAACAAAGAAATCTTAGAATTACACTCAAACTCACATATGGCAAGATCAACCAATTCGATGCTCATTCTCTAACAATTTAGTTTCCACTATTCCGTCTAGAAAACGTAACCCACACATGCAAGAACATCAACCAAACAAATTCAAGTCTCACTATCTTCTGCACGCAACAGGTAGCAAACATCCATCATGCACACTGCCAATCGAGCCGACTAGACTTCCTCACACATAAATATTTAGTACATGGGGGACTCTCACACTCTGTGTTTAGGGACGTGTTTATGCTCTCAATTCACTTTCTCAAATTGAATTTCGTCATAGGTTTGCAATTCGACCATAATCTCCACCACGGTGACAACACTAGAAACTACTCAAAAGTACTTGCAAGGGACTGTAATGATCCTATACTACAAGGGCTTATGATGAATGGACGAAGAGATAAATGATGATGAAGGGTATGGTGCGGTGTAGCAATCGACTAACCTCCCTCGAATCAAGATCTATGAATTCCTACCATCTAACCAGACCCGGAATGGAATAATGAATGCTCGTCCTAAGATACCCTCAAGCAACTGTACGTTTTCTTTCATTCTTTTTTTTTTACTTTGTTTCTCTTTCTCTTTTTTTTTATCTTTGCATTTAATTTTTTTTAATGAGAAGAAGACTTTGAATTTCTACACATTTTTTGCGCTCTCTCTCTATATATATATATATTTTAAGTAGATATTTTTTTCATTTTTTTCTATTTTTTCGTGCAAATATTTTTTTTGTTGCTTAGAGGGGTTTATACGTACGGACATACTAGCTAACACCACCGGATTCTGGCAGTTGGGGTAAGTCACCATAGATTTTCGACTTCCGGTTATCTAATCTCAGGCTACTACCACAGGGGATCAACGGGGTGAACAAAAATATGGGAAAAGATGTAATGTAATATCAAACAGTAAGAACAAGCCAAGCACAAGGGTTAACACCTAGAGGGGTTAACGTTGGGATGACTTCTAGCTTAAGTAGCAATTCTAGGTGCCTCTATCATCCTAGTCCTAGTGTCGTCGTGTGGTCTCGAATAGGTCTCATGCAAATTCTAACTCATTCAAACTACGAGAAAGCCACTCAAAAAGAAGATGAGTTATGTGCAACGGACTAAAAGCTCACATATGGCTGGTGGTCAGACTCAAATCATGATGTGCATTTCAAGATGAAGCTACAAGAATGATCCTTTATTTTGTTCTAACCAGATTCATTTAGCATCAATGCAAGCATGTTGGTTACATGTTCTAGATAAAATAGTTACATGTTGGTTACTCTCCTCCCCTTTATTGTAGTACTCAACCATAACTTCCACTTATCCTAGTCTCCTCAGAAAAATTGCTTCAGACCCTGTGAATCTGCTCTCCACTCAGCATTAACAAGTGTTCACATATTAATAACCACCTTCTTTTTTGCTTACCAAAACATAACTAATTCCTTTTTAATCTCTAAGTTCTTAAGTTTATAATTATTATTTTATCTATATTTACATTAATGAGCACAACTCAAGTCCCGTTTCTTTTGTTCCGTTCATACAAGGAATTAACAAAAAAAGTGAGACTATTTGCTAAGAGTGGTATATATTTAAAATCATTTAAATTATATTTTTATGAAATTTCACACTTCATTAAAAATACATTTAAAATCTAATATTGAGTTTTTTATTTTCACATTATTTTAGATACCCATGATAATAATTCTTTTTCATGATTAACTTTTGTCATGACATTAACAAGTCCATCTTCTTCCTTTTGTCAATAAGGTAATGTAATATTTAATACATGACATTATATAACCACCATTAGATTATCAATAAATATATTAACCTTAATTTTAGGATTATATGTCACTTATAGTTATTTATATTTGTACCAATAATAAATAAAACTAATGTAAAGTACATTTTATTGATTTTCATTAAAAAAACGTGTGTTCAGAGTACATAAAAATAAGGAAAACAAATAAATTGGCCAATGGGCCGACACTAATCTACTATTCTAAAATGACTTAATAAGAACCCCAACCAACACACAACGCTTATTAAAATTTTAAACAGACACGATAAAAAAAAAATTAAAACCACTCGACTTCAAAATTCAACCAAACAAACCCCACACTATTTATCCAAAAACTGCTTGACAATCTTTGCACTGGGCTGCACCACCTCCCTCTCCGCACTTCATCTCCCAATAGAGGTGACTCCATTGAAACCTTCACGCTTCAGTGGCGTCTATTCTATGAAGATTCCATCCGCAACGTTTAAGTTGCGTGATTTTCTCTATCTGCCTTTCTGCAAGGTGACACGTGTTTTCCTTCACCTCCCTCACAGCCTCCTCGTACACCATCTTCCTCTCTGCATCAGAACAATTACCATTCTTCACCAGTTCAAAATAATGCTCAAACTCAGGCACGCAAATCGCTTCCACCAATCCAGCCTTGTTCACTCACGACTCTGATGCGAAGAACTCTGCAAGCTCCTCCACCATCCCGGCTTCCACCAGCTTGTCCACCCTACGATCGTGGTATTCAAACAAAACCGGGAAGGCAACGTCTATCCATATGAAGCATGTATCATATCTCAGCTTAGGTGAGATTCGATTCCTCGACCCACCAAAGACTTTAAAGCCGGGTGAAAGCGCTCAGCGACGACAGCATGGATGAAGGAGTTGGAGCAGCCTACGAGGACTGGGAGGTTCCCCCTGGATGAGATGTCTGTGACGATTTTCTGGGCAGCTAGACGGAATTGGTGAGGGGTGAAGTAGCCTTCAAACTCACCGATGGGGTGGTGTGGGACACCTTGTTGCTCCTCGACAGTGATTTTGTTGGTGGTGATGTTCAGGCCCTTGTAGATATGGATTTTGTTGCAGTTGACAATTTCCGTATGGAAGCCACCAGTAGTCGATAGGTTAATGGAAAGCTTGGACATGCCACTGCCAGTTGTCCCCATTATTACCAGCAACTTCTCTTGTTGGCTGATGGAGCGGTTCTCCACCTTTGTCGTCAATACCGAAGACGAAGCAGATGAAGAAATGGAATTATTATAAGCAGGTAGTGAAAAGGACGATGAAGAGTGAATACAGATAAGGGATGATCGAAGGAAATGGAGGCTTGTTGGAAATGGAGGAGAAGGTGGTAGAAGAGTGGAACGAGAAGGAGCGACGAAGAAATGAGGCATCATCATGATGATGAGAATGAAAGTTAAGGAGGATGATTAGTATTTAGTAGTAGTAGTAGTAGTAGGGGAGAGGTGAATTGGAGTGAGGATGAAATGTGGGTTTTATAGCAAACCTGAAACTAAAAAATGAGACTAGGTTCTCCAACACCAACAAAAACTACTTCCACATACACTGCATTTTTACCAATTAATGTTTTTTCATTCAAGTTTTCTGGCAACTAATGTCGGATACACAGATATCTTACCATATATATTATCTACTAATATTTTTTTTCACTAATACTGTTTTTGCTAAATTATATATGTATGTGTTTCACCAAAAATATTAATAATCTCTACCTTATTTATCATATATACTATACTAGTTGTGCATTGCATTTGCATACATTATTGTCAATAAAAAATTATACACGTTCAGCATACCAAATATATAAACATAACTCTTTATATATATATATATATATATATATATATATATATATATATATATATATATTAATTGTTATATAATTTACTTATGTATAAGGTGGTAAAGAGTTAAAATCAAATGATCAAATGTGAAATATAGTTAGTGATGTCGTTATCGGAGAGATAGCTAAAATAATCGCATGAATTCTTGTAAAATTGAAATTAGTAAGTTTTTTTTTTTTTTTTTTTTTTTGCATAGATAGCTCCGACGGAGACATCGAGATAGCAAACACAAAGAAGAAGGAAAATCAAGTCCCAACCCAGGAGGCCAAGTCTACCTCCATGACTCCTGGGAGGTTAATTAGGGCCATTTGTGCCACGTAACGGGCGACCCTGTTACCTTAACGGATAACCGTTTTAAAGCGCCATGTAGGAGCAGGAGATCATGCCACCGATCTCTTCCAAGATAACTCTTGTTCCGACTTGTTCAGCGGTTTGAAAGAGAAACTCAACATACTCTTCTGTGTCAACCTATAAAACACCAAACAAAATAACACCAACAATATGTGTCTTAATAAGCAAGAAGGTCCATCACAAAAGGGTCAAGTATACCTTGGCAAGTAGTTTCAACTATTTGCTCACCAGCTCCTGATCAGTCAACGTCATTTCAACTCATTTAAATGAAACAATAAACCCATATAAATAAGCATCCAACCGTTGAGTAATAACGGTAGACAAAAGAGCCATTTGCTCAACACCATGCTATTAGGCCTAGTTGGACTCCGAACAATTCGTCTACAACTTGGAAGGTTTTTTTTTTTTTTTTTGTAAATTCTCATTCTTGAATACTGTGGTAGTTTGATGAAATGAAATCACTTATTCATAAAAAAATTACTACGATAGTTTGACCATTAATACTCATTTGACATCAAAATGATGCACTGTTTGTCTTCACATATTCACACCTCTACGCCCTAAATTATTAACCATTCAACGCTACATACCTAAAAATCAAACCTTACAAACTTAAAATTCTTAAAATAAAAAAGTGCATAACTCGCCCTAGTAAGGGTGAGTTATCGCACTTTGAAAAATAGTTTGTTTCTAATATTACTTGGTTTGTTAATTAAAAATTAATACTAGAATCGTAAAATCATCTAATGTGTTCATTATTTACTTGCCTCTTCATTAGGGTTTTAATATTTTATTAATATTTAATAATTCAAACACTAGAATAATAAAAGTTCAATGTTAATTCAACCTAGGTAGATACAACTTTGATTATATTTTTATTTTCTTAAAAAACAATTTAAAGTTACCGTTAGTTTTGTATGTAGTCATAGTTTCATATAATTCAAGATTATAAAAAAATCATGAATATGAATCTATGTCCATGAATAGTGCATCATTTTCAATGTCAAATAATGAAATTATGATCAAAATACTATATTATGAAAAATCATAAATTTACCGACAAATTTTAATAGAATGAAATTTCACTTGTTATAATTTACTAATTTTTTATTTTATTAAAATTTATATGATAGTTGTTGATATATCTTTTTAATGATATCTTATTCGACTCAGAAGGATAACTTAAATAGATTTTTATATTGATAATTGTATCTTAAAATAAATAAATAAATTGTAACTTTTACCTTTGTATCTATTTAGGTTTGTCATTTGGGGTCGAATAAGATATTATCACGACGAAAGTTTCCCAAAAATCAAGTGGATTTAGACATTAAAATTTGGAATTTAAACATATCATATGGACTTGATTTATTCAACACATGTTTATTTATTTTATCTCACATATAGGGATGACCAATAAATTAAAATGATATTAAAAATATTTTATTCGATAAATTATAAATTGTTTTATTGATTTTATGAGCCTTAATAATTATGTCACATATATATATTTTTTTAAATCGGTTTGAACAATAAAAACCCTTAAATAATTCATTTAACAACTTAGGAAATAATGATTTTCTAAATTATGATTTTAAATATGTGTTTGTTTCATGATAGATCACCTCGTGTTAATTTCTAGTTAAGTGACCTGAGGGATAACCTCAAAAGTACTAAACTGCAATCGACATGCCTGACTGTCTCAAGTAAGTCACCTATATACTTATGCTGGCTCAAAAAAAATCCCTTTGTCCGATCGTTCGATCTTCGGGCTGAGGAAGTAAGTCAAGGATCCAAGATCCTTGATGTGAAAGTGAGTCTTCATTGATTCTTTGATCATATAAGTGTTAAGAGATTTGTAAAATTGTCAATGCTGTGTTTGGGAGGAGTACTTTAAGAGATTTGTAACGTTTACTCCACGTAGAACAACAAAGATGCTTCCCATGTATGTTAGGAAGTATTGATTGCATACACCAGGAATGGTAAAATTGCCCAACTGCATGATATAACTGATAACGTGTAAAACAGAGTATTAAATAACTAACCTACAAGAGTAGGATAGATCATATTCCAAGGGGTTTCTTCCAATCGTTTACTCAAAGAAGTTAACAAGTATTTAGGTTTAAATCAAGTTGCGTGGTGTGAGTTTCATGACTTCTAAACTAATATGCAGGGGAAAATAATATTGAATTAAGAAACATATTGATTGATTGATTGGGTTTTGTTCAATTAAAGAGACGATAGCTTAGACTCGAATCCCCTAAGATTACCAAGGCACTGGTGATCACAAAACTAGCTACTTTTCAATCCTAATTCATTCAATTATTAAACACCGTCATAGCTCCTTACCCTTAGGTCTAAGTCCACGAACATTCGCTACTATTGCACTAGCTACCAAGATCGCCTATTCGCCTGTGCGTTCGCTTCTGAAACGGATAATTGATTGGTGCAGCTGATTGATTTTAGTGAGCTATTCTTGAAACGGATTAACCCTAAACGGTTTCTACAAGAGGAATGAATGCATTGAATAGGTTAATTACGAGATTTGACGTTCTGCAACAAGGCGGACGTTCGCCAACTATCCTTATTTTAACAAGAATCTAATCTAGGTGATCAAGCTAGAAAAGAAACACGAATTAAGAACAAATCAATTATGAATAAAAACTATATGAATTAAGATCTAATTACTGCCGATTCGTGACAGCTTTAAAGCCTCGTGTCACTTAGGTTTCATCTAATCTGAGCTATAAGAGTTTAGCTACTCATGCATAACAAACAAGATTCAAAGACGACATAAAAATTCATCTTGAAACAAATGAAGAATAAAATGAAATCTGAAAAACCTAATTTCGAATGATTCCGTGAAGTTTCAATCTCGAGAATCTTCAACTCCTCGTTCTGAGCGTCTTCCGGGATGGATTAATGGTGTCAGGATCTCTCCGATTGCTCCGAAATAAGCTCTCAACTCTCTCCAGGTCATGGAAATCTCTCCAAATCGAATAATGAATGAAATATGCCTGTTTTGGGGTTTAAATACCAAAAATATGCAAAAATATGGATTCTGGGAAAAAGTGCGCCTAACAGCACTGAAAAGTGAGCCGGCGCACATTATTTGTGCTCTTAGGCGCACATTTGCCTGTTTCTTGGGTGGAGGATTTTTTTAGTTTTTCAATAATTCCTGCTACGTCCGAACTCCGAATTTGTCCCCGTTTGAAGCGTCGTACTCGTAGAAAGGGCCTTCAAAACGTGGTAACCTGAAATCTCATAAAAATAACTCAAAACGACATCAAAATTCCCTAAAGAGGGCCAAAGGAAAGAATCACACAATTTGCACGAAAGTTCCCAGAAACTACGACAAATAGGAGTCTAACGAGGGAAATGTGCTCAATAAGGCGAGATAAATGCATTAAATTCAGCGTCATCAAATCATCCCACACTTAAGATTTTGTTTTTCCTCAAACAAAGAAATCTTAGAATTACACTCAAACTCACATATGGCAAGATCAACCAATTCGATGCTCATTCTCTAACAATTTAGTTTCCACTATTCCGTCTAGAAAACGTAACCCACACATGCAAGAACATCAACCAAAAAAATCCATGTCTCACTATCTTCTACACACAACAGGTAGCAAACATCCATCATGCACACTGCCAATTGAGCCGACTAGACTTCCTCACACATAAATATTTGGTACATGGGGGACTCTCACACTCTGTGTTTAGGGACGTGTTTATGCTCACAGTTCACTTTCTCAAATTGAATTCCGTCATAGGTTTGCAATTCGACCACAATCTCTACCACGGTGACAACACTAGAAACTACTCAAAAGTATTTGCAACGGACTGTAATTATCCTATACTACAAGGACTTATGATGAATGGATGAAGGGATAAATGATGATGAAGGGTATGGTGCGGTGTAGCAATTGACTAACCTCCCTCGAATCAAGATCTATGAATTCCTACCATCTAACCAGACCCGTAATGGAACAATGAATGCTCGTCCTAAGATACCCTCAAGCAACTGCACGTTTTCTTTCATTTTTTTTCGACTTTGTTTCTCTTTCTCTTTTTTTCTTTGTATCTAATTTTATTTTCATCCATTTGTAACGAGAAGAAGACTTTGAATTTCTACACATTTTTTGCGCTCTTTCTCTCTTTATATATATATTTGAAGTAGATATTTTTTTTCATTTTTTTCTATTTTTTCGTGCAAATATTTTTTCCGTTGCTTAGAGGGGTTTATACGTACGGACATACTAGCTAAGACCACCGGATTCTGGCAGTTGGGGTAAGTCACCACAGATTTTCGACTTCCGGTTATCTAATCTCAGGCTACTACCACAGGGGATCAACGGGGTGAACAAAAACATGGAAAAAGATGTAGTGTAATATCAAACCGTAAGAACAAGCCAAGCACAAGGGTTAACACCTAGAGGGTTTAACGTTGGGATGGCTTCTAGCTTAAGTAGCAATTATAGGTGACTCTATCATCCTAGTCCTAGTGTCGTCGTGTGGTCTCGAACAGGTCTCATGCAAATTCTAACTCATTCAAACTACGAGAAAGCCACTCAAAAAGAAGATAAGTTATGCGCAACGGACCAAAAGCTCACAAATGGCTGGTAGTCAAACTCAAATCATGATGTGCATTTCAAAATGAAGCTACAAGAATGATCCTATATTTTGTTCTAACAGGATTCATTTAGCATCAATGCAAGCATGTAGTACTCAACCATAACTTCCACTTATCCTTGTCTCCTCACCTCACGTTCACATATTAATAACCACTTTCTTTTTTACTTACCAAAACATAACTAAATTCCTTTTTAATCTATAAGTTCTTAAGTTTATAATTATTATTTTATCTAAATTTACATTAATGAGCACAATTGAAGTCTCGTTTCTTTTTTTCCATTCATACAAGGCATTAACAAAAAAGTGAGACTATTTGCTAAGAGTGGTATATATTTAAAATCATTTAAATTGTATTTTTTTTTTTTTTGAAATTTCACACACCATTAAAAATATTTCAAATCTAATATTGAGTTTTTTATTTTCACATTATTTTGGATACCATGATACTAATTCTTTTTTCATGATTAACTTTTGTAATGACATTAACAAGTCCATTTTCTTCCTTTTGTCAATAAGGTAATGTAATATTTCGTACATGATATTATATAACCACAATTAGATTATCAATAAATATATTAACTTTAATTTTAGGATTATATGTCACTTATAGTTATTTATATTTGTATCAATAATCAATAAAACTAATGTAAAAGTACATTTTATTGATTTTCATTAAAAAACATGTGTTTAGAATACATAAAAATAAGGAAAACAAATAAATTGGCCAATGGGCCGACACTAATCTAGTATTCTAAAATGAATTAATAAGAACCCCAACCAACACACAACCCTTATTTAAATTTTAAACAGACTCGATAAAAAAAAAACAATTAAAACCACTCGACTTTAAAATTCACCCAAACAAACCCCACACTATTTATCCAAAAACTGCTTGACAATCTTTGCATTGGGCTGCACCACCTCCCTCTCCCACACTTCATCTCCCAATAAAGGTGACTCCATTGAAACCTTCACCGCTTCAGTGGCGTCTATTCTATGTAGATTCCATCCGCAACGCTTAAGTTGCGTGATTTTCTCTATCTGCCTTTCTGCAAGGTGACACGTGTTTTCCTTCACCTCCCTCACAGCCTCCTCGTACACCATCTTCCTCTCTGCATCAGAACAATTACCATTCTTCACCAGTTCAAAATAATGCTCAAACTCAGGCACGCAAATCGCTTCCACCAATCCAGCCTTGTTCACCCACGACTCTGATGCGAAGAACTCTGCAAGCTCCTCCACCATCCCGGCTTCCACCAGCTTGTCCACCCTACGATCGAGGTATTCAAACAAAACCGGGAAGGCAACGTCTATCCATACGAAGCATGTATCATATCTCAGCTTAGGTGAGATTCGATTCCTCGACCCACCAAAGACTTTAAAGCCTGGGTGAAAGCGCTCAGCGACGACAGCATGGATGAAGGAGTTGGAGCCGCCTACGAGGACTGGGAGGTTCCCCTTGGATGAGATGTCCGTGACGGTTTTCTGGGCAACTAGACGGAATTTTGTGAGGGGTGAAGTAGCATTCAAACTCACCGATGAGGTGGTGTCGGACATCTTGTTGCTCCTCAACAGTGATTTTGTTGGTGGTGATGTCCATGCCCTTGTAGATATGGATTTTGTCGCAGTTGACAATTTATGTATGGAAGCCACCAGTAGTCGATAGGTCAATGGAAAGCTTGGACTTGCCACTGCTAGTTGTCCCCATTATTACCAGCAACTTCTCTTGTTGGCTGATGGAGCGGTCCTCCACCTTGGTCGTCAATACCAAAGACGAAGCAGATGAGGAAATGGAATTATTATAAGCAGGTTGTGAAAAGGATGATGAAGAGTGAATACGGATAGGGGATGATCGAAGGAAATGGAGGCTTGTGGGAAATGGAGGAGAAGGTGGTAGAAGAGAGGAACTAGAAGGAGCGACTAAGAAATGAGGCATCATCATGATGATGAGAATGAAAGCTAAGGAGGATGATTAGTATTTAGTAGTAGTAGTCGTAGGGGGAGATGTGAACTGGAGTGAGGATGAAATGTGGGTTTTATAGCAAACCTGAAACTAAAAAATGAGACTAGGTTCTCCAACACCAACAAAAACTACTTCCACATACACTGCATTTTTACCAATTAATGTTTTTCCATTCAAGTTTTCTGGCAACTATTGTCGGATACACAGATATATTACCATATATATTATCTACTAATATTTTTTTCACTAATACTGTTTTTGCTAAATTATATATGTATCTGTTTCACCAAAAATAATAATAATCTCTACCTTATTTATCATATATACTATACTAGCTCTATATTGTGCATTGCATTTGCACACATTATTATCAATAAAAAATTATACACGTTCAAAATCTCATAACGATAAAAGAACACTCATATAACGATGATATAACAATGTGTTATGACGTTGTTATGACATAACGATGTCATAACAACGTCATAACATCGATGTATCGATGGCATAACACCTAACAATCTCTCTCCTCCAACATTCTCTCTCCTCTGCCCAAAGTCATTTTCTCTCTCCTGCCCGCCAATCTCTCAGATGGATCTGAGAGATATGGCTCTCAGAGCCATATTCGGACTGATACATGTCACAACACTCAGGAAGAGCGTCAACTTCCTACTCTAGTTGATCCAACACTTAATTTAAACAATCGAACCAGGTCACGAAAAAGAGCAACAAAAGCAAACAGAGAGGGTCTCTCACTGAAATTCAAAGAGTGAACTTGCTGGGCAGTGTGAGAAGACTTGAGAAAACCAAGGTTGATCTGAAGAGAGCGCTTCTCGATGGTGGATCTAAGGTTCCGACGAGCCTGGGGAGCGTTGTCGGAGTAGAAATTGGAGATAGTGGTGAGACCAGATCCGAAGTGTCCGTAAGGCAAGGGTAAGGGGGTTTCAGACCTCAGCAAAATTATGGATAAGCAAAACGACGTCAATTTCTTTCGGCTGTCGTGTCAGATCTGATAGGCTATGGGTCATTGACATGTCAAACTTGTTAGCAAACACTTAACGCCGTTTATGATTTTTGGACAAACTAAACTTGCAGCCTGTTATGTGTAGGATTTTTTCCCACTTGGGGTTCTTCAAAATCATTATTCTGAAAATAGGGCAAGATTTGAATCAATTCTAAAATAAAGGCAATTTTTGCTACATCATCACAAAAAAGCCAGTATAAGTGGCGATTTCTTTATTTCTATACAACCCATTTTGCTGTGCATTAATCAAGGAAGCAGATTAGCGTCCAAGAATTTCTGGGTTTGGAAAGTTCCAAACCCTTTTCCAACCATTAGATCTAGTTTGACCCTTTACCAATTTAATGGTTCAGATTTGTTAGGGGTATTTAGGACTTTACACAAATAAGTTAATTATTATATTTTATTTAAAGATTTTATTATTATTTTATTTAAATATTTATTTTTTATTACACGGTCATTTTAACCACTATTGTCGTCATTTAACACACTGTCGCCGGCGACCATCTCCGGCGACCGTCGCCGGTGACTTTTTCCGACGACTTTTTCCGGTGATTTTTTCGGTGCCTTTTTCGACGAGGACTAGTTAACTAGTTAACCTTATTTTTACTATTAATTTATTAGCATGATTTTTTAATTTATAACTAGTTAACTTGGATTTTTACCGTTAACTAGTTAGTTAACATGTTTTCCGGTTATTTTTCCGGCGAGGCTTCGGAGACCGAACAAACTCTGGTGACTTTTCCGACGAGGACAAGTTAACTAGTTAACCTCATTTTTACTAATAACTTGTTAACAATATTTTTGTATTGATAACTAGTCAACTAGTTAACCTGAGTTTTTACAGTTAACTAGTTATCAGCAGATAACTAGTTAACATGTTATTTTGTTGATAACTACTTAACGAATTACCATGATTAGTTAATTGAATTGTTTGTTACCTAGTTATGTTATTTTTAATTAGTTAACTAGTTAACTTCATGATTTAGATAACGAGTTAATTAGTTAACCAATCTCGTTAACTAGTTAACAAGGGTATTTAACTAGTTAACATCATGATTGAGTAACTAGTTAACGAGATTATTAGTTAACTAGTTATCCAATCGAGTTAACTAGTTAACCAATCGAGTTAACTAGTTACCGAATCGAGTTAACTAGTTAACCAATCGAGTTAACTAGTTATCGAATCGAGTTAACTAGTTAACCAATCGAGTTAACTAGTTACTGAATCGAGTTAACTAGTTAACCAATCGAGTTAACTAGTTACCCAATCAAGTTAACTAGATAACTTATCGAACATCCGCTCCACATTTTCAATCTCCCCTGTTTGAAATAAGGGAATCAGAAACAACTTCGTTGTTAGAAGATTTCCGATTCAAGCCACAAAACTAGTTAACTAATTATACGAACTAGTTAACACGTTATTGGACAATCGGTTTATATAGTTCAAATATTATTCCAACAATGTCAACAACATAAAAAATAGTGACTGAAACTATAATTAATAATACTAAAAAATCAAAATATTTATAACTTAAAATACAGTGACTAAATTGTAATTTTTAATAATTATTAAAAACCTAATTCTAAGCTTCAGCAAGTCGCCGCTTCCGTCGACCGCCTGCTCCGTCGGCCTCAAGCTCCGCTACACTCCGCCGACCTCCAATTTCCGATTCGTCGGCCACTGATTCGTCGGTCTCCAAGCTCTCCCTCCATTGATTCTCCGACCACCAAGCTCTCCCTCCATTGATTCGTCGGTCGCCGTCACATCTGCTTTGTCTCGAATACTCCACATCAGAAGCTCCGACGCCGGAACTGCTATGTCTCCACTGCCTCGCCGGCGCTATGCCAAGGTGTGGTTATCAGCCGATTAAAGGTTGGCTGACGGTGGGAAGAGGGATTATTTGCGGCTGGATTTGGTTTGTGAACGGGAAGAAGGGCAAAGTCGTAGATTAATTAGGTTTTATTTCATTTTTCCTAAATGACCGAAATGCCCCTCCGAATTTGGGTTTGGAATTGTTCCAGGATTAAAATCCTGGACGCAGATCCTTTGCCCATTAATCAAGGGGTTATGTATTTTTAAATGTTATTATATTATGAATATTTTAAAAATTATACCGGTACCCTAAAAAAAAAATTATACCGGTACATTAAATTGATTAGTCTAATGATGTGTGATTAAAACTAAAGTCCTTCTTTTCAAAAAAAAAAAAAACTAAAGTCCTTAATGTTTTTATTGCCGTATCTTTCCCCTCGGTTGGACCGGTCCGACCGCGAACCAGTCAGCTCTCCGGCAACGATAAATTACGGTTCGATCCTGGTTCAACCCTGATTTTCCCATTAAACCTTTGAACCCTTGACCTTGCCGGCTCGCTCGACCCACCGATCCGGTTCTGAAAACCTTATATTGGTTCGCGAGTTAAAGAATTAATCATCGACAAGTTCGTGAGTAAGAATTGAATTCAATTTAGTTACTATTATAGTAGCACGGTTAAATTCATTATTGAAATTCAAACTTCAATGATTATTTTACAAAATTACATAAACTAGTGATCATTTTGTAATTATACAAAATTGGCTTACCAATATGCAAAGTAAAATTATGAAATCAAACATTTGAATGGTGAAATGGTGAAATGTGAAGCAGATGAATGTGATTGGCGATTTCGCCCAGGCCCTAGGCGGATATACTCATATTTGTACATAGTTTGAATAGGTATTTATTTTGGTACATAATTTCATTTTCATTTTTTTACATAATCCTGTTTTGGAGTTCAATTTGATATTTTCTTGTCCGGAACAGTAATTTCCGGTTCATCTTAAAGCTTCTGAATAATTGCCATTCATGAGCAGATTTGATTGTTATTTTACAGCATTTCACTAACTTAAGGAGTTGGTTGAGTAATCGATCTTTATTGATTATGGTGGCATTTCTCCGAGCACCTGCTGGTGGTCATAAAGGAAAAAAAGAATAACAACTGGGCGTTTCTTCTTCTCTTTGATGTCCGATGCACTACCCAACGGGAAGAAAAGCTATTGGCATCGAGCAATTCCGATACATTTCTCTATGATCTATTCTAGTACAGATAGTGGTTTATTCTATTTGAAGAAACCCTAGTGTGGTGCTATGGAGAGGAGACTTGGCAATGTAAGTTCATGTTGCTCTAGTTAATCTCACTCAAAGTGGCTTTTGTTACAAATCACATGAACTTCCATTGTTTGCTAATCGACAAGGATGGATCACCTTGCTTCCAATACTGTCACAGTGACTTCATTTACTGACTGCGTCTCATTCTTGGTTAATGAATTGTCTCTTACATCAATTGGATTCCTTGCTATAAGAAAACCAGGTTGTTTAGGCTGAGGTAGGGGATCCACACTGCCTAACATCAGAACCACTGATGAGATGTTTGGCCTGTCTTCTGGTCGTTGCTGCACGCACAGCAAAGCTACTTGGATGTATCTTAATATTGCTTGGGAAGCATTGCTGGGTTCCATCAGACATTCATCGATTATTTCCAGAGCTGATCCTTTCATCCATTGTGTCCATGCCTGGGGCAAAAATCTATCTTACCGTTTATACATGATGAAATAGTTGTTAAACAGTTAAGTGATGATTTTCTGTTAACAGTACTTACATGGCCGAGAAGGTTAAGGTCATGGGAAGGATGATGAAATCCCCTGTTTCTTTTCCCACTAACTAGCTCCAGAACAAGCACACCAAAGCTAAAGATGTCAGATTTCATGGAGTATTTCCCATCCACAGCATACTCTGGGGACATGTATCCACTGCAAAATTCAAATCTGGTTTGTTGAGTTTGACCTTTGAATTAGCATTGAAAGGATACACAAGTTGGTGGCTTTGAGATCTCTGTGGATGATCCTCAGTCTTGAGTCTTGATGAAGATAAAGAAGACTCGTGCTATTCCATCGATAATTTGGTTTCACATACACCAGTCTAGTTTGTTGCTTCTTGATTTATCTGTGGTAACACGGTTTAGTGGACAGAAGGAAAACCATATAGACATAGTGCATTCATGAATTTCTCATACCAAATATGAAAGAGGCTAGACATTTGTTGGGCATGTATTCATAGATCAACATCTTTTCATCTTCATAAATGCAACAACCAAGAAGCTTGACAAGGTTGCGATGCTGCAGTTTTGAGAAAAGTACGACTTCATTTTTGAACTCGTCCAATCCTTGGCTAGAGCTTTTGGAGAGCCTCTTTACTGCTATTTCTTGCCCTTCTGGTAATCTACCCTGCACATAGCATTCATCATTATTTTCTGTATACACTACACAGGTTTCTTTTCAAGTTATTTTACTACACTTGCACTGGTTGCATAATATAAAATATAATATTACCTTGTAGACAGGTCCAAAGCCACCTTCTCCAAGTTTATTGCTGACAGAAAAGTTATTTGTCGCTGCTGCTACTGTGTTTAAATCGAATATTGGTAATCCCTCTGCTTTTTCTGAAATAATTGGTGATTATCAACGTGCTTAACTGAACCTTAACCTTGGAATCAGAGACTTGTAGTTCGAAATTTATCAAGAAAGTTTCCTTAAATTACCTATCATTCTGAGTTTTCTTCTCCTTTTGATGATGCAGCCTATTCCTAATGTCATGAGGCTTAGAAGTAGTACCATAACAGTGATAACAATTATTATTATCCTCTTTTTCTCGTTGGGAGTCCGTGTCTCTCTGAATTGATCTGAAAGAAAGAAAAGAATTATAAGTTGAACACCTAATGATTAAGAAACGAGAAGTTATTCTGAAACAGTAACTCCACTGCTATTTTTGTTTGCTTATAGCTTGCTTTGCCATGCATTATATGTTTATCCTAAATGTAAGTTCTCATTTTCTATGCATGCCTTCACTAAATTTCTGTATTATAATTGATATATAGGTTACACAGAGAGTATTGAATCAACATACCTAACTCTGATTTAGCTACCTTCACATAGAGGTCTTGTCCACTGTCAGCTGATCCTCTTGTATCAGTTAGATCACCAAACCATAGCAGGCAGCCGCTCCCACCATTGTTGTTGTCTGAACTTGCATATGCAGTGCAAGAGCAATTATTGAAGCACAAACCTGCACATTCTACAAGATTAATAGTCCTGATGTACAAACTAGTAGCTGTGTCCGGTACTTTAATTCCCCCGTACTTCTGAAATCCGTCATTCATCTTGCAACTGAGAGGTGTCTTACGGATGCACCCATCAGACCACTTTGTCAAGTTCCAGTCTGTTGGAGATTTTGGCTTAAATCCATCCAAGCATGAACATAGAGGAGAATTGTTTATGTAACAAGTGCCATAGGCACCACAAAGACCATAGTTCTCACACTGATCTACCTGACCCGCAAACAAAACCATCCAATTATTTGTTTGATCATTCCAGGAGTAGCGTTGAAGGAGGCCTGATGGATATATTGTATATCTTGAAATAGCAGAGTCGCCTGTGGTTTCGAACTTCAAATACAACTCATTTTTGTTGAACACTAACTCGTATGTGATTGTTGGAGTTTGCTGCAGTACAGAAGTTTTAGTAAACCGCTCTCCCCACCAGTGGACTTTTCTGAACATAATTATGTTTCCCTTCTTCAAGTATCCTTGTGGGTATCCTCGAGAATCTAATTCCAAAGAATATTCACCTTTGGCTGGATCTTCATTGCTCTTCCAAGATGTTAAAGGCTTGTCCAGGCCATTTACAAAGTTTTTTCCCATCTTCATTCCTGGAAGCAATGTATCACAAGGGTGGTCGAAACTCTGCCACAAAAAGTTGTTAGAATTGTCATTCATGTCTGTTACAACAAGATTGCCCGAGTCTAGGAGTTTTACAACAGGAAACTGCAGATATCTTGTTGAATTCGAAG
Organism: Linum lewisii; assembly: GCA_034768395.1. NCBI lineage: Eukaryota > Viridiplantae > Streptophyta > Magnoliopsida > Malpighiales > Linaceae > Linum > Linum lewisii. Next base: position 53,640,551 of record CM068299.1, on the reverse strand, counting down.
ACCAGACAAGAGTATGTGTTGCATCAACGAGAGTAAGATTTCCCTGGCTGGTTATATTTAGAACTCCAGCCTTGTCTGCCATTGGTGCTTCTCTATTGGCTACCCACACGATTGTCTGGGGAGTAATATTCTTATACCATATTCCCAAGAACCGGTTTGTTGATCTCACGGGGCTAAAAAATCCCAACTCGAATCTTCCAGCTACTGAAACTAGACTCTCACCATCTCTCAAGAGCTCTCCTGGTTTAAGGTTATCCTGAGCACTACAAGTTATTGAGAAGCAGAATATGAAGGAGCATGCAAGTACTGTTATGCCTGCCATAAGCCTTCTCTATGATTAAACAGATCTAAATGCATAAGAACAATTTATATATAAATTTGTAAAGAGATGAAGTATTAAATAGAGAAATGAAATGGGCCCCTCCAAATTGTTGATTTGTCAAAGTCGTCAAAGTTGACAAAGCTGCTGAAAATTTGTGAGTCAGCAAATGAAGTTCCTTGCACTTTCCTTCACTTAAAACCTTATCCTGCTATAAATTTCTTCACATTGAGAAAGATATTCTGTTATTTTCAATTATTACGTGTTTGTTATAATAATAATGCTGGTCATGATTGAAGTTTAAATGTGCATCACCAATTTTTCCCGGTCATAATTTTATACCAGATTTATTTTGATTTTATTCTACTAGCATTTTTTCGGCCCGTTGGCCGATATGTTATATATCAAAAATAAAACAAAATATTTTTATCATGATTTAATTTTATTTTTAGTAATTGTAAATTAACAAAAAAATTAAATTGAATGATTAAAATTAAATGAACACTCAATGTGTCAAATTAGTTAACATATTACATAGTTGAGAAATTAAAAAATTTAAAATAGAAAATATAGAAATAAACTAAAATTAAAAAGTGGGTCACATTATTTTTTAAAATATATTTTGATAATTTTAATTAATCTAACTTCAATGGGAAAGTGTACTTTTTCCTAAATTTCATCATGTATAAAAAATATTTGGAGTTTTATTTATTAATTACTTGAAAAAATTAAAATCAGTAGAAACAAAATTATATGATAGGTTAGTATCCTATTATTAAGGAGAGAGTTATAAAGTATATCTCTCTAATTTTATATGCTCATATAATAGCCAAATAATACGATACCAAAAATATATTATATTTAAATTGAATATTGGATTAATTATAGATATTTTGGACATTGATTAATTTTAATCACATACTAAAATAAAATGGCTCCATTTATGATCATTGCATAGGAGAAAAATATATAAATTTAAAATTTAATATTGTTTAAAAATTGAATTCAAATACTTGAAAAAATCAGTAAAAAAAAATGATCGTAACCTTTAAAAACTAAAGTCACTAAAAACTCATATAAAAAAAATGATAATATTAAACATAAAATTTTGGACTTGGTGAAAACTTTATGATATGCATGGAACCAATTTTAAATTTAAAACTTAATGGAACCTCAATCTTTAAGATAAATAATGAAAATAATGAACTCACTGTATACTTTAAATAATAAATTCGATTAAAGAAACATCACTATAAAAAAATTGAGGAAATTAAACATAAAGAAAATGGAACCTCAATTGCCTGTTAAACTTTATGAATATGCTTAATGAACCTCAATTGGCTGTTAAGACTTTATAAATATGTATGAACCTCATTGCCTTTAAGAATTGATATATCATTTATATCAATAATATTTCGATTTTAATGAATATGCTTAATTCATACTAATAAACTCGATCAAACTCTAAATTGTTAATATGTTAATGATCTCATACTCTTAAACATCATGATCTCACACACCATTGATCTTACTAAGATACAACCTCATTTTTTAGTTTTCTCTAGATCAATAATATATTAATCGAAAAATAATTCTCTAAATGTTCATGATTTAAAAATTTATCCATGATCAAATTAATTAACGAAAACTTTGAGTCCTTCAAATAACTTACCAACAAAAGCCATTTCAAGATAAATGAATTTTTTTTTGCAAATCTCTCGAAGAATTTGCAAACGAATAAAGTCGAGACTACATAATCTATCATTGTAAATAAAAGTAGGAATAGTTGAACATAATGAAAAATGAAACTTCAATTGTCCTTTTAAAACTTAAATGAATTTGAAAATAAGAATCATGTTATATGAATGTATTTAGGCTTAATGAATATATCCAACTTAAACTAACTCAACTCGATCAATACTCTCAATTTTTTAATAGTTAATGACATGTAACCCGTTCTACTTGCGATCCTATGACTCATACTCTTGTACACTCATGACCTCACTCACAATTAAGGTCGAACCTTATCTCTTCAAAAAAAAATTATATTAATTAAAAAATAATTCTCTTAAATATTCGTACGTTTTTATAATATATGCATCTTGAACCTTGATTAAATTAATTAATGTCTTACCAAACATGGAGTCCTTCAAAATATTTATCAACCAAAGTTAGTTCAAGACAAATGAAAAATAAAATTATAACTTTCTCGAAGCATTTCAAACAAATAAAGTCGAGACTAAAGAAATCATCATTGGCCCGTTAAAAATTATTTTGATGAATAGTTACACATAATGAAACCTCGATTATATTGGCCCGTTAAAACTTTTAAAAAATTGAAAATAAATATAATGTTATATGAATGTATTTAGGTTTAATGAATATGCCCAATTCAAACTAACTCAACTTGATGAATACTCTCGATTTGTTAATAGTTAATGACATGTAACCTGTTTTACTTACGATACACTCGTAATCTCAGTCACCATTGATCTTACTAATGTACAACCTTATTTCTACAGTTTTCTCTAGCCCAATAAATATTAATTGAAAAATAATTCTCTTTAATATTCATAAAATTTTAAAATTATACAGTTTCATCCTTGATCAAATTAATTAATGTCTTACCAAACTTGGAGTTCTTCACAAACTTTATGAACAAAAGTTAGTTCAAAAGAAATGAAAAATAAAATTGTAACTTTCTTGAAGCATTTGCAAACAAATAAAGTCAAGACTAAAGAAACAATCACTTTAAAAATATTATTTTGAGGATTAGTTAAACATAATAAAAATGAAACATCAATTGGCCTTTTATAACTTAAAAGAATTTGAAAATAAGGATCATGTTATATGAATGCATTTAGGTTTAATGAATATGTCCAATTCAAACTAAGTCAACTCAATCAATACTCTGAATTTGTTAGTCGTTGATGACATGTAACCCGTTTTATTTACGATCTCATTACTCATACTCTTATACACTCATGACCTCACTCACTATTAATGTTTTCTCTATATCAATAAATTAACAGACAAATAATTTTATTAAATATTCATAAATATTAAAATTTAAGCAGTTTGATCCTTGATCAAATGATTTAATGACTTACCAAACTTGGGTCTTTCAAATAATTACCAACAAAAGTTCATTCAATACAAATGGTAGTCAAAATTGCAACTATCTTAAAACACTTGTAAATAAATAAAGCGGAGACTAAAGAAACCATCACTAAAAAATAAATTGAGAAATAGTCAAACATAATAAAAAAATGAAATTTCAGTGGGCCCTTTAGAATTTAAAATAATTTAAAAATAAGAATCATGTTATATGAATGTATTTATGTTTAATGAATTCGCCAATTCAAACTGATCAACTCAATCAATACTCTAAATTTCAGGGGCGGAGATAGGGGGAGCCGGGCCGAGCCCCGGCTCACCCCATTTTCAGTCCCGAGCGTTAAATCCGAGTGTAATTATGTGATTTTTCGGAATCCGGCTCAGTTCAAATTTTAAATCGGGCTCAGTATTATATTCATTCGACACAGATCATTGTTATTCAAATTTAAATCTAAATATATTCTAAAACATTTGTCTTTTTAAGCTAATATTGTTAACATACTCAATCATATATTAACTATACCCTTCTTTAATACTTATATTTCGTCAACATTGTAGAGAGTTGAGTAAGTCCAAATACCATTTTATCTCAACTTATGAATAAGTAAGAATACAAATTAATAAAAAATCGCCGGTGGCACTCTTTAATTTTCATTTGGTCAAGAGTAATACTACTAATCTTCAGAACAAATACATCGGGCGCAATGATCTAATGGTGAATAGCATTACATACCGAAAGTAAATAATATAGATAATGTATTATATATTTTAGTAGTAATTGTTCATACTATCATTAAAATTTATGAAAAAAATTGTTCAATTTCGGCTCAGGGCATCTTCTAATCCTGGTTCCGCCCCTGCTAAATTTGTTAATACTTAATGACATGTAACTCGTTTTACTTACGTTCTCATGACTCATACTTGTAGACACTCATGATCGCAATCACTATTGATGTTAATGAGGTACAACTTTATTTCTTGAGTTTTTTGTAGCTCAATAGATATATTAATTGAAAAAATATTTCTCTTAAATATTTTTTTTTAAACTATATACAATTTGATATTGACCAATTAATCATTGACTTTTTTAAGGGAATTAATCAATGAATTAGTTTTGTCTTCTAGGTTGGTTCACGATCTATAGCTCACTCCCGCCCAGGAGTGCTACGACAAAAAAAAATTAATGAATGAGTTAGCTTCAGGGGCGGAACTGGGGGGGGGGGGGGGGAGCCGGGTCGAGCCCCGGCTCACCCCACTTTCGGTCCCGAGCGTTCAATCCAATATAAATTTGTTATTTTTTCGAATCCGACTCAATGCAAAATTTAAATCCGACTCAGTGTTATTTTAATTCGGCTCAGTTCATTGTTATAATTTCAAACTTAACAACTAAATATATTCTAATACCTTTGTCTCTTAAAAAACCTAATATAGTTAATATACTCAATCATATTAACCATACCCTTCCCTAATGCTAATGTTTCGTCAACATGTGTAGAGGGTTGAGTTAGCCCAGTACCATTTTATCTCAACTTATGAATGAGTAAAAATAGAATATTTGATGATAAATCGTTCAAATAAAAAATCAACGGTGGCACATTCTAATTTCATTATTTTCAGGAGTAATACTAGTAATCTCAAGAACAAACATATCGGGCGCAATGATCTAATGACAAATAGTATTATATATTGAAAGTAAAATAATGTATGTAACGTAATATATATTATAGTACTAAATTTTGGCTCAGGGCATTTTCTAATCCTGGTTCCACCCCTGGTTAGCTTGAATGTTTATTAAAAATTCGCATGAGCAAATACATTATTCAATATAATCTACATAGAGTGTTAGAGCCTAATTATTAAAAAACACGGAGCCAATTAAAAAAAAAGTATCATCATATCAGAATAAACTATATGAATAAATTATTATCATAATTTCATTCACTCTGCTATCTATTCAACTTGTTAGTGTATTTCTGCAATAAATTATTGGTTATCATACAATTAATGAATGTGCAAACCATTAAGGGTGAAATGTGTTTCAATTTGTACGATAAAATATCAAGGAGCAATGTGGTTTAACATCTTAATGTAATTATAAATAAGTTTGTCTAGCTTAGATGGTAAATTGTAGTAATTTTATCTTTGAGATTGTGGGTTCAAGTCTCGTAGTGTCTAAGAAATTATCACCTTTATTAAAAATTATTTTTATTCAAAACAAATTATATAAATTTCATTGATTGGCTCATTTCCTAGAATTAAGGAGAAACATGGAGAATCCTAGGTGGCAATAGGAAAAAGGCTAAAATATTTATATATGTTTGTAGATATACTTTACTTATGTATAAGGTGGTAAAGAGTTAAAATCGAATGATCAAATGTGAATTATAGTTAGTGATGTCGTTATCGGTGAGATAGCTAAAATAATCGCATGAATTCTTGCAACATCGAAATTAGTAAGTATTTTTTTTTTTGGCATAGATAGCTCTGACGGAGACATCGAGATAGCAAACACAAACAAGAAGGAAAATCAAGTCCCAACCCAGGAGGTCAAGTCTACCTCCATGACTCCTGGGAGGTTAATTAGGGTCATTTGTGCCACGTAACGGGCGACCCTGTTACCTGAACGGCGAACCATTTTAAAGCGCCATGTAGGAGTAGGAGATCATGCCAATGATCTCTTCTAAGATAACTCTTGTTCCGACTTGTTCAGCGGTTTGAAAGAGAAACTCAACATACTCTTCTATGTCAACCTACAAAATAACATCAACAATATGTGTCTTAAAAAGCAAGAAGGTCCATCACAAAAGGGTCGAGTATACATGGGTAAGTAGTTTCAACTATTTGCTCACCAGCTCCTGATCAGTCAACGTCATTTCAACTCATTTAAATGAAACAATAAACCCATATAAATAAGCATCCAACCGTTGAGAAATAACGGTAGACAAAAGAGCCATTTGCTCAACACCATGCTATTAGGCCTAGTTGGACTCCGAATAATTCGTCTACAACCTGCTCAATTGAATGTTTTTTTTTTGTAAATTATCATTCTTGAATACTATGGTAGTTTGATGAAATGAAATCACTTATTTATTAAAAAAAAAATTACTACAATAGTTTGCCAATTAGTACTCATTTGACATCAAAATGATGCACAGTTTGTCTTCACATATTCACATTGACCTCTACGACCTAAATTATTAACCATTCAACGCTACATACCTAAAAATCAAACCTTACAAACTTAAAATCCTGAAAATAAAAAAGTGCATAACTCGCCCTAGTAAGGGTGAGTTATCGCACTTTGAAAAAATAGTTTGTTTATAATATTACTTGGTTTGTTAATTAAAAATTAATACTATAATCGTAAAATCATCTAATGTGTTCATTATTTACTTGCTCTTCATCAGGGTTTTAATATTTTGTTACTATTTAATAATTCAAATACTAAAAGTTCAATGTTAATTCAACCTAGGTGGATACAACTTTGATTATATTTTTATTTTCTTACAAAACAATTTAGAGTACAGTTAGTTTTGTAGGTAGTCATAGTTTCATATGATTTAAGATTTTAAAAAAATCATGAATATGAATCTATGTCCATGAATAGTGCATCATTTTCAATGTCAAATAATGAAATTATGATCAAAATACTATATTATGAAAAATCATGAACTTACCGACAAACTTTTTTTTTTTTATGACAGAGAAGCCTCACAATGGGTCGCCCTTCGGGCATCCTCACCCAAGGTTAAACTCCGGTCCTGCATCAGAGACAAGCCCCTGTGCAGAAAGCCCACAGACCAAGAAATGGCCCAAGCCCACTCACCTAGATTAGTCTCTACCACACATTAGCTCTCAACAAGGAAATCCTTGGATTGCTTCTGGTGGGAGTCGAACCCAGGGTGGATGTACCCAAGCCAACATCTAGCCAAGTGCTTTACCACTAGGCCAGAAGGTGCTAGGTTACCGACAAACTTTAATAGAATGAAATTTCAATTTTTTATAATTTACTGATTTTTTATTTTATTAAAATTCATATAATAGTTGTTGATATATCTTTTTAATGAATCTTATTCGACTGAGGAGGATAACTTAAATAGATTTTGATTTTGATAATTGTATCTTACAATAAATAAATAAATTGTAACTTTTACTCTTGTATCTATTTAGGTTTGTCATTTGGGTCGAATAAGATATTATCACAACGAAAGTTCCCCAAAAATCAGTGGATTTAGACATTAAAATTTGGAATTTAAACAACTCATTGGACTTCATTATTCAACACATGTTTATTTATTTTTATCTCACATATAGGGATGACCAATAAATTAAAATGATATTAAAAATATTTTATTCGATAAAGTATAAATTGTTTTATTGATTTTATGAGCTTTAATAATTATGTCACATAAATTTTTTAAAAATTCATTTTGAACAATAAAAACCCTTAATCACAACTTAGGAAATAATGATTTCCTAAATTATGATTTTAAATATGCATTTGTTTCAGGATAGATCACCTCGTGTTAATTTCTAGTTAAGTAACAGGAGAGATAACCTCAAAAGTACTAAACTCATTGCACAATTTATTGTGCATTACATTTATTAATTATAATTGTAAACACTTATTACCATGATCGTTTGCCACACGGTAGAATTTCATTACATTCACATGGGATAACATTACTTGTTACCATGATCGTCAACCACGTGGTGGAATTTCATTACATACATGTGGGATAACATTAAAAGTGAAGACATATCGACGACTATTTTTTATGTATTGTATGTACAATGTTGAAGCTAATCTTGTGGTAGGGACATCATCTCATGCGACAAAATGTCTCTCTTTCAATGATTGACTTTTGAATTTAATAGGTTACCTAAAAAATACCATTATGAATCATAATGAAAGTAATTAATAATGAATAGGAAAATCTAATGTGTACTAAAATAGTAAAATTAAGCATTTAAGTCAACTAAATATTTTATGTCTATTATTTAGTTGATAATATGTCACATATATTTTTAAAAAATTCATTTTGAACAATAAAAACCCTTAAATAATTCATTTAACAACTTAGGAAATAATGATTTTCTAAATTATGATTTAAAATATGCGTTTGTTTCATGATAGATCACCTCGTGTTAATTTCTAGTTAAGTATCATGAGGGATAACCTCAAAAGTACTAAACTGCAATCGACATGCCTGACTGTCTCAAGTAAGTCACCTATATACTTATGTTGGCTCAAAAAAATCCCATTGTCCGATCGTTCGATCTTCGGGCTGAGGAAGTAAGTCAAGGATCCAAGATCCTTGATGTGAAAGTGAGTCTTCATTGATTTTTTGATCATATAAGTGTTAAGAGATTTATAAAATTGTCAATGCGGTGTTTGGGAGGAGTATTTTAAGAAGTCTGAATGTCACAAATATTTAACGTTTACTCCACTAAGAACAACAAAGATACTTGCCATGTATGTTAGGAAGTATTGATTGCATACACCAGGAATGGTAAAATTGCCCAACTGTATGATATAACTGATAACGTGTAAAACAGAGTATCAAATAACTAACCTACAAGAGTAGGATAGATCGTATTCCAAGGAATTTCTTCCAATTGTTTACTCAAAGAAGTTAACAAGTATTTAGGTTTAAATCAAGTTGCGTGGTGTGAGTTCCACGACTTCTAAACTAATATGCAGGGGAAAATAAAATTGAATTAAGAAACAGATTGATTGATTGATTGGGTTTTCTTCAATTAAAGAGACGATAGCTTAGACTCGAATCCCCCTAAGATTACCAAGGCACTGGCGATCACAACACTGGCAACTTTTCAATCCTAATTCATTCAATTCTTAAACACCGTTATAGCTCCTTACCCTTAGGTCTAAGTCCACGAACATTCGCTACTATTGCACTAGCTACCAAGATCGACTATTCGCTTGTGCGTTCGATTCTGCAACGGATAATTGATTGCTGCACCTGATTGATTTTAGTGAGCTATTCTTGAAACTTATTAACCCTAAACAGTTTCTACAAGAGGAATGAATCCATTGAATAGGTTAATTACGAGATTTGACGTTCTGGAACAAGGCGGACGTTCGCCAACTATCCTTATTTTAACAAGAATCTAATCTAGGTGATCAAGCTAGAAAAGAAACACGAATTAAGAACAAAATCAATTATGAATAAAAACTATCTGAATTAAGATCAAATTACCGCCGATTCGTGACCGCTTTAAAGCCTCGAGTCACTTAGGGTTGATCTAATCTAAACTATAAGAGTTTAGCTACTAATGCCTAACAAACAAGATTCAAAGACGACATAAAAATTCATCTTAAAACAAATGAAGAATAGAAGGAAATCTGAAAAAAAACCTAATTTTGGATGATTCCGTGAAGCTTCAATCTCGAGAATCTTCAACTCCTTGCTCTGAGCGTCTTCCGGGATGGATTAATGGTGTCAGAATCTCCCTGATTGCTCCGAAATAAGCTCTCAACTCTCTCCAGGTCATGGAAATCTCTCCAAATCGAAGAATGAATGAAATATGCCTGTTTTGGGGTTTCAATACCCAAAATCAGTCAAAATATGGATTCTGGGAAAAAGTGCGCCTAGCAGCACTGAAAAGTGAGCCGGCGCACATTTGCCTGTTTCTTGGGTGGAGGATTTTTTTAGTTTTTCGATGATTCCCGCTACGTCCGAACTCCGAATTGGACCCCGTTTGAAGCGTCGTACTCGTAGAAAGGGCCTTCACAACGTGGTAACCTAAAATCTCATAAAATAACTCAAAGTGACATCAAAATTCCCTAAAGAGGGCCAAAGGGAAAGAATCACACAATTTGCACGAAATTTCCCAGAAACTACGACAAATAGGAGTCAAACGAGGGAAATGTGCTCAATAAGGCGAGATAAATGCATTAAATTCAGCGTCATCAAGTCATCCCACAATTAAGATTTTGTTTTTCCTCAAACAAAGAAATCTTAGAATTACACTCAAACTCACATATGGCAAGATCAACCAATTCGATGCTCATTCTCTAACAATTTAGTTTCCACTATTCTGTCTAGAAAATGTAACCCACACATGCAAGAACATCAACAAAACAAATCCAAGTCTCACTATCTTCTGCACACAACAGGTAGCAAACATCCATCATGCACACTGCCAATCGAGCCGACTAGACTTCCTCACACATAAATATTTGGTACATGAGGGACTCTGACACTCTGTGTTTAGGGACGTGTTTATGCTCTCAGTTCACTTTCTCAAATTGAATTCCGCCATAGGTTTGCAATTCGACCACAATCTCCACCATGGTGACAACACTAGAAACTACTCAAAAGTATTTGCAAGGGACTGTAATGATCCTATACTACAAGGGCTTATGATGAATGGATGAAGGGATAAATGATGATGAAGGGCATGGTGCGGTGTAACAATCGACTAACCTCCCTCGAATCAAGATCTATGAATTCCTACATCTAACCAGACCCGAAATGGAATAATGAATGCTCGTCCGAAGATACCCTCAAGCAACTGCACGTTTTCTTTCATTCTTTTTTTTGACTTTGTTTCTCTTTCTCTTTTTTTTTTCTTTGCGTCTAATTTTATTTTCTTCCATTTGTAACGAGAAGAAGACTTTGAATTTCTACACATTTTTTGCGCGCTCTATATATATCTTCTAATACATTAAAGCAAATACCATTTTTTTTCAGTTGACATGTCAGCGTTTTGGGGATTTTAGAGCTTCTCCTTCATTCTAAGAATGAGGGTATTTTGGATAAAAATCGATTTTGGCAAACAAAATTTTTTGATTCTTTTCTCACGAACAAGGATCGAACTCTCAACCTCATGTTTAAGAGACAAAGTGAACAACTAACAATGTCACACCTAATGATTGGAGTAGTTTACTATTTAATCAAAGAAAAGTTGTAGTGTTTTCAACGTAACAACAAGAAAGCATAATTATAATGCTTTTATTTATTATATTCCAACAATTGATAACAAATTTATAATTTTTTACCAACATATGAATTAAATAATTATATATTAAAAAGTAGAAAAAATTCAACCACGCTTCTAAGAAATCTAAATAAAAATAAAAATAAATATTTTTTGGTAAAATATTAAGACAAAAAATCGGCCAATGGCCTGTCTATAGGGCTGGCTAATGGCATAACGGGTAATGGGTACCCGTGATTCCGACCCGTACCCATTTGGGTAGTGGGTACCCATTACTCGAACGGGTTCGGGCTACGAGATGGCTTTGGAGGCTTATGGGTACCCACTACCTGAATGGATAATACCCGTGGGTACCCATTAAGCCCGATTAATATAAATAATAAATAAATAAATTACTAAACCTAATTAGTAATTACCTAAATCCTTATCTAAACTAAACCGATTACAATGTATCAATCTCATATTTTCATTCTCCACTCACAACTCTCACTCATTATGTACAACTCTCATCCATTCCTTTTCCTTATTTAATTTCCTATTTCCTAAACAGCCTAAACCTAATTTCCTAAACGGCTGCTCTGCTAAACGAATCTTCAATTCATCTCATTCATTGCCCATTAGCCTTCTCACTCATGTTCTGGAAGTCGAAGGAGTAAGCTGTAAAGACGAACGATTGACTCACAAATGTTGCGGCACTAGCATTATTAACGTATTATACTATTATGACTTAAGACATGCATATTCATTATTTATGCAATTAATAAATTCAATTAGCAAATTTTAAATATATAATGTTTTTGTTGTTAGTGGGCTTAGTGGGTGCCCCGACCCGATCCCATTTTCGTTAATGGGTACCCACTACCCGAACGGGTTCGGGCTATGGGATGAGTTCGGAGGGATATGGGTACCCACTACCCGTTTCTTAATGGGTACGGGTACCCGTGCCCGTCCCATTAGCCAGTCCTAGTTGTCTACAGTTATTTTTTAATTCTTTGGCAGGTATACCTTTAATTTTTTTAAATATCTTTAGTTTTTTAAATTTCAAATTATATTTTCTATTACATGTCAACAATGACGTGGTAAAATTGCCAAAAAAATACATCGCTGACGTTAGTTGGACTGCTCCGAACCCGTATTAAAGTAATGAGTTCACTTTGTAAAGAATTTAAAATTTAGGAGGTACGAAGACACTCAACTGAGTTTGGAGAGGACAGGAAGCCCCGTGGCCAACTCGAAGGGGCTGTGTCCAGACGTACTAAATATTTAATGTTTTAAATATTTATCTTATGTTGAAGTCGGCCAACAGGCCGCGACTAATCTAGTATATATATATATATATATTAAGTAGATATTTTTGTTTCATTGTTTTCTATTTTTTCGTGTAAATATTTTTTCCGTTGCTTAGAGGGGTTTATACGTACGGACATACTAGCTAAGACCACCAGATTCTGGAAGCTGGGGTAAGTCACCACAGTTTTTCAACTTCTGGTTATCTAATCTCAGGCTACTACCACAGGGGATCAACGGGGTGAACAAAAATATGAGAAAAGATGTAATGTAATATCAAACCGTAAGAACAAGCTAAGCACAAGGGTTAACACCTAGAGGGGTTAACGTTGGGATGGCTTCTAGCTTAAGTAGCAATTCTAGGTGCCTCTATCATCCTAGTCCTAGTGTCGTCGTGTGATCTCGAATAGGTCTCATGCAAATTCTAACTCATTCAAACTACGAGAAAGCCACTAAAAAAGAAGATAAGTTATGTGCAACAGACCAAAAGCTCACAAATGGCTGGTAGTTAGACTCAAATCATGATGTGGATTTCAAAATGAAGCTACAAGAATGATCCTATATTTTGTTCTAACCGGATTCATTTAGCATCAATGCAAGCATATTGGTTACAGGTTCTAGATAAAATAGTTTAAACGTCATTGTGAAAGTTTGAAGTCCAATTTAGTATTGCAAGTAAAAAATCGGGTATACTCTAATCCGAGGAATCATACAAAAATCACCCCTAAAAATAGATAAATCCCACCCCACACTTAATCTAGACTGTATCCTCACGGGACTAAAACGAGTCAGTGCAATCAGGTTGCCTCTCGAGAAGCGCTCTCTTTTAACGTCTTTGAGCTAGACGATACCTGGTTATGGACCCCAACTCAAGAGCTCCTTGAAGTCAATAAACTTCTTTAAGGCTAGCGGGTTGAGTGCCAAATTGCACTATAGAAGGATGAAGATGCAGCCAGTGATGTCCAAGTAAATCATGGTTCTGCTTGATTGACCTTTTCTTCTCGAATTCTCCTACTGGAGGAGGAAAGAGATAGTATGGTGTGTCGTAATCGATGAACTCAATCTTCTCCATCCGGGGTCATCCAGGTTGCTCTCAAAGTTGAGCACATGTGTCTCCAAATCCATGACCTCCTCAATTTTAGTTGTCTGAAACACAAATGAGGTTGACTCCTTAATATCCACGTGCTCAAGACTCGAAATCAGAAATTTGACTTGACTTCTATAAATATATATATGCAGAAATGGAATATAGAAGTTGACACATCAACATATAAAAATTTTACTCTCCTCCCATTTATTGTAGTACTCAACCATAACTTCCACTTATCCTTGTCTCCTCACCTCACGTTCACATATTAATAACCACTTTCTTTTTTGCTTACCAAAACATAACTAAATTCCTTTTTAATCTATAAGTTCTTAAGTTTATAATTATTATTTTATCTATATTTACATTAATGAGCACAATTGAACTCCCTTTTTTTTTCCATCCATACAAGGCATTAACAAAAAAGTGAGACTATTTGCTAAGAGTGGTATATATTTAAAATAATTTAAATTGTATTTTTATGAAATTTCACACTTCATTAAAAATACATTTCAAATCTAATATTGACTTTTTTATTTTCACATTATTTTAGATACCCATGATACAAATTCTTTTTTCATGATTAACTTTTGTCATGACATTAACACAGTGTTGTGAAAACCGGACCGGACCGGCCGGTCCGACCGTTAAACCCGAAAACCGGACCTCAAGCCGGTCCGGTCAAAGGTTAAATTAGCACCGGTCCAATTGAGTCCATTTTTCGGGTTGACCCGGGAAACCCGTGAAAACCATTTGAACCGGAATATGCGGTTCTTGCCGGTTCAATTTCGAAAATCAAAATAACAATGTTTAGGGGCTGTTTGGACAAAGCCGATAACAATCGACTCCTTCGCCCTTCAACTATTCAGTCTTCTTCTACATAGTTGCAGTCTTCGATCAAAAAACGATCATCAGCAATGGGTGGCGCTCCTACAGCAGGCCCTCAGGAGGCGGTCCTCCGGCAGGCCCTCAGGCGGCGCTACTCCACTGGCCGAAACCATAAGCTTATGGGTTGAAATAATAAAGAAAAGGAGAAGAGAAGACTGCAATTGAACAGAGAAGAGAAGAATGAGTGAAGAAGATGATGATAAATGATTGAGAAACAAGAAAGAAAGTAGATCAGATTTGGTGATTAGAAGAAGAAGAAGAACATGGAGGAAGAGAAGAGAATTGACGGTAGTAGGGGTGGGAAAGGGGAAGTAGGGTTTGGTTATTAGATAGGTGGTTTTATACCATGGATTATAACACTTTTAGTACTTAAGTTTAAGTAAATAACTAATAATGTATAAAACTTTTTAATTTATAGTGTGACCGGTTTTTTACCAGTTTTTACGGTTCAATCCCGGTCGAACCTTTAACCCTCAAACCTCTTGCTCTACCGGTTTGACGACCGGTCCGGTCCTGACAACATTGCATTAACAAGTCCATCTTCTTCCTTTTGTCAATAAGGTAATGTAATATTTCGTACATGATATTATATAACCACCATTAGATTATCAATAAATATACTAACTTTAATTTTAGGATTATATGTCACTTATAGTTACTTATATTTGTATCAATAATCAATAAAATAATGTACAAGTACATTTTATTGATTTTCATTAAAAAAACATGTGTTTAGAGTAATAAAAATAAGGAAAATAAATAAATCGGCCAATGGGCCGACACTAATCTAGTATTCTAAAATGACTTAATAAGAACCCCAACCAACACACAACCCTTATTCAAATTTTAAGCAGACTCGATAAAAAAACAATTAAAACCACTCGACTTCAAAATTAACCCAAACAAACCCCACACTATTTATCCAAAAACTGCTTGACAATCTTTGCACTGGGCTGCACCACCTCCCTCTCCCACACCTCATCTCCCAATAGAGGTGACTCCATTGACACCTTCACCGCTTTAGTGGCGTCTATTCTATGTAGATTCCATCCGCAACGCTTAAGTTGCGTGATTTTCTCTATCTTCCTTTCTGCAAGGTGACACGTGTTTTCCTTCACCTCCCTCACAGCCTCCTCATACACCATCTTCCTCTCTGCATTAGAACAATTACCATTCTTCACCAGTTCAAAATAATGCTCAAACTCAGGCACGCAAATCGCTTCCACCAATCCAGCCTTGTTCACCCACGACTCTGATGCGAAGAACTCTGCAAGCTCCTCCACCATCCCGGCTTCCACCAGCTTGTCCACCCAACGATCGAAGTATTCAAACAGAACCGGGAAGGCAACGTCTATCCATATGAAGCATGTATCATATCTCAGCTTAGGAGAGATTCGATTCCTCAACCCACCAAAGACTTTAAAGCCTGGGTGGGTGAAAGTGCTCAGCGACGACAGCATGGATGAAGGAGTTGGAGCCGCCTACGAGGACTGGGAGGTTCCCCTTGGATGAGATGTCTGTGACGGTTTTCTGGGCAACTAGACGGAATTGGTGAGGGGTGAAGTAGCCTTCAAACTCACCGATGAGGTGGTGTCGGACACCTTGTTGCTCCTCAACAGTGATTTTGTTGGTGGTGATGTCCAGGCCCTTGTAGATATGGATTTTGTCGCAGTTGACAATTTCTGTATGCAAGCCACCAGTAGTCGATAGGTCAATGGAAAGCTTGGACTTGCCACTGCCAGTTGTCCCCATTATTACCAGCAACTTCTCTTGTTGGCTGATGGAGCAGTCCTCCACCTTGGTCGTCAATACCGAAGATGAAGCAGATGAAGAAATGGAATTATTATAAGCAGGTTGTGAAAAGGATGATGAAGAGTGAATACGGATAGGGGATGATCGAATGAAATGGAGGCTTGTGGGAAATTGAGGAGAAGGTGGTAAAAGAGAGGAACTAGAAGGAGCGACTAAGAAATGAGGCATCATCATGATGATGAGAATGAAAGCTAAGGAGGATGATTAGTATTTAGTAGTAGTAGTGTAGGGGGAGGTGTGAATTGGAGTGAGGATGAAATGTGGTTTTATAGCAAACCTGAAACTAAAAAATGAACTAGGTTCTCCAACACCAACAAAAAACTTACTTCCCATTACACTGCATTTTTTCCAATTAATGTTTTTTGCATTCAAGTTTTCTGGCAACTAATGTCGATACACAATATCTTACCATATATATTATCTACTAATATTTTTTCACTAATACTGTTTTTGCTAAATTATATTATGTACTTTTTCACCAAAAAATAATAATAATCTCTACCTTATTTTCATTTATACTATACTAGCTCTATATTGTGCATTGCATTTGCATACATTATTGTAAATAAAAAAATATACACGTTCAACATACCAAAATATAAACATACCTTTTTTATATATAATTAATTGTTATTACTTTACTTATTTATAATGGTAAGAGTTAAAATCGAATGATCAAATGTGAAATATAGTTAGTGATGTCGTTATCGTGAGAACTAAATAATCGGATGAATTCTTCAAAATTGAAATTAGTAGTGGTTTTTTTTGGCATAGATAGCTCCGACGAGACATTCGAAATAGAAACACAAACAAGCAAGGAAAATCAAGTCCCAACCCAGGAGGTCAATCACCTCCATGATTTCTGGGAGGTTAATAGGGTCATTTGTGCCATGTAAACGGGTGACCCGTTACCTGAACTATGCACCGTTTTAAAAGCGGCATGTAGGAGCATGAGAATCATGCCAATTGATCTCTTCCAAGATAACTCTTGTTCCGACTTGTTCAGCGGTTTGAAAGAGAAACTCAACATACTCTTCTATGTCAACCTACAAAACACCAAACAAAATAACACAACAGTATGTGTCTTAAAAAGCAAGAAGGTCCATCACAAAAGGGTCTATGGATACCTGGAAAGTAGTTCAACTATTTGTTACCAGCTCCTGATCAGTCAACGTCATTTCAACTCATTTAAATGAAACAATAAACCCATATAAATAAGCATCCAACCGTTGAGAAATAACGGTAGACAAAAGAGCCATTTGCACAACACCATGCTATTAGGCCTAGTTGGACTCCGAATAATTCGTCTACAACCTGCTCAATTGAAGGTTTATTTTTGTAAATTATCATTCTTGAATACTATGGTAGTTTGATGAAATGAAATCACTTATTTATAAAAAAAAATTACTACGATAGTTTGACCATTAGTACTCATTTGACATCAAAATGATGCACCGTTTGTCTTCACATATTCACATTGACCTCTACAACCTAAATTATTAACCATTCAACGCTACATACCTAAAAATCAAACCTTACAAACTTAAAATCCTTAAAATAAAAAAGTGCATAACTCGCCCCTAGTAAGAGTGAGTTATCGCACTTTGAAAAGTAGTTTGTTTCTAATATTACTTGGTTTGTTAATTAAAAATTAATACTAGAATCGTAAAATCATCTAATGTGTTCATTATTTACTTGCCTCTTCATCAGGGTTTTAATATTTTATTAATATTTAATAATTCAAATACTAGAATAATAAAAGTTCAATGTTAATTCAACCTAGGTGGATACAACTTTGATTATATTTTTATTTTCTTAAAAAACAATTTAGAGTTACAGTTAGTTTTGTAGGTAGTCATAGTTTCATATGATTTAAGATTTTTTAAAAAAATCATGAATATGAATCTATGTCCATGAATAGTGCATCATTTTCAATGTCAAATAATGAAATTATGATCAAAATACTATATTATGAAAAATCATGAATTTACCGACAAATTTTAATAGAATGAAATTTCAATTTTTTATAATTTACTAATTTTATTTTATTAAAATTCATATGATAGTTTGATAATCTTTTAATGATTATATTCGATTCAAGAGATAACTTAAATAGATTTTGATTTTGATAATTGTATCTTACAATAAATAAATAAATTGTAACTTTTACCCTTGTATCTATTATTTGATTTGGTCGAATAAGATTATCAAGAAGTTCCCAAATAAGTGATTTAAATAAAATTTGAATTTAACATATCATTGGATTGATTATTCAAAAGATATTATCACAACGAAAGTTTTCCCAAAATCAAGTGGATTTAGACATTAAAATTTGGAATTTGAACTTTATCATTGGACGTTTGAGTTTATTCAAAATCATGTATTGTATGTACAGTGTTGAAGCGAATCTTGTGGTAGGGACATACATCTCATGCGATAAAATGTCTCTCTTTCAATGATTGACTTTTGAGTTTAATAGGCTACCTAAAAAATATCGTTATGAATCATAATGAAAATAATTAATAATGATTAGGAAAATCTAATGTGTACTAAAATTGTAAAATTAAGCATTAAGTCAACTAAATATTTTATGTCTATTATTTAGTTGATAAAGTATAAATTGTTTTATTGATTTTATGAGCCTTAATAATTATGTCACATATATTTTTTAAAAATTCATTTTGAACAATAAAAACCCTTAAATAATTCATTTAACAACTTAGGAAATAATGATTTTCTAAATTATGATTTTAATATGCGTTTGTTTCATGATAGATCACCTCGTGTCAATTTCTAGTTAAGTAACATTAGGGATAACCTTAAAACGGGTTCACTGGCGTGAGAACACCTATAAGTGTTCTCATATGAGAACACCTATAAGAGCCTTTAGATCAATCTCCTAAGATCCAATGGCTGTAAAAGAAAGGACAAACTTGTAATTGTACCTAAATTAGGAAAGAGGTTCATATTATCTTGGGGAAAAAAATTTGATCCCTAAACCAAAAAATCCCCAAATCTCTCTCATTTCCATCGTGTTCCATTGAAGCCGCCGAGAAACATGTCGTCGCCTCGTCGGACGAAGCCATCAAGGGGATCAGCTGCTGGTCGGCGAGGGGGATCGACCGGCGACGCAGTCACGACGGCTGCTGGTAGTGTCGTTGCTACTGATTCAGTTCGACAAGGAGGAGCGGACGAAGCAATCCAGCGGAACGGCTCTAGGTCGGCGAGGAGGAGCGGTCAGTGATGCCTCGCCGGATGGGAGCACGGCGGCGGCTGCTGACGTAGGCGTTGCGTCGGATTCAGTTGGAGGCAGAGCTAATCATACGGCCGACGAGGTTACCCGTGGTCGGCGTAGACCGCGTTCATCGGCACCTGTTTTGCCAACTGTAGGAGAGCCTTCTTCAGACGACGATTTCCAGGTGTGTATGGTTGTTGTAGCCGTCCTGTTCCATTTCGAATTTTCTGGTACACAGTCTTGTTCCCTTATGAATTAACTGGTACATAGTATTGTTCCGTCTCGATTTAATTGGTGCATTGTATTGTTCCCGTTTTGTTTTTCCTGGTACGTAGTAGTGTTTCGGTCTAGTATTTTCAAAATCAATTGGCTTTATAGCAACTTGGTAACATTCTGATTTGGAAGAATTCTTTATGGTGTGATGAAAATGTCTGTTTGAAGGGGTCCTGCTTTCATTTCTACTGTTTGTGCATATATTGGTCTATTTGTTGACTGTCTATACTGATGCAGTAGAAAGGGATGGACCTCTAGTTTTTGTAGATTGTAGTAGTTGTTTGATTTGTAGCTGAATATGTTTGCTAGGAGATCAATGTAAGTGCATGCTAACAAAGGCTGCCGAAATGGTAGGCCAAATGCGCAAAGAAAACGTTGCTTCATGATATATTATTGACCATTATGCTATTCTGTGTAGATTAATAAATGATGGCTTCATACATTTTGTAGCACCCGTCCCAAATCAACCCGGTTTACCCGAGATTGGCTCGAGATAGAATGCTACGCAAGCACAGGTTTAACCAAAAGCGCGAAAAATAAAGGAAGAAAGAAACTACTCATTAAAATCCACAATCCAACGGAGGCCTCCAAAATAAAATCCAACATAAAACCGAAACTCAAACCAATCCAACCTCAAAGGTTTACAAAAGTCCCCAACCCAAATATCCTGGTCAACTGAAATATAATAAATACAGGCAAGGTCAACTTCAAGCAAGTCACCGATCTTCACCTCATGGCTCCAAACGACAACCTTCTCGAACTCAACTCTCAACTGCAACTCCAACCTAGCACTAGCCACGAGCACCTGAAAGAGAAACTGGGGGGGATCAGCTTCCTAATGAAACTGAGTGAACCCACTGGGTCTACCTATGCGCCGAACCTAGCCTAGGAGTGATCCCAACTCCGCACACAAACAACACAACGGAATCTGACACAACCATTATCATTTTAATCCTAGCATGCTACTAGGTGATCACACAAGTACTTACCTCCACCAGTACACACAATTAATAAGATTCAGCAACGTACACAAGTCATCAATCCTCACTACAACATCACTATCAGGGTTAGAACATGCACACCGGTCAATCTCATACCGCAATATAATAGCATCAACGAAGTCATCATACACACGATACAACACTTAATTACAATACATCTTCCAACACGAATAGCACCCACTTTCATACTTCAACCACACAACTCGCAATTCACAGTTTCACAGTTACTAACATCAACCAAGCACAACACTACCAACCCCTGTCCCACAGACTCCACACATCATACTGTCACAGCACGACTCGACTCATTAAATTCTAGGTGAGTTATTAGGCGCCTAGGAGTTGCTCCACACCACCACTGTCGGCCAACAATCCCCGGTAATACAACCCAGGGTGATCTACTCAACGTAGACCGATACCACAACCATAATCCTAGGTACTTGACCCGGGTGATCCACTCGACGTAGACCGACTCAACATAAATCTCTGGTAGCTAACCAGAGTGATTCACTCAACGTGAACCGGACACAACTCATCACATCTCAAGGTGGGCAGTGTGGACTCCTACCAGTTCTATCATTCAATCAACACAACCAATTACTCAACACTTACAACCAACCATCATACTCATCACACAGCTCATTCGCATCATTCAATCCAACCATCGAGTTGCACATCAATTCCCACCACCAATATCAACATCACTCGCATACTTTCCATGTCCCACATTACACCACTTGCACTCATTCACACACCTCAACAACAATACATACACACATAGCATCTTTCACCAACATCACACATACAACCACACATCACAAGTCATTCAAAGCCTCCCACGGCACCAACAGTTTAAGGGTAAACGGCTAGCTCACCGGCCACCCCCACCTGCAAGTACAGGGGAAGCCATGTCATGAGTCGTAGGGTTACCCTCCTGTACATCCTTCCTTGGACGACCCCACATTGGTGGGACCATCCACCTGTTCGTCAATTAAGGGCGACCCCACATTGCAGGACCACCCTCCTGCAACCACAGATTAACAATTCCAGGCAGAAATACACTTACAACATCATACCCCTGCCCTCCTACACTTGTTACTACATCCAATCCATTACGCATCAAGGTTAATCTTTCCCCCATTCATTGCACATAACACACAGCCCGCTATCATCATGCGATTCATCATATCAACAAGCATACAACAACCAACAACAATTGCAAATACTCACAATCAATCACATAACGAAATTCCCTTTTACTCTCTTTCAATTTCATGCAATGCCCCACATTCTCTAAGTCAAGTTTCAACTCCTTACGTCGACCAATTCTACCTATCGTACGCTAAACCCTCACCTGACAAGAAGACGAGGCTCTAAAACAACTCCCGGAACCCGAACGACCAAGCTCTACCACTCCAAAGTCGTAGCTCTTCTCCTCCTCACCGACAGCAGCCTACTCCGAACCACCCAGAACCATGATGTGCGATCTCTTCCTCTCGTCGCCACGAACGCGTAGCAACAAACGGATCGCAAATCGGAGCTCTACAACTCCCGAAATCAAGGATTGAAGCTAAGGGGTTTTTGGTTCGTCAAAAACGAATTTCGGGGAAAGAGAAAGAAGGGGAAGTTATGGATTTCCGTGCAAATCCGTCCTTTTATGCACGAAAAGTGCGCCTGGTATGTCAAAATGTGCGTCGGCGCACATTGACCCCAAAAAGGCGCACATTTCGAATATTCCGCCGAAAGTTTGCCTTTTTAATTGAAAAGTGCGCCTGGCACTTCTAAAAGTGCGCCTGCGCACTTCAGGGCCCAAAATCAGCACTTTTGGTACTGCACACTGTTCCCCTCTTTTGCAACTTCAACCCGGCACACACCCAAACGTCCCAGACCTCAAGAGACCCTCTTAAGTACCGTTTCCGGCACTCTAGTCACCCAGACTTGAGTTCTAACCCGTTCGGTTGGGCGGGGATGTTACAAGTCTCCACAACTTCAAAAGATTTCGTCCCCGAAATCACAGCCCGACTTGCTCTAGCAATGCAACCATACATCATAGCAACAAATGCAGCAATTCAAGATCACATTACCTCCCGAAATTTCCTCTAACGGTTCTGGCGACTCACACCCTCAAGAGACACAACTCACCCCTACTCTGAACTTCCTTCAAACAAACACGCACAACCGAACCACGAAAGCACCACAAGAGCACAACAACACAACAACACAAGCAACCAAGGGAACAACACTACACTAACAAACGCCACCACACTAAGGCTCTACACACTTCAACCACTCTATCTAGCTTCACCAAAGACTACTAAGATCTACTCCACTAGCCAACTCCTCCTAGTCTACCAACCACTACTACTCTTCCACTACCCAAACACCCACAAGAACAAAGAATAAGGACGAGCTCAAATCCAAACAAAGATGCAAACGGAAAGAACAAAGAGGATATCATACCGTTTGCCTCGTCGTTCGCATTCTCCTCTACACCTTCGGCAAGAGCATACAAGCCTCCTCGCTCCCCTCCGGCTCCAAGTGGTGTAGCATTTGCTCCGGTCCCTCTCCCAGCACTCGCGACACTACGACCAACACTACCTCCTCCTCTACCTCCATAACTCCCAGACGGAGCCCTAGGTCCTTGCACCGATCCCACGGACTGAGCTGGTGCTGAACTCCTATTCGGGCAGTAGTTACTCTTATGGTTAGGCTCCCCACAAGTGTAACATATCACCGAAACTGACCTCAACAAGTGGCACTCCCCAGAGTGGGGCTTCCCACAAGTGCTACAAACGGGCAACCCAGATGATGCTCTCACAAAGCTATGGGTGGGACAAGCGATACTCTTATGACCGGTTCGGCCACAAGTAAAGCAAGTAAGCACACCTCGCGACGGAGCAGACTGAGCACCTCTGAAGCCAGAATCGGAAGTCTGCGCCCTCTTAGCCGGATGGCTATGAGTGGCCGAGCTAGTAGGCGGAGCAGGCGCCTTCCTCTTCTTCTCCTCCTTCTTCCTCTGCTCTAACCTCTCCCTACTCAGGGCAGCCGCCTTCACAGACACTAAGCTCCCCATGTCTGCAGAAGTGACACCCTCCTGAATCCCCGTCCTCAGACCATTCTTAAACTTCACAATGAGCTTCCTTTCCCTACTAGTAGTCTCATCATACCACTTGGAGAGGGAAGTGAACTCGATGTAGTAAGCAAGAACGGTCTTCTCCCCCTGCTCCAACTCTAAGAACTCTCTAGCCTTCTCCTCACGCCACAAATCCGGACAGAACTGGTCACGGAACTCCTCAACAAACTCCTTTAAACTCAACTCAGGCGGCACTACTCTACTCTGAGGCAAAGACCTCCACCAATCTAACGCATGACCCTTGAGCAAGAAAGTCATGGCCGACACCCTAACATCTCCCTCAAGTCCCATCTGCAGGAACTTGTACTCACACTCTTGGAGCCACTGCTCCGCAACAGCAGGGTCAGCCACGACCCCATGGAATTCTCCAAAATTCCAACCCTTCAACAACCCCGGCTGAAACCTAGGAACTCCAACTCTAAACCCAGGATCCCCAACCGAACGACTTCCCACGGCTTGGCTCGATTCACTAAGGAGAACATTTAGAACATTTCAGTTGACCATTGAAGAAAAACTCACAACCAACTTCAAAACACTTTCACTTTAAAACTCCCACCCATTTCAAAACAGTTTAAAGATCCCTGAAAGGCCAGTACTGCATCGACGTTCCGTCCTTTCCATTAAGAGGGTAGCAAATCCCCTAGAAGAAAGGACAGCTCACCTATACAGCAGAGGCTAACCAGGCTCTGATACCATTTGTAGCACCCGTCCCAAATCAACCCGGTTTACCCGAGATTGGCTCGAGATAGAATGCTACGCAAGCACAGGTTTAACCAAAAGCGCGAAAAATAAAGGAAGAAAGAAACTACTCATTAAAATCCACAATCCAACGGAGGCCTCCAAAATAAAATCCAACATAAAACCGAAACTCAAACCAATCCAACCTCAAAGGTTTACAAAAGTCCCCAACCCAAATATCCTGGTCAACTGAAATATAATAAATACAGGCAAGGTCAACTTCAAGCAAGTACTGATCTTCACCTCATGGCTCCAAACGACAACCTTCTCGAACTCAACTCTCAACTGCAACTCCAACCTAGCACTAGCCACGAGCACCTGAAAGAGAAACTGGGGGGGGGATCAGCTTCCTAATGAAACTGAGTGAACCCACTGGGTCTACCTATGCGCCGAACCTAGCCTAGGAGTGATCCCAACTCCACACACAAACAACACAACGGAATCTGACACAGCCATTATCATTTTAATCCTAGCATGCTACTAGGTGATCACACAAGTACTTACCTCCACCAGTACACACAATTAATAAGATTCAGCAACGTACACAAGTCATCAATCCTCACTACAACATCACTATCAGGGTTAGAATATGCACACCGGTCAATCTCATACCGCAATATAATAGCATCAACGAAGTCATCATACACACGATACAACACTTAATTACAATACATCTTCCAACACGAATAACACCCACTTTCATACTTCAACCACACAACTCGCAATTCACAGTTTCACAGTTACTAACATCAACCAAGCACAACACTACCAACCCCTGTCCCACAGACTCCACACATCATACTGTCACAGCACGACTCGACTCATTAAATTCTAGGTGAGTTATTAGGCGCCTAGGAGTTGCTCCACACCACCACTGCCGGCCAACAATCCCCGGTAATACAACCTAGGGTGATCTACTCAACGTAGACCGATACCACAACCATAATCCCAGGTACTTGACCCGGGTGATCCACTCGACGTAGACCGACTCAACATAAATCCCTGGTAGCTAACCAGAGTGATTCACTCAACGTGAACCGGACACAACTCATCACATCTCAAGGTGGGCAGTGTGGACTCCTACCGGTTTATCATTCAATCAACACAACCAATTACTCAACACTTACAACCAACCATCATACTCATCACACAGCTCATTCGCATCATTCAATCCAACCATCGAGTTGCACATCAATTCCCACCACCAATATCAACATCACTCGCATACTTTCCATGTCCCACATTACACCACTTGCACTCATTCACACACCCAACAACAATACATACACACATAGCATCTTCACCAACATCACACATACAACCACACATCACAAGTCATTCAAAGCCTCCCACGGCACCAACAGTTTAAGGGTAAACGGCTAGCTCACCGGCCACCCCCACCTGCAAGTACAGGGGAAGCCATGTCATGAGTCGTAGGGTTACCCTCCTGTACATCCTTCCTTGGACGATCCCACATTGGTGGGACCATCCACCTGTTCGTCAATTAAGGGCGACCCCACATTGGCAGGACCACCCTCCTGCAACCACAGATTAACAATTCCAGGCAGAAATACACTTACAACATCATACCCCTGCCCTCCTACACTTGTTACTACATCCAATCCATTACGCATCAAGGTTAATCTTTCCCCCATTCATCGCACATAACACACTGCCCGCTATCATCATGCAATTCATCATATCAACAAGCATACAACAACCAACAACAATCGCAAATACTCACAATCAATCACATAACGAAATTCCCTTTTACTCTCTTTCAATTTCATGCAATGCCCTACATTCTCTAAGTCAAGTTTCAACTCCTCACGTCGACCAATTCTACCTATCGTACGCTAAACCCTCACCTGACAAGAAGACGAGGCTCTAAAACAACTCCCGGAACCCGAACGACCAAGCTCTACCACTCCAAAGTCGTAGCTCTTCTCCCCCTCACCGACAGCAGCCTACTCCGAACCACCCAGAACCACGATGTGCGATCTCTTCCTCTCGTCGCCACGAACGCGTAGCAACAAACGGATCGCAAATCGGAGCTCTACAACTCCCGGAATCAAGGATTGAAGCTAAGGGGTTTTTGGTTCGTCAAAAACGAATTTCGGGGAAAGAGAAAGAAGGGGAAGTTATGGATTTCCGTGCAAATCCATCCTTTTATGCACGAAAAGTGCGCCTGGTATGTCAAAATGTGCGCGGCGCACATTGACCCCAAAAAGGCGCACATTTCGAATATTCCGCCGAAAGTTTGCCTTTTTAATTGAAAAGTGCGTCTGGCACTTCTAAAAGTGCGTCTGCGCACTTCAGGGCCCAAAATCAGCACTTTTGGTACTGCACACTGTTCCCCTCTTTTGCAACTTCAACCCGGCACACACCCAAACGTCCCAGACCTCAAGAGACCCTCTTAAGTACCGTTTCCGGCACTCTAGTCACCCAGACTTGAGTTCTAACCCGTTCGGTTGGGCGGGGATGTTACACATTTGCTTCTTGATGGCTTAATACATGATTGTCCATTTGTTTCTGTGTTCTTTTGTAGAGTTATGGCAAGCAAGAGAGAAACAAGAGGCAAAAAGGGGAGGTTGACCATGAGCATGTTGTACTCGTAGATAAGGTAAAAATGTGTATTAATGTTACTTTGGCTAGTACCTAGCGTACATTTTTTTAAAATAAGTATTGATCATAGTTTGGAAATTCTGTTTTTTTTGGGCAAAGGGAAACAGGTAACCGTGCGGACTCGTTGCAGTCCCGACAAGATACTTAAAGCTATACGCCCAGAGTACATGACAACAGAGAAAACTAAGAAATTAGTCGAGTTGGGATTTCATGGAGTGACCAAAGTGAAGATAGGACGAATGAGTGATGACTTTAATAGGTGAGTTGTTGAATGTTACGACGTTGAGAGCAAGACATGTTTGTGAAGGATGACCGTTTGAGCATTACAGCGGATGATGTGGCTAGAGTGTATGGGTTTCCACACGGGAATGAACACGTTGGTAAAGAAGTTTCTGAATATTCGAGCATATCCCTTACAAATGCAACCACCTCCAATGGTCTTAAAATTAAGGGAAAACACTCAAAAGAGGTTGTTTCTCAGTCATGCTTGGAGATACGATTGATGGAAGAGGCGGATGCAGATATCTGGAAGAGGTTGATGGTTTCATACATGATGGTTATTCTTCTATGCGCCAAATCACATTTGAATGCTTGGCTGAAGTACTTGCCGTTGATGTGGATGATAAAACCGTCTCAAACTTCACAGCATACAATTGGTGCGAACACATAGAAACTTACTTCCACAACGCCTTTAGTGGCGCAAAGGACGGCTACACGAAAGGGGTAACGGTAAATTCATGTAGTAGATGGGATAAATATGGTGGTCCACAACCTGAAAAACCTGGTCCATCATGTAGTAGATGGGATAACGGTAAATTCAAGATTGTGATGGAGGAGGTGAAGATGAAAAGTGGTAGCACGCACCGAGCCTTAGCCGAAGGACCAACCATGAAGCTCCCAAGACCCTTTAAAGGGATTCTACATAGTTTACCCAATGATTGGAAGAAATTAGGGGTGGAGGAGGTACTAATGATTATATTCCATGCCACAATATATGCTTTTATCTATATGATTCTTATATGATACTAGCCTTTTATTTATTTTGTTTTGTTATACTTGATTCATAGCAAGGGAAAGTGTTAGAATGGTGCGAAATGGCCAAGAAAGTATTAGACGATGATATCTCGACTATCAAGCAGAATATGGCATCAAAGAGGGTTGAAAATGTGGAAGTCCTTCCTGCATCAGAAGGGGAGAATGTCAATGTTACACGCACAGATGCCTCAATGGCAGTACCAAGTGTAAGTATGGATAAATTGTACATTCGAATTGTTCCAGTTTACGAGTGTTGATACATAATGTTGTTCTTGCATGAACTGTGTGGTACAAAAGCTGGTACATGAATCTGAGTTTAGGTACACAGTCAAACTTGCATATTCATCTTTGACGCCATGTGATTTGTGTACAAAACTTTAATGTTTAGGATAAGGCATAATATGTGAGTGATTATGTGTGTTATTCTACTGGATGTAGTGCTTCTAATTAATGAGTTATGATTTCAATGATAGGGTGGTATCTCAAAAACAACACGCTGCTCACCATGGACTAAGCGAAACAACGTACCAAGAAAGGACAAGGTTTGTCTTCAAATTGTATAATGATTCATTTGATTGATTAATTCATTGATTATGATCAAGTACATGTTTAAACTACGGAGTACAAACCTACCAACAATAACAAGCTCACCGCACAGTAAGGGTTCCAGCACAACAATAAGTGACAAGGTCGAGCATTCTAAGGAGTTGCACACGCCAAAAAAGAGACATGGTTCTGACAAGATCACATGTTGTTTCCCCGCTTTTATTCAGTCTCCAAGTAGATGAACCATTTAGTCAGGTAATTGTAATTTGGCAAAGTATGATTCTGAGAGTGTAGTATTGGTCACATAAGAGATAACTTGTGTTTTTTTGTTTTCCACAGGTAGCCATTCCAAAAGAGAAGACTGTTGTACCACAAGTTATAGTGACACTACAAGAAAAAGGAAGTTTAACAGCGGATTTTTATTTAGTCTAACAGCGGATAGGCCGTTGTTAGCTATCCTAACGGCGGATAGATATCCGCTGTTAGGTTGACTAACGTAAGGCTATCTAACAGCGGATACGCGTCCGCCGTTAAACCTAACAGCGGATAAAAATTATAACAGCGGATTATATCCGCTGTTAGAATTCCGATCAGAATTAAAAAAAATTGCAGAAACCTGCTCGCCGGAGCAGGTTCTGCATCTCGCCGGAGCAGGTTCAGCATCAGGTCATCTTCTTCCTCTTCTTTATTCATCTTCTTCTTCTTTCTTCTTTCCTCTTCCTTCTTCTACTTTCTTCTTCTCTTCGTTTTTCTTCTTCTTTCTTCTTCTTATTCTTCTACTTGATTCTTCTTCTCTTCGTTCTTCTTCTACTTCTTCTTCAGGTCTTCTTCTTCGTCTTCTTCTGCTTAATTCTTCTTCTCTTCTTTCTTCTTCTTCTTCTTCTTCTTATACTTTCTTCATCTTATTCTTATTCGGCCGGAGGCGAGGTCGCCGGAGTCCAGCGGTGGAGGAGTGGTGAAAAAGAGGGGGATTTAGGGTTTAGAAGAAGGAAGAAGAGGGGATTTTAGAAGAGGAAGAAGAGGGGAAGAAGAAGGAAAAGAAGGAAAGAAAGCATTGGTTGGTAGTGGGCACACGAATTGCCACATCAGCAATACTTAACAACGGATAACCTAACAGCGGTTTTAATCCGCTGTTAGATTTTCCCTCAAAATTTAGACTTCCCGCTAAGGCGGGATATTTTGGCGCGTCCGTGAATCAACGCTAACAGCGAAAATTTAATGGCGGAAATATGTCCGCTGTTAGCTAACAGCGGTTGTTTAAATATCCGCTGTTAGAATGTTCTAACAGCGGATTCCTGTCCACTGTTAGCAATCTGATGTTAGAATGTATTTTTCTTGTAGTATGATTGCAAACAAGGATAAGGTTATCAATGTAAGTCCTAAAGGAAGATCAAAACGGGTACCTCAAAAGTCTCAGAAGCTGGTGTCTCCATATACAGCTATTACGTACAAGAGGAGGAAGGGAGGTGCAGTGAAGATTTCAGCTTGTGAACCTATGCCTCGGCGCTGCGGTTTTAATAGCAACGACAGACGGTTGATTGAATATGCTAGGAGCGCAGACCTTATCGAGTAAGTGTACCTGGTTTTTTACATGAATGGTGTTTGGTTGGTTATTAGTTTAATTGTGTATCATTCTTTTGTTAGGGGAGAATATGTTGTTAGGAGCGCTTCCATAGGTATCAGCTTGAATCGAATGCAAATGCAAACTCTAAGATGTGATGCAGAATTGGTAACAGACGTAGTAATGCTTATTCCGACTTGTTGAACATGAGACAAATTAATGATAACAATCAGAGGCCGAAGAGATGGGTGTTCAGGACTTATGTAGCGGTATGAGTGTTTGTTGTTTGCTTACATTCTCCAGTTGTTCAGCTTGTGTTGCATTAAATGAATTACACTAATTGAATTTGTTGTTCGTTAATATAGCAAGACGTCCATGCAAAGCTGAATGAACCAGATATGCTGGAATCCGCATATTTGCAGGAATTAATGAATATAATTGGTCGCTATGACAGCACCGCCACCGACATATTGAGCAAATGTGAATTCGTAAGTACTTTGTATATTGCACTAGTAATGTACCCCAACAATTAGGGCTAATTATTGATTATCTCTTGCAGATTTTTTCCCCGATTTATGACGATAGGCATTACAGCCTGTTTGTTGTTAACAGACGTGACAAATAGTATGAATTCCTAGACAGCAAATATCCTAAAGATTTGGAGATGAATTGGCGCCAAACAGCAGACAGAGTGGTTCAAAATGCCACATGTCTTCGTGAGTGGAAGGATAAAGACTACTGTAAAAATCGTCACGATGCCATATGTCTTGCTTTGCTCAAATCAGAGGACAACAGCTTGTTCTCGGAAGTGAATGAAGCAGCTTCAAAATGGAACCATGGAATGGAGTGACTTGCTAGTGTGTTGGGTTAGATAGTTGGGGATGTTTTGAAGACTGGTTAAATTTTGTTGCTCCTTCCTAGAATTTATTTGTTTCTCAGGCAAGTTTCTTGGATAGTGGCCAACTTTGATAGTTTATTTTGGTGTAAAGATTTGAGGTTAGAATAATTTAATAATGTATCCCCTTAATCTAAGACAAGTGTTAGATGTTTCTTGATTTGGGTTAGGTGAAAACATTTGATAGGATAGAGTGTAAGTGGCTGTATGGGAACAGATGCATTTGATATATTTGTGTTCTAGTATATTAAATCGGTCCCTATTTGTGTTCTTTATCAAACTGTTTTGTGCATATTCTGATACATAAATCTGTCCGTCAGTACATATTCTGGTAGTGAATTTCGATTTTAGGTACATTATCCGGTACATGTATCTGATTTCAGGTGCGAAAGCTGGTACCGAATTTTGCTGTTAGGTACATGATGTCGTTCCTTCTAACACAATGTCGCACATATGCTTGTTCATGAATTTACAGAGATTGATCCGAGGTGATATTCGATCTTCAAAGTTCAGTGGAATATTGTTGTGTTTATTATTGGTGAGTAACTGAAAATGTATGAAGATAATAAAGGTTGGAATATTAAAATCATGGGATTGTTCGTTGTGTAATATATCAAAAATAATTTGGTGCAAACATATCTTCAAATATGTTTGAATAAAAAAATAAGTAACTATAGTCAACCTATTAAATTTGGTTCATGACAACGTCCCTAAACATATTGTTTCTAGAAATAAATGGAAAAAGATAACAATCCAAACTATTTCTTCATTTGTTCCACATATTCAGCAACGACTTCAGCAATCAGTGTCTTCTTCTTCGTCTTTTTCATTTTACGACGAACGATTTCATGAGAAGACTTGATATGTCTAGTAACTTTGTTGGGATTATTACGCTTCTTGAAACTAGTACTTGCTAACAACTCCTCATTTGCAGTTCGGGGAATGGCAGCATCTGTGGAGTAATGAGGAAGAATGTAAGATTAATTACCAATAATAATTAGAGGTGTGACACTTTCTGGCGATTGTAAAGAAATGACTTACCATGAGGGGCCTGCTGGGTAGGGAGTGGTGCTTTGGAACGATGCTTCGTAGTCATACGACGCACGTCTACATGAAGCCGTGACATCTGCTCTGCGGCATAGTCCGTTATCTCTTGACTAAAGGCAGCATCTGTGGGTAAGGGGAGGGCAGAACCGCATTGACGCTGAAATCGGCCAAACTCAGTCTCCTGCTCCATGCACTCAACAACAAAACCATGAAGTGCACACCTTCTTCACTGTAACCGACCACCGTGATCGCATGTAGAATGTCGGTATAGACCACGCACAGTATTTCCCAACATATTAATGGTGTCCATTGTTCTCAATATATGACGACACAACCATCCAGATGAATCAAACAAAAGACAAGAGCATTTTTATGTGAATTCATCCAAACTGAATGTAACTACATGCTCATCAACCCGTTTGGCATCAGGCATTGTGATTCGGCACCAAGTAATTTCATGCATACCACCTCCATGAACAGGTGGGAAATTACCTCCAACAGACATATCCAAGGAATTTGCATACTCATTTTGAAATTTCTTGAAGATTTTAAGAGTGTAAAACTCAAATATAGGAGAAAAATGCAACTGTGAGATAAGAGGCACTCATGTTGTATTTGTAGATTTAATATGAGTGTTATACAAGTAAAAACTAACCTCTTATGCATGTTCGACCAACAATGAGTGGGGATATAATACAGTTGGTTGGTTGCGAAATGCGTTGAAATTTTCTTGTAGTTCATCATATCACTTATTCTCGAGCATTCTGGAGAATTCCCCAAAAAAAGTGGGGAGGTTGTTCTTCGTGTCCAAGTAAGCACGCAAAGTGCTATTCAAATATTCACTCAACTGTGAGCTGCGCATTCCACATGTAAAATTCTTGTTTACCCATGCAGAGGACCACTGCTCATGTAATTTATAGATATATGACAACCATGAATGAACCTCAGATCTTCACATGTAAATGTCGACTCAATCATCCTATTCCATGAAAATTGGAATTGTTCTTGGTGAATACCCCATACATTGCTTCAGTGAGACCATTTTGAAAAACCTTTGTGGCCCATTCCATACCCATTTTACGTGATGCATTCTCTCGAATATGGTAAGAGCATAACCCATGAAACGTACCAGGCAATATCGATCTTATGCCAGCAGCAATTGCAGGACACTGATCAGTGAATATGGACTGAGGGTGTTTTCCTCGCATGCATTCCAATAAAGTTTCAAAAAGCCATTCGAAACTCTGTGTGGTCTCCTCATATAAGTGTGCAGCACCGAGTACAGTTAACCTCCGATGATGATTTAAACCAGCAAATAATCTGAAAAATATGGGAGCCTAGAACATATTAGAATAATTGTGTACCTAATTTGAAGGTACGGTACGAAGAGTACCATTTTTATGAAAAGGGAACTAGTGTACCTGAAAATAAGACAAACATAAACACAACATATAACGCACCTAGAGGTCGGAACTGGTCATTGGTTCTGTAGGTTGTGTCGAATGAAATGGAATCAGCAAAATAGTGATAATCTGTTTGCATCTTCCCATCTGCCCATAATATGCTTTCAATTTGACCTTGTAAAAAAAGGTCGGATCCTTGGCCTTCACGAACAAGAAATACTCATACAACCACTTCCCATCACCATCCTTCAAAGGGTTGCGTCGAACAAAGTCACGATGATTCTGTAAATCACGGCGGGTGCATCCCACTTTATCCTTTCCACCAGTACAGTTTGATAAGAAATCAAATGTAGCCCTCAATGGAACTCCCACATGATCGTGCATCTTTGAAACAATAGCAGTGAGAGGTGAAATCGTGCGAAATGAGTCTAAAAACTGTTTGTGTTCATCAACTGCAAATAGGTGGTTATGCTCCAATTTCCAATCCACTATTTTGTACTTGTGTATACCCTCAATCCACCTAGCATTTATTTTTGCATCGCATCCACATCGAAACTCGGGGACAACTTTCCCTGTTGGGGTAGCGTCCACTTTACCTTTGTTTTTTTGGTCCAATGCACTTCCATCCTTGTATCCTTCATTCTGACAACCAAGCCGTGCATAACGAATCCTTGTAACGCCATCACTTTTGCACCGTCTCGAAATAGTGGACATTTTCCTCCAGCTAAAATCAGCATCATATGCATATTCATGGTAAAACTTGTGAAATTCCTCAATAGCATCAAAAGTAATATCCTTCCAAGCCTCTGGATCCTCAAATAACTTGCATGCAAGGGCATCAGGTAAATAAGTAGCTGGACCTGTAAACACGGGTGGTCCTGATAGTTGCCAAAGTTGAAGTAGAATATTATGAGAATATTGAAGTATTTGTAGTTTAACACAATACCTAAACTTTGGAAAATAAATTTTAGTTCCTAAGGCATGAACACCGGTAGCAGTTTCACCGATATTGTGGTTAGAGACCGGCTCTGGCAATGAATCTGGTACCAAACATGGAAAATAGGAACACAATACATTGTGTTAGTACTGGAAATGGAAAAACGGTACTTTATGTACCTGAAGTGAGTTAATAGGTACCTAACGAACCTGAAGCAAGAATGTCCGATGACGATGGAACGGTGGTCGACAACAGGTCGGACTCCGATGATGTCTTCAAAATTGAAGCCTGAACACGGGTAGGAGTTTCATCGATATTGTGGTTAGGGACCGACTTTGTCAATGAATCTGGTACCAAACATGGGGAAAGGGACAGAAGCCCCTTGCGTCAATTCTGAAAAAAGAAAAAAGGGACATAATGTACCTAAAGTGAAAATATTGGTACCTAACAAACCTGAAGCAACAGTGTCGGATGATGATGGAACGGTGGTCGGCACCGGAGCCGACTTCGATGATATCTTCTCATCTGTGGTCGTTTCCATTGTTGTAGCATTATGGGAAGATTAAATGACTGATCACCATAATCGAAAATGAAACAGATGGCTATCAAAGTTCGAATTCTGAAAAAAAACCTGATAAACAAATGAAGGTTGCGGGATTAAACAATGATGTTCGATTTGATGCAGGATTGATGTTGCTTCCGTCGATTACCAATAAATGACGTTGTCGATTTCCAAGTCGCCGGAAAAAAAAACCACCGTCGCATTAAAGAATGAAGCCGCCGATGAAGAAAAATTGATGCCGGTAAAAAATAGAAAATTTTAGACGTGAAGATGAAGAAGAAGAATAACCGCCGGCTGTTTGATTCTTTCCCATAACTAATTCCTACATTTTAGTTAGGATAAATCTTTTATCATATTATTTTATTAAATGATTTAAATAAGGAAATTAATATTAATAGGGAAATTTACATAGATGCCCATGAATTTATAGCCATTAGATTAGATTAAGAGAATGGATTGTAGAGATTAGTTTTCTCATGGTGAGAACAAAATGAGTGTTTTCATACAAGATTTCCTGGGTTTATCAGGTCATGACTTGATTAGTCACATGTTGTTCAATTTAGTTAATTCAAGTCAAGAATGTAGTTGTGTTGGGCTTTGTGGGCGGGTTCATCAAATCATGTCATAATATGACATAATCTTTTATGACTCACAGTTGAGTTAATTTGATCACAAGTAGAATTGAGTAGCGTAGTACCTATCATATAGTTTAATTATTTATTTATAAGAGTTTTTTTTTATAAATTATCTTTATCACTATTGGTTGTGGCAGCTGGTTGAGCAACTGAGCACGATGGAGCAGAAGTCCCCAAATTTTAGAAACTTTGAAGTCAGCATACGTAATCGCATGCATGTGGCTTGGTAAATTATTTTGGGATAGATTTGGCACAACTTCTAGGCTAGATTTGACACAATTTTTGGGCTAGATTTGGCACAAATTCTAGGCTATTTGTTACAAATTATGTACTAGATTTGTCACAAATTCTGGGCTAGATTTGTCACAAATTCTGGGCTATATTTGTCACAAATTATGGAGTAGATTTGTCACAAATTTTAGAAACTTTGAAATCAGCATACGTAATCGCATGCATGTGGCTTGGTAAATTATTTTGGGATAGATTTGGCACAACTTCTTGGCTAGATTTGACACAACTTTTGGGCTAGATTTGGCACAAATTCTAGGCTAGATTTGTTACAAATTATGTCTAGATTTGTCACAAATTCTGGCTAGATTTGTCACAAATTCTGGGCTATATTTGCCACAAATTATGGAGTAGATTTGTCATAAATTATGGAGTAGATTTGTAAAAAATTCTTGGTTAGATTTGACACAATTTCTGGGATAGATTTGTCACAAATTCTGGGCTAGATTTGGCACAAATTCTGGGTCATATTTGGCACAAATTCTGCGGTAGATTTTGCGCAAATTCTAGGCTAGATTTGGCACAAATTATAGGCTAGATTTGGCGCAAATTCTGGGCTAGGTATGTTACAACTTTTGGCCAAGATTTGTCAAAAAATTGGGCTAGATTTGTCAAAAACTTATGGGCTTGATTTGTAAAAAAATTATGTGCTAGATTTGTAAACAAAAATATTGTGTTAGATTTTTCAAGATTTTGGGTTAGATTTATAAAAAATTATGGGTTAGACTTGTAAAAAATTATGGGTTGGTTTTGTAAAATATTATGTGTTAATTTGTCAAAAATGTGTTAGATTGTAAAAATTATGGTTTATATTTGTCAAAAACTTTGTGTTGAATTTTTCAAATTTTTTTATTAAAAATAAGGAAAATAAATTTTACACCTATTAAGGAAGTAGTGTAATTATATAAAAATGAAGGGATGTTAAATTAAAAATTCATTTTTCTCTTTGTATATAACACACTAATTATAAGTAAAAAATATTATAAATTTTATAAATTAATTAAGAAAGCTTATATATTAAAATTTGTTATATTAATAATCACTATGGCTAAATATTAATTTGATATTTTCACTCAAAAATATTAATTTGGTTTCTTAATAAGATTACTAATATATTAATTAATATTGTAAATTATTAAATAAATAATAATTCATAAATATTAACATAATATTCCGCCCATTGGGCGGGCAAAAAAACTAGTAGGTATTAAGTTAAAACTATTGAAAGCACAAACACCCTACACTACTCATTAAGGGGTTTTTCCCCTCACAAGAGGCTTCCATTTTGTTCCTCACAACCACATGGGCTTTTCTTCTCAACCATACCCTCTTACATTGTTCCTTAAGGGTTTTCCCCCGTACGATGATAATTGATAAGTGCAATCCTCTCCCACTTACTTTTAGTGGTCTTATTTTACCTACTTTTACGTGTCTTTTTCTCCCCTGGTATTAGTTAGGGGTTTTCCAGTCTGATTCCCATTGTAATTCCTCTTCCCTCTCACATTTAGTTGCCTTTTCCCCGTTACTTTCTATTTAATTAGTTTGGTCTCCCCTAGTTTCATTTAAAACTCACCATTCGAGGTGTCGTGTCTATCAGATTGCCCCAGTTGTTAAATATGGATGTTGGGTGGTTTAATTCAATTGTGGATAAATATTGTTACATGTTAATTAGGCTATGAGTATGATATACAACATGCCACTTGGTTAATTTTGATAAGGTTGTCAGTCTGGGTTGAACACATAGGCCAAGTCAAAAATGAAACCTCCGTCTATACTACTCTAGAAATATTAAAGACACTTTAGCATTCAGACCAATTGAATGTTGAACAGAGTGATCATTTGGAAAACACCATCACATGCTATATTGTTAATCATTGGATAACTTTAGTTTCATGGATTTACTCGCACGTTCTTAATTATCGGGTAAGGACACTTACACTATGCATCTTCCCAGCTATTTGACTGTATTTTGTTTTTTTGTGGTTAATCCTGTTAGACATGATAATCAACTCACAAAAGTAGATACGAGACACAAGGATTAACGTGGTTTCCGATCAGAATGATCGACTAGTCCACCGGAGAAAATGATCTCTTATTATTACTGTGAGTAGAGGAGGAGAAGAAGAAGATATCATCAACCTAGCCGCCTACTGTGCATATATATGAAGAGAAAAGAAAGCTAGGGTAATTCCCTTAATAAGGATTGGGCCCGGTCACATTATCTTAGATTGTCGTGCTCGCGGCAGGCGAAATTTTGGCCAAAATC
Organism: Linum lewisii; assembly: GCA_034768395.1. Classification (NCBI taxonomy): domain Eukaryota; kingdom Viridiplantae; phylum Streptophyta; class Magnoliopsida; order Malpighiales; family Linaceae; genus Linum; species Linum lewisii. The sequence goes on along the minus strand of CM068299.1, from coordinate 53,601,896 downwards.
GTGGTTCTACAAGCTATGCCACACACCTTGCTGCAACTCCAAACTTAGTTGGAGCTAATGGGTTTGACACCTCATCAGTCATCTCTTCTATTGCATCTGCTAACTCTTCCGTGGATTTGCTTAAATGGTTAGGGCTGAGTTAGCTCAAGCGTTGCCGCAAGCTCTCAATAAGGCTTTTGCTTCTCTTGGTCTCTCAGGTACCTCCTCATCTCAACCTTGGTTCCTTGATTCTGCCGCTTATAATCACATGACTGGCGATGCCTCTATTTTCTGCACTTATACACATGTTCGTGATCAATCGGTTGAGGTTGCTAATGGGAACAAGTTATTTATAGCTGGTATTTGGACGGTTAAGACTGGTTCTGTTTGTTTTCCCTCTACTCTTCATGTGCCACAGCTTGTTCCGAACTTGGTCTCTGTCGGACAATTAACTGAATCTGGTTGCGCCATTATTTTTGGTTCATCTGGTTGTATGATACAGGATCGGGTGACAACGAGAATTTTGGGGATGGGGAGTAAAAAGGACGAAATTTCTTGGTGGGTCAACTTCATCTGACGTCGCGAGATGATGATCGTGGCCGTGAATTTGCTCGCTCTTTTTCAGGTTATCTTCTAGTTATTTGGTTAAACATAGTCTAGAACAATTATGGAAATTGTGGAATAGTCGGTTGGTTCATCCGAATTATACACGTATGTTTCGCAAACAGTTGTTACCAGTTGGTATTAATGATATGCGCAAATTTTCAGTTCCGGATTGCTTATCTTGTATTGAGGCCAAGACAACGACTCCTCCGTTTTATACTAGCACCACTGAGGTACATGATCCCTTAGCTCTCATTCACACTGATATGTGGGGCCCTAGCCCTGTTACCTCTCGTCTTGGGTACCGTTACTTTGCATTGTTCATTGACCATAAGACACGATATATTTGGGTATATTTTCTGCGACTTAAATCTGACCTCTCTTTGGTTCTCCAAGAGTTTGTCACTATGATTCGTACTCAATTCGATAAACCAGTCAAGATGTTTCGCTCTGACCCAGGTGGGGAATTCACATCTCAGGAATTGCTTAAATATTATCACGATAATGGAATATTATTTCAGCTCTCGTGTCCCGGGGTTTCACAGCAAAATGGGGTCGTTGAGCGAAAACATCGGCATATCCTTGATCTCACTCGAGCCTTGTTATTAGAATCAAAAGTTCCATCTTCATTCTGGGTCGAAGCTGTCCGTACAGTCGTGCATCTGGTGAATCGGCAACCCACTCCTCTTCTTGATCATAAGTCTCCGTTTGAGCTCTTGTTTCACAAACTTCCTAACTACTCTCGTCTTCATCGTTTTGGGTGCATTTGCTTTGTGTTACTTCCAAAGCGGGATCGAACTAAGCTCAGTGCGAAGACTGCTCATTGTGTTTTTCTCGGATACACTGATCACCATAAAGGGTATTTATGCTATGACCCTCAACTTCGACGAGTTCATACAGCTTATTATGTAGTGTTTATGGAGCATGTGTTCTATTATCATTCAGTTTCTCATACAGTGACTAACCCTCTGCCTCACCTACCCAATTTTGATGATGACATAAGCACCACTCTTCCCTCTCATACTCAACTTTATCACCCATCTCCCTCTCATACTCAACTTGATCACCCATCTCCCTCTCATACTCAACTTGTTCACCCATCTGCCTCTCATACCTCTCATGATACTCCCTCCACTCCTCTTATCACTACCACACCGAGTAGCCCAATCTCCCACTCTCCTGTAACCAATCCCACGTCTCATTCTACTTCACCTCTTACTTTTCCCTCCTCCACGGTAACATCCAACCAACCAACCCGTTCCACTTTCCCACACTCATCCCCGACTTCCCCTTTACCTATACAACCTCGTCGTTCCTCCGTACCACTCTCGGCCATCCTCCTCCTCATCTCCAAGACTATGTCATCTACTCTACACAATCGGTAACGGTTCCTACTACTTATAAACAAGCCAGTTGCAATGAGAAATGGATTGAAGCGATGCATGATGAGTTGGTCACGTTACATGATAATCACACGTGGTCATTAGTGTCTCGGCCACCCGATGCGCCAGTCATCGGGTCTAAATGGGTGTACACGGCTAAGTACCATCCTGATGGCTCACTCGATCGTTACAAAGCTCGCCTTGTGGCGCAAGGGTTTCGTCAGGAATATGGCATTGATTATGAGGAGACGTTTGCTCCGGTGGCTAAGATGCCAACTGTTCAGGTTCTTCTTGCTTTGTCGGCTCATCAAAATGGCCATTATATCAACTTAACGTAAAAAATGCTTTTCTTCACGGGCACTTGAAAGAAACTGTGTACATGGAATGTCCCCCTGGCTTCTCCAAGCCGTCTCCAGATTTCGTATGCCTTCTTCATCGCTCCCTCTACGGCTTGAAACAGGCACCTCGAGCTTGGTTCGAGACGTTTCAGACTTTCATTATTCAATCTGGGTTTGCTCAAAGCAAGAATGATCCCTCACTATTTATTCAGCTTCCTCACGTGGTATTACTGTCCTTCTTCTCTATGTTGATGACATGATCTTGACTGGGACTGATACTATTGGTATTTCTGTTATTCGCTCTACCATGGCCGAACACTTCAAACTCAAGGAGCTTGGTGATTTGTCTTACTTTCTCGGTCTACATGTTACTCGGTCTGCCAAGGGTTTACTGGTAAACCTACAGAAATATATCAATGATCTCCTTGAAATGGCGCATATGGCAGATTGCAAGCCAGCCTCTACCCCCATCGAGCTTAATCTCAAACTTGGGAAAGATAGCGGTGACTCGATCTCGGGCCCTCGTCTGTATAGGTGAATCGTTGGAAGCTTGATTTATTTGACATCCACCAGGCCAGATTTAGGCTATGCAGTTCAGATTATCAGTTAGTTTATGGAAGATCCTCGTACTCTTCATCTCCATGCAGTTGAGCGCATCCTACGTTACCTTAGGGGCACTCGCGATCTTGGTCTCTTTTTTCCCTCCACTGGTACTTCTCAGTTTGGCTTATGCTGACGCTGACTATGCAAGTTGTGTCGATACTAGACGCTCCACTTCGGGGTGGTGTGTGTGATTTGGAGACTCCTTCATTTCCTGGCGGTGCAAGAAGCTGGATAAAGTTTCCAAATCCTCCACGGAAGCTGAGTATAGATCTATGTTCTGAGGTGTGTTCAGAGATTGTTTGGCTTATCCGTGTCCTTGAAGATCTTGGAGTTTCTGTGTCGTGACCTATCCATTTGTTCGTGACAACACCAGTGCTATTCAGATTGGGCTAACACGGTTCTGCATGATCGAACAAAACACATCGAGACTCATGTACATTACATTCGAGACTTAGTTCACGATGGCACTATCAAGCTGCTCTATCTCACTTCCGAGGATCAGATTGCCGATCTCTTGACGAAAGTTGTTCCTACTAGCCGCCACTAGTTCTTGTCAGGCAAATTGATGTTGCGAAGTCGCCATCAATTTGAGGGGGGATGTTAGTATATTAAGAATTGGGCCTAACTCACGTGGCCCAATCCTTATTAAGGGAATTACCCTAGCTTTCTTGCAAGATATCGGCATTGGTAGTGCCGAGATAGCCGAGATCAAATCTATTTCTGTCCAGAGTTGGGTGGCAGCCAAGTAGTAATCATTGATACTTAATTCCTCCTGAGATAGATTAGCAAGAGAGTATTCAAGATCAAAGAAGCGAGACGTATTACATGAGAGTACGTCTTACGGAGATGAGTCCAGATCGAGGCTGTTGTCGGGTATGAACGAAGAGTGAGAGCGATCGCCGGATCAATAAATCCAATAAGATAAGAGATAACCCTTGCATCATTCATTGCCCACGTTGCAGGCGTGAGCCCCGGTACAGCCGCCGCACAGCCTTTTCCGACTCCGTATGTGGTTTCACGGTGGAAGAGGATTCGGTTGGCTCTAGGCACGAGCCATCCAAATATCCGAGCAATCCTCTTCCCTTGATGAAGGTGCGAAGCGAGAATTCCCACAAGGCATAGTTCTTGCCGTTGAAGTGAACGCCGATTGAATCCGAGAACGAGTGATTCAAAGGCTCTGATACCATGTTAGACATGATAATCAACTCACGAAAGTAGATACGGGACACAAGGATTAACGTGGTTTCCGATCAGAATGATCGACTAGTCCACAGGAGAAAAAGAGCTCTTATTATTACTGTGAGAAGAGGAGGAGAAGAAGAAGATATCACCAACCTAGCCGCCTACTGTACATATATATGAAGAGAAAAGAAAGCTAGGGTAATTCCCTTAATAAGGATTGGGCCACGTGAGTTAGGCCCAATTCCTAATATACTAACAAATCCAAGGGTGCTTATTAGACTTTTTTGAAACTAAACATGGGTCGAATGTAAACACTCATGCCTAGCGGCAGACAATTAATTATGATGCTATAATTTCAACATGTATGTATAAGACAATTCTGTTGACTGCTAGGTTCCAATCATATGCATGGGATTGATTAAATGTCGTTGCTAATAGCCATTTATCTCCTTAGATTGTCGATCACTATATTCATTCTATTCTCATTCACTCTTGCTTTCCCGACAGGTTGGCAACCGCCCACCACACCTTACATACACCCGAAGCGGCAACGCGCACTAAAAACCCTAGTGGTTGTTACAACATAAACATTTACACAAGGAGAGACCCTAACATACAGAAATGCGGGTAGGTAGAAGTAATCTTCTTCATCGTTGGGATAATGAAAACCTGCCAATTACATAATGCAGTTGAAGAGAAGAGGATAGGATTCAAAGTGAGAAATGGATGAGGTCTGTTGTGGGTTGAAGTTGTGGAGTGGCAGATCCCCTGAAGAGAAGAATGGCCAGACTCCCAATCTGAAAATGGATGAAACAGCCTGAGCAATGTGTCACAAATGAACCAAAATCAGTTCCCACTATGCACATCCATCCTCCTCCTCCGTACACCCTGTCAAACTCCTTCTTGATGAAACGAGCAATCTCAGTAGGCTCAGTGACATCAAAGAAATCCAAGGCCTTAGAGGCAAGATGCACAGCATCGTCTTGCATGGTCTGTAGCATGTCCGTCTCCGCAACAACTGCTTTGCCTTCTAGCATGGTTACTACTGTGAATCAATGGTTGATTTCACTTTCCAGGGAGCTAGCTGAAGCAATGAGTGCAGAACAATATTAATATAAAGTGCAGAATATAATGGTGACTAATTTTATAGTGAATTACAAGGGGAGGGGGGAGAGAGAGTGGGCGTCTGCCACGTATCAGAGGCTCAGATCCCATATTCTTGTGGCCAATATCTGTGGGAATCCTATTCCACAAGTGTTGCTTGGATTCCTCCTTCATTCGGAATTAGCTATTAGCTATTAGCTATTAGCTGCAATTTTGGATTTACCTGCGTAGCTCAATTATTGCCTTTTCTCACCTCACACTTACACCTTAAGTCGGCACATCATTCATCCTTGAGCCATGAGTCTAACAAATGTGTGTAATTCGAATCGTTAAAATAAAAGTCCAGTGTATAACATATATCCAATGCAAAGAACTGAAGAAGAAGAAGAAGACGTGTTGTGCAAGTGTACCAAGCTCCAAGCATTTGTGAGGCCTGAAATATTATGATAAATGACTCTTCTTCATATGTGGATTTGTGTGTAGGTCGACCAGAGAAGCTTTTTGTCAATTTTTGTATATGTTGAAATGGTGGGGACTTTTTTCAACTTGTGGTTCCTATTAATTTGATACAATCTCCCCCTAATTTTTGGCATTTAATTAATTGGGTACACACCCGAAACTCGGTCAATTTGGGGTTGGAAAAACTCGCTCAACGGGCAAACTTGGAACCTAGTTTGAGCGGGTAATGGGTGGGGATGAATTTGGAGGCACTTGTCCTGTACGCAAAATTGAACAGGTAGTCGTTACTAAAACGGGGTCATTTTGTATGGTGAATTTATAGTTTGATGTCATATTTTGGTTCCTAAAGCGTAATGCAATATGCATTTTGGTTTCGGTTACAAAGCTTCATGTTATGGGTTTTCAAACAGTATGCTAGTTTCATGTTATTCTTATGCTAATTGTTAGATTTTAATCCAATTCGGGATTACCCAATTAAACCGGTTCACCCAATACCCGATGATGGACATGATGATTTTGATTTCTCACTCGTGAAGCCTCACGGGACGGGTACGAAAAAACACTACACCTAAATGGCCGGAGATTGAATATTAAATACTCGGGATCTATTGCTATTAGGACACCAATTAGTGTGGTGTCCTCATATAAAGACACTACTAGGAATAGTTACATTAGGAATCATATCTGATGGTTTAAACTAGATTGGACGAATTAGTTATTTTGGTATCTATTTAAGTGATTATGGTTTGTGGATCATTCATCAGCCACCAAACCAAGAAGAAAGGGTATCTCCCTCAAAACCCTAATTGTTGCTGCTGTTTCTCTCTCAATCTCCCTTCGCCAGTTGCATCTCTACTCATGTCGACCCGCCTCACACCGCGATCGCCGCACCATCACAGTTTCGACGAGCCTCCATACCCAAGAGCCACCGTGCCAACACGCTACTACCGCCGCACTTACATGGTGTGCCTTCAACGAGCCACAACACTACGGAGCCACCACCAACAGTACGCCAACCACCAACGCACCAACACACTAAACCATCGCCTCACTAGCAAGCCAACTCGCCATCGCCGCACCAGCATGATCTTTTTCTTATTTGTTCCGATTTTCCTATACATGAACATTTCTTTTACTTATTTTGGAACCAACAACAGTTAGAAACATGGTTCCTTTTATTTATTTTGGAACCACCAACAATTATAACTTATAAGTGTGATTTCTTTTAATTTTCCAGTCATATGAATTCATGGTTCCTATTTCTCATCTCAGAATAGTGTCATGGACATAATATTAATAATTCAAGCTTTCAATATTTATTTAAAACTTTAGTTCGGATCCATGCCACTGTCCCCAATATGCAGGCGTTGTTCCGTTTTCAAAATTTTATAATTTGGAACCATATTATTGACAATTTCAACCATATGTGTTCCTTTTCTATAGTCCGGAACAATGTTTTCTTTCAACGCCGAATGAAGGTGATTTTACAAAAGTAATAAAATTTAAATAATTATGTACCAAAATAAATACGTTCTAAAACTATTTACGAAAATAGTAATTTTTTCTTAGGGGCTAGGCGAGTTCGCCCAATTATGGAGCATTTTTTGCCTGTGGGTTTCTGACTAGATTTGGGCCTTTGATAAAAAATGAATGATCCAATAACTTAAAATACGTGTTGATTCGAGGACCACTGCTCTCCTAGGGTATATCTAGTTTTGCCCTAGCTTGTTGATCACATAAATAGGCAAATTGCAAATGTAAACCCTTAAGCAAAAAAGTTTACACGAGTTGGCAAAATTCATAATTTATAGCCGAATACCCGTATTTAGCCCAACCTTTGGGTGTTTTAACATGTCTAGCCTAAATGGTGGCAAATACTAAAATTAGCCAAAATTTAAATTTTCATCCATTGTTTCGATAATTTCATCCAAACTCTTAACAGAACGTGGACGTGACAATAAAAACTAAATTAATAAAAGATAATTTAAGAACACAAATAAAAAATAATTAAGTAAAGAAATTAACTATGAAACTAATTAAAAACTTAAGTAAATACTAAAAATCGAGAGAGGCTTCGGTGAACTTTTTCAAACATAGATGCGGCGACAGAGGCTTGGATGAACATCGTCAAACACAAACGTAACGGTGGCGCCAAGCACAAATGCAACGTTGGATTCATCAACGAACTCGATAGAGAGTTGAAATCAAGGGTTGGGTGAACCTGTCTTGAACCCTAAGTCACCTCATTGATGCTGAGTCGACCAACACCCAAATTGGAGCGCCTTCGTCGACCAAGACCACAGAAAAATAGAGAGCCTCGTCGAGCTCCTTTCCATCCTCAACGATTTGAGATCTCTGTTATTATATATCTTCTCAGAGAACTTCGTGGATTCAATTTGATGCTCGAAGAGGTGCTCGTCGTAGCCCAAAGTATGGAGACACTCGGTCATCAGGTGTTGTTAGTTTTCTACAAGGTGAGCCCCTCCGACGTGAAGGTCGACTCTAGAAGCTACACAGTTGTCATCGACATGTAAATTAAAGATTAGGCTAGCCAGATCTGAAAATAATTTCACTTCCCCTAGATAATCCTCTCATCTCCTCTCCCTGCAAAATATCCCAACTAATTAAGCATTCAATCAAAACTAGCTTTTCCTCCTTCTCTATATGCGCTATGCACCTCCTTCTCCTCACCCACCGGTCTTTTATCGTAGCCATTGTTCTTCCCGATAGAAGAAGACGATGATGTTGAACCTCAATGGACTACTGGACTCAACCTTCTTCAGTGGAGGAGAAGAAGCTACATACGAGTATTCCGCCTAAATTATAAAACCTCGCAATAATATTAACTTAAAGGGTTAATATTTCCAAAAACCCTAAACTTTGCCAATATATAATAAAAATGCATTAAGTTTAAAAAACCCCATATCTATCCCGGACTTAATGTCGTTAGTCCTTGTTTGTAAAATTTTAAACTTTTTGAACTAAGTGACTAACGGAATTAACTTTTAAGTTTTTTGTCTTCTAAAATCAGTAACCAAGATTTGCCCAAATTGCATTTTGACCCTTCTCAATTCCATCCCTTACAAACCCTCCCAAACAAACCTTCTCCGATCATCTCTCAACAATCTGCACCGTCGCTGCTGCCATGTCAACTCCGCCATATCAACTCTCGCCGTTGAACAGAGTCTTCACAGCTACCTTTACCGCGTACAACCACGTCTTGATCTTCGACTCCAGAACATCGGAATCAAGCTTGTGAATCTGCAGCAAACTGAATCTATCGACTCTGAGTCAAATATCCAGCTTCAATCATACAGTCAACAATTGATTTCATATCGGAAGAACTCAAAATAAGCTCTGTAATGGAAACTGGATCTTGGGAAACAGAAGAATTGCTAAAAAGAAACTTCACAATCTTCAACCATGGGTATGAACAGCTTCACACAGGCAATGTAGTCAAAATCGTGATTCCACGTGAAATCGAAAACATACGTGAAATCGGAATCGTAGTTTTTAATCGTAAAATCGTAAGATTTTATGAACTACTATCGAAACATTTAAGTCAACAACATATTAAGAATAAGAAGACCATTATCTAAACTTTAAAAAGTCTAGATAAGAAAAAAGAGAGAATGTTGGTTCTTAAGTGGTCATTCGAGGAAGTAATAATTAGATTTTAGACAGTTTTTAGTAATAAATACTAACTTAATTAATCAAAATCTAAAAAAACAATTTAATTTAATTGTCTTTGTTCTGACTTATATGTAGTTGTACAAACTAGTAATTCCACATAGAAAGTGAAATCGTAAAATACAAAAAAAAATCGTTGATTTTATAAGATTCTAAGATTTTGATCGAGATTTTACTAGATTTTACGACCCATAGATTTTGCGTGGAATCAAGATCGCTAGAGACCAGTGAAATCGTAAAACCGTAAGATTTTAAGATTAAAATCGGGATTTTTACTACATTACAGGCGACACCAGATTCTTGGGAACAGGGCTCGCCAGATCCCTAGCCTGCAATGCCAATTCCCTTAGCGTCTTGATTGTGCATACATTAGCTTTGAAGAACGAGTAGCTCCGGTAAGGGAGGTTGTGCTTCTTGCATAGATCTTGAACAACCGGCGAGACTTTCCTCAGCTGGCATCTGGGCAGCCTGGGGATTAGATGGTGCTCCAGCTGGAACTTTAATCCACCATGGAACCAATCCATCCACGATGGGCAGGAGATGTCGACTGCGCCTTTGGACTGCTTCTCGAACCAATCGTTTGCTCCGGCCAGTTAGGTAAACAGGCGACAAAGAGAGGAAACCAGGTCCAGAAAACCATGGTTCCGACGATGTTGAGAGCTCTGTTCGGAACGTTCCGATTAGAGAGGAGGAGGATGAACGTTTGGAGGTAGAGATTCACCCTCGCAACGCACATTACTGGATAAAACGTCCAGTGCTGGTAGTTCACGAGGAATCTATCAATCTAGCCACCGGATCGAAGCTCAAGCTCCGTCCATAGAAAACAGATCTGATCGAATCGAATAAACGATTCGTCTCCCTCTCTCTCTCTCTCTCTCGCAATCTCCGGATCTTCATCTGCAGCAAATCTAGCTCCTTCTTCCCCTTTCCTCTCACCAATCTCTGTAAGTTCCTTTTTGCTAGATTGCAGCATCAATTCGGTGTGCCAGATTGCTACCAAATCTGCTTGCTCTGACTCAATTTGATCGATTCTTATGGCCTTCCTTTCGGAGTCTCGTTTTTATAGATTCTGGGAGGTGGGTTTTGCTCCTCGGAGCTCCACCGCATCTGGGTCACTTGACATGGAGCTGGGTTTTGCTCCTCGGAGCTCCTCGGAGTCTCGTTGCTATCTCCGATCTGTGAAGACTCTGTTCAACGGCGAGAGTTGATATGTCGGAATTGACACGGCGGCGGCGACGGTGCAGATTGTTGAGAGAAGAGATGATCGCAGAAGGTTTGTTTGGGATGGAATTGAGAAGGGTCAAAATGCAATTTGGGCAAATCTGGGTTACTGATTTTAGAAGACAAAAAATTTAAAAGTTAATTCCGTTAGTCACTTAGTTCAAAAAGTTTAAAATTTTACAAACAAGGACTAATGGCGTTAAGTCCGGAATAAATATGGGGTTTTTTAAACTTAGTGCATTTTTATTATATATTGGCAAAGTTTAGGGTTTTTGGAAATATTAACTTAAACTAGGTATAATCATTTACCAAAGGCATTGCTGCCTAATGGATTAGGATTTTGGAGGCAATTAAGTTGTTGGATTGGAGTTTGGACATGAACTCCCACGAACTAATTATCCATCCCTACCTTTGTTTTTCCAGACGGACCAAACTGTAAGAAATCGTCCATCTGGATCGGATCGGATCGCATCGCATGTATAGTATAAATAGATGTCATTTGAAACATGTTAGCTATGCCAGATGCCAGATGCCAGATGCCAGATGTATAATAAGATAGATAGTTTGTGTCATTGCTTAACAACTAAGGTTAGCTGTTCTCAAACCTTTTTCCAGTTGTTGTTGTTGTTGATCTACAATCTACCACTTGCCAACGACACCTTAACCCATCAGACCACAACAATTTCTTTCTTTTCTCCCACGCAACGTAACCACATCTAAATTCTCAATTAGACAGTCAGTCAGTCCTATCTATTTTACGATCAAACCTTACTAATTAATTAGAGGATGATGCCTTAGAATAATCAATAAGCTCTGTAGATTCACAACATCACATTGCCAGCCAGACAAGAAGAAGGATTTCCTTACAGCCTGGCCTGGCCTTCCAGCTGAATCTTGTTTTGGGTTTTTACAGTTTTTTTCTTCCCCCCACCCCACCAATTTTCTCTCCTCGCCATTAACAAATTCTCAGCCTTTTGTTACAACACATTATTATTATTAGCATCTCTTCTTTCTTTCTTTACATTCCTCCTCAAGCTCTCGTAAATTTTCAAAGAGTTTTGGGGTTGGGTGAGGCTTCCCTTCCTTCTTCCCCCAATTCCCAATTTCCCAAACACAGACATGACGCCTCGTCTGCTGTCATGCTTCCGCATGCCCAAGCATTCTTCTTCCTCCTCCTCGGCTCCCAACAGGGTTCAGTCTTCCCACACCCTCGACGACGATGGCCAGCGTCGTGCCGGTCCTGTCCTCGTTGAGCTTTTCTCCTCTCAGGGATGCGCTACCTCCCCTCAGGCCGAGCTCCTCGTTTCCAGGCTTGGCAGAGGAGATTTTGCTCTCGAATCCCCTGTCATCGTCCTGGCGTTCCATGTTGATTATTGGGACCATGTGGGATGGAAGGATCCTTACGGCTCCAGCCTATGGACGGTTAGGCAGAAGGATTACGTTGAGTCATTGAGGCTGGACACCATGTTTACACCTCAGGTGGTTGTTCAGGGTAGGGCTCAATGCGTTGGGAATGAGGAAGAGTCTTTGCTTTCTGCTATCATGTCCGCCCCCAGATTCCCATCTCCTTCTTTCCAGGTATCTTTTCTCCTTCTTTGATTCTCTGTTTGTTGGAGATTGGTTGCATTTTCACCTGCTTATTAGCTTAATTACATTACATTACATACTCTGGCCAATGTTGTTAGATCTCATAATCGTTTTGGATAACTGGGATGCTCTTCTGATTGTGGCTAATAGTGTTGGAATGGTTATCCTGTTCTACTAAGTTGCTTGAAAAGTGAGGCCATATTAATTCCTTAACTATAGTTGGTTGTAATCCTGATTATCAAAATGGGTATATGTTAATCTTAAATCATAGCTTGGGGTTATTATGGTTAGGAACTATATTCAGAACTCTCTCTAAACAACTCAAGTTTTTGGATGCAACGGTTCTTGACATGATATCAGCGCATTAACCAACATGAGGTTAAGGTTTTGAATCCTAGTAATCACCCATCCGTGTATAAAGGCTTATTGAAGCGTCCGTGGTCCTCAATCCGTTACACAAGTCTTAACAAATCTGTGCAAATCTCAGCTCTTTTCTGAGAGCATCCTTTCCATTTAAGGGAGCTTATTAATAAACAATATAAGATCTATTCAAAACCATCTCGAGTTAATGTGATGCAGCAGTTCTTGACAGTTATTTGATGGATTAAGGGAGCCGGACGTCCCTTCCTAACTATTCCAGTTGCTTAGTTCTGTACCGAATGAACATGATAAGACATTGTTTTCAGTTAGCAGCATCTTACTACTTCATAATGTTTGCTTGCTCATCATTACAAGTTGTTGTCATATTTGGAACAGGCGACATTTCAGAAGCCATCACCAGACACTCTCCAGGTATCTTTATCAGGACCGCTGAGGAGCAAGATTGACGGACAAGGTGTGAATCTTATGGTGGCGCTCTACGAGAGTGGGATGGTGACCGACTGCCCTAGAGGGGAGAACAAAGATCGGGTACTATCCAATGACTACGTCGTGAGGAAGCTGGAGAAGCTAGCAACAGTCAAGGATATCTCTCCCAAGAAAGTGGTATCAGGAACTGTTCGTTTCCCCTTGTGGGAAGGATTCAGTAGCAGCAGTAAGTGTGGCGTGGTAGTCTTTGTTCAGAACACGCAGCACCAGATTTTCGGTTCTCAGAGCTTTCAGTTGCCGGATTGCATTTGACACACCTGACTGTTGTCTCCATACTTGGAAAAGAAAAAAAGAGGAATTTCTCAAGTACTAGTAGGCTCTTTATGTACAGATTTCATTTGTTTTTTCAAGCTCTTGTCTTTGCTCTAGCCCGTCTTACTTTTTTTCGATTTGCAATTATTTGACGGATTCTTACGATTGGAATTGATGATGATGATGATGACATTTGTTTGAAAACCCGAGCTACTTGATATGGTATACAGTAAGTATGGTTAAAACATATAGAGAAAGAGAAGAACATTACAATTTATTCTTATGAAGAAGAGGTCATTTGGGTCCCCAGCAGCTCAAAAGGAAAACTACTGTGAGAGATTTATCAGCAGCTGCTTTTCCATGGCCATGAGATGTTGTATCCTGATGAGTTTGAGGACAATCTTTGAGACCAAGTGAAGCACCCAGAGAGAAAAGAAGGCAAGTTGTTGGAGTGGTGAGCCTTGTCATCATGCTAAAGGGAGGAGCTTGTAATTGTTGTACTGGACTGTGTTGGCTGCATTTTATAAAAGAAGATTGATGATGTTGTTACTTGTTAGGCATATAGAATATGAATATAGTTGGCAGATTGCTGCTGATAATGGTAACTTTGGAATGGTATATATGCTTCTCCCTCCTTTTATTTAGGAAGGAAGCAGTAGTATTCTTCTGGTTCAGTTAGTTAGGCACGAGTCCATTAAAATTAAAAATTAAAATTACCACTAAAATTTCCGTTGCCGGGACTTGAACCCGGGTCTTTCGGGTGAGAGCCGAATATCCTGACCAACTAGACTACAACGGAATTAATATCTAGATTATTGTTTACAAATAGCTAAATTAAATCCATCTTCAAATACTGGAAAAACTCCACTGCACACCCATTTCTCTGGGATTTACAAGTTACAACTACCTACATGCATATTGGAGTGCTCTGGTTAGAAATTTGGTTAAGCAAGGTTTATAATAATTATACAATTTAACAATATATAATAAATAATATTTTTCCATGTACAATAATTTATGAGATTTAATATTGTATATATATGGGAATAAAGTTATTTTATTCATCAATAGCTTACATCTATATAGATGTTGTCAAGAACCGTTGCAGCTCAATAACATGATTTGTTGAAAGATGGTTCAACACTAGTTTTATATGATTCATTAACATATCCTCTCGAATGAAAGTTCTCGAAAGAGTAAGAAGTTTGCAAATTTTAAACCTATCTCAATATTAAATTAATTTGGCTTAGTCGTTTGTACAGTTTCAACATAAAAGCCAAATCTATTTTTAAACGACATATCTTTGTAAGAAAGTCCTAATTGATAATGTCGAACATATTAACAATATCCTTCTCTATCAGGGTTATCCCATGAACTTTGGAGGCCCTGTGATATAATCAAGATATGGCCCCGTTATAACATATTTTGACAAAATATTTTTTAAGTATATCAAAATAAAAATTTCACATTTTACATTTGAATAAATATTATATATTTGAAACAAATATAACATTGTTTGTTAATAGATATATGAGTACTAAATTTTATATTATTCAAAAGATAACGCTCTATAATCATAAGTAATTTATTTATTTATTCTCAAATATATTTTCTCTGAAAGTATAATTGTAGATATCTCTGTAAAGCTCATATATTTAATTTTGAAATTTAAGTTCTATTTTATTAGAAATTGATATCCAAATGATTCAAAATATATTATTATAAAAATCCTAACAATAATTCTATAAAGGATTAAAACAATAAGAGTCCATACTTATTTAACAAAAAGAAAGAGTGCATGACTTGACAGCTGAATGAGATGAATTATTTAAAAAAAAAGAAGCCTCCATGCCCAAGAGATAGATTAGAAAAATAACTAATAAAAATATTATCTAGATAAATGATATGAATTATTAAATAAAAAAGAGGGTTCATATGCCCAATAGATAAAAGAGAAAAACAACTAATAAAAACAACATCTCTACGAATTGAACCTATGACCTAACTACCACAAAGAAGCTTCTTTCTCACCTTCTAACCACTACTACTTAATAGTGATTATATTTCAGTTTCCGAATTACTTGTTAATAATTATTTATCTGATACTTTTCACCCGAAATTCTGAGGCCCCCAAAATTTTGGGGCCCTGTGCCGGAAACAGGCCGGCACACCCTCTGGGTCGGCCCTGTTCTCTATCACTAATATTATATGACCAAGAGTATTGATACTTATCTTTTCCGATGAATAATATAATTTTTATTCATCTAAGCACCACATTAGGGAGAAACCCCTAAAGTGAACATTCAAACCAGGATTACAAGATACAATTCAAACCCCGGAAAGAATAAAGACTTGAGACTTGCTCACTTCTAGAAAACTTAGGTCTCATTGTCAAGCCTAAAAACCATCAAAAACTAAATTAAGTATGATTTTCGGTTCCATATCTCCCTTCAATAAAGGTGTTTGTATCCTCTACATCGTACAAGCTTAGCACACAAGGAAAAGGGTGTGAACTAGCCACTTAGACAAACAAAAAGAGACTAACCCTGTTTAAATTTTATGGTCATAGTCAGACTGAATAATTTCACTCAGTTCAGTAGGAGTATTGCGAAAGTTATTTATCTCAAAAGAATAGGATGCCAAAAGTGATCCTCCATACCTAGAGAGTCATTTATATAGGACAGAGTGACTAGACATAATTGCACATTAGTCCTTTAACAAACAGAAAATGATTTCATCATTTATCTTCACACCCCCTCAAGCTGGACGGTGAATACTGAGCAGTCCAAACTTGGAAACTAATGGTAGAAAAATATGAGGACCAAGGGGTTTTGTCATGATATCAGCAAGCTGATTAGCCGTTGTTACCTGAATGACTTGAATAAAGCCACTAGTCACACAGTCTCGGATAAGATGACAATCAATTTTTATATGTTTGGTACGTTCATGCGCTACTGGATTTTCTGCCATGCGTATCGCAGAAGTACTATTACAATACAATGAAACGGGAGTGGTAAAATCAAAGAGTAAATCATGAAAAAAAAAATTTTAACCACAAAAGTTCACAGGCGGTGGCGGCAAGAGCTCTATACTCAGCCTCAGCCGAAGAACGAGATATCGTGACTTGCTTCTTGGATTTCCCAGAAATAAGAGAGTCACCCAAGTAAACAAAATATCGGTAGGAGATCGTCTAGAATCTGGACAACCAGCCCAATAGCTATCAGAAAAAAGCATGAAGTTGCATATTTGAAGTGGACGGAAAGAAAAGACCAAAACCAAGATCATTTTTTAGATATCTAACCACTCGTAATGCAGCCTTCATATGTAAATCAGTAGGCTTGCTCATGAATTGACTCAAGTAATTCACGGTAAAAGCTATGTCTAGACGAGTTGTGCACAAATAAATCAACCGCCCAACGAGACGTCTATATGACGATGGATCAGGAAGAGAATCCCCTAAAAATGGATAAACGAGAGGAAGCATCGGAAGGACACGAAACGGGCTTAGAAGCGGACAAGCCAGAGTCCGAAATAATTTCTAGAGCGTACTTCCACTACAACAAAAACTTAGTATAGTCAGGGGCCTTTTGTTGGGGGCCAAATGCCCCCGACAATTATAGTCTGGGGCTCACTCATACTTGTCGGGGGCCAGTTGCCTCAGACAAATATAGTCGGGGGCTATTTAGTCGGGGGCTAAACACCACACAATAAATTGAAATAGTCGGGTTGGGGCCCCAGACAAAAAGGCCCCCGACTATATTTGACCAGCAGGTTTAACCAGTTGGTTGAACACAATTTTGTCACGTGCCATTTTGTCGGGGCAAAAACACAGACAAATTTTTAATATAGTCGGGGGCGGGGCCCCAGACAACATGGGGATTGAATTTTGTAGCCTAATTTAAATTTTATGTACGCGTAGCAACACGTAAATGTCCAGAATAGCAATCGACCCGCACCACGCTGCGCCACACACGCATTGCTGTTCAAGCTAGTCCAGTAGCGGCGCTGGCAGCAAGCGAATTTCTCAATGAATGCAAACAAATGCAATATGGGAAAAGCAAATTATCATTTCTTTCTTTGTAGAGTGTTATTTATTTATTTTGATAATAAGTCGCCTGAAATAATAATATATAAAACTAGGTTAATTAAAATTATATTAGCGCACAATTTGAATTACGATCCGATGTGTTGTTGGAGACACAACAATGAAGAGAGAACAAATTGCAAATTTTTAATGGAATCATCAGCATACCAGACAGCAGACCACCGTCACGTATTTACTTGAATTACGGATCCCGAAGTCACTTTGTTTCTCCTTATTGTTTGCTCAAACGTGACCTCGGATCCGATTCAAGTTTGCGGTATATTTTTGTAATTAACTAGTTATTATATCATTTCAGCGATATATTATCAAAATAAAAATATAACTATCTAAAAGTAAAGAAATGACTAATTGCTCTTCCATATTTCAATTTATGCATTCATTGCAGAAACTTCGCTGCCAGCTGCGCTAGCTGGCCAGTACGCGCTGGCTGCGGGCAGATTGTGCTATTTCTGACATTTTACGTGTTTGGCTACTGACGTACATATTTTTAAAATGTCTCAAATTCATTCGACAAATGGCCCCGACAATTTGTCTGGGCATATTTCGGCAAGCCCCCTATACTAAATCGTATTATTTAAATATTAGTCGGGGCTTGGCCCCGACAATAGGCACCAGACAAATTGTCGGGCTTGTTGTCGGGGCCCGCCTGACAATTAAATATACAGGTTATTAATATTAGTCGGGGGTTGGCCCCCGACAAAGTACCCAGACAAATGTTGTGGCCATATTGTCGGGGCAACCCCGACTATATTTAAATAATACAGATTTATTTAAGTATTAGTCGGGGCTTGGCCCCCGACAATATGGCCACCGACAACTTTTGTCTGGGGCCATATTGTCTCGGGTCAAGCCCCAGACAATACGGCCACAGACAAAATTTGTCGGTGGCTATATTGTCTGGGGCTTGGTCTGATACAAATTTTGAAAATAGTCTCCGTATTTGCCCCCGACAAACATGGCCCCCGACAAATTTCTTTAATGACTTCAAATTTCAGAGGATTTCCTTCTCTCTCTTTCATTCTCTTCGCTTCTCTTCTCTTGTTCTCTAATGGCGGAACTCATCCCATCTCAAGTTCCTTCTCTTCTCTTCTCTAATGACTTTTCTAACCGCATCTCTTCATCTCTTCTCTATCTTTTCTTCCACAAAATAAACACTCTACCATCACGCCGGTCCCCCCCCCCCTCGAATTGCAATTACCCCCGACAGCTCCCCTCGACCCTCTGTTCTTCTCCTTCGTCATATCCAAGCCGGTTCGGCCATCTTCGATTTCTGCCTTGTACCTGGTAATCAGTGTTCCGTAAACCCTAATCTCTGCGTCTTAGTTTCAATTTTTTTCCTTAGTCTTGATTTTTTATGACTGATTGCTGATGCTTATTTCATGCTGGTGCTGCTGTATTTTATTTTCGTTTTTTGGGGTTTTTTAGCTGCTCTTAGGGATTAAAGTGATGTTTTGCACCCTCATTTATATTTTAGAAAACACTTTAATATTTGAGATTTGTTATTTAGTTTTTACTAAATTTTACTAATTTTGCTGCTTGATTTTTTTTATGTTGATTCGTAGGTGTTGGTTCTTTGCAAGCTTGGATCAGAAGACTAAAGACTTACCCTCCGACATCAGTCATTAGCTGACCCCTTTGAGTAAGTTCCAGATTTTGAAAATATTTCAATTTTTTCGTTTCCTCTTAACATTTTCTGATGTTAACTTGACTTTTTTTATTTTGCAGCTACTAAAGATTTCCATCTGAACCGTTCTTCGAATTCTAGGTTGGTGGCACATATTCCTAAAACGAAGTTAGCTCTTGTTTCATGGTTACATGCATGTAAAATGAAAAGTGACAGTTATTAATTATGTATAATTGGTAATTTGTAATTTATTGGTTGAAATGACAGATTATGTAATTTTTTTCAAACTTGTATGTATATGTTCAACTATATATATATGAGTTACTGAAGATTGTAAAACTTGTATATGTCAAATTTTGGTAATTTTAAAACTTGTATGTATGCATGTCCAACATTGTGTGTGATATATGACTTAATGACATATAACGTAATGAAGATTATGTCAAATTTGTACAACTTGTAAGTATGCATGTTAAAATTGTATATGATATATGACATATGTCCAAATAGTTAATTTTATGTGCCACTTCAAATTAATCAAATAATTGTAATCTTATAATTAAGTTTGATAGGTTAATAAGTATCACAAATCTTATAATTATGCATGAGTTAATTAAAAGTTTGCCTCGATTGTTAAATATTATATAATTTATGATTTATCTTGTAATTACGCATGAGTTAATTTGTAGACAATGACTTAATAAATCATGCATAAAAATGTTAGTTGCTTAACTGTTTCGATTTTTTCGTGCTATTTCGATGATATTATTGTAACTCCCCGTTTAAACTTTTGAATAATAAATACTAATAGTTGAGGAAATTATTAATTAGTTATACAATAGTAAATTAAAAATATTAAATATGATCATTACGTACGAGATGATGATCATTACAACTGAGCAATAATGTAGGATAGATAACATAGAAATAATACTAACTAAATTATATGTAATGTCTACGCACATAGACATTTCATATACATTATCCTCTTAACCTTTACACTAACCTCTTAGCCTTTTTTCTAGGTGTTACTTAGAAAAATGGATAAGTCTTGGTTGAAGATGCCTCGTCATACTAAACAGTATCACGATGGTGTCCAACAGTTTCTAGACTTTGCATATTCAAATGCATTGGATGGAACAAACATTCTCTGTCCATGTCCGAAGTGTAACTTCAAGTGTGGAGACCAAGACCTGAAGTGACAACACACTTACGACAAAAGTCATTTCCGGCATCGTACTCGAACTGGACCTTGCATGGGGAATCGGCTCCAACTAGCCGACCATCGTTCACCTCAAATGAGGAGAACCTCGAAGCAGTTGAAACACCAATTAGAGCAGTTGAAGAAGTCCCACCAATGGAGCGGAACTGCTCTTGAATATGGTCAATGACGCTTTCGGAATGGGTACTCGTGATGCTCCAACAATACCGTCAGAGGAGGAGGCTGAAAGAGTGGTATCACCTACCCCGATGGAAGACACTACAATGCCTGATCAAAATGTTGAACATGATATGCCGAGCGATGATTTTTTCCGTCTATTCAAAGATGGAGAGATCCCATTGTATGATGGATGTGAGAAGTTCACGAAACTGTCATTTTTGCTGCGGTTATATCATATCAAGTACATGCACAAGATCGGCGACAAGGCGATGGCCAAGATATTGAATTTGCTTCACCAAGCTTTCACCACAGCTAAGTTGCCTGAGACCAATTACGAAGCTCGAAAGACCATCAAAAAGTTGGGTCTAATGTATGAAAAAATAGACGCTTGCAACAATGATTGTATGCTCTTTGTTGGGGAGGACAAGCAAGAGACTCATTGTAGAGTATGCGGTCATCAGAGGTTCAAGGAGGGAAGTGCTAATAACACACTGAAGAAGAAGAAGTCTATTCCTGTTAAAATATTCAGGTACTTTCCACTCATACCTCGGCTAAGAAGGTTGTATATGTCTCCACATTCTGCTGAAGATATGGTTTGGCATGCGACCGAAGGAAGTAATGATGGAATGAGTAGACACCCTAGAGATGCTGAAGGGTGGAAGTCTTTTGATCAAAGACATCCAGATTTTGCTGCAGATCCCCGAAATGTAAGGCTTGGACTTGAAACAGATGGGTTTAATCCATTTGGTACAATGAGTACAAGCCATAGCACGTGGCCAATTGTGTTAATGCCATATAACACGCCACCATGGTTATGCATGAAGCAAACTGGCTTAATACTGTCGTGGCATTATCCCAGGTCCAAAAGATGCTCTGGTAATGATTTGGATGTCTACTTGCAACCATTGATAGACGAGCTAAAAGAGTTATGGGTTGGGGTTGAAGCGTATGATGCATCGAAGAAGGAAACTTTCACATTGAGAGCTGCACTAATGTGGACTATAAGTGACTACCCCGGGTTGTGTAATTTGTCTGGCTGGAATACATACACCCGATTGTCATGTCCATCATGTAATTTTGATGCTGATAATCTGAAATTACCTGCTTCTAAAAAGTGGTGCTTCATGGGTAGTAGAAGGTTCCTACCTCGTGGTCATCGATTTCGATTGCAGAAAGCGAAATTTGATGGTAGGAATGACAATAGAGATCCACCAAGATTGTTGTCAGGTACTGAGATTTTGGCCCAAGTGTCAGAGTTAAATGTTACCTTCGGCAAAACTCAAGTGCTTATGTCTGGACCAGCTTCTCAATGGAAAAAAAGAAGCATCTTCTTTGATTTGCCATATTGGGAGTTCAATATGTTGCGTCACAATCTTGACGTGATGCATATTGAGAAGAATGTGTGTGACAACATCTTATACACTTTGTTGAATGATCCGAATAAGAGAAAAGATAATCTCAAAGCTCGTCAAGATTTGAAGGCTTTGAAGATAAGAAGAGGATTGTGGCCGTTAGATGAGAAAAAGTGTCTGCGGCTATCTTCACATTGGATCGACATAAAATTGATCTTCTACTAAGATCATTGAAAGGAATGTCATTTCCAGATGGCTATGCAAGCAACATATCTCGATGTGTAGATTTGAAAAATCACAAAATGTTTGGACTCAAAAGTCATGACTCCCACATTCTGCTGCACGATCTTCTACCATTGGCTATTCGGAATATACTTCCAATAGGTGTGACAAGAGTGTTGGTGGAACTAGGATCTTGTTTCAAGGAGTTATGTTCTCCAGTCGTAAACAATGATGGGCTAGGTAAATTGCAAGAACGATTTGTGCTTGCGTTATGCCATATGGAGATGATATTTCCACCATCATTTTTCACGGTAATGATGCATTTAATTCTCCATCTTGTTGACGAACTACGAATAGGAGGACCTGTTCAATATCGATGGATGTATCCAATAGAGAGGTATATCCCTATCCACACTTTTGACGAACTAAGTCAAGCATCAACTTGGTATTTTCGTTCCTCCAAATTCTGACTCCTACATTTTGATTTCTCCAGATTTTTGGGGAAATTGAAAACTTTTGTAGGCAACAAGGCACGTCCCGAAGGTTCAATTGCCGAAGGGTGGATTTCCGAGGAGTTGTTCAATTTTACATCGTTGTATTTCGGTGATGAAGTTGAAACACGATATAATCGGTTGAAACGAATTGCTTCTGAGCCAGATGGGGTTGAACCTGGTAAAGGCGTGCCTGTTGGAGAGGGGAAGCCTTTTAACCTCTCTGATACAGAATGGAAGCAAGCTCACCGTTATGTTCTCGTTAATTCTCCTATCGTAGAGCCATTCATGTGCGAGTGTGAAGCAGAGCTGAGAGTTAATATGGGCGGACGACTTGCTAATGAAACAGCAGTCCAAAAGGCTGTCCATGGGAAATTTGTGGACTGGTTTTTCACTCGAGTAAGTTGATTGGTTTGTAAGTAATATACTTAGTTGGGTTTCATCTCAATTACGTGTATTAACAATATTCCTACTTCTGATTCTTTTAGATTTTACATGATCGATCCACTGAGCATAGCGATGAGCTTATGATGTTAGCCAGAGGGCCAAGAGGATCCGCTCTGAGATACAATGCATATGATGTCAACGGTTATCGTTTTCAAACTATTGATCGTGACACACCGCTGAAGACTCAAAATTGTGGTGTTGCTGCTGCATTTGGAACTGATAGTGTGGCAAGTGCGTCAGACAATAATCCAATCAGGAGCGACCTATGGTTTTATGGAAAGCTAGTCGACATTGTTGAGTTAGACTACTAGTCTCGTCCAATGACGTTGTTCAGGTGCAAATGGGCCGATACCATAAGTCAAGCATGGAAAAGGAAAGATGCATTAGGCATGACATTGGTAAATTTCTCACATTTGAGAGATGTGGGGGATCGAGAAGAAGATGAGCCTTACATAAGTGCTTCTGATGCACGAATGGTCTTTTATGTGGATGACACAAGTGACCCAGAATGGTGTACTCCAATGCATTGCAAGCCAAGAGATAATTATGAAATGGTGGACGAGGAAAACATATCACGAGAATATTGTTTGCCGTTAGCTCATCAAAATTTGCCAGTATCTGATAACATTCCTGAGTTGCAAGTTCGTGTCAATGGTGTAATTGATTTTGAATGAATGCTTGTAGAACTTGAATTCTTGTATTTCAATAAATTAATCAGATTTTATTTGGATATGGGTGAATGGATTTTTCCATAATTGTAATCTGAAAGTTTATTGTCATATTTCTATAATTGTGAAAAATGTAGATATGGCGTCTGATAGCTCTGAGGATGATACTCTGCAATTAGGAGACCTGACATTAGGACGGACGAGCAGTTCAGAGCCTAGTTCAGAGCATGATAAGCAAGATGCGTACGAGCTAATGGTTATAGGTTCGTTCTTTACCATAAAATGAGAAGTACATTTTACGTGTAAAATATCAAACTCACTGATCATTTTTTGTGTTGCTTTGTAGATCATGTTTCGAACTTGGTCACAATGGTAAAATTCAAATATGCTGGCTTTAGAAAAGCATTAACCGGGGGGAAGAAAATTGTGGTCGAGTTGCCCGATGAGGGGATTCTGCCAGTGGGACATCTGCTCTCATTCATGGGACAACATTGTGGTGAGTGTGGCAGAAATTGGAGCTTCTATCCTGTATCTCGCTGTGGATTGGAAGAAGCAGGATAAACGGTTGAAGGACATGGCTTGGAGGAATTTGGCATTGGTAATAATCGTCTTATGTGGTCATTGCACTGAATTATTTATGTGGACATGGCTTGTAATGCAATAACTGTTTTTGGTCTATGTAGCCCATTTATCATATTGAGCCACGAGATTTAGAACCATTTCGTCGTGTCTGGGAAATGAAATTCGGTCAGTCATGGTCCAAAAGTCGGTTGCGACTTTGGGAGAAATTGGTGAAGGAAGCTCGCGCAACTGGGAAGGATGAAGATTGGATCAAATCATCCAATCCACGTGGGATTACTCTGAATGATTGGACAATCTACATGAGCTATGTGTATGGAGAGGAGTTTCAGGTGCATAATAAATCTCAAATAAGTTTTAAACTCAACTAGGTGTATGTTATTATTTGTGAGAAATTAACTCCAAATTTGATTGCGTAGAAAAAGAGTATGAGGGGTAAGCGAGCTCGGAGTATTCAAGAAACAAATCATCATGGGGGATCAAGACCGTGGGCCCGATACATTGAAGAACAGATTGCCAAGACTGGAGTGAAACCGTCTAGAGGTCAATTGTACATCAAGTTCTACAAGCTGGACAGGGGTGACGAGAAGGACCATAAGCTTGCGGTAAATATCTTCAACTACTAGAAACAATTTGGTATGAATGATGTTTGTAATTAATTCTATTCATTTTTAAGGATCTAATTCGGGAGTTTGAGGCGAATGGGGCCCCAATAGCATGGGGCCCACATGACTCCTTAGCACAAGCGTTGAACAAGGATGAGCCGCGCGGTCGACTTCGGGCGGGTGGTGTGGGGAAGAACAAGACTTTGGTAATTACCCAACATTCTGAGTTAATAATAGTATAAACTAGATTAAAGTACTAATTATTATTCGTATGTAGGTATATGGTAGAATGAGAGGTCGTTCTGAGTCGTCATCTTCTTCTGCAGCGTCAATCTCATCAGCGGCCCCATCTTCCATCGCGCCATCTAGAGATGAGTTCAATAAGTTGTTGGAGACTGTGCAACAACTTGTGACGCATATGGCTTCTTCCCAAGGATCGCGACTCAGCCACCAGCTTACCAACAGATGCCACCACCAGCATACCACCAGATGCCCCCACCGTCATACCAGCAGATGCCCCCACCCGCTTACCAGCAGATGCCTCCACCAGCATACCATCAGATGCCTCCACCAGCATACCAGATGACGCCTCCATCGTACCCTTATCCACCACATGGGTATATGATGTCATCGCCAGCTCACATGCATCCACCGACAGTACACTCGATGCAGCACCAGACCCCCATGCAGATGCCACCTATGTTTGAGCCACCGCCGCCAGGGACATATCGCCTAGTACCCTCGTACCCCAGCTCCATTTCGTACCCCAGCTCCAGCTCCAGCTCGTACTCCTGGCCTAGTTGTAGGATCTACTCCGATGTACTCTCCAGCTCCAGTTCGTACTCCATGTGCTAGATTATTTGAAGACATGTTGGTTGCATCAGCTCAGGAGGATGGATCAAATGAGTTTAGTGAGTATTTGGGAAGTTTGGGTCTGTAATTGTATTATTAATTAGATTATCATATTATTGTATTGACGTTTATTATCGTATTGTATGTTTGTACTCGAATTATATTATCAAACATTTGTGGATTGAATCCGAACTAATAGCATTACTCAGTTATTCGACAATATTATAGTGTATTTAAATCTAGCAATTATTAAATCGAATTATTAAACTGAATTATGAAATTGAAATTATAATTGGTCTGATGACTAAATTAGTCGGGGGCCATTTATCGGGGGATGTGCCCCGACAAAGATTTGTCACGTGCACAGCCCCCGACTAAATGGCCCCCGACTAATTAGTCAGGGGCTTTGTCACGTGACAAATCTTGTCGGGCACAGCCCCCGACTAAATAGGCCCCTGACTAAATTAGTCGGGGGCTGTGCCCCGACAAAGATTTGTCACGTGCAAAGCCCCGACTAAATGAGCCCCTGACTAAATTAGTCGGGGGGTGCAACTTGTGGGCAGCCCGACAAATGCTCTTTTGTCGGGGCGACGCTCAGACAAGCTTCGTTCGTTTGTAATTTAACCAAACCAAAATTGTCGGGGGCCAAGCCCCCGACAATTTTTTGTCGAACTCCTTCGCCCCCGACAAAATATCCCTTGTCAGGGACACTTTGGTGGGTTGCAAGGCTTAATTTCGGGGGGGGGGGGGCTTTGCTCCCCTCTATTTTTAGTTTCGCCCCCCCTATTTGTTGTCTTTGTTGTAGTGTTCCTTTGACATATAGAAATACCTTTTGAAGAACGGGTGATCTCAAGTCCCAAAAAAAATTAAGTTCACCATTATCTTTGATTGTAAATTGTTTATAAAGTTGACTCTTGACAGTTTGTATGCCTTGACCATCATTGGCAGTCATAATAATGTCATCAACATAAACTAAAACGACGAGAAATAATCCGTTTTGATTTTGGGTAAACAAGGAGTAGTCTGCCTTATATTGAGAAAAACCACGAGTTTGAAGAAATTCGGTAAGTTTAAAATTCTATTGGCGACCAACTTGTTTTAAACCATATAAAGATTTGTTCAACTTACAAACAAGATTTGGAGACTCTAAATGTAAACCAAGAGGTGGTTTCATATAAACGTCTTCAAATAAGTCTCCATAAAGAAAAGCGGTATTGACATCCAATTGATGGAGAAACCAAACCTTTATAGAATCAAGTGACAAAAGGGCTCTAACGGTTGTTAATTTGGTAACCGGTGCAAAAGTATCGGTGTAATCTATACCTGTGGTTTGAGTATACCCTTTGGCTACTAATCGGGCTTTGTAACGTCCAACCGAACAATCGGCCTTATATTTGATTTTGTAAACCCACTTACAACCAATTGCC
Source organism: Linum lewisii (assembly GCA_034768395.1). Classification (NCBI taxonomy): domain Eukaryota; kingdom Viridiplantae; phylum Streptophyta; class Magnoliopsida; order Malpighiales; family Linaceae; genus Linum; species Linum lewisii. The sequence goes on along the minus strand of CM068299.1, from coordinate 53,574,876 downwards.
CTTTTGTTTGGGGGTAAAAAACTAACGACCAAGTATTGGTTGTATGTAAGGAATTTAACTCAGAATTCATTGCATCAACCCATTTGGGGTTGCCTAAATGGTAGAAAAATATGAGGACCAAGGGGTTTTGTCATGATATCAGTAAGCTGATTAGCCGGTTGTACCTGAATGACTCGAATAAAGCCACAAGTCACACAATCTCGGATAAGATGAGAATCAATTTCTATATGTTTGGTATGTTCATGCGCTACTGGATTTTCTGCCATGCGTATCGCAGAAGTACTATCACAATACAATGAAACGGGAGTGGTAAAATCAAAGAGTAAATCATGAAAAAAGGAATTTTAACCACAAAAGTTCACAGGCGGTGGCGGCAAGAGCTCTATACTCAGCCTCAGCCGAAGAACGAGATATCGTGACTTGCTTCTTGGATTTCCAAGAAATAAGAGAGTCACCCAAATAAAGACAAAAATCGGTAGTGGACCATCTAGAATCTAGACAACCAGTCCAATCGCTATCAAAAAAGCATGAAATTGCATATTTGAAGTGGACAGAAAGAATAGACCAAAACCAGGATCATTTTTGAGATACCTAACCACTCGTAATGCAGCCTTCATATGTAAATCATTGGCTTGCTCATGAATTGACTCAAGTAATTCACAGTGAAAGCTATGTCTGGACGAGTTGTGCACAAATAAATCAACCGCCCAATGAGACATCTATATGACGATGGATCAGGAAGAGAATCCACTGAAGAAATGGATAAACGAGAGGAAGCATCAGAAGGACACGAAACGGGCTTAGAAACTGACAAGCCAGAGTCCGAAATAATTTCTAGAGCGTACTTCCTTTGACATAGAGAAATACCTTTTGAAGAACGGACGATCTCAAGTCCCAAAAAAAAATTAAGTTCACCAATATCTTTGATTGTAAATTGTTTATAATGTTGACTCTTGAGAGTTTGTATGCCTTGATCATCATTGCTTGTCATAATGATGTCATCAACATAAACTAAAACGGCGAGAAATAATCCGTTTTGATTTTTGGTAAACAAGGAGTAGTCTGCCTTAGATTGAGAAAAACCACGAGTTTGAAGAAATTCGGTAAGTTTAAAATTCCATTCGTGACCAGCTTGTTTTATACCATATAATGATTTGTTCAACTTACAAACAAGATTTGGAGACTTTAAATGTAAACCAAGAGGTGGTTTCATATAAATGTCTTCGAATAAGTCTCCTTGAAGAAAAGCAGTATTGACATCAGCAACCAACCTTCATAGAATCAAGTAACAAAAGTGCTCTAACGGTTGTTAATTTGGCAACCGGTGCAAAAATATCGGTGTAATCTATACCCGTGGTTTGAGTATACCCTTTGGCTACTAATCGGGCTTTATAACGTCCAACCGAACCATCGGCCTTATATTTGATTTTGTAAACCCACTTACAACCAATTGCCTTTTTGTTCGGGGGTAAAGAAACTAACGACCAAGTATTAGTTGTATGTAAGAAATTTAACTCGGAATTCATTGCATCAACCCATTTGGGGTTGCCTAAGGCATCTTTATAATGAACAGGTTCAACCTCATTAGTAATAGCCAAAATAACCCGTTGATAATGATCACTAAGCCTACCAAGAGATACATACTCTTGACATTGGAATTGAAATTGTTGCAATAATAATCTCGAAGATGAGCTGGAGGGCGACGAACTCTTGAACCCATAATTTGGTCATTTCTAAGCCCAGAACTTTCATCCATATAATCAGAGACTTGCTCAGTGATGGTTTGAAGCCTAGATTGACTATTCAAGCCCACACGGGCTTCTGACCCAAAAGGCTGAATTTGATTATTCAAGTCAATAGACTGTTGCTGTTGAATATTAGTAGTATACTGAGTCTCAAACAGCTTCATTACATCAATATAGTCACCTGATGCAATTACAAAATCTTTAGGACAAGTAAAAGGGAAGATCTTTTCATGGAACAATACATCCTTAGATACCATGACTTGATTATTTACCAGATTATAAAGTAAGAACCCTTTAGTACTTGTAGGGAACCCCAAAAATACACAAGGATTGGCCCTATGATCTAGTTTGGTCCTATTATGCACAAGAGTTGAGGCATAAGCCAAACAACCGAAAACACGTAAGTGCTGATATAAAGTATCAGTATTCATAAGAATTCCAAAGGGAGTTTTGCCTTGCAAGACTGGAGAAGGCAGTCGATTAATTAAATGAACTGAATGCAATATAGCATATCCCCAGAAACTGACAGGCAAAGATGACTGAATCGGTAGTGCCCGAGTAACAACAAGCACATGTTGATGTTTTCGTTTAACACGTCCGTTCTATTGAGATGTATACACACACGAGGTCTGATGTATTATCCCTTTAGAACTATAGTCAGGCATGTGAAACTCTGAGCCATTATCGAATCGAACAACTTTGACTAACTTGTGAAACTGAACCTCAACCATAATACAGAAATTAACTAAATGTTTTCTAGCATCAGACTTTGAATTCATAAGACGAATCCAAGTAAAACGAGACTTATCGTCAACAATAGTCAAAAATTAACGATGATTATCAAGAGTAGGAATGGAATACGGAGCCCAAATATCCACATGTATTAGATCAAAAGTATCAGCAACCTGAGAACTACTACAAGGAAACTGCAAGCGTTGTTTTTAGCTAAGGGACATACCCTACAATGAAAACCACTCGAAATCTTCGAACCTAATGCTTTACACAGCCTATCTACGAAACCATGTCCAAGTCTGAAGTGCCACAAATCAAAGAAAGAATAGGAACAGCTGGAAACACTCTTATCTGGCAAAGAACGATCAGTCGACCGAATCCAATATAACCCTCTACATAGCTCAGTTGTACCAGTCTTCCGAGAAGCCCTTGTGTCTTTAAATTCACACAAAGAGGACGAAAAAGAAACTTTATAAACACCCTGTTCGGTTAATCTGCTAACAGACAGAAGATTAAACTTGAACCATGGAGTGACAAGGACATGATCTAACACTAAACCATGACCAAGATAAGTAGTCCCAATATGGGTGACTGAAATATGACCACCATCAGGTAGCCTAACACTCATGCCCTTCACAGATCTAGAGGTATGCAGAAAACATACAGAATGAACAACATGATTTGTTCCTCCTGAGTCCACAACCCAATCTCCAACAGTCTCAACCAGAGAATTACGAGATTGGGGAAAGAAATTACCGGTATTACCATTGACAGAGCAACCATCGACATGGGGACATAAGCACCCACAATTGGGGCCGAAGAGCCTGGAGCTGAAGAGCTTGGACTAGAAGAAGTAGCCCATGTACGCTTCCCAGTAGCCGTAACGCAATGAACCGACGGAGTTGGACCTAACGCCTCAGTAGTAGAACTGTGGCCCTGAAAGAGGGAATACAAAGACTGATATTGGTCTTTTGTAATTGCCACTATTTCCTGCTCGTTAGCATCCTCCTCTGGCTCTTGAGAACTTGAACCAACACCATGAGTCGTCTGAACGGCGTTGGCAGTCGCCACACGTTTTCCGGCACGGTACCCCGATGGATAGCCTATCTTCTTATAGCAATTGTCGACGGCGTGCCCAATTAATCCGCAATGAGTACACACAGGACACTTGGTTCCTTTTCTGAAGTTCGGAGGACCAACCACCATCACTCGTGACTAGCCACCATCAACAGTACCATTGCCTATCTGCAACGAGCCTTGATTCGCTCCAATCTCCAGTTCTTCTTGAGCTACCATGGAGAACACCTGATTCATTATGGGCAAGGGATCTGTTCTGATGATCTGAGAACGAACTGGAGAATACCTTGAATTGAGACCCCTCAAGAATATGATGATTTGCTCAGTGCGAAAATAATCTCGTACCGTAGGTAACGCTTCACAAAAGCAACGCGGCTGGCAAGAACAAGATGGAACGAGCCGGAACATAACAAACTCGTCCCAAAGGACCTTGAACTTGGTAAAGTAAAAAGAAACCGTCAACGCCCCCTGCCTGAATGATGATATTTGGTCGTGGAGGTCGTTGATTCAGACCAAGTTCAACCGGCTGAACCTCTCTTGCAGATCTAGCCACACGTGGCGCGCGAAATCCAGCCAAAGAACCGACTAGGCAATGTTAGATGACACGACTAGGATTACCCAGCCAAGGACTAATACGTTCGCGCGGATCCACGCCGTGAATAGCGGATCCGCCGGTGAAGGAATCGGCTCAGATCCGTCGACGAAGCTCTATTTGTTCTTGGTGATCAATGGGGCCGAAGAAAAATAGTCGGACGCTCCTTCAAGCATAGGATTGTCGCCGGTGCCTATGCAATAACAGTGATCTTGATCGATTTGGCCTATCGTCGACGACGAATTCTCGGTATTAGGATTGTTACGCCCCATTCTTGAGAAAGAAAGCTTGAAAGATCGAAAGAATCGGCAAGATTGGAGAAGAAACTCTCAGCGAAAGAAGAAACTTTGTGAGGAACACTCGTGAAAACGAGGAGAGAGGAAAAGCGTATTACAGACACTTTAGAAAAAAATGAAAACGGAGACGTTTTGCTCTGAACCATATTGTGAGAGTGATTTATCTCAAATGAGTAGAATGCCAATAGTGATTCTCCAGATACCTAGAGAGTCATTTATATAGCACAGAGTGACTAGACATAATTGCACTTTAGTCCTTTAACAAACAGGAAATGATATTTTCATCCTTTATCTTCACAATGAGACTTTCGTCTAGCTCCAACATTTATGTTACATCGTTCATACTAGAGAGAACTAACCACTTCCCTCCACTGTAACCTCTCTTCTTGCTTTCTTAGAGTTTTCAGACATAACTGCAGAGGTTGTAACATCATCCTCCCAGGAGTTTGCTATCGTTAAGCCACCAAGCACCAGTCTACGAACTTCTTAATTTAGCATAAGTACAAGTGATCATTACATGATTTATTTAATCTACTCCTGAATCACATAATAAGCATGATATATCAATCGTCACTCTCCAATGCGAAATAATCTCTTTTGTTATCAACTTCCCTTTAACAACAAGGCAACTCAGGGAGCACAATTCCGGAGACAGACATAATAATGTTGTCTCCAATGCAGCATTAATCTCAGCCCTTCATTTAATCTAACGGTCAATATTTTTTTTTGTTCTTTTTAAACTTTTTATCTCATATGAACGGGATTTCTTTTCGGCAAACTATTTTCTCGGTCGAATAACAAGTTGGCCGGAGAGATCTTAATTTTTGGGACATCATTTATGTATAAGGGAGTCAATGACGACACACTGAATTTTTTCGTCTCTACAGTCTGTACGAATTTTATACAGAGTGTATGTCATATACAGGTTGTAAAACGACATACAAAGTGTACGAATTTCATATAGAATGTATGCAATTTGTATGAACTATTTACAATCCTAATGTACGAAAAAAACTGTACAAAAATAAATACAGAGTGTACCACTCTCATACAAAGTGTATATAGTTGGTACACTACAACATAACATAGCTACGGAGGCAGATTCATGGAGGCACATAGAATATTTGCCTCTAAATATACTTTTAAAGAACAAATACTATATGTGCCTCTATAGATGAATATATCTGCCTCTAATTGTATTTTATTTATTTATTTTAATATTAATAAATAATTTTTATAGTTTTAGAGGCAGATAATTTATAATTGCCTCTATAAGTCAATACGATTACATCTTTTAGAGGCAGATAATTTATAACTGCCTCTATAAGTTATATGAAAGCTCTTTTAGAGGCAGATAATTTGTAACTTCCTTCTATAAGTTTTTTGTCTTACACAAAAACAACTCTTTTTGAGGCAGATAATTTATAATTGCCTCTATAGGTTGTATGATTAAAATTTTTAGAGGCAGATAATTTATAATTGCCTCTATAGGTTGTATGATTAGCTTAGAGACAAATAATTGATCTATCTCTATATGATGAATGATTAAAATTTGTAAAGGTAGATAACTTGTAAACTTTGTATTATTTTGTATCGATAAATGTTAGATAATATATAATTAATTATATATATAATAAATGCTAACGATTTTTTTTCTAATAATGAGTAAGAAAAAAAATTTATTTTTTCAATTTTGATTTCTTTTTCTTGGCATTGTTTCTCCATATCATTGAGTTTTATAATTTATATTTAAAAACTGCGTAAGAAGTATCAGTAAGTACTCCTGAGCCAAGTGGTAAGAACTAAGAACTTACGTATTTCCTTGAACCACCCGGGTTCAAATCCCATAGATAGCAAAATAATAGAGAGTAATATATGTAAATAGTGGAAGAGTCCAATAAAGGAAAATGTCCTGGTAGGAGTAAATTCTTTTTAAAAGCATATATATATGCCTCTAAAAAAAAACAACAAAAATAAGTGTCTCTAAAAGGTGGCTAAGATGACAGATAAGTGTTGTTTAAAGATGCAATTGCCAACAATTATATCTGCCACTAATTCTTCCATTTAGTGAGTAGATAATATGTGCCACCGTATTTGCCTCTAAAGACTTTTAGCCGCAGCAGCGTTATATAATATCTGCTCTAAAAGTCTAAGAGCAAAAAAAGCTTTAAGATAGTTGTGCTGTAGAGTTTGTGTATGTGACAATTGACCAATTACAAAATTATAATCTCCACATATGTATACTTCCCATACAGTGTAAAAATATGTGTCACCGTATTGCCTCTAAAGACTTTTAGTGCAGCAGCGTTAGTGGCACTTAACTATCTGCCTCTAAAACTCTATAGAGGCAAAAAAAAATGCTTTTTAGAGGCAAATAGTGTGTGCCTCCGTAGCCAGGTTTTGTTGTAGTGGTATACAAATTGTACAAAAATAAATACATAATGTATAATTCTCGTACATAGTGTATACAGTTCCCCAACAGGCTGTACAACAATAAATACAGAGTGTACAACTCTCGTACAAAGTGTATAAAGTTTGTATACAACTTATATAAACAACAATACGAGATGTATACAGTGTGTACAGACCGCATACAAACTGTACAGATGGGCCAACAAGAAATTTGTTAAGGAAAATATTTTTTTCAGAAAAATAATTTTTTTCCAAAATTATAGATCTAATGACGACGATCACGTGGGTAGAAAAATTTTCGTCAACGGAGGCTCGTGTGATCGGGAAATTCGTCGATAAAATTTTTGGTGATGAAAAATTGGAGGGAACTCCAACAAACTAAAATAACTTGGAAATATAAACATAGGATTGAGACAACATGATTAAACAACTCAGATCCAACGGTGGATGACAATTGTTGCATTGGATGCAACAAAGTTGCACCATTGTCATGGGAATTGTAGTCCAACTCAAGCTCCTTATCTAGTAACCTCCAAGGGTGTATTTGAATATATTAATTTGTATTTGGTATTTGAAATCACTATTTTAAGAATGTAATTTAAATACAATATTTACACATAAGAAATACATATATGCATTTTATCTAATCCAAATTTTAAATTTTACTTTCCATCTAAACAAGAAAATTTTAAATTTGAAAACCCAAATTTGAGTCACAATATCCAAACACACACACCTTAATTAGCTATATAATCCAACAACCTTTCGTAAGTTGTCAACTATTAGTCTATTATGCCGTTGAGATGTAAGCGGGTACCAACGATTTCACTAACAGTGATTATAAACAGAATTGCATCTACTACGTTCATGTTTTTCTTTCTCTGCAAAATAACAGATATACATACTGTATGTATTTACAACAGTCGATTGATGATGCCCTAAATGCAGTAACCAGGATACCGCACTCACTCTACCACAGACCACAATACTTCACTACATAACATACATACTTCTCCCAATTTTCCATTGATGTCAAAACCCAAACCCAAAGCCAAAATGAGTTCCAGGACATCCTTCCTTTCTCACTTCTCTCTCAAGCTCCAAGCTTCCACAACCATTCTTACACAACAACCATACAACACTTTTTTTTACTAGTTGGTTCGTCACGTTGAATCCACAGCTCCAACTTGTTGTCTGGCCAAGTACTTTTCTCTCCGCTCTTTCTGGAAAGCAACAATGGATGAAAAAGACATACACAACTTCATCACCATTGTGATCGACACAAGGCTGTGCAAGTATATGAAATATGTATATTATACATTACCCATTCATCGATCACAAGGCCTTCCCCGATAACTTTGGGACCCGTCTCTAATGGTGGCTTCTTACGTGCTTCCAGATCCGCCTCTGCTTCAGCAAGTCGTCGATTCAGCTTCTCCAGTGCAGCATTAGGACGCTCAGGATTTAGGAACACTACTCGTAATATCCTCTCCACACTTACTTGATCCTTTTGTTCATCGAACTGCATAGTAAACAGTGTTACTTCAGTTCTCTTATTCATAATAACCAATTTTGACATTAGAATGATTCAACAATACTAGCTGAGCTCACGACAATTCTACTGAATACAGATGACCAAGAAACATATTCCAATCAGAACCAACACTCCTATTTAGGAAAGTGTGTTTTCAGTTCAATAATTTGCTTTTGAGTATGAAAGGTGAAAGTGCTGCAATTATGAATTATGGTGCTTGCAATCTCATAATTCTAATCATAGAAACAATCAAGTTTTTTGAAAAATCAATCTCATGGAACTTACAAGCTCGGGGACATACTCCAGTCCTGCTTTAACCTTCAAACTCATGATTTTGAACTTATCTTTGCTCTTCTGATCCGATACTTGTTTTTCATTATCGTTCTCTGGCTGCTCCACAAACTTGAACACTGTTAAATCAAGATGACTAGTTGAGCCTTCAAAACAAAAGCAAAAAGATACCCAAAACAGACAAACACAATTCAGGGTTGAAATAATCACCAGTAGCAATTAAGCTTTCTCCCGGAGCAAGAACACCACCAGGTGGACGCATGTAGCAGCTCTTTGGAGCAGTCGTCTGAAACTGAAATTTTGAAGAAGCGAAAGAAGAAGAAGAAGAAGCATGAGCTCCATTTCCGACATTTTACAATATCCAGAAATAAATTTCTTCTGAAAAAAATCAGAATCTATAATTGGTTTACCTTGAAGGCAACATGAGACCTGGTAGTGTTCTTCAACTTCACAGCGCTCCTCACCTGCTTTCCTGGCTCATCTATCAAAACGAAAAACAATAAACAAAGTGGTACGGAGAGGAATGTTGAAGAAGCTAGGTTGACTTGACTTATTATCGACTGAGTAAATAAAAGAAGGAAAAAAAGTCAACCAAAGGCAAACTGCAAAGATACAGTGACGTACGAGGGAAGTAGAGATGGTTAACAGGATCAAGGCGGAGGCGGCGGCGAGCGGGGAGAAGAGATCTGGCGACGGAGGAAACCGTCTTACCAGGCGAAGGCGGAGGTTTCGAGGTTGAGCTACCGTACAAGCCGGAAGTGCTGTGGTAACCGAGGTGATTCAAGTTGTGGGTGGAAGAGGAAGTAGAAGAGGAATTAGTGCCACCGTTCCCTGACTGCCAGAATGGACACAAACCGAAGAGCTTTCCGTCGCCGTTGGGCTTCTGCCTGTCGGCAATCGCCATCGTCGTCGTCGTGGAAGGAGCACCCACCACGATACGCAAAGATTTTTAGAGGAAACTCAACTGTTTCCTCAAAACAGCCTTTAATATTATTTGCCTTTCTGCCATCTACTTTGTGCAGAGTAGGGCTGTTGGCGAACCAAGCTGCTCGTGTTCGGCTCGGCGTTCGGCTCGGAAAAAGCTCGCCCGTGACTCGGCTCGAAACGAACCGAGCCAGCTCGCGAGCCGGCTCGTTTATAAACGAGCCGAGCTCGAGCTCATGCCTGCTCGGCTCAGCTGGCTCGCGAGCCAGCTCGGTTCGTTGGCTCGAACAATGCAGCTCGCGAGCTGGCTCGTTAGAGCTCGTTACACGGCTCGTCGATCAGCTAGAGAATGGCTCGTGAGCTAGCTCGATTTAGTAGCTCACGAGCTAGCTCGATTTTGGAGCTCGCGAGCTAGCTCGATTTTGGAGCTCGCGAGCTAGCTCGATTGGAGCTAGAGACTAGCCGATTCGGAGTGCGAGCTAACCAATGGCTCGGAAGGCTCAATTTGTCAGAAAGGTTGATTTGCTCGTTTATTTTTAAAATTCTAGATGGTAACCAGATGATTCATTAATTTTTGAGTTGTACAATTATGTAAGTAAGAATTAGAAAATGAGTAGAGCCGTAGTTCGTTAACGACCTTGAGCGAGCCGAGTAAGTGAAAAGCTTGCAATCGAGCTTTCGAGCTCGAGCCGTTTAGGATGTTACGACCAGTTCGAACCAGCCGAGCCGCTCGAGCAAAAAATTGGGTCGAGCCGAGCCGATCGATTGATCGAGCTTGTTCGAGCTCGAGCCGAGCTCGAGCAGGTTCAAACCAAACGAGCCGAGCTCGACTGGGCAAACTCGGTCGGCTCGGCTCATCAACACCCTGTGCAGAGAGCAATTACTTTTTTTTTTTTAAATAATAAAGAAGGAATTCCACAACGACAGAGGGATTAATGAAATTGAAAGAAATCAAGAAAATCGAAAATAAGAAAACGAAACATCACCTGTAAAGCGTGTAACCAACTGATTAGCGAGGAAGTAGTACGTGTGTTGTGCCTTGGAAAAAAGTAGAAACTTTTCTCTCGATTTGATAGCATTTGGCTTTTGGTTCAAATCAGTGATTTCAATACCTGACCAGTTGGTTCAACCCAATTCAGGAATCAGCTTCCAACCTTTATCTCAAGTCTCAACCACTAGGGGTCTAGATCAGAGTCCAACCTTTTTGAGTTGGAACCAAAAAATCAGAGACCATTTTCATCTTGTCCAATCAAAAAAATCTAAATCTAAATCTCCGTTCAGTTCACCTCCGTGATCTCCGTCCACGTCGACCGCCGACAAACAGCTCCGCCTCTTCCTCATGTATGTCGATTGTTGTTTTTTAATCAGTGCTGATGAAGCAAGAGGGCGAAAAGAAGAAGAAGCATGGGAAGAAAACAGTGACCGAAACAGTCACCGAACTTTGACCAAATAACTCGAGCATCATCAAACTTAAAAAAATATCCCTCATATAATTGAGCTTTGACTGATTATCCTAGTGATCACTATCGTCTACGAACATCCATATTTCATCCATCCACCTACGTGAAGCTAACAACTAGACTACCATGTCATTTAAAATCCACATCATGTCCCATCCAACCCAAACCAAACCAAAACTTCGCAAGTGATCAGTCGAGTCAAAAGCTTTCCTTAGATCATTTTTATAGCACATTTTGGGATATATGTTTAAGATTGTAACCATTCACAAGCCCGTGTTCCATAAGTATATTTTCACCTATACTTCTACATTTTATAAACGCAGATTGTGTGCTAGTGATAACATCAGGGAGTCAGTTTGCAATTATGTTTGCCAAAATTGTAGTTATGCATTTGTATAGAACATTGCAACATGGAATATAACGATAGTCCTTTATATTATGGCATTTATCTTCTTATGCACAAGAGAAAGCAAGGTTGAATTTACTGACATGTGGGGTATACTTTGTAGAAATGGTTGGAATATTTACCCACACCCAACCGTGTGCATATGATAATATATTTATAGTGAGAAGTTGTTACAAAATATAGAAGGTAACTAATTATAGGATAAATACAAAAGGTAATTATTAACTAAATATGATTATCCTTAACACCCTCCCGCAAGCCAATGGCGGTGTCGACGTTGAGCTTGAGTCGAAGTGTGGTGAATTTCGGTGCTGGTAGAGGCTTGGTGAGGACATCTGCTATCTGGTCTTTGGTAGAAATGTATGCTACGTGGAGATGTTTGCTTGCTACCTTTTCTCTGACGAAGTGGAAATCAATTTCCAAGTGCTTCGATCGAGAATGGAACACGGGTTCCTCGAGAGATATGTTGCTCCAACATTGTCACACCAAACCGTAGGGGTGTAGAAGATGGGAATCCGATCTCTTGTAATAGGGATGTTAACCACAATATCTCTGAAGATGCGGTTGCGAGAGCTCGGTATTCGGCTTTTGTGGAGGAGCGTGAGACGGTCCGCTGCTTCCGGCTTGACCACGAGATTATGTTAGGGCCAAGATAAGTGACATATGCGCTCGTCGATCGTCTATCGGTCGTGTCTCCTGCCCAATCTGCATCCGTAAAAACTGATAAATTGTGTATAGAATTACGATAGAGGGTTATACCATGCGTCGTGGTGCCTTTTAGGTATCGTAGCACCCCTTGAGCTGTACCCAGTCTCCAATCATCGGTGAGTGCATGGTTTGTGATAGGCGATTGACGGCGTATGCTATATATGGCCGGGTCATCTGTAGATATTACAGGCCGCCCAAGAGTTGATGAAATTCTTGTGGCCGATCAAAGGCCTCTGGTTGCTCTTTCTTTGCCGCGAAATAAGGGGTGGCCATAGGAGCTGATTGCTGCATGCCAGCTTTGTCCAAAAGATCATTTATATATTTTGCTTGGGATAGGTGTAAGCTATCTTCTGCTCGGCTGACCTCTACACCCAAAAAGTAGCTCAGCTGGCCGAGGTCTTTGAGCTGAAATCTCTCCGATAGGCGCCCAATTATTTCCGTCACGGTCGTGGCCGATGCACCGGTGATAATGATGTCGTCCACGTATACTAACACCAAAACAGGAGATGGATTAGTCATATAAAACAAAGAGTGATCAGTTTTTGAGCCAACGAACCCGAGCTCTAATAGTGCATCGCGGAGGCAGGAGAACCAAGCCCGTGGGGCTTGTTTGAAGCCGTATAAAGACTTCTTCAAGCGGCAGACGTGATGTGTCCGTGCTTGATCTACGAATCCCGGTGGTTGGACCATATAGACCACCTCGTCGAGTGCACCATGTAAAAAGGCATTTGACACATCAAGTTGATTAATTACCCAATTTCGGGATAGAGCAATAGATAATATAAGACGTATAGTTGCGGGTTTGATTACCGAGCTGAATGTTTCAGTGTAGTCGATCCCCTCCTTTTGATGATACCCCTTGGCCACCAATCTCGCTTTATATCGTGCTATGCTGCCATCCGGCTTCGTCTTGATCTTAAACACCCATTTGTTGCCGATTGGTTTCGTATCACTTGGCGGAGGTTCGAGAACCCATGTGTCATTGTGCAACAATGCATTGAACTCCTCTTGCATGGCATGGCGCCACTCCTTTGTTTGATAGGCCTGTGTGAAGCACGTCGGCTCGGGAGCTGGTTGAGCTGAGACGGCTCCGAACACATGAGGCTTAAGACTAGGGGTGGAATCGGTCGGTGCGGTCAAAAACCGATCAAAATCGGTTAACCAATGGTTAACCGCCAATGAAATTATTTTGATCGACTGACCGACCGATTTTGCAGGGTCAGTTTTTTGACCGAAATCGGTCAAAACCGAAAATTGACCGACCGGTTTTTTTAACATTTAGCCGACCAAAAAGTTAACCGACCTATTTCTGACCGCCTGACCGAATTTTGACCGATTGACCGAAAATTGACCGACTGACCAAATTTCGACGATTTTGACCGACTGACCGAATTTCAACCGATTTTGTACTAATATTATGTAAAAAAAATTGCAACATAACGACTGTTTCAGGAGCTTTCCTGGCTGCATGATTGCAGTCCCTCCTAAGTCTTTACCTGAAAATACATGCATAATACCAAACAATATCCATAAAGTGTTCAATAGATAGAAATACCACCATTCTAGAGTAGTAGTAGTCTAGAATACAACACATAATAAGTTAATAACGATAATAAGTTAATAACGTTCAAAGATCGAACACCATATTAAAGGCTCCACCACCGTCGTCCTCTGCCCCGTCCATGCAAGGCTCGCTCTCATAATCCTCTTCCTCCTCGCCACCAGTCTCACTCTCATTGTCATCCTCCTCATCCGCAGCTTGTAGGACTGTTGGAAGTTTTGAACCGCCGCCACCAGTGGATGTAGTTGGTTTGATAAACTGGTTGACAATTGGACGAACAATTGTAGAAGCAGAAGTGATGACAGCATCTTCAAGTGGGGATGGTAGTGGTGAATCACTAATATTAAGAGCTGCAATTTCTGAAGTTTCAAAAAACACATGTTAATTTGAAATGAATGGATCATGGATGATGATGATACAAATATACAAAGTGTACTGATTTGAATGTGCAGAACTGTCCATGAATTGAATGTGCAACTAATGCAAGATTCACTAATGCAAGATTCCAAGATAGCACCAGACTTCTTCACAAAATTAGGCAGCCCCAACTAAATCCAAGCAACATTAAGGCAGCCCCAACTTTAATAAAGCAGAGAGAATGATTAATGACCTAACAACGGATAGCACCAGACTTCTTCACAAAATTATGCAAGCAGGAGAAAGATTCCACCCAGGCAGGACAGCCAAACACCATAATTGATGACAAAGAACAAATATACAAGTCATATTTAGAACAAAGAGAAGGACAAAAGACATACCTTCCATGAATTGAATCTGATCTTTTCATCCTCCTCATCATTATCGTTATCATCTGGATTCCGCAACCAATCCTCCGAGCAAATTAGAGCCTCTACGATTTCAGGTAGCAATGAACTCCTAAAATCGTCCAAGACTCTACCTCCATTACTGAAAGCACTCTCTGAAGCTACCGAAGAAACAAGGATTGCAAGTATATCCTTTGCAATCTCAGACATGACTGGATACTTGTACGCTCCCACAACTTTCCACCAAGTTAGTATATCAAACTCTTCAGTCACGTCCCCTGCTCCTTCACGTGCATCATCTAGATACTTATCCAACTCTGCTCTATTTCCAATCTCTTTGTGCTGCAAGTCATACCCAACAAAGGTGTCATCATAGTCTTCATCTTCCTCGGTATTCATATAGTTTAGATTTTGTACCGATGTCCACGTGTCTGTAGTAATAGACACTCTACCAGCACAAGAATTCTTGAAGAATTCTTTCAGTCTTGCCTTGCTAAGGAGGAAAATCTTGAAGCACTCAGTTCTTATAGTCTTCCGACAAGGAATCCTAAAATCCGGACAGCAAATGATCATAAACCTAGTGAACCCATCGTGCTCCACGAAACGAAAGGGTAGCTCATCAATTATTATCATCTCAGCTAGAGCTACCACAATCGCCCTTTGATTGAAAACCCATGGTTTGTCAGAAGACTGTCTACCAGATGATGGTTGGAAGCTAAGTGTTGCTTATTGTCCTTCATTCTGAGCAATGCTAAGTCTTGCTTCCAACTTCCGCTGACACGAAAGTGCATGATAAGTGCAAGAAGAGGTACCATTCTTCTTTGGATCCGCAGCAAGTACTTTGTGGCATATTGTACATTCTGCCTTCTTCTCACCTTGGTCATTTACAAACTTCCTCATGACCTTCCATGTAGCATCCAATGATTTCTGCTTCTTTCCTTTCTTAGAAGTTGCTACCTTCCTACCAACATTCGCCGATGCAATTGTCTCCTCCTGTGGATTTGATACACTTGCATTAGGAGTAGGAGTTGGTGGCACTGGGGTAGTAGACCTAGAAGCAAGATCAACTCGCGAAGTAGGAGCTACTCGTGAAGTAGTAGGAGCAACTCGTGAAGCACTTGCCGAACTTTCTAGTGGAATGTGAGGAGGGCGTTTCTTCTTTGATGCATTTACTAGTGTACGTTTCCGCTTGCCAGTGCCCCCTTTATTAGAATTACAACCCCTACACAAATCACATTCGAAAGACAAAATTCATTACATGTATATAATAACAATACATAACAAACAATAAGATGTTCATGTAATTCATCTCAACATGGCAATGACAGAGTCAGGAAAACTGAAACTCAGGAAGGAAGAAAACTTAACCTAAACATTGGCCCTTACAGCATGGCAATGGCATGGCAGAGTCACAACATAGACACTCAAACCCCCAAATGAAAAATGAAAATGAAGCTCAGGAAGGCTAAACACTAGCATAGCACAATTCTGCGAAACTTCAAAATCGGAGAGGAGGGAATGAGTTAACCATACATTTCCATTGATGATATGGATGAGACTGGTTGTGGAAACTTCGAAATCGAGTCCCTGTTCTGTTCTAATTCATTGAAGCAAGCATTGAGATAGTGAGGTGAGAGCTGCGAGAGGATACCAAAAGAAAATAGAAGAAGAGAAAAGAGAACTTACCCGCGGTGATTGAAGCCTGGAAATCGACGGCGGCTGATGGATATCTAGGGCGGCTGATGGAGATCGACGGCGGCGAAAAAATCGTCTGCTGAATGAAGAATCGGCTGATGGAGATGGCGGCGGAGGACTCGGACTGGAGATCGACTGGCGGCGGAGGACTCGGAGCGGACTGCCGACCAGCGGCGGAGGACTGCGGAGATCGACGGGGAATCACCGTCGAGAGAGAGACTGAGAGAGAGATGTTGCTGCCGACTGCATTTTTTTTTCAATTTCAGAAACTAACACGACTAACTAACCCTAAAACTTACTCCCCCCAACTCATTTTTGGTCAAATCGGTTAGGTCGGTTAACTAGTGGTTAACCACTTTTAACCGATGACCGAATTTTATAAATGCATTTGACCGACCCCCGACCGAATTTTCCATCGGTTAACCATTGACCGACCGATTTCGGTCGGTCAATTTTTTTTACCCTTTAACCTTAACCGATTTCCCAGCCCAACTTAAGACTTCCTGTTCTTGACCGCGTGACCATTTGGTGCTGAGAGGTTGTCGGTGCCACAACCTGGTCGGTGGCAGCTTGTTGTTGCGGCTGCATGGAGGGTACTGGTTGGGCAGATGGTGGCGGCTGAGGGTCGGCTGTCGGCTGGCTTGGGAGGATTAAGGGGATCGGTAAGGGATGTGGTGTGGTTTCAGTTGGCGGTGGTGGTGGAGTAGCCGAGAGCACCGAGGACACCTGGAATGGAAACACAAATTCATCAAATATGACGTGACGGGAGACATGAATTTTATATGATGACAAGCTCAAGCAGTAGTAACCCTTATATTGTAAACTATATCCGAGAAATACACTCGGAGCAGATTTAGGCTCGAGTTTGTTTCCCGCATATGGTTTTAGCCACGGGAAGCACAAGCAACCGAATATTCACAACATATTATAATCCGGTGTCTCGCCAAATAGGGTGTGATATGGCGTATCATGATCCAAGTTCCCTGTTGGCAGCCGATTAATTAGAAATGTGGCTGCTTGGAATGCATAATTCCAATACTCCAATGGCACCTTTGCCGAGTGTAGCATGGTTCGGTCGAGCTCCGTGATATGCCGATGCTTTCTCTCTGAACAACCATTTTGTTCAGGCGTATGCGCAGGAGCTTTGGAACACTATTCCTTATGTCGCCAGGTACTGACTCAGTTTCTGATATTCTCCACCCCAATCTGCACGAAATGAACGAATCGGACGGCCAAAGTATTTTTCGACCATGGCACGGAATTTAATAAACACATTGAGCAGGTCAGACCGATAGCGCACAAAATAGATCCAGCTATACTTGCTATAATGATCATAGAAAAGTATGTAATAACGATGAGTTTCAACTGACGAAACTGGTGATGGTCCCCAAACATCACTGCAAATCAAATCTAGAGGTCCCGTAGCACGATAATTAGATAAAGGAAAAGATAGTTTGTGCATTTTGCCAGCACAACAATCATGACATATATGCGGTAACCGCTTATTATGAAAAGATATATCTGAACTCCTGAGCGCCTTTTTGACACTTTCCATGTTTGCATGCCCCAATCGCCGGTGCCATGTAGTGAGAGTGACCGAATTCACCTTGGGTGGCATCCTATGAAGAAGTGTCATAGGTATGGTGTACAACCCATTTTTACTCTGGCCGCGGTAAACCACCTCCCGGCTGGTCAAGTCCTGTATACAAACCCAATTTCCATAGAAGAGTATAGCCAGATTGTTATCCCTCGTTAGTGCACTTATGGATAATAGATTTTGACAGCTGAAGGTACAACTAACATATCAGCAAGAGCAAGACGCGAGCCATTAAATAATGAGTGTGCAGAACCAGAGTGAGTAATAGGAACGTGATTACCGTCGCTCAGCTGCAACTGTTTGGTGCCTCGGTACTCGGAATGAAGGGCCAAGTTAGCTAGGTCGTTGGTAAGATGGTGAGTGGCGTCGGAGTCGATGGTCCAAGATGGCTGTGATTGGGTCGGCGAGGTTGCATAATTGGCTTGTGGTGGTGGTGGCTGGGTTGTTCTCGGCGACGGGCACATTCGGTAGTGGTGCCCAACCCCGTGGCAGTTGAAGCACACAAGCTGGCGGCTAGGGTTTGCTGGCTGGGACGGTGTGGCTGATAGGCATGGGGCGAGCGAGGCGGGTAGTTCGGTTGAGGATAGTACCCTCCACGAGCTGGCGGCGGCGCATAGGATGGCACCCCGTATGGGCCTCCACGGTTCGGCGGGTGAGAGGCTTGTCGTGGCCGAGGGCGGCGCGGAGGACCACGTCCGGCTTGGGCGGTATAGTTCGCCTGTGGAGTTAAGGAGGCCGCCGCCTCATCCATGGCGATGTCAGTTTCCTCAGAGAGCAAGAGTCCATGCAGCTCGAGGAAGGTGATCTCTAGCTGCGATTTCGGACCGATCGGATCAGCGGTCGATAAGGATCGGGCAGCCCCCTCGATACGTACTCCACCAGGTCTTCATCTTTGTCGGGTTTGCCAAGAGCATGAAGACGGTCGGCTAGGCCTTTGGCTTTCTATAAATAAGTTGTAATAGAATCAGTAGATAATTTCAAATCACGAAGTTGATTAGTGAGTGACCTGATCAACGCCGGGCATCCAGAGCCAAAGGTAGTCGCCAGTGAGGTCCAAGCGTCACGAGCCGTCTGGACGCCGACCAGGGTGTGGATCACCGAGGAAGACAGCGAGTTAATCAACCACCCGAGCACCAGCTGGTCCTGACGATACCGCCTCGTGTAGGCAGGATTGACAGCTCCTGCTGCTGTCAGTTTCTCGGGAGGCGTGAACGTTCCGTCAACATGAGAGATGAGATCGTACCCGGCCAGAAAGGGTTCGATCTGAAGCTTCCATACCACATAGTTGGTGGCATCAAGTTTCACTGCAAGCTGGGTTGGCGGCGATGGCAGCTGCTGAGTGTTAGGGGTGGCGGCCATATTAGGGTTTGAAAGGAGAAGGGGAGATGGCTAGGGTTGCCGAAAAAAAAGAGAGAATTAATTTGAGGCTCTGATTACCATGTAGAAATGGTTGGAATATTTACCCACACCCAACCGTGTGCATAGGATAATATATTTATAGTGAGAAGTTGTTACAAAATATAGAAGGTAACTAATTACAGGATAAATACAAAAGGCAATTATTAACTAAATATGATTATCCCTTAACATACCTGACTGAAAAAACTGTGTAACTGCCAGACTCACATCTCCTTCTACAATGTCCCAAGAATGTTTGAAGAAGCTAGAGCCTCTAGAGATGCTAAGCATAACATCATGAATATCTTGATTAGTAATATCACAACATAGTTTATCAGCCTTTCCAGGACTCAACTTGTGAGAAATAATCTCTTCAATACCAGCAATAGAGGAAAGTTTCTCTTCAAGATTACATTTACCAAGGAGGTTGTAGGAATAATCCACAATCTCCCATGACATTTCTCCCATATCTATTGATATTTGACAATCAGATAGTTCCATATAACCAATCTGCTTCCTATCAGGTTTTATTTTAACACCTCCATGAAAAGAAGAGTAGTTTGAATAACCTAGTTTTAGCTAATTTTCTTTTGCTTTCTGCCTCAATAACGATTCCTCTATTAATAAAGTATATAAAAATAATTTGAACTCTCTCCCAATAACTCGAGTTATTGGGATGCAATGGTTCATGACATGGTATGAGAGCCTTTGATTACTAAAAGGTCTTGGCATCGAATCATCGTAGCTCCCAATATAACAATTTATCTTGTATAAGACTTGATGGACCTTTGCAAACTCCAATCCCCTTTCGTGGTCTTTCGTTTGATGGAAAATGTTAATAAAATTAATGTATAAAATCAATCTAAACTCTCACCCAATAACTCGAGTTATTAGGATGCAATGGTTAGTGACATCATCAACAGTCATAAGGTCAATCCAATTTTGAATAGATTTTCACTTCAGTGATACTAACCAGATCAAGGTTATCTAACAAAACCGTCTGAGAAGACTTTAAGATTCCTTCTGCATGATATCTGAATTGATTAACAAAGAAAAAATATCTGAACTGAAACTGCTCCCGACCCGATTCAAACTCATGATTACCCAAATCCGTCACCATAATCGGAGGCAACAGATTCCCCATGTCCGAGGACGTTGTACAAGACGATATGAAAGATGGTGGCTGATCGATAACAGCAAAGGTGAAACTCTCCACCAAAATCACCGAGTCCCGATGGCCTTGATTCCAGTAATGGATATGCTGGTCGCCGTTAATATTCCCGACGATTCGGTATCCAAGGAGGTATCTGATAGGTTTTCTCGCAAGATGAGGAACTCTGATTATAGCCTGAAGGAGAGCCCGAATTGAGCGAGTTAAGGAACCAGGACTCCGACCTAATCGAGCCCATGGAAGTGGCAGTGGCCGGCTTATTTGAAGAACACAAACAGTCGAATTCAAGGAGAGGGGGAGGACTATAACGTTGTCGAGGAGGAAGCGAGGATTACTGTGGTGATTCAGTCGTATTCTTCGATCATGTTGTTGAGGTCTTCATCGGAAGCGACAGAGACCAAGGAATCGAGGTGTTCGTTCGGGAGCTGGTACTTAAGAGTGAAGGAGTGACCGTTTAGGGAAAGGGAATGAGAGAGGCGAATAGAGAGCGAGGATGGAGTAGCGGCTGGTAAGGTTAAGTTTTTTAGATTCTGAAAATATCCCTCTGATTTTTTGTTGGAACCGGTTCCAACCTTGAAAGGCTGGACGTAGATCCAGAGACTCATCCAAGTATTCTAGACTCTCTTCCGAGATTACTAGCCTGGGTTGTACTAATGAGCCTCGCGCCTTATTAAAAGCATGCATTCTAGTGCTGAAAAAGAGCTTAATATATATTGAAACTTTATTAGTCATTATATTAATTTGGCCGAAAACAAATTTGTAGCGAAACCTTTTCAGAAAATGTCAAACATAGCCAAAACTGTCACACTGTTTAGACCAAATTTTTATTTTTTACGACAAATTAGCCAACATCCGTTAAAATTTTAACACCGTTAGTGACTGTACAAACGGCGCTGACGTGCATCCACTTGACCGGTCAACTAGATGCCACGTCAGATACCATGTCATTATTTAAATTTTAAAATAAATTAATTATTTTAGAAAAAAATAAAAGAACAAACTAAAATTTGAAAATGAAAAAGATAATTTTAATTATTTTTCTTCCTCCGTCATCTGCCTCCACCATCTCTCTACCGCCGCCGGTCGCTCCACCCACTACCACCAAGCTCCGAACCCACCCACCACCTTCAACTCCGAACCCACCCATCTACTTGAATCGGAAGAGGAGGAGCATCGCCGAATCTGGATTTGGATTGGGGGATTCTTCCTCGTCGGCTCCGCCGTCTACCAGCTCTCCAATTCCACCCACATCACTCGCCGCCGTAGACGTCTTCGTTGCCGAGTAGGGTTGATTTTGATCAGGTGGGTACAAGAAAGGGAGGAGAAAGATGGAAAATTGGAAGGAACAGATTTGTTTGCTTGAATCGCTGGGAAATCGGAAGGAAGGATCAGATCTGCTTGCTTGAATCGCTGGGAAATCAGAAGGAAGTCAAGAAATTCAGAACGAAGGAAGGAACCCTGTTTGCTTTTTGATTATATTTCTACATTTCAATTCCCTTGCTCCAATCAACCTGCTTGCTTCAGTCTGATTATCAATCATTTCAATAACGGTGTTTGATTTTGAAAGTAGACGCTGAAGAAGTCAGACTCCGGAGATGAAGATGACTTCGCCTGGCTACTGAGGCCGACCATCAAGTGCTTGACCCAACCCGAGGAGTACTTCGTGCAGGTGATCCACGGGTCGATCCAAGACAAATGAAGGAGCTCTTACTAGGGTTGTTGTGAGTAGGGCTGAGATTGATCTGAAGATCATCAAGGAAGAGTACTAGAGGAGGCACAACTTGCCATTGGAGATGAGATGATTTGAAGTAGAGGGAGGAGCAGCTGCGTGCGGTGAGAAGAAATGTCAGAGGGGGAAAATAAATTTTAATTTTAATGTTTTAGCTTTTTTTTAATAATTGTTAATTTATTACTAATTATGTGGCAAAAAATTGGACACATCAGTTGACACATCATTTTGGGGGTTAAATTTTCGGTAACTTAGACGAAAAAGTTAACGGAAAACTAAACATTACCATTTTTTGGATTACGAATAGTTTTGGCTATGTTTGACATTTCCCGGAAAGGTTTGGCTACAAATTATTTTTTTTTTCCTATTAATCTAGTGACCAAAAAACTAGGAGTGTTTCTAGATTTTTTTAATATTTTCCTTACTTTTTAAAAATTTAACATAACTCATTATTTTAAGTTTTGATTTTATGTTCATATACGTAGGAAGACTTATCTTTTTAAAAATTATGTAACAAGACCAATTTTGATGGTATTCTAACGATTTTTGGAAATATGTTACTTTATAGTCCATCCTCCCTTTTTGAAGGGTGGCAATTTGGTCGATTTCGGCCAAATATCATGACCGTGTTTGATTTGGAATTCAGGCAACAGTAACCATAACCAAATTCAAGCTATTTCAGACAATTTAAATAATATTACATGATTTTCGACATTTAAATCATAAGTTTGAACATTCAATCATGGGTATGAACATTTAAATTCATTGGTTTGGACATGTAAATCATTTATTTCTCTCTAATTTGGACATTTAATTCACATTTTTTACTCATGAGTGGTTTTTGGTCAATAATCAAAAACTGAATCAGACACCAAATTCATGATCATGACCGATTTCGAATTGGATGAAATTAAAATCAAATTTGGTAAAGCCAAAAATCCAAACGAAATTGCCACCCCTAGTTGCACTCCCAACCCTTGACATGCCCAAAACTACTTGATATGTTACAATAATTACGTAATGTGTTATAATCACTACGTTTACTTTGTTATTCTCTTCCTATTTCGACCACAACTCCTTCATTTTAAATCTTTATATATATATATATATATATAGAAAGACTTGTCTTTTGAAGATTAATTTATGGGAATGTTTAGTACTTGAGATTTGATAATGACGAATCTCATATTTTGCATATTTTGAAAGCGGAATCTAGGATTCTAGAAAATTCATAGATTTAAAATCCCAATTTTTGTGAAGAAATAAAATATCAACTTTTAGTTGCTTGATTGCTCCAATTTTTAGAAAAATATTTCCCAGTGTCCTTAAATAGCATTGAGTGCTCCAACGAGTATGAGAAAGAGCCTTATTACCATGTAATATTCTCTCATGTTGTGTAGTATATTTTTTTTTTTACAAAAGGCTTGTTCATTTTTTTCTATATATAAAGGGAGAAGGAGGTTACTATTGAATGAATAGTGTTTGCTTCCCTCCATTAAAATATTTAAGGCTTGGATCATAGGCTTTGAAGAGTGGTCTTTTGTGGGTCATCTTGTGTTGGGTGGGCTTGTGAGTTGTAAGGGTAAGTTTATTGGCTTGTAGCATTCTCATCTCCACAATTGATGTTGCAAGAACGGTTCTCCCCTCCTGTCATTGTTCCACGGATTTTTTTCTTGTGTGATACACATTATGTCAATTAGTCAATCAACACTCTTCTATTTCTTTGGTTTTTTTTCGGTTGCCCATTTCACAACCATCTCGCTATGTGCTAATCAACACTCTTCTATTTCTTTTGGTTCTTTCTGGCTGCCCGTTTCACTACCATCTCGATATTTGACATTACTGTCTCAAAACTACTATTACTTGTCCTCCAAAACTTTCCGCTGCATCGCGCGGGGAATTCTAGTTAAAACATAAAGGATACAAAGATGGGCCAAAAGGCCCAAGGAAAGACTATATAAAAGAGTACATAAAAGCCCATCGGAGCTTAACCTAAACCCAAAGGACATCTACAAACCCTAATACATCAAATCCACCAAAGAAAGAAGTTGCAGCCACCACCCACCACCAGCACCTTCTCACCGGCCAACCAACCAACTCGTCGGAGATCCACCGGAGAAGGGGGGTTACTATTGAATGAATAGTGTTTGCTTCCCTCCATTAAAATATTTAAGGCTTGGATCATAGGCTTTGAAGAGTGGTCTTTTGTGGGTCATCTTGTGTTGGGTGGGCTTGTGAGTTGTGAGGGTAAGTTTATTGGCTTGTAGCATTCTCATCTCCACAATTGATGTTGCAAGAACGGTCTCTCCCCTCCTGTCATTGTTCCACAGATTTTTTTCTTGTGTGATACACATTATGTCAATTAGTCAATCAACACTCTTCTATTTCTTTGGGTTTTTTTCGGTTGCCCATTTCACAACCATCTCGCTATGTGCTAATCAACACTCTTCTATTTCTTTTGGTTCTTTCTGGTTGCCCGTTTCACTACCATCTCGATATTTGACATTACTGTCTCAAAACTACTATTACTTGTCCTCCAAAACTTTCTGCTGCATCGCGCGGGGAATTCTAGTTACAACATAAAGGATACAAAGATGGGCCAAAAGGCCCAAGGAAAGACTATATAAAAGAGTACATAAAAGCCCATCGAAGCTTAACCTAAGCCCAAAGGGCATCTACAAACCCTAATACATCAAATCCACCAAAGAAAGAAGTTGCAGCCACCACCCACCAGCACCTTCTCGCCGGCCAACCAACCAACTCGTCGGAGATCCACCGGAGAAGATCGGAAAACGCGCTGAAATGGGAAGAGTAAGCCACCACAAAGCCTTTCGAGGAAGAACGTCTCTGCCGCAAGCTCGCCCAAATGCATCCGGGACCATGAGAGGGAACCACAACATCTCTGAATCACCAACGCAATGGGTGAAGCAAGGAGGTAGATGAACATAAAGAAAGGAGAAGCAAACTGAAGAACAGCTCCCTTTGAATCCAAGCCACCACAAATCAAAATCTAAGAATCAGATCTGAAAGGAAAGCTCCATGGAAGGAGAAGAAACATGCCCATAAGGAGAAAAAAGCTCCATGAAGGAGAAGACAATCCCACAAGGGGAAAAAGACTCCAACAAAGGAGAAAACTAAAAAGCCAAACAGAAAACGAGGAAATAAACAACACGAAATAAGCAAGAGGATGACAGGAGTAAGAGGGGTTGCCGCCGGTCACCAGAAGGAGCCGGCGCCGGCGGCAGCGGCAGCCATGATAGAGGACAGAAGAAGAAAGCTAACCTAGAGAGAAGGCGGAGAAATTCAAAATAGAGAGAAAAGTGTCGGATTAGTATGTATATCCTTTTGGTCTAGAGAAGACGAAGAATGACATTTCGAGCTTTCAATGAGGGTCTTTGATGCACTACAACCACTTGAGCCACATAGTTGTGGATGTTTGCATTGTATTTCATGGAGTACTACTACGTTGGTCGATGTACCTCAGAGCATTTGAGCTGTTGGTCGGACCTGAGAATTCTAATGTCAATAGACTATTGTACATTTATCGGTTGGTCTCAAGTATGGAAAACAGGGAGCAGAAGGTGATAAAAGAAGATAGTGTTGTTTGACACACGTGGAAGGGGGGGGGGGGGGGGTAAGGGGGAAAGTAGGGCGGTAGTAGGTAGTCATTTTATTTTGTATTGCAATGTTACGTAGTTGTTATGGATGATTAAGTTGAATAATATTAGGAGGCAGCGAGTTTATTTTGCAATGCACTGTTACTAAGTTATGATTACATTACTATTGCGTTCGTACCATTATTTAGTGACTGTATTAGTAGAATATTATTACGCAACTAATGTGTTGGTACCATTATTTAGTGATTGTATTAGTAAAATATTACTAGACTACAACTGTGTTGGTACAATTATTCAGTGATTGTATTAGAAGAATATTACTAGACAACAATTGCGTTGTACAATTATTCAATGACTATATTATTCGCCTAATTTTGGACAAAGAGGGCTCAAGATCCGGACCCAACCTTTAAAGGTTGGACCAGTATCCAACCAAAAACCGGAGGGGAAATTTTGGAATTTTAAAAAATTAAATTAACCCTAATCTAACTTCTCCTTCCCTTCCCCCAAATATGTAACTGGCGGCTAATCCCTCCCACACACTCGCCGCACTCCTTCAACCCCACGCTCACAACAACCACCTCTCACCGTCGTCGTCCGATCATCTTCCTCCGACGAAACCACGTCCCCCGCGCCAACGACGAGTACTTCATCTTCATTGACAAACAACGACGGTTATCAACATCACAACTCTTCCTCTTCTTGATCGACGCAGAAGGGTATTCGTCACCGACGGAATCCTATACTCTGCCGACGTCGGAGTTCTGAACCCGCTCTCATCCTCCACATCACGATCAGTCCCAGCTTCGCCATCAACGACGACGTCGGTTTTAGCTAATTGAATCGCTTCATCCACCTCCTCCTGGCCTCGATTTTCCCAGGGATCCACCGTCTTGTCTTGTAGAGGCAGGGGAAAATCGGTGCGGTCGATTTTCAATTGGGGTTCATCCCGTGGTAATTAGAGTAGTCCCGGATCTTGACTCCGAGAATGAAAAAGGCTCCGAGAAAGAGGAGCTTCACGTTATCCATCGCCCACCGAGGTTGGATGTCTTTTTTGGGGCCGCTGTTGACGTTCGGTGGGAGAGTTTTGGGTGTACAGTGACCCAAGTCCAACTCCTCCTCCTTCACCAATCTCCTCCTCATTTCCCTGATACTGGAAGGAGACCAAAGTTGAAGAAAGTGATACAGATTCAGAGCTTGCCGGAAGGAGACCAAGGTTGAAGAAGAGTGACTGATTTGTCACATATTCAAGTTCAGTGACTAATTTGTCACATATTTAAAGTTTAGTTACTGATTTGTCATGTATTCAAATAGTTACTGATTTGTCATGTATTCAAAGTTTAGTGACTGATTTACTCATGTTATCTTGATAATGTTAACTAGTTAACTCGGTTGATTAACTAGTTAACTCGGTTCGTTCACTAGTTAACAAAAATAACGAGTTATCTAGTAAAAAATTTGTTAACTAGTTAACTCGATTGGTTAACTAGTTATGTTAACTAGTTATCATCTTAAAAAAATTTGTTAACTAGTTAACTCGATTAATTAACTAGTTAACAACTTAATAATTGTTATCAAGTAAAAAAATGTTAACTAGTTATCGAGTTAAAATTTGTTAACAAGTTATCAAACAAAAAACATTGTTAACTAGTTATCAGTTAAAAATCATGTTAACTAGTTATCAGTTAAAAAACATTTTTAACTAGTTAACAGCAAAAAAAAAGGTGTTAACTAGTTAACAACTTGATAAGATAACTAGTTAACAAAAATAACTGTTATCAAGTAAAAAATTTGTTAACTAGCTAACTAGTTAACTCGGTTGGTTAACTAGTTAACCAAAATAACTGTTATCAATTAAAAATTTGTTAACTAGTTAACTCGGTTAGTTAACTAGTTACTAATAAAATAACTAGTTAACATCATAAGAACTTGTTAACTAGTTTTGATAACTAGTTAACTAAAGTTGATAACAAGTTATTACCTAAAACTGTTAACTAGTTACTTAAGTAAATATAACATAACTAGTTAGATAACTTGTTAACAAAAAATCTCATTAAAATTTTGATTATATAATTATTTGTTAACTAGTTATCAGGTAAAAATATGTTAACAAGTTATTAAACAAAAAATGATGTTAACTAATTATCAGTTAAAAACCATGTTAACTAGTTATTAGTTAAAAAACACTGTTAACTAGTTAACAGGAAAAAAATGTGTTACCTAATTTTGTAAAGAAAAAAAATTTGAAAGCAAAAAAAAAAAAATTCCGCCGGCGACGACGGCCGGTCGCCGGTGACGGTGGCCGACAGCCGGAGTTACCAGCTGTCCCCTGCAAAAAATATTAATTATTTAATTTAAATATAATAATTAAATTATTTGTGTAATGTCCTAAATACCCCTAACAATCTAGACCATTGGATTGGTCAATGGTCAATGGGTGATCTAATGGCTGAGAATGGGTTGGACCGGATTCCAACCCAAGAAATGGTTGGAGCTGGATCCGGCGCCGGAGAAAGAGTACCTGCTGACAAAGGTCTTGGTAGGAAAAAATTACGACATATTACATACTAAGAAGTAAAAGGAGACCAAAAAAAAGTACGTGAATACTACAATACAAACGTGCATAAAACGTAAAATGTTTGGTGAACATGCGACCTTGTACTATAGTTACTCGTTCTGCATTTTGTAACCTTCCAAGCCTCCCCAAAATAAAACCAAGCAGTGTGTTACCTTATCATTGCCCACCCCCCAATTTTTTCTTTTACCTCTACTACACCCTTACACAATGTTGAACACTCTTTTCAAACAACCTTTTGCCATCATCGCAAATAGATACCATTATTTTTTCCAATGCACCATCAGAAGCCAAGGTTGTCGCGACAACTTCGCACTCCATCCTCTTAGACCATTTGTTCTTCTCTTTGCTTCAATAGATTTCTCTTGTAATCTTCAATCTTGGGACGTTTTTTGCTCAGCTCTTCGTGGCAATCTTACTTGGCCTAATCAAAATTGGGTTCTGCTAACTGATCGGGTTGGGTGTGGACCTACTCAATTATCTTCTCCAACAGATAATAATGAAACATCAGTTAGTGCATGTTCATGAACATTTCCAAATCACCCACACCTTTGTCGACACCCTCGATTAGTGCATCAACGTGCTTATCGAGCAGAAAATACAAAATGTTGTCCCGATACGCAGTTTTGATTACCTGACCAAACTTCACGCATAATGTTACATATCGTTCTTCCTCCTGTTATGCCTTTATGTGTGGCATCACAAAGGATATGTCCTTGTACTCAACTTGTGCGCATCGTGTCCACCACTTTATAATATAGCAGTCTTGAAGAGTTTCAAGCATAATATTCCAAGAAGATTCCAACACCATCATACCACTAGAGAGCGTCTACAAAGAAGGCCTATGGTGTCCCAATACTTGCAAATACAATCGACATATCCAAAGCGGGTCTCAGACCTTACTACCTGAGTGTCAACTTGTTCCCCACCCTCTAACTTATACACCAAGTACACATAATACCCTAGTATGCATCTTGTGTAATTGTTTTCATCTGGCACTCTTGAACTAGCGTGTATTGCTCTTAGAACAGGGAAAAGATCTTCTGTGTGTACACCATGGATGCCTTTCAAACCACTTCGAAAGCAAGTCAAGGCCTTGTGTTTCTAGCCTTGTAAACCTCTTTTCACATAGTCATCTAACTATGAAGCATCCTACACACCACCAACACGAAAGTAACGACCAAGTTATGGGTAAATTACCTATCCAAGTGGGGAAAGAAATCCACACGTGTATGATCATGTTGGAGAATCTATGGACCGGGGAATTGTAAGACTTCACACTTTCATGCATGTTGTGTAGTGATTTTCACCCAATCAGAGGACCATTACTCCCCAAAATTCCTAATGTGCTTGCACCAACTATGACCTTCCTCATCATAATGGGAAACATTCTGTAACACCCAATCCAACTAATCATAATGGGAAACATTCTGTAACACCCAATCCAACTAATCACACATTGGCACTTCATTCGATCACACTCACAATTCACACAACATATCCAATCAAGGGTAAACGGTTAGCTCACCGGCCACCCCCACCTGCAAGTACAGGGATAGCCATGTTGTGAGTCCAGGGTTACCCTCCTGTTCTTCCTTCATAGGAAAATCTCACATTGACAGGGTCATCCACCTGTTCATCATTAATAGGACAACCCTACATTGGAAGGGTCATCCTCCTGTAACCACAACTGACAACAACAAAAATACATATGCAAGTTCATGATATCACAATCTCGTCCCTCTTATCGCTCATTACTAATTTTGATCTGTTTATCATCCTCATTTACCCCAATCCCAACACATAGCTTCACATAATTCAGCATATAACAACAACAATCACTTGGCAATCATCAACAGTCAATCAATCGACAATCACATATCGATTACCCTATTTTACTCTCTTCAATTTCCATGCATTCCTAATTTCATCTAGGCCATAATTGAAACTCCTCACACCGACCATCACTACCTATCGTACGCTAAACCCTCACCTGACAAGAAGACGAGGCTCTATACAACTTCTAGAAACTCGAACAACCAAGCTCTCCTTCTCCACAAACGTAGCTTCTTCCTTCTGCCACTGGCAGATCCTAACTTTAAAATACCCAGAACCAAGATGTGCAATATCTTCCTCTCATCTCCAGGAACGCACAGGAGAGAACGGATCACCAATCGGACCTCTGTAGCTCCCAAAATCAAGGTTTGAAGTTTGGGGGTTTTGGGTTCGTCAAAGGGATTTTCGGGAGGAAAGAGAGAGAGAGAGAAGTTGAAGAATTCCGTCAAAAACCCATCTATTATAGTCAGACCCAAGAAACACGGCGTTTTTCATAACACAAGGCGTGTGTTATGAAGACACACAACATGTGTCTATAACACACGGCCGTGTGTTTCAGTCTGCCAACCTCGATGAATTTTCAACTTACTCGCTTGTAACTTCAACCCGACTCAATTATGAACGTCCCGGACTTCATTGGGGCCTCAAGAACACTGTTTCCAATGTCTAAATCATCCAAAATAGAGTTACACATTTCCTAAGGTTAAGTTTCAACATGTCATCGAACTCAGCTTCACTGTCTAGTGTGAATAAGGACTCGAGTTTTCTGTTAGCGTTCTGGGGGATGTGAAAGGTGCAAAATGTGTGGAATGTGCAAAGAAAACACTTATTTGATTTCTCGTGCATTACTAGATCTTGATTTGTGAAGATCATCTTTGGGACTTTGTCGTGCATGCATCAGATGAATTCTTTGATAACCAAATGAATGACTAAACTGTCTTAGTGTATAAGAGTGTGGCGCCGAACACAATATCTTGGTGGTGGTTTTTTAATCTTACAAATAATGCAACTAATAGACCAACAAACTCAAGTCAAAATGTATGTATGGACTAGGTGACATGCGAATAATTAAACGATCATTTGTCATTTGTCATTGTCATATCCTCCCCAAGTGACTTCTATGATCGACTTTCAAGCACCCAACATTATCGACGCCACCATTGGTTGTACAAATAATCTCAAATGATAACTTCATACTTATCTTTGTCGTTACATTCATCTCCATCCCAATAGTGGGGGTGACCTTCCTATTACGCACAAAGTAGTGAGCGTATTGCTTCGGGTTAATGGAATGGTTGTCAATGGCGGAACCAAGAAGTATACATGGGGAGCCAAAATTAAAGTGAAATATAATCTATATAATCAGGATATAGTTTAACTCAACCTTCATTAATGGTCAACTGCACACGACAATTTTTTAGTTTAGTAAAATTGTCGATTATAGAATTTATACCTTATTTTCTAGCATAATCTCTCTCAATAAAAAAGCATAAAAAAATTAGCGAGAAAATAATCTACCATCTTGTTCCGGATATCAGTCTTCACGAATTTCATCGCTGAAAATTCTCTTTCTGTAGTAGCTATTGAGACTGGAAATGTCAATACAAATCGAATGAATCGACATATCATCTTATATTGAGCATCTAACCTCCTTGTTATCAACTTCTCAATCAAATTGGCAAGTGAAGACACTTCAAACTCGGAACTACGCACCATATGTTGACTATAATATGGTAACTCGGTCTTCAAAATAAGGATATCATGTCCTTCAAAATATTTGGGGGTAAAACTCCTCTGCAAGATGACAGATATGGTCTGCATTAAACGCCTTAAATGAATCTTTTGGATACAATGAAACACTCAATTGAAGCAACCTAACTGTCTCCTCATTGAACCTTGAGTTCAACTCACTCAACTGATGATCTATGCATTGATTGAAGTATTAAAAATGATATAGATGCTCTAGATGCATTTTCTTCGCATCATGACCAAGCATTTTTTTCAAGTTAGGTACCTCTAGTTCATGCTTTAAGCAAAATGACTTCACCTTTTCAAGCAAAGGTTCCTATCCTTTATCTCGTAACCTTGCAAAAGACGTTTTATAGTATAAACATAGAAAAGTAAGCATCTCTAACTTTCACACGGATTTTACAACGAACTTTATTAGGCATGAGTGACAATAACTCCTTCTTCTCTATGGGAGGGGAAATACACTTAGCATTTCCTGGTGCATTAACAACACCCAACAAGGAGAAACCTAGGCTCGCCAACAAGCAAAGATGAAGAAATGAGTTCTGCTTGGTTCTTTGTTTTACTAATAATTATATTCAGAAATACAAAATCTATAATAGAACTATAACATTCAAAAGGCTATCTCCTCATATTGTGCACAACAATTAAAACTCTTTGCTAACTCAAAGGTTCACGCTGTTTATCTGCAGCACCAAATGCTACAGAAGCAGGTAGAACGAAGGAAGCACACAACATCCATTTCCCCGGCGCAACCAACCGTACCCTCCGCATCTCTACACTCACTCCCACCTCTCCTATTGCATTCTTATCCTCTGTTGTCCATATATGAGAACGAATACAACTCCATCAGCAAATAACATAAAAATCCAGGCATACGTCATCTAACACCTTCACTTTTTATCTCTAACACCGCTACATGCATACCATACCTCGTGCAAGTCGAATTCTGGATCTTTTGCTTTGGAGAACCCATAAACATGGATCATCGGGAAACTATAATCTTCACTTACGGTCTTATTCGGAATACACCCCTGAATGCATCTGCAACATCATAATACATTCTTCAATACGCTTAAACTTCTACATTGTTTCTGAACTTGCATAACCTATTCAGGAATCTTCCAAAACAGCAACACTGAGTTCAGATTTAAGGAATGTAGTAACTCACCTAGAAATTCCACTGCATCTTTTGGCAAGTTCATTACCACCTGTGTGATTGACTCAGCTTTCTCACTCATAAACATTGCACTGATGAACCTTCTCCCGTCCATGTTAAACACCTAAAAGAATATACATCTTTCACAACTGACGCCCATAATTGCAAGTATTTTATGAACTCCTCTCCAACTACCTATTGCACGTACACCATACACGCATCAAATTTTTCAAAGATACCATTTTCCATTCAGACAATGCTCAATAAGACACTGCCAATAAATGATCTTGATTCTTCATAAATGAAACAAACAAAAAACAAAAAATAAACAGCATGCACGTTTGAAGAAGAATCTTGCATGACACAAAATGAGCAACCAACAACTTAATTACTAAATTTTCCTCACTTTTCTATCAGCCATTAATTCGGAAGAGTTACAATTATCTTTGTGAAATTATGGAATATGGGTCAGTTCAACCATACCTTAATCTTCTTCCCAAGTTTGTTGAGGACGCTATTCCTATCCAAGTAATCAACAGCTTGAGGGTTCAAGTCATTGGCGTAAACTCGTTTTACTACCCTTGCAGCAGATATAGCTATCGGGCCAACCCCAGAGAATACATCACCTAAGCAGTAGAAATCATGTATTGTAAAAGAAATCTCACCAGTAAAGGCCTGGAAATTTTATACTAAAATGCCAGTATTCTGAAATAGAATACAATCAACACAAGAGAGAACAAGATCCTAGAAATGAAGAAAATGCTGCCATAAAGCTCGCTTTGTCATTAACCTCACATGTCTCAAATGTATGTATAGTTTATCCTGGAGTGCAATTTCTAGTTTTACATAAAAATCCCCTGCAAGTTTTCTCAGGAAGAGAACCCCCAGCCCTCGAGTACAGGGCAGTCAAGTGCTCAAATTAACCGAGATTTCCAAGAAACAAAAAGAAAGTTATGCAGGTACTTTGGATTTATCTGGTTAAGACTTAAGACTTACAAATAACATCTTTGTGTGTAAATCCCAGCAAAAGCCTTTGCCTTTCGGTTGCTAACCGGGAGTTCCAGTACCTGCATGAAAAAATTCTTACCCATCTCAATAGGTCCCTTCTAAATTAGGATGATAAGCATGGTAGAGAAGCTTTAAGAAAATAGGACTCTGATACATATAAACAACTCCGGTACTACCTGCAGTACATTCAGTGCTAAGAGAACATAAGAAATATTTTCTGGAATGAAAAGTAACTAGTGCACCGATAAATTCGCATTTGAAGCTTTTGGAGTCATGGCCACCATAGAAAAAAGGGTGGTAAGGTTCAAGAATCCGAGCTTTTTCTTAATCAAGAAGAGACAGGTTTACACAGGAAGGGAGGTACATTACGTAACTACTAACACACTATATATGACCAACGTCGGAGCTCAAAAAGGGTATGACATATAAGTATAACTAAAAAGAATCAACTTCTTTTCCTGAAACATACAACAAAATTAACAGAAAACAAAGTTGCATGTGGTGTCTAAAAGCAAACGAGAACTTATGGGAACCAGTAATGATAAAAGACAACACAACCTTTTAGGATTTTAAATGGAGAAAGCGATCTTACACTGTTGCTAAATCAACATGGAATTTCAACCCATTTTCAACTACCATCGTCACAAGCGAGTGATTGCCCGCCAACACTTCAAGCTGCATCGTTCTGTAGTCATTATTTATAGCATCAACCTTATTCACTACTGTTTGTATCTTAGGTTTGTTCTTATCCAAAACAACCTGTAAAACAAGTTACTTGACAAAAATTAGCAATCACTCCCATTTCATACGGGATCAGCACAGAACATATGGAATTATATGTAAATCATACCACCTTAGCTATAAGCTTCTTAAATGGAAGGTGTTCATCTTTCAGGTTCAGATGTGCAATATGCCCAATTGTTTCAAAAGCAGATGGAATAATCATATCTTTGGGTAGCAAGGCCTCCAAAATCTGTACAAGTTTGTCATTAGAACTCCTGGAATCAGGCTCTCTTGCCAATTGTCATGCATCAAGCTACCAACTAGAAACGCCAGCTGAGATACATTTCACAACCTAATATTAGCTAACAAAACCTGACAATGCTGCACTTAGTAGATTATAATGAATACACATGCATACAAATTCTTTACAGTACCTCAAGTTTAAATTCTGAGGTGTTGATTACAATTTTTTTGTTACATTGATCATTGCAGACAGTACCATTATGTTTATCAAACTTTGTTTCATTTGATTTACTCATCAACTCACACTTCACCTAGCCTATAGACGCAAAGGCCATCCTACCAGCTGATATCTCCTAGTTAATAAAGGAAGGAAGAATAAAAAATTTAAGGAAAATATGATTCTGTACCTCATTCATCAGCCAGTAATCATACAACAGGGTCAGCTTGCATCTGACAACCTCAAAAGTAGATGTTGTAGTCTCAATAACAGCTTCCTCCAAAGCAAACTAATAGATAGACAGTGGAAAAAATACGATATATATTACAGTGACATGATGCAAATAAAAGTGAGATACACAGAACACACAGCAATCTATCATCATACTTTATTAACTTTAATATCAAGAAATATTAAATGGATGGAAAGTGGACGCTTCATTTTGAACCCATGCTCTAAAATCTCATGAAGGGACTGGACAGATGCACGCACTCCACTGCCATAATTGTATATAAATCAAAATAGCGACTCACTGAATTTCAAATGAAAGCAACCTTGACAGCTTGGGGCAACTCCTCCAACGTCTTGTCAGCATATCTCTCATCCAAAGCAACAACCTCGTTGAGCCCATCCATTTCTTCCTTGCTTTGAATTCCTCCCCTAACAAGCCCTTCCACTCATCTACATTTCCTTCTTCAACAACTTCCACCATTGCAAAATCATTGCCCCCACACCTTTGTGGTCCATCTACATTTGCTTCCTTCTGCTTTATATTCTTCTTCTTAGGCCTTGAAATTCTTGCCAAGTTCCGAAAATTAACAAACCCCTTGGCATTAAATTCCTTTGCCAGTCTCTCCCTGTAAAGGACTGAACTCAATTCCTCACCGTCACTCTCTGCCTTTCCATAAATCCTCCTCTGCAAGGAAGTGAGCTTACCAACATCTTCGTCTTCACCCCCACTGAGTGGCTCTCCTAACAAGGGAGTAAGTTCCTCTACCACTTCATCACCAGGAACTCTAGCAATGTTACGAACTCTAGGCCAATTCAGCAAATGACCACGAATTCTACTCTCAAGAGAAAAACAGTACTTGGCAGGAACCCGTAGTGCTGCTACGTCAAAAACCCTAGTAAATTGCTCATTATCAAACACACTATAGCCTTCTTCTTCTTCCTCCTCCTCCTCCTTTCCCTTACACTGGTACAATAGATGTTTCTGGTTCTGCTGCTCAGAGGGTGGAAGTTTTCCCTTTAGCAGAGATGGTCCATAAGGAAGGGCATTCGTATTAGATGTGGAGAAGAGAGCAATAACACTGGATCTGGAGAAACAAGGTCTGGGGAAATGAGATAAATGGGCGGTAGATGGGGAAATGGCTAAAGAAAGGGAGAGCTAGGACCAAGTATGAGCTTGGAAACCATAGGGCTGAAGTTCATACTTCCTTAAGCTTCATGGAAAGAGTATGAAGGACAAAAAGGTAAGTGACAAGTGAAGTGCTCCAGAACAGTTAAGCCAAGCTAAGATAGAAAACCCTAAAATGAGATTCAACTTGGCCAAATTCCCATTACGTATTACTTGAGCAACTAAAATTCACAGGCTGTCTGCATAAAATAAACTCCCAAATCTTCAGTTCGCATGAGTCATTAATCAAGCTGAAAGACACATAACAAAAACAAAGTTATACAGACATATAACATGAATATATAAATAAACATACACCTTCAAAAGGATCATATATTAAATACATATGGCATACACAGTGACTGGTGCTCTTAAATTTTAATTCTAAGAAATGCAACCTAAAGGTCCACACAAATGAATGCATTCAACATATAAACCGAAACATCTTTGTCTAAAAGAATTTCATTTCCTGAATATTATTTCAAGAGATTAAAGGACATATGATACGGTCAATCAAGGTTCCAAACGTTACTAGCTTGTTATGCATTGCTGCATACTGCACAGATATATGTGGTTGGATTTGCTAAGCAGTCAGCAGGTTATGATAATTGTTGAGTGAAATGTGCAGTCCATGACATGGATGACTCTGTGCTGCTATTGTACCTCAACAACAGTTATGACAGAAACCATAGCCCACTACATTGCGTTGCGAAATGGAACCGTTTAGAAATGCATTAAATTATCTCGGTTGATTAAACCTAAATTTCTTGTTTTTTCAAAACTTGATGATGCTACAAAATGTTTGATCTATACATAACTCAGCAAGCGCCTAAAGTCTAGACAGTAAAATTCAGAATTGAAAAGTTCACCCCAAGAATCTCTCACTGAATATAAGCTCCAACCTAAGGATTGAAGGTTCAAGAAAACGTTAAGCGTAAGCGAAGCGGTGAGCTACTGCACAGCGCATAGCCTGATTAAGCATAGATTAATCGCGATTAAGCGTTTCTAACAAAACGTACAAAATATAATAAATATTTTGCATATTGACCATACTTAATAAGGTTCAAGGTTCAAACATAAACATAGTTAAGAAACCCTGCCCTAGGTTCAAACATACACATAGTTAAGAAACCTGCCCTGCCACAACCATTAATCCCCCCTGCCCATATGACCCCCCGCCACAAAGTTAATAAACCCATTTGACCCCAGCCGGCCACAACAACTACACCCCCCAACATTTGACCCCCTGCCACAACAAACTGCACCATTTTCATCTCACTCTGACTGCTGGAAAGAGGAAGGGGAGGGAATACTCACGAGGGCAGAGCAGAGGACGGCGTCGGCGGGGGCGGGGAAGAGACGACGTCGGAGCTTGCGGGGAAGCTTGCGAAACTGAGGAGCTTGCGGGGAACTGAGGAGGATAGGCGCGCCGGCCGAAGGGAAGAGGAAGAAGAAGTAGAGAAAGAAGAAGAGAAGAAGGAGTAGACGGCGGAGGAGAAGAAGAAGAGAATGGAAAGCGAAGAATGAGGAAAGAGAGAGAAGATAGGGATTTGCCAGATTTTTTTGAATCAGACGATTTTTGTTTTAATTAAAGCGCATTAAATCGCCGCTCGCCGCCGATTAAGCGTTTTGTCGCTTAATTCACCCCTTACAGGTTAATCTGTGCGAAATGCCACCGCACAACGCTTAATCGCAATTAAGCGTACGCTTTTTACCTAATTCTTGAACCCTTTGAACCAAACAATAATCATCCTACAGACCACTCTGTTTGTTAACTGTTTTATTTTGCAGCACTAGACTTCCACGTTATATCTTCCATAATGCAATAGATGAGCAAGAAGAATGTCTGCCTGCCAGGGCAGATGCGGCAATTCCCCAAGCAAATGAATCATCTAGCAGAAAGAACATCTCATTCCACAGATATAAGCGTTTGAATCGCTCTTCTGCTACATCACAGAGGTAATTCCATTTTTTTTATATAATAAGCTTAATTTCAGTCATTGGCTTGAACTAAACCGCATTTAGTCATTGCTGCAGCAGGTCGATATTCAAGTCATTCGCAAACTGGAGAATACCCAGGCTAAGATAAGGCCCAAAGAAAATGAACACAAATCGATAGCCATGAATCACTTCCAACTAAGCTACAAACAGATAAGAAGGAAAGATAAGGTAAAGAACGCTCACATGGCACCCACGATAACTTCCAGTATTCGCCGTTCTCGACGGCCTGGGGATTCTGACAGAAGCGAAAACAAAGGAAAATCAGATACAGAGGGAGGGGAGCCAACGGAGTGCGGAGAAACAACTGCTATGGTCGCTAAGTCTCTGACCGGCGAGAAGGAGCACAAGCACTGAAGCACTAATTGTATTTTCGGTCGGAAGCACGCAGATTACTGAGGAATTACGGGTAATGACTTAAAGAGTAACGTAAGTTTGGGCCAATAACGCGCCGGTCACTCACGTATAAAATTCTTCAAAATGGTCCCGTCCGCTAATTCCGTCCAACTTCCATCCAATTTTTCCATCCAATGCTGACGTGGAAGATGAATCAACCGGCCTAGTCAGCATAAATAATAATAAAATATTCATAAATAAAAATTAAAACACAAATGAAGTTTAAATGAAATAAAAAAAATTCTCTCTCTTGGTGGAACAACGCCGCGTTTGACAACGGCGAGTCGGAGGATTCCATGGCGGCGAAGGGCTCTTCTTGGTGGTCTCAATCCATCGAATCGAATGCTTCAATCAAAGAGAACTTGAACCCTGCTTCGATTTCGTCCACTCCGTTCAAGGTTCCTCTGAAGTCGAAACAGGGGATTTTGTCCAGTAAGAATTCGATCCGAGATGAGAAGATGATTGATATGGAGATTGAAGAGATCGAGAACGAGATTCGTCGATTCGAGATGAGGGAAAGAGGAAAAAGCCTGAGTGTCAGTCCGAGATCTCGCAAGACCGCGACGAAACCCCAGCCGCCGAAGCAGGCTCAAACCACGGTGGGGTCGAAGCGGCCGGTGAAGAAGGATGATGGAGTTCTGGCTTCGATAGTGAAGGAGTTCTCGGCTGCGGCGAGCCGCTTCAGCTGAATGGACAACAACTTCCTGAAATTCGTCGGCAGCTTCTTCTGCTTGTCCTCGATGCACTTCGCGATTGCGATCTGGCTCGACCCATTCCTCTCCTTCAACGACGAAATTGCATCGCCAATCATCTGCAAATGCAATAACCATAGTCAGATTCATAAGGAAGAAAAATCAAACAATCTTATGAATAATATTTTCTCCACATTTACCTCTTCGAGAGAAGGATAACCCCGAGGAGCTTTGGGTTTCTTAGCTGCAGGAGCAGCAGCTGACTTCTTCGTGTCCGGTGTCTTGTCTTGGCCTTAGCCTTAGCTTATCTTGGCCGCCGATTTGGGAGTTGGTTTCTCCGGCTTGGTCTCTGCCGTGATGATTTCAGGGACGGTGATGATTGGAGCTTCAGTTTCAGCCATGATAGGAATTGTTTGGGTAATTGCAATTGTTCAGTGTAGAGAAAGGGATTGACATAGAGAGTGAGCTGGTCACCGGAATGGAAGAAGAGAGAGAGGAGGGAGAGAAAGGGGAAGAAGAGAGGCGGCGGAGGGGATCGGCACCGGAGGAAGGAAGGAGAGAGAGGAGAGAGAGAATTTTTTTATTCCATTTTATTTGTGTATTAATTTTTATTTATGAATATTTTATTATTATTTATACTGACTGTGTCGGTTGACTCATACTCCACGTCAGCATTGGATGGAAAAATTGGATGAAAGTTGGACGGAATTAGCGGACGGGACCATTTTGAAGGATTTTATACGTGAGTGACCGCCGCGTTATTGGCTCAAACTTACGTTACTCTTTAAGTCGATTACCCGAGGAATCAAATTGAAGATGTGGCAGATAATTATTGCAAAGTAACAATGGATAATATATTGGGTAAGAACGGCGGTTACTTAACTATGGGTCATGTAACAGTGTGGTCACTTAACTATATTTTGTAACAGTGTGGTCACCTAAGTTTGTAAATTGTAACCGATGGGCATCTCTGTCGATTTTTTACTTAATCTTCAGTGAATTTTCCAGCTCAGAGGGTCACATCAGCAACAAAATATTTTTATTACATCTTCTGCATGTTAACAATATTATTTTGTTGACGGATGTTGTCTTCTGAGCTAGCAAATTCACAAGAGATTTGGTAAAAAATCGTCGGAGATGCCTGTCAGTTATGATTTATAAACTTAGATGATCACGCTGTTACAAAATATAGTTAGATGGCCACGATGTTACATGACCCATACTTAGATGACCGCTAGTGTTTTTTACCCATAATATATTATGAATTATCGGGAAACTTCCAAATGTTGTAGACTAACCTCAAAATTTTGAATCGTGTTACAATTTAGTCTTGCGGTGTCGACAGTAGCATATTCTAGTGATTTTCCACGTCATAAAAAATATAATATTTTTTATATTTTATGATGTGTTAGTGGTG
This sequence comes from Linum lewisii, assembly GCA_034768395.1. NCBI lineage: Eukaryota > Viridiplantae > Streptophyta > Magnoliopsida > Malpighiales > Linaceae > Linum > Linum lewisii. The sequence continues at coordinate 53,533,758 of CM068299.1, read as the reverse complement.
ACGTGGCAAATACCACTGCCACATCACAAAAAATATTATATTTTATTAATTTTTTTAATGTGTTAGTGATGACATGGCAAAATGGTCAGGAAATTATGTCGTCGACGACTACAAGACTGGATTGTAATACGATTCAGGTTTCGAAACCAGTCAACAACATTTTGAAATTTCAAGACCACATTGTAGTGCTTGTAGTGCTTCTCAAGCCACTGAAACTTTTGATCTAATTCATGTCGATATTTGGGGTCCGTATTCAGTCCCTACAATGGATGGTTATCGCTATTTTTTTACTATTGTGGATGATCGGTCTCGGTTTACTTGGGTTCGACTTATGAATGCTAAGTCTGATGCTAGGAAATGTCTTAAAGATTTCTGCATTGTGGTAGAAGTTCAGTTCCATAAGTTCATCAAAATCATAAGAACTGACAATGGACTAGAATTTGCCATGTCTGAGTTTTATAGCTCAAGAGGAATAGTTCACCAAACTACTTATATTTATACGTCACAACAAAACAGTAGGTGGAACGAAAACATCAGCACATTCTTGTTTTTCTCGAGCCTTGTTGATTCAATCTTCTTTACCTATAAACTTTTGGGTTTATGTTGTTTTGCATTCAATTCATCTTATCAATAGGCTACCCACTCCAGTGTTAAGTGGGAGCAATCCTTTTGCAATTCTCATGAAAACTGAAACTTCTTACCACCACCTACGGGTTTTTGGTTGTTTGGCGTATGCTTCGACTTTGGTTCATGAAAGAACTAAGCTTGGTCATAGGGCTAGTCTTTGTGTTTTTCTAGGATTTCCTGCTAACACTAAGGGCTATGTACTCTATAATCTTACAAATAATCAAGTTGTTGTTTCAAGAGATGTAGTTTTTCATGAACAACTGTTTCTTTTTACATCTCTTCAGGATTTTGTTGTTACTACTGGAAAATTTAATGATGTTCATAAATTATTTGATGAACTGGGCACTAACAATTCCCCTCATCAATATCTTTCAAATGAAAATCAAGTGGACTTGAATAAAAAAGGGTCCGATGTTGGTTCAATTCCTGTTGGGCTTCAGCCCGTTTCTGAGTCTAGTGTTTCTCAGCATGTTCCTACTAGGCTTCAGCCCACTTGTGACACATATACTGATGCTTCTGAACGGATTAATTCGCGTTCTAGACGGCCTCCGTCACATCTACGAGATTACTATTGTAATCAAGTTAGTTCAAACGTCCGATACCCAATTCAAAACTCGGTTTCGTTATCTCGGTTAAGTGACCACTATAAACAAACTATTTTGGCCATGACCAGTGAAGTCGAACCTGTTCATTATCGAGATGCCATTCTCAACTCCAAATGGGTTGAAGTAATGGATTCGGAATTAAACTCGTTACATTCGACACACACTTGGTCTTTAGTCCCCTTACCTCCAAATAAAAAGGCAATTGGTTGTAAATGGGTGTACAAGATCAAATATAAAGCCGATGGTTCCGTTGAACGTTTTAAGGCTCGTTTAGTTGTTAAAGGTTACACTCAAACCGCGGGTATTGATTACACCGATACTTTTGCTCCCGTTGCGAAGTTAACTATCGTTAGAGCATTATTATCCTTAGCCTCCATCAAAGGATGGTTTCTCCATCAATTGGATGTCAACACCGCTTTTCTTCACGGTGATTTGTTTGAAGATGTTTACATGAGGCCTCCTCCTGGGTTAGAATTGAACTCTCCCAATCTTGTGTGTAAGTTGAATAAATCCTTGTATGGTTTAAAGCAAGCTAGTCGCCAATGGAATTTCAAGTTAACCGAATTCTTACAAATTCGTGGGTTTATTCAATCCAAGGTTGACTATTCCTTATTTACCAAAAGTCATAATGGGTTGTTTCTAGCCGTTTGGTTTATGTTGATTATATCATTATGACATGTAATGATGATCATGGGATCAATACCCTTAAAAGTCAACTTCATGAACAATTCACAATCAAAGATATTGGAGAACTAAAAATTTTTCTTGGTCTAGAAATTGCTAGATCTTCAAAAGGTATCAATCTTTGTCAAACGAAGTATGCCTTAGAAATCATTTCCGATTGTGGTTTATCTGCGTCTAAACCCATTTCGAGTCCTTCTGATGCTACCACTGGATTATCCATTACTTCAGGAGAACCTCTTTCCGATCCATCTCCTTATCATTGCCTTGTTGGACGACTAATATATCTTTGCACAACACGTCCAGATATATCTTTTACTGTGAATTACCTAAGTCAATTCATGAGCAAACCTACTGAGTTACATATGAAGGCTGCTTTACGAGTAGTACGTTATATTAAAACCGATCCTGGTTTCGGTTTATTCTTTTCATCTAGTTCATCCTTGCAAATTCATGCTTTCTCTGATAGCGATTGGGCAGGATGTCCAGATTCTCGTCGTTCTACGACCGGTTTTTGCATTTATCTGGGTGATTCCCTCATTTCTTGGAAGTCCAAGAAACAAGTGACGATATCTCGTTCTTCAGCAGAGGCTGAGTATAGGGCTCTTGCCGCTACTGCTTGTGAGCTCATGTGGCTGAAGTCACTTTTTCATGATCTCCTCTTTGATTTTCCGACTCCTATTTCCTTATATTGTGATAGCACTTCGGCTATACGGATGGCAGAAAATCCTGTGGCTCATGAACGTACCAAACATATAGAAATTGATTTTCATTTTATTCGAGATTGTGTGACCAATGGATTCATTCGAGTTATTCAAGTCTCTACGGCTAATCAACTTGCCGACATCATGACTAAGCCATTGGGTCCTCATATTTTCTTGCCGTTAGTCTCCAAACTCGGCCTGTTCAGTATTCACCGTCCAGCTTGAGGGGGTGTAAAGATAAGTCAGGGTTTCTAAATGTTACTTAGAAAGAGTTCAAGGACTATTTCGCTCTTTTCCCAATTCATTAGTTCTATTTAATGCGCCTCCATGCCATTACTGTTCTCACTTTTGCCTAAATAAAATCACGCATTATTTCAATATTATTTTACTTAAATACCTCTATCCCTTCTCCGATTATACTAATTCGGCAAACCCTTTTATGAGATAGATAGATAAGGTGTTCTTCGACTATCAGGGAGGAGCGAAGATTGTTTTTCTTGTGTTGTTTGCTATGAAAATTAATCCTAATAACTTAAAGTATTAAATCATAATCTTAATTGAATAGGTTTTTGTTCAAAAAAATCTCATTCCTAGTATTACCAATATAATTATTGAATGTTAGGGTTGTGTGTTTTCTATGTTAGAAAATGTGTAGAACGAAAGTGGATATATAAGACGATGCTATCCAAAAAAAAACACTATCAGAGATTTCGGGCGAGCCTTAATTTTTATTCGTGTATGATTGTCTATTTTCTCCTGCGAGAGTTATCTATGACAAATAAAAGGTTATTTCATGTTTAAAAGCGGGTTCAACAAAAAAAATCATCTCCATAAGCTCTATACATGTCACCATGCCTAATCTTTTAAGTGATTCAGTCAACTTTTGATCGATACATGATTATATACGCGTGAGCTTGTAGAACTTGAATCAATTAGTAAGACATCTCTATACTTTTTTAAATTAGCCATAAATTTAAGGGGTTTCTATTTTATAGTAAAATTTGAGATTACCCGATAATTTGAATTATTTTTAATTTTTATTATTAATCGTCCACTACATCTTGACCAGTTAACTAGATAATTATGTTTGTTTGAAGAATAAATTGGGTTAATTGGGATTTTGCTTTTAGGATTGTTTGTAAGATCATGAATTAGTATCAAAACCCATTACTTCTTCTTTCATTTGGTTTTCCTTCTTACTTTATTCAATCAAGGGGTGTGTGGATACTGGATACTGGATATGGATGAACAAGTTTTTACGGATGTCAAATTCATTATAAATAAATAAAAGAGAGAATCAAGAGTCAATAATAGTACAAGATTGCGAGATGTGAAACAACAGGAACACAAATCCAAAGCAAGTTGCCTCGTGATCGGTTTCAATATCAAACGATGATCTGGATATTGATTGAGGACGATCATGAATCAACCAGAGGACAAACTAAGGTAGACGGAAGTGACGACACCAAGAGCGTAAACTCCAATCGCAGCACCTACCAAGTTCTTACCTGGTCTCGCAACCCCACCAATCCCAATAATACCCACCGCCCAATAGGCAGACGCTCCAATACAGCCTTCCCAGCCTTCTCCGCCACCCCTCCAGCAAACAGCACAACGCCCATCCTTGAACTCCTCTGCTCCCAGCAGGGTCATCTGCTCCGTGTTCTTCTTGCGGGCCTCTACGACCGGAGTGCTGAGTCCACTTGTGTCGGGTGCGGCGCAGGGGACCCAATTGACGATTAGGGGAATTTTATTGATGGTGGTGAGGGCGGAGTGGATTTCATCGGAGGCGGTGGGGAGTTGGTATGGGAGTACGCCTTGGAAAGCGTCCTGGGTTAGGGATAGGCAGTTAGCGTATGCCGATTCGCAAGCGGAGGTGAACGCCGATGAGCTGCTGAGGTTGCTTTCCGCCTGTTTCGATGGTTGAAATCCCCATCTTAAGTTTAAGTATTGGTTGTGGTTTGATATTTGTTTTCCTAATAATTAATTTAATTATCTTGGTTGGTTTTTGTTTTCTGTAGCGACGATGAATGAGAGGGGAGTGAGTGGATTTATGGATAAGGTGCCTCTGCTGTCTGCTATACTATTAACGGGCCGATTCCTAACGAGGGCTTTTTAGCCCGCTATTTTTTTTTTTAGAATTTGTCCAGGAGGAAAATCAAGGCAGTAAGTAGTAAAATAACTACAATCTACCCAAGGAGTAAGGACTACCAGCAAACTCCTGGGAGATATCTAAGAGTCTGCGTGCCAAGAATGGGCGGCTCTGTTACTTGAGATCGAATCGAGCGCAGGTTGAAAGAAGGTCATGAAGCCAACATCATGTACATTCCTTGGACAATAAAACCCCACCAGTGGCTTAGACTTCCATTTGAAAGGATCGCTTTGACAACTAGATCCGCTCTCCTTTAAAATCAATCTTGGAGGACAATCCTAAAAGGAAACGTAGAACCCAGTCCGAGCATGCATCCCCTCCCATAGGCGATATTGTAGCTCCGTCGACGTTGATCTTGAGAGCGGTTGTGAGGCGGGGAACCTGAAGAAAGGGGTGGGAGAGAAGGCCCAATGAGGGTGGTAGGGGAAGCAGGGAAAATGTCAAAAACCAAGGGCAAGTGATGGATTTTTTACTCATGATCACCATCATCGATTCATCGTCTTTCCTTTTTTGTTTACAAAAATCGCAAATTTTGTAATTGTTTTCACAAAAATATTAAAATTTTGGAAACCAAATTTTCCCGACTAAATTTTCCCAAATCCTTTTTTTAGGACCCAAAACCCCCAATAGAACTAAAAAAAACCCAACGATTAAACCCAAAATTTGGGCCTCTAAAAAGGCCCAAAAAATTTTAAAAAAGGGTCAAGGGGCATTCCCCCGAAAAATTTGCAAAATTAAAAGAAACTTCAACGTTTAAAAAAATAATCAATCACCTTAAAAAAGAATGGGAATTGAAGAAGGGGCCCCTGGGGTTGGGGGGGGGAGCGAACCCCCCATATTGTATGTTTACGTCAAGACTAAGCCCCAAAAAAAAAAAAAAACAAAAATTTTTTTTTTAATTAAAAATTTTTTTTGGGGGAAGACAAAAAAAATAATTAAAAAAAAAAAGTAAAAAAAATTTTATTAAAGGGGTCAAAAAGGGGAAAAACCCGAAAAAAAGGGCTTCCAAAAGAACTTTAAAAAAAGGCTAAAGGGCAAAGAAGGAAAAAGAAAACCCAAAGGGGAAAAAACCCCGGGGGCAGAAAATTTGACCAGAGAAAAAGGGGAAATTTTTAAACCCCTTCAGAGAGAAAAAACCCCCGTAGCGCGTTTAATTGAGGGAGGGAAAAAAAGGGTAGGTGACTGAATTTTGTTATTTTTTTATTTACGTCAATTGATCCCTTTTACTCTTTTTTTAAAAAAGCGGTTTTTTTTTTCTAGTTTTTTTAAAAAAAAAAAAATTTGAGTGTGAAGTCGCCCAAGTGTAGATTCATTCAAACGGGTCAATTTTTGAAGAAATTTAAAAGTAGGCGCTTCAACACCCTAAGTTGTTCCTTTGGTTGTATCCCCAAATTTCCCAAAATTGCTAGCGTTCATAAAAATTATAATGTGAATTTTTTAATTTAAAAATGCATTTTTTTGAGTTTGATTTTAAAGGGAAAATGTTTTTTGTTTTTTAGGCCATTTAAAAAAAGGGTAAAAATTTTTTTCCCCTTTAAATTTTTTGGGCTTTTATTTAATAAAAAAAAAATAAAGGGGGGGAAAATTTTTGAATTCCTTTGGCCCCCCAAATTTTCCCAAATTTAAAAAAAGGGAAAAATTTTGTTTTTTTTTTCCCTCCTGCCCCTTTTTTTTTTTTTTTTTTTCATTTGGCACCCGATTTTTATTTTTATTTAGGGCCCTGTTCATTATCAATTTTTTTAAAAAATTTTTTTACTTAAAAAAATTACATAAATAACCCCAAAAAATTTTGGTTTGTTGAAAAATTTAAAAAATTTTTTTTAAAAAAATTTTTTTTTAAAATTTTTGGAAAAAAAAAAAGGGAAAAAAAAAGGGGGTTTTAAAAAAAAAATTCCCCTTGTTTTAAAGGGAAAAAACGGAGATTATTTTCCCCCTTTTTTTTGAAACCTTTTGCCCCCTCCCCCAAAAAATTTAAAAAAACCCCAAAAAAAATTACAGAAATTATTAAAAAATTTTTTACCTCAGTATAGAGCTGTTCTACGCCCCCTTATAAGCCCCTTTAACAAAACTTTTCCCTTTTTTTAATTACCTTATATTCAATTTAAAAAAAAACTTACTTCATTTCATAAAAATTATCTGGCTACAAACTATATAAAAAGGGGGGGGTCAAATATGGTTGAAACCCCAAAGTTCCACTGTTTTTATGCAGCTATGATTGGAACTGGGCGTCGAACGTATCTTCCATTGGGAAAAAGAAGGTCCCTTTTCTCATTAACTGCCCCGCTGATATATATTTTCCCCTTTTGATTGTGCTGCCCAATTTTTAAAGTTTGCGCTTTTGGTATCTCTGTTATTTAAGGTTTTATAATATGGGGAAAAAAAAGAAGGGAAATTAAACGGCAAACTCGAAACAGCCCCAAAATCATAAATAAACATCCCAAATTTTTAACGATAAAACCCCCCCAAACCTTTTTACTCCTCTTAGAGGGCCCCCCCAGGTTTCTCAGCCCACCAAAAATTTTTCCAAAAATCCCCCTTTTTTGAATTTTCTCCAACCGCCTGGATTTAAAAGGGGGTATTTACACTTTGCTTGTCAACACCCCCACCAAAAAAAACCAACCCGAATCATTTTTCATTTGTTTCGGTTCCAAACGAACTTCCACATAGTTTGACAGT